>CM053400.1:20532539-20700837 GCA_028644305.1 Xerus rutilus | reverse complement strand
ATTACAGACTAATGTTAATTGTTCTCAGAACTGGACTTTTTCCCTCAAAATTAAAAAATTTTTTGGGGGATTTAATGAAGTATTGCTAGCTGAAGCCAGTTTGACATGGTGAGAGAGATGTCAGACTGATGAAAGGTGTGCAGCCTGATTTAAAACCAAACCCTGAACCCTTTTAAAGAACAATAAAACATATTTTACACGTTCTTTGTGCATTTTTTCCCTCTACCTCCAAATTGAGTTTCATTTGTCTGCGCCCTTTTCTTGATATTCTGAAGACCTGTTTTGGGCCTGCTAATTGACTGCAAGGAGGTGAAATTTGAGGTTGGGAAGTACAAAGATTTTGTACCATTCAGATGTTTGATAAGGGAAGACTTAACCATAGTTAAGATAGAACTGGTACATTTTCTAGTTTAGTTCTTGGACACTACAGTGGGAATTGGATACAATAGCATCTTGTCTCATTGGAAGGGATTTGTTTACACCATAAATTTTGATGAAGCATTGCAAATTTTTATTTAAACCCTCTTAAACCCTAGGAGCAATGAGAAATTGGCAAGTTTATATATCGTAGGGTTTGGGTGTAGGGAATTTCCATTTAACCATGAGTTTGCTTTATACATCTGAATAACTTATGTGCTAAGGTATTGAGAGTTAAAAGGTAAGACATGAATCCTGCTTTGGAGGATCTCAGTCTAGAGGGGGAATCAGATAAGTAGACATGTAAACAGTTACAATGGGTAGTTGTGCCACTGTGTCACCTATAGTTCACTGATCTTGTTGCCTGTCCAGTTTTCTTTTTTCTTTTCTTTTTCTTTGGTACCAGGGATTGAACTGAGGAGTACTTGACCACTGAGCCACATCCCCAGCCCTATTTTGTATTTTATGTAGAGACAGGGTCTCACTGAGTTGCATATCACCTCGCCATTGCTGAGGCTGGCTTTGAACTCGTGATCCTCCTGCCTCAGCTTCCCTAGCCGTGTACCGCCATGCCCGTGCCCGGCAAGACTGAAAATTTTAGTGCCTTTCCCATCCTCACTCAGTTTCCAACCTCTTAAACTTAGAAAATAGAAACAAAATTTCTATAGGTTTTTACCCACCCACCTGCATCTGTGCTACACTAGTTACAGATTTTTCTTCATGTTTCCTGGGTGGGGATTGAATCTGGGCTTGACACATTGCTAGGCAAGCAGTCTACCACCATCCTTGCCTTTTTAGGTCTTACTATTGTGACTAGATTCCATCCCTTACCTTTTTGAAGGGCCCAAATTTAGGCATTCCTTCTGTTCATTACCTTTTCTTTCTGCTAAATCATTCCCATCAGCTTTCAAACATGCTCTTATTTCTTGCATTCTAAAAACCTTGTTTAACCCCACGTCTACCCTTTCAGCTACTATTCTGCTGAATAGCAAAACTCAAAAGTTCTGTTTTTCTCTTTTGAGCCCACTTAAAATGAGGGTTTTGACTCCGTGGGAACTTCCCATATAAACACCATCAGAACCTCTGTGGCACTTAAAACAATGGTCAGTTCTTATATAACTCCCCCCTCCCCTTGTACTGGAAATTGAACCCAGGGGCACTCTACCACCAAATAACATCTCCAGCCCTTTTTATTTTGGGATGGATCTTAAGTTGCTGAGGCTATCCTTGAACATGGAATCCTCCTGCCTTAGCCTCCTGAGTTGCTGGGATTACAGATGAGCACCACTGTGCCTTGCTTCTTATGTTTTTGACCTGTTAACATGACACCGTTGATTACTCCCTTTTTGAAATGCTTTGCTGTTCATTTGCAGAACAATGCACCTCCCTTCCTGCTCCTAGTACCTCAGTACACACCATGATGTCCATGTCCTAAGTCCCTGGAACCTGTGACTATTTACATAGCAACAGGGATTTGCTATGTAAAGTAGTAGATGGGGTTTAAGAGTTTTGAGATGGGAAGTGTCTCCTGAGTGATCTGGGAGAACCTGATCCAATATAGGTTAAAAGTGGAGAACCTTTCCTGTCTGAAATTAAAGATACAATGTTTCGGGCTTTGAGGATTAGGGGATTAAGAGCAGCCTCTGGAACATGGAAGAGGCAAGGAAACAAGGAACTCACCCTGCCAACACCTTCACTTTAGTCCTATGTGGGCCTTCTATAGAACTGTAAGAGAATAAATCTGTTGCTTGGTAATTTATTAAAGTAACAATAGAGAATGAATACAGATACTTGTTTTCCAGAACACTACCCAGTTTAGCGGCCACACTTCTTGAGTTTCTGGTTCATCATTAGCTCCTCCTTCATTTCTCTACTTACTTGAACTTTATTATCTGGACTCTTAGACCCGTGTCCAATGCCTCCTTGAAATCTCATGAATGTATTGCCTTAAAACTTTAATTCCTACTCAAATTTCAGTTAGGTTTTTTCGTGAGCACCCTATTTTAAATTGCCTCCACCACACCACTGGCATGCTGTTGCCCTGCTCTGCCTGAGTGTTCTTCATGGCATGCACCACCATCAAACTTGTTACTTGCCTCCCCACCAGAATATAAGCTGCAAAGGGGATGGATGTTTTTTGCTGCATCTGTTTTCACCTTTCTTCAGCATGTAGAATGGTGCTTGGCACATAGCAGATGCTCAATAGACACTGAGTGAAAGGGCACTAATAGAGGCATAGATGAACCATGGTACTAGGGAGTTAATACAGCTGCCCTGGGGCATGTGAGATTCCATATTGTCATGTTTGAGCTGGATTTCCTCATTTTTTGTGGTACTAAGGACCAAGAGTACACTATCAGTGAGCTTTTTTGGGAGGAGAGGTGTATTGTGAGGTATTGAGCGCTGGGGCATTCAACCACTGAGCCACATCCCTAGTGCTTTTTTTTATTTTATTTTATTTTATTTTATTTAGAGACAGGGTCTCACTGAGTTGCTTAGCGCCTTGCCATTGCTGAAGCTGGCTTTGAACTGTGATCCTCTTGTCTCAGCCTCCTGAGCCGCTGGGACTACAGGCATGCGCCACCACGCCTGGTACCACTGAGCTTTTTCACTTTTACTTTTTACTCCCTTTTTGATTTTTGAGAGTGTCTAGCCAAGTTGCTGAAGCTGGCCTTGAACATAAGATCCTCCTGTCTCAGCCTCCTGAGTCACTGGGATTACAGGTGTGCACCCCCATGCCTCGCTTGAGCTGGGTTTCAAAGTATCAGAAGAGTTTGATGCACAGTGAGAGATAGCTCTTTGTGTCCTCTGGTATAATAAAAAAGATGGACAATCACTCTCGGCATGGAATTGCTGTACATTGCTGGTGATAATGTAAAAATAGTGCAGCCATTTTTGAAAATGATTTGGCTTTTTTTCTCAGAAAAAGTTGCCATATGACCCAGCAATATATTCCCAAGAAAATAGGAAGCATTAATGGTTGCCTTGATTGGGGATGGAAAAAATTGCCAATGGATATGGAGGTTTTTTTGGGAATTATGAAAACATTCTGGAATTAGTAGAAACAGTTGTACAGCTGTGTGAATGTACTAAAAGCAACTGAACTGTACACTTAAAGATTGGACTGAGAGCCAGGAATGGTGGCACACACCTGTAATCCCAGCCACTTGGGAGACTGAGGCAGGAGGATTGTAACTTCAAAGCCAGCCTCAGCAATTTAGCAAGGCTCTATGCAACTTGGTGAGACCCTTCCTCAAAATAAAAGGGCTGGGAATGTGGCTCAGTGGTTAAGTGCCCCTGGGTTCAATCCCTGGTACCAAAAAAGAAAAACAACAAAAAACGGGCTGAGGTGTAGCTTAGTGTTAGAATATGTACTTAGCACATGTGAGGCCCTGCTGAGTTCAATCCCCAACAAGTGTGTGTGCATCTACACATGTATTTGAGCATATATAACACATGATACAGTATTCCAGGCACTGAGGATATAGTAGGAAACAAGGCAAAGTCTGCCCTAATAGGGTTTAACTTCTAGCAGAGAATATAGAGAATAAACAGTTAATACATTTTCGGGTATTAACCAGTGCTCTGAGGACAGGGAGAAAATAAAGCATGGAAGGGGATAGGGACGGGCTGTAAATGGCATTAGGTAGGTAATTGGTCAGGGAGCATCTCTGAAGAAGGGGAAGGAGGCTACTTTGTGCACATGCTATGTGAAGATGGAGCCAGTGCTTCCTGAGCACTGTAACTGTGTTTAAGCTTCAAAAAGTAGGCTTAGTGTGCTCAGACAAGTGGTGCTGCAGGTAGTGTGATTAGAGTATAGTAAGGAAGGAAGGCAAAATTTAGGTAGAGACTACATCATGTTGATTTGGTGAGGCGGGGTAGATGGGATCATGTTGCAGAGAGTATTATGAATCAGAAATTGGAAGTTAATCATTTCTGAAACTGGAGGCGACATCAGATTAAACTCTGGCTAATTCAAAATGTCCATGTCCAGGTACCACTCAGATCATTCTGAAACAGAATTTCTCATTGTGAATCTGCTTTAGGCATTGAGGAGCCACTGAAGGTTGCTAAGCCCAGCAGTTATATAGTCAGATCTACGTTCAAAAAGGTTATTCAAGAATCTCCTTAGGGCCCATACTTGTAAACTCTGCCTGATTTGTATTATGGATGCAATAGTGTCAGTTGAATGAATGAGAATGAATTGGAAAGGGTAGAAGCTGAGAGATCCTTTATGGATGGTTGCTGATGGGCTGCAGTGGTTCAGGACAGGTGTCAGGGCATCAAGTAAGAAAGCAGCAGAGGAACAGGATAGAAGGCTTTTAACCATTGGAGACTAGATCTACATGAAAAGTTGACCAGTGTATCTGCGTTCATATTTCAAGGAACTAAATACATCCAACTGGGATATTTGGCCATGGAAAAGACATGTAACCCCTCACACTCCATCTGCTTCTGATTTTCTGCACAGATCAATGCAAATGAAAGCAATTAGAACATTTCACTGTTTGCAACCTTGCCAACCAGTTGGGAAGTGGTCATGGACAAATGTGACAATGTGGTATTAACCATACCATTTGTGTTGCCTTTGCTGTTTTAGGGTCAGCAAGTTGAAAAGATAGAGGAATGAGGGAATAATACTAGTCAACAATTTTCTAGTACTATTATGCTCAGAATTTCATGTTCCTGATTAGATTTAAAATCCCTAAGTTTCCACAAAGGCCTCATTGCTAATCCCACTTTACAGATGAGGAAACTGAGAAGTGAAATAATAGCAAGCAGATGGCAGGGCCAGTATTGTGCTCTGGGACTGTCTGATTCTAAAATTGTACTTTACTCCTCAGCTGTACTGTTACAGCTGTTACAGCTGCATCTATATTAAGTGCAGGGACAGGTAGGGGTTGGTATGCTCCTGTGCATGCATGTGTATAGCAATTCTGACTTGTCAGTGGATTTAACTTGTGCAAACTGTGTGTAATGGTCCCTGCCAGTAGCAAACCAGGACATTCGAGCAGAGTGGTTTATAGTTTATAATTGGCTTCCTATTACTGTTGGCTGCTGCTCTTGCACATAGAGTATTAGTTCAGGATTGGCATTTGATTTAAGAAATTTTCAAATTGATTTTATCTTCAGTGCATTAATGCGTGGCCTAAATTCCTGCGGAGGCATTAGATAACCAGCCAGGACATGTTTTAGGAATCATAACTGGATCTTAGTTGCCAGTGGTACAGCTTTTATTCAGCAGAGATAAATCACTTTTCTGAAAACACTTTCTGCCTAAGCCCTGTGACTTATATTTTAGGGCATCTCCAGTTTAGGTCCCTTGAAATTGGAATGCATTTCACAAATCATGCTGAAACATACACCTGGGAATTTGTCACATGAATAGATTTGACCACTATCTTCCTTTTGGATTCAAACGCATAAGTATTTAAAGAATGGTATGAAAATCAGTCTCATTTTCAAGAGGGCACAATTGTGATGCCTTTTAAAATCAGGAAATAAGAAATATAACCCCAGTAATTAAAATGCTATAAATATGGTTGAGTACATGGAAAACTTGAGGGTGTGCTGCAATTTCATGAGGATTAGCAGAGGTAAATATTTTTAGTTAAATTTTCTTTTTTCAACTTGAAGTGCAGAATAAATCACAGCTGCATGAAAATACTAATTAATCATTGTCTAATGCTTTTATGCAAATGATTATATTTGACTTTCATTTAGAGTTGCCATTAACATCTGGAACCCTAAGATTGATAACAGGTAAAAATTTAATGAATGCATAAATTAAGGATTTGAATCATGTTTAGATTAATTTATAGCCCCTTTATTCATTATTATAAGTCCCCTTGAAGAAATCTAAAAATCATGGATGAGACAGGAGATGGAGAAGAGGAGACAGCCTTTGAACTTTTTAATGGTGAAAACCCACTTTTTAATGGTGAAAAGGATAACTTGGAAGAGCTAAACTCTTCAAGTATTTTTTCTACCTGTCACAATGATTTGTCCATGTGTCAGGCCTGTGTGTACTACAGAAGACTAATTATTTTCATGATCTTAGGTAACTGGCCTTTTAAAATTTTTTTTTATTTTTGTTTTATTTTTGTTTCTTTTTTTGAGTAGTAGATGAACACAATATCTTTATTTATTTTATGTGGTGCTGAGGATCGAACCCAGTGCCTCACGTATGTGAGGAATTTTTTTTTTTATTTTTATTTTTTTAAATTAAAAAAAATTTTTTTTTAGTTGTAGATGGACACAATGTCTTTATTTTATTGTTTTGTATGTGGTGCTGAGGATCGAACCCAGGGCCTCACACATGCAAGGCAAGTGCTCTACCACTGAGCTACAGTCCCAGCCCCAGCCTTTTAAAATTTTATTTATTTATTTATTTATTTATTTATTTATTTATTTATTTATTTATTTATTTTTAATATTTTATTAGTTGTTGAAGGACATTTACTTATTTACTTATTTATATGTGGTGCTGAGGATTGAACCCAGTGCCTCACACATGCCAGGCAAGCGCTCTACCACTGAGCCACAACCCCAGGCCCCCTTTTTTTATTTTAATGAAGATTTCCCTTCATATTATTTTCTTTGTTTTAAAATATTTTTTTCAGAATGAAAATTTAAATGGGTTTCTTGTAGAAGTTTTAAAAAATGAAGAAAAACAACCCTCATTGTCCACCCATCCAGAGACAACCATTATTAACATTTTTTTTTTTTTTTGGTACTACGGATTGAACTCAGGGGCACTCCACCACTGAGCCACATCCCCAGCCCTATTTTGTGTTTTATGTAGAGACAGGGTCTCACTGAGTTGCTTAGTGCCTCGCCATTGCTAAGGCTGGCTTTGAACTCGCAATTCTCCTGTCTCAGCCTCCCAAAGTGCTGGGATTATAAGCGTGAGTCACTGCGCCCAGCTCATTATTAACATTTTGATGTACACTTTTCACCTCCCACTATGTATAATTGTAATTCTTTAACTGTATCTTGTGTTTTCACATATATTCCAAATAATATTTACAGTTTTATTGGAAGTTTATCATGTGTCAGGCCCTATGCTCAGTGTTTTAAGTATATTATCTTTTGAGTGGTAGATGGCATTTTTTCCATTTTACACACTAGGCCATGAAAGCTCAGAGAAAGTGAGTAGCTTGGCCAGTACTACACATCTAGGAAATGACAGAGCCAGAATTCTAACCTGAAATGTCTAACTTAGAAACCTGATCATATTATTGCAGTGTGCACCCCTTACATTTAACAAGTGGAAGCCATGGTTATTACCTGAAACCAGATTGGCTCCAAAAGACACTTCTTTTTCTGTGATCTCAAAAATGGAAGCTATTCATTCAACCATGACCTATGTACTACAGGCCAATGGGAGCTGAGGGGTCAGTTCTCCATGGTCAAGTCCAGACCATTGCTTTTCTCTCCCTGGGCAATCTTATCTTGAGATGGTGATTGTACAGCCACTATCCCTATTATTGCCGTCTGTCACTCTCACCATTACTCAATGTATGGAGTTCCTTGGGCCTTGAAGATCAGCCCTAGGTTATTCTTTTACCCTCTGAATTCAGTGCCTCTTCTAGCCCTCTCAGCTCTGAAGCCTTTAACCTTAACCCCAATGATGTATTCCCATGAGGATGGCACTGCTCTGCCTCTCATGTAGTCAGGAGGTTTACCATTGTCTAAGGAGAGAACAGCTGTGTGTGTGTGTGTGTGTGTGTGTGTGTGTGTGTGTGTCGTGTATTTATGTATGTGTTTATATATATACACATACATATACAAGTTAGTTTGCTATAGATTTTATTGATATAAAAAAGATGTAACAAAAATAATAAATGTTTTGGTTGATTTCTGCCAAACTTTTATATTATGGCCAACCTATAGTTGCAATTGACCAACCCAACATAAATATTATTTTCCTTTATGTTAAAGTCTCAGAAGTAAAACAATGGAAGTGATGTCAGAATTTCACTTACTTATCAGAGATGTGAGAAATTTCTCTGTGGAATTGGATAATAGTTTTTGAATACTGGAAGACTATTTCGTCAATTTTGGGTGCAAATTTTTATACCATTATGATGTAATGTTTACAGACATGATGTACTTTCAAGTTCGGTCCGCATCTAACATTTTCTCCACTACTTTGTTTTTGGTACCAGGGATTGAACTCAGGGGTACTCGACCACTGAGCCACGTTCCCAGCACTATGTTGTTTTATGTAGAGACAGGGTCTCACTGAGTTGCTTAGCGCCTTGCCGTTGCTGAGGCTGGCTTTGAACTCATGATCCTCCTGTCTTAGCCTCCCAAAGTGCTGGGATTACAGGCATGCACTAATGTGCCCGGCTTCCACTTCTTTAAGTCTAGACAATCAGCAAAACAATAACTCAAGCTCTGATTTGTAACACTCGCCAATTTTCATGGTATAAAGTCTTGCTGTGGTCAGTATTAAGCTAGTGGTTGATGTCACTGAACAGAGTTGGGGGATGAGTGCAGTCGCACAGCATTATAGTATTTCCATCATCCAGACACAGAAAATATAAAAGCATAGGTAATAGTAAAATAATTAAGAAGTTATGAGTTTCAAGAAGTTTTTCGGGTTTTTTTTTGTTAATTTCTCTACAATATAATATTTAATATTGACTGCATTTAACTAACTTGCAAAATCCCTGAAATTTAATGGTGAACTCACTTGGTGTGAGCTGGCTCCAGCATACCCGTGTCTAGTCATCCCTGTACCTACCCTGACTACAGCCCATAGATCCACCTCTTTCACTTTCTCACTTGTTGCAACATGTTTACCCTTTGATTAACTTTCTATTCACTCCTCAACCCACCATAACATGACTTTTTTCCTTTCCATAGTGGACTCTGCAAGAAAATAAAGATTCTTTTTATTCCCCTTACCTCCTGAGTTCCAGTGTTCCTCAGGATTCTTTTTGGATGGTCTGCTTTTCTCTTCCTATACACTCTGCTTCAGTGATCTCCTCTAAACCCCTGCCACTAAGTGTACTCATGGCTCCCAAATCTGAAATTCTAACCCACATCTCTCTCTAATGCTCCAGACTCATGCATCCAACATCTCATTCACTGTCTTATGGCATTCGGACTCAGCATTTCAAGAACATATCTGTGGCTAAGCCATCTGAACCAGGCACTACAGAGTCATCCTTGGTTCCTCTTTGCTTCATTTCCCTCATTTTTTTAACCTGGCTCCTAACCAGATCGACACAGCCATTCATTTTATCAAGCCATTGAACTTTCCAGTAAATATTTATTAGAACAACTGCATAACATATTGTATTGGGTAAGAGCACTAGGGCTTGGAGTCAGCCTGCCAAGCATAATTCCTGGCTCTGTTTAACTAGCTTTGTAATCTTGGGAAATTTGCTTGGTCACTCTGTGTTTCAGTTTTCTTAAATATAAAGTGGGAATGATTATAGAATCATCCTTATGGGAAATTGGTAGGAAGAATAGATTGTTGTGAATAAAACCCTTGAACAGCCTGAAGCAGAGTAAACATTCAAGAAATGTTAGCTGTTGGTATTTTGGGAGCTAAATATTTATGTCAGGATAATATCATATCATAAGTGGCCATATATTATTTTCCTAAGGCTACCATAACAAAGTACCATAAACTAGGTGGCATAAAACAACAAAAATTTATTGTTGTACAATTCTGGGGACTAGAGGTCAGAAATCAAGGTGTCAGTGGGTCTGTGCTCCCACTAAATCCTATAGGGACTCCTTTCTGGTCTCTTCCTAGCTTCTGGTGGTTTGCTGGCCATCTTGGACATTACTTGGTTACTTGGGCATAATTCTAGCCTCTGCCTTCGTAGTAACATGGTGTTCTCCCTGTATGTTTCTGCCTTCACATGACTAACTTCTTAAAAGGACAACAGTAATATTATATTGGATTAGGGTCCACTGTACTCCAGCATGATCTTATCTCAGTTAATTTATTTGCCACAATCCTTTTTCCAAGTAAGGTCACATTCTGAGGTGCTGGGATTTAGAACTTCAGTATATTTGTTTTGTGAGGGACACAATCTAGTATAGTTTGAATGTTTGTGTCTTTCAAAAATTCATATGTTGGGGCTGGGATTGTGGCTCAGTGGTAGAGCGCTTGCCTTGCATGCGTAACGCGCATTGGGTTCGATCCTGAGCACCACATAAAAAATAAATAAATAAAAATATTTAAAAAAAATTCATATGTTGAAAAATCTTTTTTTTTTTGGTACCAGGGATTGAACTCAGGAGTACTCGACCACTGAGCCACATCCCCAGCCCTATTTTGTGTTTTATGTAGAGACAGGGTCTCACTGAGTTGCTTAGTACCTCGCTGTTGCCAAGGCTGGCTTTGAACTCTTGATTCTCCTGTCTCAGCCTCCCAAAGTGGCCACCGCACCCAGTTCATATGTTGAAATCTTAACCCCTGAGGTAATGGTATTAGGAGGTGGGGGCTTTGGGAGGTGATTAAAATTGGATTAGTGCCCTTATAAAAGAGATTCCAGAGAGCTAGCTCAGCTCTTTTACTGGGACACAGAGAGAAGGTGCTACCCATAGAACAGGAAGAGGGCCCTCATCTGACACAATCTGTCATCATATTGATCTTGGACTTCCCAGCCTCAGAACTATGTGCAATAAATTTCTGTTGTTTATAAGCTACCTAGTTTATGATATGGCCTATGACACAATCTAACCCATAACAGATTGTAACTGTATAATATGGTATCATATGTGATCATTGACCTGGTATGATTTACTGTCCAGTAATGCTACAGGTCTTTATATCTTACCTCCTATCTTCCTGTAGCCACTGTTTTACTTCATTCTGTCTTAACAATAGCCTCCTGTCTAGACCTCATCTGGGCCCACCATAGCCCATCCTCTGTGTGGCTATCAGAGTAATCTTTCCAAAATATAAAGTTGATCATGTTACATTCATTTGAAACTCCCTGGGTTTTCAGGTAAAGGTTTAGCATAATAGGTCCTTCTTGCTCTATGTCCTGCCTTTCTCTCTACACTAAACTTTATACCACAGCCCCCAAAACTGTCGTTCCCCAATCATAGTGTTCTTTTTTACCATTCTCGACGAGTGCCTTTCTGCCTCGTATGCGCCGATCCTCATGTTTCTTCATCTGTTTGGGGAAGCCCCCGACACCCTCCCCTCTTCTGAGTTGCTTTGGTACTCTGTGCATATTGGGAACATGGAACTTACTGAATTTATTTTTGTTGTGCCTTCTTAACAAGACAGAGTTCCCTTTGAGGCTGGAACTGTGTGTGCCCTAGTGTTAGACGTTAGTGCGATTTTCAACATTTTCACTAATGTAAATAATATGTGATGAATTTATGCTTAAATAATTTTTCAAGTTTAAAATTATTTCCTTAGGCACACCTCAATAACAAAAAGACAAGCAATCCAGCTGAAAATCTGGCAGAAGACTTGAACAGACATTTCTCCGAAGAAGATTTGTAAATGACCAACAAGCATATGAAAAGATGCTCAGTGTTATTAGTCACTAGGGAAATGCAAATAAAACCACAATAAGATACCACTTCATAGCCACTAGGATAGTTATAAAAAAATAAGTACTGGTGAGGATGTGGAGATGAAGAAATTGGAACCTTTTGGGGGAAATGTACACTGGTGCAGCTGCTGTGGAAAATAGTTTGGACTTTCCTCAATTAGTTATACTCAGAATTGCCCCAGCAATTCCACTTCTAGGTATACATTAAAACAGATATAGAAACAAAAAAAAACTGTGCATGAATGTCCATAGCAGCACTATTAAGCATTATAACAAAAAGGGAGAAATTATTGTCAACAGGTGAATGGATAAACAAAATGTGGTATATTAACCATACAAGGAAATATTAGTCTTAAAAAGATGCAATGCTGATAACATACTACACCATGGATGAACCTCAGAACCTCATGTTAAGTAAAAGAAGCCAGATAGACAAGGTCGCATTGTGTTTGATTCCATTTTTATGAAATATTCAGAATCCATAGAGATAGAAAGTGGGTTGGAGGTTGCTAGGGACCGAGGGGAGGGAAAGATGGGAACTAACTGCTCAGTGGGTACAGGATTTTATTTTGGGGTGATGAAAATGTTTTGGAAATAGAGTGGTAGCTATACAACATTGTGAATGTACTAAATCTTACTGAATTGTACCTTTTAAAATGTTTGATTTCATGTTACATGAATTTTACCTCAATAAAAAACTAAAACAAACAAACAAAAGGAATGAAGTACTAATGCATGCTACAACATGGATGAACTTTGAAAACATTATGCCAAGTCGAAAGAAGCCGGCCATGGGTTACACATTGTATGACCCCATTTACATGGAAATGTCCAGAATAGGCAACTCAAGAGACAGAAAGCAGATTAGTGGTTGTTCAGGCTGGGGCACGGTGGTGGGGAATGGGAATGAGCATTTAATGGATTCAGAGTTTCCTTCTGGGCTGACAAATAATCTGGAACTAGATGGTGGTAGTGATTGCAGAGAGCCGTGAATGTGCTAGGTGCACTGAGCTGTGCATTTTTAAATGGTTAAAATGCTAAAGCTTGTGTTATGTGTATTTTGTCACAACAAAATTATTTCCTTAAGAAAGATTTTCCAAAATAAAGTCAGAGCCAAAGCATGTAGACATCTTCAAATTCTTGGTATATGTTGCTGAAGAACTTACCTTGCGAAGGAATAATTCCCTGCCCTCCTGCCAGCAGTCACTGAGAACCTGAATTGCATCTCGCCATATAAAACAATCTATTTCATATAACATTGTTCCTCTTCAGGGAAAGTTTTGTGCTTCCAAGTTGATTTGAGAGACCTGGGTTCAATCCTCAGTACTGCAAAAAAAAAAAAAAAAAAAGTTGATTTGAAAGTTGTTTAGAGACACAGCTTCAGTAAAACAATTTTAGAGATAGGAGAGAACAAGAGAGCACCTGGACTTGGAATCTCATCCTTATAAGACTGATAAACCACCTTACTACCCTGAGGTAAGAGTCAAAGATAAGATAATCAAGTAGAAGTCTATATAATATAGTTAGTGCTTTAGACAATATGAATGTTGGAGTTAATTCCTGGGTTCAAATTTCTGCTCAGCTACTTGCTGGCCATGTGATCTTGAGCACTACTCTGTGCCTCAGTTTCATCTATAAAATGGGGTCCCTGACAATGTTTACCTCATAGGATTGTTTTGAGGATTAGATAAATATGCATATGTGTGATATGTTTAGGATTATAATTTTCTAACTGTAAAAAAGAATAAAGAAAAGGAAAGCAATTGTAATAAAGTGAATTTTAAATGTATAAAGATATAGGCAATGTTACCCAGAAGAGATGGAGATGATGTTTGCACCTCAATGTAGAATAATCCTGGACGCCATCCCTGTAAATGCAAAGTGACTCAGGTGTGTTGTAACTCAAACACCATGAGCACTGTGTTGGTGACGTAATCTTCTCAAATCAATTATTTTTCTTTATTCTCTTCCAGTGCTGGGGATTGAACTCAGTTTTCTCTTGCATGCTATATAAGCACTTTATTACCAAGCTCTATCCCCAGCCCCCAAATCAATTTTTTTTTTGGTACCAAAGATAGAACACAGGGGCACTTAACCAGTGAGCCACATCTTCAGCCCTTTTTTATATTTTATTTAGAGACAGGGTCTCGCTGAATTGCTAAGGCTGGCTTTGAATTCACAGTCCTCCTGCCTCAGCCTCCCGAGCTGCTGGGATTACAAGCATGTGCCACTGTGCCCAGCCTCAAATCAATTCTTGAGTAAATTTCTAAATAGATTCAATCCCTTGATTTTTACTGGAGTTACATTCCTGGGAAGTTTTTTTTTTTTTTTTTTAATATTTTTTTAGTTGTGGATGGACACAATGTCTTTATTTTATTGCTTTGTATGTGGTGCTGAGGATCGCACCCAGGGCCTCACGCATGCGAGGCAAGCGCTCTACCGCTGAGCCACAGCCCCAGCCCCCCTGGGAAGTATTTTTAACAATCACATTTGGATGTAAAGTAGACTTGAATTCTAGGCTCAGATAATTTTATAGGATTTTCCTCTTTGTAAATGTCCAATGGGACATTTGTAAGTGGCACACGGGACATTATTTCTTGTGTGGGTGGTCTTACATATTCCTAGCCCTCTCCTCTAAATACCAGTGCACTGTGGTGGGTGGTCCCACTGAGAATCCCTGAAGCTATTCAAACCCTATCCTTTTTCAGACTAGGTTTCCAGGCTCAGCCAGGCATTTAAAAATAGGTGCCTGGGGATTAAACCCGGGTTGCTCTACCACTGAGATATATCCCCAGTCCTTTTAGTTGTTTTATTTTGAGACAGAGCCTTGCTAAGTTGCTGAGGCTGGCCTCAAACTTGCAATCCTCTTGCCTCAGCCTCCCGAGTAGCTATGATTACAGACGTGCACCACTGCACCAGGCTGGCGTCTGTTGCTTTGACTGCATGCTCATCCCATCCCCACCTTCAGCGTTGTGTTAGCAACTGGAGATGCCTGGTTATGAAGGGACTTTGCCCCAGCCCAATTTATCCCATTCATTCTGATCTTTGATGATCTTCTTCCCTATTTCTCGTCCTCCTTCTTCTCCAACATCCAATTCATCAGTAAGTTCCATTGACTGTCCCTTCCATATATATGTGACAACAATAGCCTACTGGCTGTCTGCTTCTACTCTTGTCCCACTACCATTTATTCTTCTCTTAACAGCAGGAGGAACCTTTAATAAATAAATCACAACCAGTCAGTCCTCTGCCTAACTGCTCCAAGGACCTTCCAAAGACATTGGGAATAAAATGCAATTCTTCTCTCTGCTCTAGAAGGCCACAAGGCCTGGCCTCATGTCCTCTGTTCTCCTTTCCCCTGCATTCCAGCCACACTGGCTTCCACCACCCATGTTCCTGCCTCAGGGTCTTCAACCTGCTCTGACTTCTTCTGGTTCTAACTTTTTAAGCCAGCTCACTGGGGATCTGCTCCCTTATCTTTAGTGTCTGATCCAATGTGACCACCTTAGGAATCATCCCTGACTACTGCATTTAGATAACACCATGTCCCCAATTGCTCTCTATCCCCTTACTTTTTTTTTTCTCCTTTTTAAGGCACTCTTCACAATTTGAAGTGGGAGTGTTACTTATTTGGGTGTTCATTATCTCATTAGACTATAAGCCATGCTGGGGCAGAGACTTCATTAGTCTTATTCTCTGAGGTGTCCCAGGGCTAGCACGATGCTTGAAAGTGCTGCTCACTGTCTTTTGGATAAATAAAGGTCTAACACATAACCCAAAAGGCACCCATCAGAGTCCTTTACCATGAAGTTGCAACTTGACAAAGAAGGCTGTTCCTTTCTTTGGGTACCTGGGTCTTAAGACGTATGGCTCAGAAAGTCTCGGCAGCCAAACATTCTGCCTTTTAAATCAGAGAGCTGGAAAGGAATCAATCACTAGGGAAGGTTAAAGAGAGAAAATGACGTAGTCATTTAGAGAACAGAGAAGACACGTGAGAGCTGGGGAGGGCATCTCCGCAGCATGGCAGGTGGGCACTCTATAATGCTCTGGGTCCTGGGCTGCCTAACCTGCTTTCCACATATATCTTGCTTCTTTTTTTGAGGGAGGGGGTGCCAGGGATTGCACTCAAGGGCACTCAAAGCCACATCCCCAGACTATTTTGTATTTTATTTAGAGACAGGGTCTTATTGAGTTGCTTAGTGCCTCACTTTTGCTGAGGTTGGCTTTGAACTCAGGATCCTCCTGTCTCAGCCTCCTGAGCCACTGGGATTACAGGCATATGCCACCATGCCTGGTGTGTCCTGCTTCTTACATGACCAATTTCATTGAAGTATAGCTTATATTCAATAAAATCACTGATTTTGAACATACAATTCTAAGAGCTTTAACAAATGCATACAGTTGTGTAATTACTGCCTCAATTAAGATATAAAACATTTCCTTCAATCTGAAAAGCATAACTTGTCTCTTAAGTTCCACATGATACCTTAAGATTCTTAAAAGATCAAAAGTCTTATTGAGGTGTAAGTGACATCCAAGATAATAAACACCAGCCTCACCGCCTCCCAGTTGCCTCCTGCCCTGGGCGATCCCTCCCTCCCTCTTTGCTCTTCATCCCCGAGCAACCACTAATCTGTTTTCTGTCACTGTAGATTAGCTGACATTTTTTAGAGTTTTATATAAATGGAATCAGATGCTATGCACTCTTTTTGTCTGACTTTTTTCACTCTGCATAATTGTTTTTAGAATCATCTACGCCATTGAGTGTATCAGTAAGTTTTCCCCCCCTAAGGATTATTCTATTGCATGGAAAATGTGATAATTTGTCTATTCATTCATTTACTGATGGATATTTCAGTTCTTTCAGTTTGGAGTTGTTACTAATAAAGCTGCTATGGACTTTCATGAATAAGTCTTTGTGTGGACATATCATATATATTTTCTTTTCTCTTGGGCAGAAATCTACGAGTGGAAGAGCTGGACCATATATTATCTTTACTTTTTTTTTGGTACTGGATATTGAACCCAGGGGTTCCTTACCACATCCACATTTTTACTTTTTTATTTTGAGGCAGGATCTCACTAAGTTGCCGAGGCTGGCTTTGAACTTCTGATCCTCCTGCCTCAGCCTCCCGAGTTTCTGGGATTACAGGTGCGCACCACAGCACCTGCCCCTTATGTTATCCTTAAAAACAGGTAGCGGGGCTGAGGCTGTAGCTCAGTGGTAGTGCACTTGCCTAGCATGCATGAGGCACTGGGTTCGATCCTTAGCACCACATAAAAATAAACAAATAAAATAAAGACATTCTGTCCATCTACAACTATAAAAAAAAACAAAACAAAACAGGTAGCTCTTTTTTACTTAAATCCATTAGTTTAGGATTGGTCCATGTCCCCAGCAGGACTGGGCCTCAGTTCCCTCTCGGCTGACTTCCTCCAAGCTGCTCTGGTCCCTTGCAAGTCATGCTGCTGCAGACTGATCGTTAGGCTGTGCCTGTACCTTACCTTCCTGAGCACGTAGCCTTTGAGAAGCGATGTTGACTTACATAAGCACACTGACCTCTTGCTTCTCGCCAAAGTCTAAAATCATGAAATCTTTTGCAAGTGTGCTCTTGCTGCCTCTGGACCAGAATGTTAAGTGCAGAAGGAGTTGTCTGGCTTAACAGTCCGATCAAAATATGCCTGTGGCTAGACAAGGTCAGTGATTGACTCATGGAAGGAGAGCTTTAGAAGAAAAGACAGTCGGGAGAGCATCCATAGGGATGCTGGAGAACCAGGCCTACGCATTCAGAGCAGCTCCAAGACAGCACACGTGGGCAGCATTTTACATTTATCTTATTTTTGAAAAAGGAATGCACTCAGATGGTTCAAAATTCAAAAGCTGGAGTGGTTTACATCATTGTGAAAAGTCTTTCTCTTACCCATGTCCCCACTCACCCCATGTTCCCAGGGGTAACCACAACTCCTGCCCACCCCCCAGTTCCTTGCATATTATTCCAGAGATCTGCATATATAAATATAAATGTGTATATCTTGTGTGGGGGCCCCCCATGCTTTTTACACAAGCATGAGCAGACTAAACACATTGTTGAATACTTTTTTTCCCTTTGCATATTTTAAGAGCTTAGTCCATAGCACAATGGAAAAAGTCTCTTCATTCTTTTTCCATATTTATATAGTATTCCATTATACTTAACCATTTGAAGCAGCATTTGGCCATTGGTATTGGTAAGATAAAGGAATGAAATATTTTGGTTGGCGTAATAAATAATAACAAAGTCACAGGTGGATTCACTTAATCTACTAAACTGTAATATAATCTCAGTGACAGTAGACTGAAGGGAAGGTAATGTGTCTGAGCACTTGATATGCTCAGAATTTATGGATTCATAAAGTAGTGACTCTTAAGCTTGGTGTCCTTAGGAATTACCTGAGGAACTAATTAAAAGAGAGGCCAAGCAGGCTCCCCCCAGTTTCTCCATTGCCTCAGAAATTCTCATTCAGTGGAGATGGAGGATTCTAAGACAGATGGTCCTCAGACCATTTCTGAGAAAAACTGTGCTCCTCAGGAGAAAAGGGCTTTTCACCAAAGGAGTAACTGAATGGTTCATTAATTCAAATTATTAAAATAATATTATTCCCATATTTTTAAGTCTGAAAAGAAATGCATGAGGGCTGGGATTGTGGCGCAGTGGTAGCGTGCTCACCTAGCACGCGTGAGGCACTGGGTTCGATCCTCAGCACCACATAAAAATAAAATAAAGATATTCTGTCCACCTACAACTAAAAAATAAATATTAAAAAAAAGAAATGCATGAACAATTTTTTTTTTTTAAATATTTTTTTAGTTGTAGATGGACACAATGTCTTTATTTTATTGCTTTGTATGTGGTGCTGAGGATCGAACCCAGGGCCTCACGCATGCGAGGCAAGCGCTCTACCGCTGAGCTACAATCCCAGCCCCGCATGAACAATTCTTTTTTTCAAACTCCCCAACCTCCACCTCCCAGTTCTCTCTCTGCGACAGTTTCTTTCCAGTCACTGTCTTTAAAGAGACATGAGGTTGCTACCATATTGCAGGGAGCATGACTGTGATCGAGGACTTGGCCTTGTCTCTAGTTGGAGGTAGAGCTGTGGACTGGAAGGAGGATGTGGGAGTCCTGCATCAAATGCTTTGTTAACTGTCTGTGACTCACTGTGTGCTAGGTGTTGACCTTGGGATTTTATAGGCATCATCCCATTTAATCTACAAGGATCCACTTACTTGACAGAGAGGAAAACTGGGAGTGAGAGGGCTAGTAATTTGCCTGGAGTGGGCATTGGGTCACACAGACAGATAATGGAACAGGGTTTTTTTAGGGGGTGTGGGTACCAGGGATTGAACTCAGGGGCACTCGACCACTGAACCACACCCCCAGCCCTATTTTGTGTTCTATGTAGAGACAGGGTCTCGCTGAGTTGCTTAGCGCCTGGCTGTTGCTGAGGTTGGCTTTGAACTCTCGATTCTCCAGCCTCAGCCTCCCCTGCTGCTGGGATTACAGGTGTGCACCACGGCGCCCGGCCTATGGAACCGGGATTTTGAATTCTGGTCTAAAGCCATCACTCTTAAACATAATGTTTATAGTACAAACCGCTTAGTCACTGGATATTTAACCACTCTCACGTTCTTGGGCCTCTCTAACACTTTATGGAAATCATTTGTTCACTATCCTTTGCTACCCCATAAACTCTGTAGCGACGTGTCTGGACTTCTCTAACATACAGCATTTGGCAAACAATGGGTATTGCACAAATCGAATACCTGCAATGAGTTTGGGGGAGAAAATCCAGGAAAGGTTAATTCTGATGAGTATCACAACTCTTTACCCTACTTTTGTTTTGTTTTGTTTGGTACTGGGGATTGAACCCAGGGGCACTCGGACACTGAGCCACAACCCCAACCCATTTTATTTTTTATTTTGGGACAGGGTCTTGCTAAGCTGCTTAGTGCCTTGCTGTTGCTAAGGCTGACTTTGAACTTTCTTTTTTTCTGGGAGAGTGGGTACCGGGGATTGAACTCAGGGGCACTTGACCACTGAGCCACATCCCCAGCCCTTTTTAGTATTATTTAGAGACAGGGTCTCACTAAGTTGCTTAGTGCCTGGCTTTTTGCTGAGGTTGGCTTTGAACTTGGGATCCTCCTGTCTCAGCCTCCTGAGCCACTGGGATTACAGGCGTGTGCCACCGCGCCTGGCTAGTCTACTGGTTTTTATTAGATTATTTTAATTTTTAATAAGTATTTCCTAATTTTAGACTGCTAGATGCTCAGTGCAGACCAGAAAATCATTTTTTAAAAATCAAAATATCCAGAGCAAAGGATATAGTTCAGTGGTAGAGAATGTGCTTAGCATTTGCAAGGCCCTGGGTTCAATCCCCAGGACCAAACCAAACCAACCAAAAAAATCTAAATATCCATCCATAATTGCTTCATGGGGGGGCGGGGAACAAACCTTGACCCTTCTCTAATCATGTCTGCCTGTATGTCGGTTGGGGTTCCTCTGTTAAACGGGCCTAATAATCCCTACTTAATAGGGGCTCTAGGGAGGCTCCTGAGGGAAGCCTCCTGGAGGCTGTTTCCAGGTGAAAAGGGGAGGATGGTGGCATTTCAGGAAATTAGATGAAGCCTAGGCCTGCCATGTGCTCTGCCAAGCCCAGCCTCAACACCTGACCCCACTCTGAAGTTTGGATAGCAGAGGTCACCAAGCTTCCTCCTGGTGAAAGCAAAGCACCTATGGGCCTCTTCTAGGAAGGTAACCATGTTCCAAAAGGACCTCTGTGACCTTTTTTTCTTTTAAAATAAATTTTATTTAATTTTAATTGGCCAATAATAATTGTATCCATTTATGGGATAGTGTGCAGTTTCTCAGTACATGTCCTCAAATACTGTTTCTTTGTGGTGAGAACACTTAAAATCCATTCTTTCAGCTATTTCAAAACATACAGTGCATTACTAGTAGTCACCGTCACCCTGCTGTGTCATAATCTCCAGGACCTAGACCTCCTGTCTGGCTGAAACTTTGTACCCTCTGACCAGCCTCCTCCACCAGCCTCTGGTAACCACCATTCCACTCTCTACTTCTAAGGGTTCCATTTTTTGAGATTCCCCACACACGTAAGTGAGATAAGGCAGTATTTATTTTTCTGTGCCTAGGCATTTCACTGTGGTGTCCTCTAGGTCCATCCATGTTGTCGCAAATGACAGAATTTCCTGCTTTGTGAAGGCGGATTGTATTCCATCTGAGTATATGACACATTTTAAATATCCAGCCATCCACTCACAGACACTGGATTGTTTCCATGTCGTGGCTGCTGTGATTCACTCTGCAGTGAACACAGGAGTGCAGACATCTCTTCTTCAACATACCGATGTCAATTCCCTTGGGCATATACCCAGAAGTGGAATCACTTGATCATATGGTAATTCTACTTTGAGTTTTTCCCACTTTATGATTCCGTTGGCCTCCTATTCTCCTTAGTCTCCTCTGAGTTGGGTTGATGTAGGTCAGTGTTCTGAGGAGGACAGGCTTCTGTCCGTCATGCTCACAAACTTGGATTTCTACTTTTTTTTTTGGTACTGGAGATTGAACTCAGGGGCACTCGACCACTGAGCCACATCCCCAGCCCTATTTTGTGTTTTATGTAGAGACAAGGTCTCACTGAGTTGCTTAGCGCCTCGCCGTTGCTGAGGCTGGCTTTGAACTTGCGATTCTCCTGTCTCAGCCTTCCTAAGTGCTGGGATTACAAACATGTGCCACCTTACCCGGCCTGGGTTTCTACTTTTGCAAAATGGAAGCATAGCACAGTGATCCAGCCTGAACACCTGCCGGCTTCCCTCGTAACTCAACTGTCACCCTTCTTAGCTCCAGGAGGATCCCCAGCTGTGGATAGGGGTAGACTACACCTCTGTTCCAACTATTGACTGTCCCTACTGGAGGAAGGTTCAGTATCCTTGCTCAGTTGATCCCAGGAGTGGCTGTTTGACTTGACTTGACCAATGAGATGTGGATGTATAGGACCGGGTCACTGCTGAGCAGAGTGAAGAGCTACCTGTGCTCCACCATCTTTTTCTTTTTTGCCATGAGTATAGCTGTGTCCCAGAGAGGGGCTGTCCTGCCAGCCTGGATTGGAGATAACGAGGAATACAGCCCGGCTTCACTACGATGACAAGGGGCAGGAGTGAGAAATAAATATTTGTTGGGAGAAAAATGGTCTCTGAGATTCTGGGGTCATTTGTCACCATGACCTAACCCAGTCCATCCTACCCACATGGCACAGTGTCCCTGGACACGTGGCTTGACCTCTCTGAGCCTGAGCATCCTCATCTGTAAAGCAGGGATTATGGTGCTTACTTCACTTAGAGGGCTGTTTCCATACTTACACAATGTGTATGGATGTAACATCTTTACTTAACCAATTCTCTATTAATGGAATTTAAGTTGTCCTTCCCCCGTTTTTTGCTATTATAAGCAAGCTGTGGCAAATATAATAATAATAATAATAATAATACCATTTATTATTTCCTATATCTCAGAGACTATACTAAGTTGTTTACAAGCACTATTTAATTTAATCCTCACAATGATACTGTAAGGTAATACAATTATGATCTCTGTTTTATAAGTGGAGAAAGTGCCACTCAGAGAGGTCGAGTCACTTGTCTACATCATCCAGCTCCTGAGTGGCAATGTTGGGATTTGAATGGAGTTCCTCCCGATCCTAAGGCTTTTACCATCCATACAGGAGTTTTTGTGTATTCAAATCCTCTTTCCTCTGAATTGTGGGTGTCCAACTACTTGAAATAGATTCCCCCAAATTCCCTTTACTGCAGTCACGGAATGTGGAGAATGTGTGAGCAAGGAGACTAGAAAGTCCCCTATCTAGTTATTTTGAAAACAAAATGGAACCACATGTCCTGGACCCATTTCACCTTAAGAAAGTTCATGGACTTGCTAACAAAGATATCAAGTCTTCCCTGGGGTGGACTAGAAGGCCTCAGTTTTGGGTCATCACTGTCAGGGAGCAGGCCCGGGACAGCACGAGGCTTCCTGCCCTGGAATTACTGTTTTGCCAGTTGTCCTTACAGCCCTGAAAGAAGCACCTTGGGTCCTCCAATTTTTCTTACCAGCTGAGGGCTACACGCTGGCCAGCCCAACCCTGAGTCCTGTGCTTCCCTATCAGAGGAGATTCTCCCAAGGGCCCAGGTCCCTGGCCTCTGTAACTGCACACCACTTGAACAGCAGTCACTCAGGAAGGCTCTCACGACCAGCAGTCTCTTGGGCAACCGCCTCTTTTTAACATAGGCCTGGGAACTGGCACAGGAGACATGTGAACAACAATCTGCTCCCCCCAGAAACAGCCCCTGAGATGTGGATTTAAGTGCACAGTTACTGGGGAGGAGCAGGAAACATGAGCAAGGCCTACGACTAAGACAGGGAAGGAAGGTTGCCAGAAAGGGGTGTCACCACACCAGTGACCAGGAGCTCAAATCCGTGGGGAAACTGGGGAATGCTTCAGGCTTATCTGACCTGGGGAGTGAGGGAGCTGCCATCCTCCCAGTCACTCTCTTGTAGCTTTGCAAAAAGCCTTCAGGTTGGGCTGGGGAAGGTAGCTTAGTGGCAGAGTGCTTGCCTAGCATGCACGAGTCCCCTGGGTTCAATTCCTAGCCCCATTAAAAAAAAAAGCCTTCAAGAAAAGAGATGCAGAAACTGGACGATAGAAATTGACAGGAGCAGGCTGAAGTGATGAGGTATGAGGGATACGGCTGCCATCTCCACCCTCCAGTACAGTGCTCCCAGGCCCCTGATCCTACTAGGAACTAGATCTTCCTGTGCAGTCCCTAACTATAGCTGGAAGCAGCAGCATTTTAAACATGGAAGTTGACATGTATTCAAATCATATATCTCCTTATTTACATTTTTATCACCTTCTCTCTACTATGAGATCATCTATTTAATATTTATTATTTATTTATTTGATCTTGGGTTGTTTTTTTTTTTCTAATTTATTTTAGAGTCTCACTAAGTTCTTAGGGCCTCCATAAATTGCCAAGGCTGACTTCGAATTTGTGATCCTCCTGCCTCAGCCTCCTGAGCTGCTGGGATTATAGGCATGCACCATGATGCCCAGCTAATTTTGTTCTTATTTCCTCCAGTTTCTGTTTCTATTCTTTTGGTGTTTACCCTAGTAATTTCAACTTGCTATCTGATTTATGAAATCTTGAAATTAATCAGTGTCTTTTCCCCTCTAGACTGCGTAACAACCTTAAACACTTAATCAGCCTCCAGCTTACATGCTATTGTCACTGAATATTTTAACTTTACCTTAATTTTTAACTCTCAGAAGGCATTATTATTAGTTTTCTGTTGTCAATGAATAACATGAATTATTTACAAACATCTTAATTTCCAAACACATAAGGACTTTGTAGTTTTCTTTATTAATTTATAGCATCAATATGTTGTGGTCTGAAAACATATCTGCATCATTTTAATAACTTTGAAATTTGTTCAGATTTGTTTAATGTCCCAGGGTATGTTTGATTTCTGTAAATGTTCCATGAGAGCTGAAAGAGAACGCAGATTCTTCTGGGGATGGATACTGTGTTCTGCCAGGTTGGGTGTGTTAATCTGTTCATCTTCAAAGACTGTTTTGGCTGCTGGTCCTAACACTTATGGGGCGGGGGACACTCTCCCACTAGGAATGCGGTAGAGTGCTGCTAAGCCACCACCCCAGCCCCCAAAATCTTTTGTTTTTAAAGCTTGGTTTTGCCGGGTGTGGGGTGGGGGTGGGGGTGGGGTGGGGTGTGCCTGTAATCCCAGAAGCTTGTGGGGCTGAGGCAGGAGGATTGTGAGTTCAAAGCCAGCCTCAGTGACCTAGTGAGACTCTAAGCAACTTAGAGAGACCCTGTCTTAAATTTTTAAAAATGAAATAAAAAGGGCTGGGGATGTGGCTCAGTGGTTAAGTGCCCCTGGTTTCAATCCTTGGTACAAAACAAAACAAAAGGAAACAAAAAAACTTGGTTTCCTTCCTCCTCCTCCTCCTCCTCCCTCTTCCTCTTCTTCCTCTTCTTCTTTTGTGTGTGTGTGTGGGGGGGGCAAAGAAAATCTTTATTGCCACAGGAAGCAAGTGTACTGATCCTACCTCACCATCAGCTTCAAGAGTCACAAAAATGCAGACTTTACACAAAGTATAACAGACTCTGGGAGAAATGGTCCCTTGGACTACATTGGCTGAAATATTGAGGCATTGGTTTTTTTCTTCTATAAATAATCTAGGTACATCAGCTTTCTGTTGTTTAGTATTTGCTATGGTTCAAATGTTTGTCCCTTCCAAAACTTATGTTGAAGTTTGTTGTTGTCGTGGTGTTCAGAAGTAAGACCTTTAAGAGGAATTTTGAATTAAGATTGGGGATAGGTTAGTTTCTTCTCGCACCTCCTCCTCTCTCTCTCTCTCTCTCTCTCTCTCTCTCATTGCCCTTCTGCCTTCCTTCATGTTATGATTCAGCATGAAGGCCCTCACAAGATGATTTTGGACTTCCCAGTCTCCAGAACCGTGAGCCAGTAAATTTCCATTCATTATAAATTACTCATTCTCAGGTATTCTGTTATAGCAGCACAAAACAGACTATGACAGTATTTCTATAACATGCTTTTTCTACTTCTCTTTTTTGTATATTTATGTTTTAGATATACTTCTTATAGACAATACACATTTGAATTTTTATTATCCAGTCTGGCAAGCCTTGTCTTTGAAACATTTACTTTTTATACCTCACAAGATATTATTATTACATTCAATGTAAATTTAGAGTTCCTACTTGGAATCATTTTCTATCTGCCTGAAATAAAATATTTAGAATATCTTTGGTGTATTTACTGGTGTGTTTACTGGTGGCAAACCATTTCAGTTTTTTGTTTTTTTGTTTTTTGTTCTGGGGATGGAACCCAGCACCTCTAACATGCTAGGCAAGTATTCTACCATTGAACTCCCTGAGGACAAGGACTTTATCTTGTTCACTTTATTCATTCCTAATGTCCAGGAGTTCCTGGCACATAGGCAGTTCTTAACAAATACTTGTTGAAGCCGGGCGCGGTGGCACACACCAATAATCCCAGCAGTTTGGGAGGCTGAGGCAGGAGGATCATGAGTTCAAAGCCAGCCTCAGCAACTTAATGAAGCGCTAAGCAACTTAGTGAGATCCTGTCTCAAAAAATAAAATAGTCTGGAGATACGGCTCAGTGATTGAGTAGGTTCAATTCCTGGTTCCAAAATAAATAAAAAATAAAAATAATACTTGTTGAATGAATGAATGGGCATTGTGTCTATTTTACAATAAGAATGTGTATCAAAGCACCCTAATACTGCCCAAGCCCCTGACTTTACCAGCTTGTTACTACAAAGCTGGATTTATTTCCCTGGTTGCTTTAACAGCCCATCCGTGTGATGATAAACACTCTGTCTCTCCTCAGAGGGCTCCCCAGTTATTTCTGGGAGTCCCCAGAGGAGGGCTCACAGAAGCGGGTATGTGAGAGTCGATGTGTACGGGCACCCGAGAGCCAGTTGTTAAATATTCAGGAATTCTGTAAGCTGGTTGTTATACTGTGGTAGCTTGAAATTGGCCCCATTGGGAATATTTACAGCATGGAAATCAGCCAATGCTACAAATCAGCGTGGGTTTTTAAATTAAAAAAAAAAATTAGAGTCAGTTTACCAAACAAGGATCTCCAAACTAGTTAGTAAACTATAGTCCCCAGGGGCTCTCAGCTCCTCTGGCAGAGGCCTCTGCTATGAAGATTCTTGGAGCCCCAACCCCCACTGCAATCCTAAGAAGGCTGATGTCCCTGCCAAGGCTGCTATGTCATATCCTCTCAGGGAGCCAAAGGTGTCTGGCTCTGGGAGCGCACAGAAACTTTTTTTAAAAACTTATTTATTCTAATTAGATATACACGACAGCAGAATGCACTTTGATTCATTGTACACAAATGGAGCACAACTTTTCATTTCACTGTTGTACATGATGTAGTGTCACACCATATGTTCAGTCATACATGTACCTAGGGTAATGATGTCCATCTCATTCTACCATCTTTCGTGCCCCCATGACCCCTTCCCTACCACCCCTTTGCCCAATTAAATTTCTTCCATTCTTCCCATGCCCCCTCCTCCATTATGGATCAGCATCCACTTATCAGAGAGAACATTCGAACTTTGATTTTTTGGGATTGGCTTACTTTCCTTAGCATGATATTTTCCAACTCCATCCATTTACCTGCAAATGCCATAATTTTATTCTCTTTTATTGCTGAGTAATATTTTCTTTACCCATTCATCTATTGAAGGGCATCTACGTTGGTTCCATAGTTTAGCTATTGTGAATTGAGCTGCTATAAACATTGAAATGGCTGCGTCACTGTAGTATGCTGTTTTTAAGTCTTCTGGGTATAGACCAAGGAGTGGGATAGCAGGCTCACATGGTGGTTCCATTCCAAATTTTCTAAGGAATCTCCATACTGCTTTCCAGATTGGTTGCATCCATTTGCAGTCCTACCAGCAATGTATGAGTGTGACTTTTCCCCCACATCCTTGCCAACACTTATTGTTGTTTGTATTCTTGTGGCCCGGACTGGCCCTGAGCTCCTGGGCTTGAGCTATCCTCCTTAGCCTCTGAGTAATTTTTTTTTTCCCAACTCAAGTCTCCATAGTGGCAGTGCCCAGGGGTGGCTTGGGGACTCTATTATTCCCCTGTGGCAGATTTTTCTGGTTACATGTTCCATATCCATTCTCTCTTCTTCCTAACTGTGATGCCCAAACAGCAGAAAGGCAGAGGAAGAAGGTAGAAGCAGCACTGGAGACACAATAAACTCCTTTCCTCAAGCTGCAGTTGGCCAGCTTAGGTGCTGCTTGAATCAACTCCTCACGGGTACACGTCTCTATCATTGGATTCCATCCAGTCCCTAACCCAGGTGAGGAAAAACACGCTTCCCCATGCGAGAACATTAAAGCAAGCGTGCCAGGCATGCTCCCATTGCCAGTTAGCTGTCCTGGGCCCCTCCACAGCTTCTGTAGCTGCCTTGGGCTCCATATATCCCTTTTCCCCAGTGCTCCATCCCTGCCTCCCCACTGAGCCCCCAAGCAGGAGGCACCACATGGTATTTCTCCTGAACCTGTTTTCTGTGCAAGGCATTTGTGCTCAGGAGACAGAGTGTGGGCTTCTAGGCTGTGGCATGGGCTCTGACCTCTACAAGCATTCTGAGAAATGTTACTTAGCTCTCAGTTTTCTTTTTCTTTTCTTTTTTCTTTTTTTGGTTCTGGAGATTGAACTCAGGGGCACTCGACCACTAAGCCACATCCCCAGCCCTATTTTGTGTTTGTATGTAAAGACAGGGTCTCACTGAGTTGCTTAGCGCCTCGCTGTTGCTGAGGCTGGCTTTGATCTCAAGATTCTCCTGTCTCAGCCTCCCTAAGTGCTGGTATTGCAGGCTTGTGCCACCGTGCCCGGCTCTCAGTTTTCTTATCTGTAGAATGGGCTCAATACTCCCAGCCTTACAGGGTTGACTGTTCAAAGATTAAATGAGAAAATGCTCAGGGTAAGTGATCAGTGGATAGTTAACTCTCACAGACCCTGTGTGACACCCAATCATTTCCTTAGGACAGATTCCTAAAAATGAACTTCTGGGTGATAGTTTCTCATTCAGAACTTTAATACTGAAAAAAGTTCTCCAAAAGGGTTTGTACTAATGCAGGAATATTCCATTTCTCTAGAGCTTTATTCATACTATGGTTCTATCTTTAGTTACTAACAAGGTTGGTCACTCTTTTGTGTTTGTTAGTCATTTAAATTTCTTCTAAACAGCTGGGCGTGGTGGCGCAAACCTGTAATCCCAGCACTTTGAGAAGCTGAGACAGGAGAATCTCACTCAGTGAGACCCTGTCTCTACATAAAATACAAAATGGGGTTGGGGATGTGGCTCATTGGTTGAGTGCCCCTGAGTTCAATCCTCGGTATCAAAAAAATAAATAAAAAAAAGATAAATAAATAAATAAATTTCTTCTACAGGCTTCCTGTTCTCACCCTTTACCTGTTTCTATTGGGCTGTAGAGGCCCATGGAGATGGAAGAGCTGACATTGATTTGGATGATATGGGAGAGACAGTAAATAGATGGATATGAGAGAAGTGTAACAGCAGAATCCAGGATGCTTTGGGAGATGGTGTGGATGCGGGTGGAGAAGAAGAGAGAGCAGTTAAGAATGACATCCAGGTTTTGGATGTTAGGGTGGTGGCAGTTCTGAGGTGGGGAAGACTGGAGGTGGAGATGATGCTTTCATTCTGGTCATTTGAGTTTGAGATTCCTTGTGGGATGCCAAAATCTAGTAAACAGCTGGATTTGTAGGCCTGAAGCTGTGAAGACAGATGTCAGTGTGAGCTAAAGTTCTTGTGTGTGGACGAGAATTCCCGTTGGAGACTGGAGGGAGGAGGACCTCCCTGAGAAAAGAGAGTAATGCCAAAACTGGAGATGCACAGAGAAAGAAGACTTGGAAGGAGTGATGGGAACCAGGTGGAAGACCAGGGTTATGAGGCCATGGAAGTCAAGGGAAGAGGTGGTTCCATGATGGAGACATTGGGTAAGCCTGAGACATGTCTATTTGAACTTAAAGACCAGGCAAGGGCAGTTTAGAAGTCAGATTACAACAGTTTGGGGAGCAGAGGGAGGTGAGGAATCAGATCTTGAGGGTCAGGTCTCTACAGGCTTGGAACTGTTGAGGGAAAAGAATAATGGTTCTGGCTAGAGAGGTCTTGCCTATTTCCCACCCCTTCAGCAATACTGGATTGAGCCAATTTTTAATCTTGCCCTACTTGACAGGTAAAAGTACCTTCTCTTTTATTTTTTGTTTGCATTGATTTGATTATCAGCCCAGTTGGTTGGTCATTTGGTAATTTGTTTTTCTTAGAAAAGTTGCTCCTCCCTAGGGTTGGCAAATTTAGCATATAAAAATGCAGGATGAGGAGAATCCCGAGTTCAAAGCCAGCCCCAGCAATGATGAGGTGCTAAGCAACTCAGTGAGACCCTGTCTCTACATAAAACACAAAATAGGGCTGGGGATGTGGCTCAGTGGTCGAGTGCCCCTGAGTTCAATCCCCAGTACCAAAAAAAAAAAAAAAAAAAAAAAAAATCAGGATGTCCAGTTAAATCTGAACTCTATATAAAAACTCTTTTTTTTTTTTTTTTTGCAGTGCTGGAGATCAAACCCAGGTCTTGGTACATGCTAGGCAAGTACTCTACCACTGGGCAACACACCCAGCCCCAACAAATACTTTTTTTTTGGTAGTGGAGATAGAACCCAGGGGTACTTACCCACTGACCCACATGCCCAGCCCTTTTTATTTTTATTTTGAGACAGGGTCCTGCTAAGTTCCTTAGGGTCCCACTAAATTGCTGAGGCTGCCTTTGAACTTGTGATCCTGCTGCCTCAGGCTCCCTAGTTGCTGGGCTTACAGGTGTGTGCCACTGTGCCTGGCCCCAACAAATACTTTTTAAGTATAAATATGTCCCAATATTGCATGGAGCATGTCTGTGTTTTATCTGGCAACCCCTTTCCTAACCCTAAGATTATGAAAAATATTCACCTGCACATGTGTATAGTACATTATACTTTCACTTTCATTTTTGAACCACTTCAACTTTATTTTATGAGCTACAGTTCCAGCTTAACTTTTTCTTAAATGGTTAGGAAATTGTCCCAGCACCATTTGTTGACTAATATAGCAATTTCTCACTGATTTGGAAAACTACTGTTAAACATCAATTTTTTTTTTTTTTGAACCCAGAGGAGTTTAACCACTGAGCCACATCCCGAGCCATTTTTAATATTTTATTAGAGTCAGGGTCTGGCTGAGTTGCTTAGGGCCTCGCTAAATTGTTGAGGCTGGGTTTGAACTCCCGATCCTCCTGCCTCAGCCCCCAGAGCTTACAGGTGTGTGCCACAGAGCCCGGCTATCATTTTTTATTCTGATGTATTTATCATGCTTTTAAAATTTTCTGCATTTTATGATGCCTTGACATCTCGGGGTTTTACTAATCCTGGAGAGACTGCGCCTCCCAGGGTTAATTCTGAGAGAGTAAACAGTTTCGGCTGTGAGTACTTTCAGTATGCAAACCAACCAATCCAAAGCTGTACCCTAAACCACCTCCTTTGTCTAATGCCCACTTGCAAAGCTAAAACTAACCCTACCCGAGATCGCCCCAGGGCCAGGCATTGGACAACGTAGGGACCATCTTTAAATTCTCAGAGTCACTGATAATATTCAGTCTATCCAGTCCCGAACGGCTCACTCACCCCGCCTCGCCCATTCCTTCCTGCAAAAGGCTCGCGCCCACGCTTTCCTCCTGCTCCCGCCGCTTCCTGCCCGACCCTGGTGCTTACCCGCGTGTCCCCAGTCGTGCAGCCTACCTTCTCCGTGGGGATCTGCACGTAATAAAACTCCTTGCCAAGGCAGCTATCGCTGTGTCTGTCACCTTACCACACCTGATTAACACAGAATCCCAGGTCCTCCGTTCATTTCTAAATCTTCCTGATATACAAAGTGTATGGGCAACTCCTTTCTCACACGTATTCCAGACATTTCCAGAACATTCTTTTAGGTTTATTCTCTCAATTAACTTTAGGAATCACTTTTCTAAGTTCTAAGATAAGGCTTATAGGGATTTTGAATTGATAGGTGTGAATTTTATATTAATTGGAGGGAATTAGGTGGGATTTAAACTTGGAGTATTTCTACTGAAGACAAAGTGTATGAATACCTCTAGGTTATCTTCAGTGTTTCTCCATACACCTTTTCCCCCATAAAGGTTCTGCACATTTGTGGTAAGTTTATTTCTACCTATTTTATGCCTTTACTGATATTATGAATGGAATCTTTCCTTGTCACATTTTCGAATTGCTTTTTATTATTTGATGGGAATGCTATTGATTTTTGTATACCTATTTTGTAATTGGCCGTGTTCCTGGACTTAATATTTTTAATGGACTTCTGGTGGGACTTCTAGATATATAATCATGTGGACTTTAAATAATGGTTGTTTTGCCTCCTTTCTAACATTTATATCTCTTTTCATGTATTTCCCTAATTAAATTAACTAGGACTTTCAAAGCAATGTTAATTGAGAGTCGTGGTAGGAATCTTAGATTGTTCTACACCAAGTGGAACTATTTCTAGAGTTCCATTGTAGAACATGTGCCAAAGTTGGTTTGAAACATTTAAAGAATAATCATAAGGGGCCTGGGTTGTGGCTCAGTGGCAGAGCACTTGCCTAGCATGTGTGGGACACTGGGTTTGATTCTCACCACCACATATAAATAATTAAAATAAAGGTCCAGGGGCTGGGATTGTGGCTCAGTGGTAGAGCACTTGCCTTGCATGCATGAGGCACTGGGTTCGATCCTCAGCACCACATAAAAATAAAATAAAGATATTCTGTCCACCTACAACCAAAAAATAAATATTTAAAAATAAATAAATAAATAAAATATATTGTGTCCATCTGCAACTAAAAAAAATATTAAAAAGAAAAAGATTCAAAAAAAGGTCCATTGACAACTAAAAAAATATGAAAAAAGAAAGAATAATAAGAAAATATTTTATTTCTTTTTTGCTTGGATTTAAAAAATTTAGTTATGGATATTATATTATCAAATGCATTTTCATTATCTTTTAACATATAATATGATTTTTCTGCTTATTAATAAGAAATTATATGAATAGATTTTCATATAATACAGATCTTTTTATTACTGTAATAAACAGGACTCGATCAGGGTATATTTTCTTTTAAACCATTGTCATAGTCTGTTTTCTAGAATAAATCATATTAATAGATTTTTTAATGTTGAACTATCCTAACATTCCTTTATTATCAACACCACTCGATCATCGTGTATTTCTCTTCTAATGCATTGTTAGGTTCTGCTTGCTGATATTTTAAAAATTGATTGATGATAATGGTGGTGGTGGTGGTACTAGGGATTGAGCCGATGGGTGCTCTACCACTGAGCTAAACCCCCAGAACTTTTTCTTTTTTATCTGGAGACAGTCTCATGAAATTGCTAAGGCTGGTTTCAAACTGTGATTGTGTCTCAGCCTCCTGAATAGCTGGAATTATAGGCGTGTGCCACCATGCCAAGCCTTGCCGATATTTTAAAAAGGGTCTGAACCCAGTCTATAAACTTGGTTGTACAAGAAATATCCCATTTCTCATTCTGCCAGAGTTTTATTTAGGAGTTTTGCACTGATATGAGTAATGGAGGTTGGCCTTTTCTTTTCCTTTTCTGCACTGTCCTAGTCAAGTTTTGCGGGGGCAGGATCTTTCTAAAGAACCCTAGGTCTATTCCATCTTTCTCTATACTCTGGAACAGTTTTCCTTGTTAATTGATACAGCTGCCCAGTACATGGGATGCATTATTCCCGTTTTATATATTTTTTTAAATATTTATTTTTTTTTAAGTTGTAGGTGGACAGAATATCTTTATTTTATTTTTATGTGGTGCTGAGGATCGAACCCAGTGCCTTATGTGCGCTAGGCGAGCACGCTACCACTGCGCCACAATCCCAGCTCCCCCGTTTTATATTTGAGGAGACTATACGGTTCATACCTACCACCACTAAGCCTGACATGAAGGTTTCTGGAAGGTGAACTTTGTGGCTGAGAAGTAAGGCAGCATGGTGGTTGTCTTAGTCTGTTTGTGTTGCTATAGCAAAATACCTGAGACCCAAGATAACTTATAAACAACAGAAATTAATTTTTTTTCACATTTCTGGAGGCTAGGAAGTCCAAGATCACTGTATCAGTGAGTTTGGTGTCTGGTAAGGGCATGCTCCTTTGATGGGGTCTTCTCAAAGCAGCACTAATGTGACAGAGGGGGAAGGACAGAAAGGGGTAGCTGGTTCTCTGGAGCCATTTAATAACCACCTCCCCAAAGGCCTCACCTCTTCATACCGTCTCCTTGAAGTTTAAGTGCCCACGTACGGGTCTTGGAGGGACACATTCAAACCATAGCAGTGATTAAGAGTTTGGGTTCTAGTGGACTGAGATTATAGCTCAGAGGTAGAGCACTTGCCAGGCATGTGTGAGGCACTGGGTTTGATCCTCAGTACCACACAGAAATAAATAAATAAAATAAAAGTATATATATAAAGACTGGGACATCATTAGTGGAAACATGAGGAATTTATAATTAAAAGAAAAAAGAGTTTGGGTTCTAGTCAGTTGACTTTAAAGTCAACCAGTCAGTTGACTTTAAAGGGGGGAGCTGGGACACTTCCCCTAGAGTTCTCATGAGGGTTTAACAAGATGAGAGCAATGGCTGGCACATAGTAACACTAAATAGACAGGAGTTGAAAAGTAAGAACAAAACGAAACCAAGAAGGCAGCTTGGTAAGCCAGGAATCAGGCCAAGGGAGAAGTGCAGCCCTGAAGAGCTCCTCCAGGCTGAGTGAAGCCTCTGAGACTACCTCTGCTCCGATCATTACCCGGACTCTAGGACCTACATCCCATGTGCCTTCCACCTTCAGCACCCTTTGGCAGGACAGAGACATAGGGACAACCTCTACAATCAGCTTTAGGCCTGGAGCCCCAGATTGTCACATACCAGGGCCCTGCATGGTCAGTCTTGGCCTGATGTATTAGAAGATTCTTCAGTAATAATAATAATAATAATAATAATAATAATAATAATAAAGTAAGTTACAGTTTTACTGGCATAAATAATGCTAAATAATGTTAAACGGATTTGTCCTAATAATAAGAGATATGTCCTAAATAATGTTAAAGGGATTTGTGATGGTTAACTTCATGTAGCAACTTGACTGGGTTATGTGGTACCCAGGTAGCTCATACAGCATTAATTCTGGGTATGTTTGTGAGAGTGTTTCTGAAAGAAATTGGCGTTTGCATCAATGGACTAAGTAAGGAAGATCTGCTCATGTTACCCACTGTGGTGGATATTATTCAGTTGGTAGAGGGTCAGGATAGAGAAGCAGACAGAAGAAAGACAAATTCCATCTCTGGTGGAACTGAGACCTCTATTTCTCCTGCCCTTGGACATCAGAAACTCCAGGTGCTCCAACTTTTGGACTCTGGAACTTGTACGGAAGCCCCCCAAGTTCATGGATCTTTGGGTTTTGACTGAGAGTTACACTGTCAGCTCTCCTGATCTTTGGCCTTCGAACTCGGGCTGAGCTATCACAAGCTTCCCTGGTTCTTTAGCTTGAACATGGCATATCGTGGGGCTTTTCAGACTTGATAATCATGTGAACCAATTCCTTTAATATCTGTCTATCCATCTATCTCTGCTAAATATCCCTATAGGCTCTGTTTTCCTGGAGAACCTGACTAATGTTAAGATTCAATACAGAATGCACATTTTGGATATCACCTTTATTTCCTTTCCTTTCTTGGCACTGAGAACTGAACCCGACAGTGCTCTACCACTGAACTATATTCCAGCCCTTTTTACTTTTTTTTTATTTTGAGACAACGGCCTCGCTAAATTGCTGAGGCTGGCCTTGAACTTGAGGTCCTCCTGACTCAGCCTCTTGGGTTGCTGGAATTACAGGTGTGCACCACCACTGTCCCACTTGTTGCCTCTTTTTTCTTTCAATCTGCTTCCCTCACGCTTCTCAGCTGCACTGAAGACTTAACCCTTCACTCTCAGCTCCCACCCCAGCTGGGTGGCCATCTATCTCCACCCCACCTGCTTCCCTTCCTTCTCCACATGGTACCTGCTCAGGGAGCTCACTATGACCCTCCTCGGCAAGGTAGTTTGTCTTTTTTTTTTTCAGTTGTCAATGGACCTTTATTTTATTAATTTATTTGTGCTGCTGAGAATCGAACCCAGTGCTCACACATGCTAGGTGAGCGCTCTACCACAGAGCCACAATCCCAGCCCAGGGAGTTTGTCTTGAGTTCTGATTCTTCTCCCACAAGAACTAACTGCTCCTACAATTGGTCGATGCTGTTCTTCAGTGCCCTTGAGGATGATTTTTGTCTGCAGAGAAGACTATTAAAAAGGTTTATTTTGGTTTTAAAAGCAGAGTCAGTTTATTAAAATTACAAATTCAAAAACCTTGGCCTTTCCTTAGGCTTTTATGTTCAGCTTACAAATCGTATTATTCTATTTATAAGCCCAATAAATGTTAACAATAATTTTTAAGGAGATCTTGAATAATGCTTGGCCCCACTTACAAACTCAGTGAATTAAACACTTTCACCATTGTAAAACTGCAATGATAAATTTAAACATATTTGATTTTTTTAAGTATTTAAATGTCCTCACGTAACAAACAAAACCTTTCTTAGAACAAAGTAATTTTTATCAATCCAGAAAATTAAACTAATAAATATAGTGAGCCTAAAACTCAGATGTTCTAGTTTGTGCATTACTTCAGTAAGATTTCAACTCGAAATCATGAGTCTTAATCAATTACTGCATTGCATATTTCAGTTAGAGCTACAAGGTTGTCATTCTAATGGGCCACATACTCTCAACCATTACAAAACCACAAAACGCCAGATATGAGTAGATTTCTTCTTATCACAAAATTATTAATACTACGGTTAGATCATCTTAAGCTTTTCTATACTTAATTTTAAATAATAACAGCTAATACTGAAATAGCATTTTCTATGTGCCAGATTCTTTCTGGTGTAAGTGCTTTGCATGTGTTATATATTAGCTCATTGAATTCTCACCATTCTTGTCCACAAATCTCAAGTGGGCCTGAAGGCTGCCTGGCTAGGGCACCATATGCCACCAAGCCTTCACCCCTCCACATGGTCCATTTCCTATACTCTGCTCTCTTCCCAGCCCAATCCCCCAGCACCCCCACATCTCATTCTCAGACAGTGACTTGCCTTCCACCATTCACTGGGTCATTCCTGCCAGCAAAAAAAAAAAAAAAAACAAAAACACGCCCAGAGTGCTCCCATCTTCTAAAGCAAAGAGCCAGGTGTGGTAGTGCACACCTATGATCCCAGTGACTCGGGAGGCTGAGGCAGGAGGATCTCAATCAAGTTTGAGGGCAGCCTCAGCCACTCAGCAAGGCCCTAAGCAACTTGGCAAGACCCTGTCTCAAAATACAAAATAAAAAGGACTAGGGTTGTAGCTCAATGGTTAAGGGCCCCTGTGTTCAATCCCGAGTACCTCAATAAATAAAAGGAAGAAAACAATTATTACTGACCAGATTTTCCTACCAGCCACCATCTCTCTTTTTTTTTTTTTTTCTAATTTATTTTATCTGCCTCTGCAGCAAAACTGCTCTGGAGGGGTTGCTTCCTCTCATGTCCATCCCCCACAGTCTCTTTTCTCCCAGTGCTCTGCCTACATGGACTTCCTTCATCCTGTGTGACCCATCAGCAGCATTTGACCTGCAGATCGCTCTCTCTTCCTGGAGATACCACTTCCATGACTTCTCTTCCTCTGCGTTCCTTCTGCCTCACTGATCATACCTTCTTTGTCTCTTGTGCATTCGCTCCTCTTTGCTCTATCCTTCTCAATGCTTGCTGTCCTCGATCTTCAATCTTTTTTTTTTTTAATATTTTTTTAGTTGTTGATAGATCTTTATTTTGTTCATGTATTATTTATATGTGGTGCTGAGGATCGAACCCAGTGCCTCACGCATGCTAGGCAAGCACTCTACCACTGAGCTACAGCCCCAGCCCCCTGGATCTTCAATCTTTTTTTTTTTTTTTCAATTTTTTCTTAGTTGTAGATGGACACAATGTCTTTATTTTATTGCTTTGTATGTGGTGCTGAGGATCGAACCCAGGGCCTCACGCATGCGAGGCAAGCGCTCTACCACTGAGCCACAATCCCAGCCCCTGGATCTTCAATCTTGATGCTTTTTCTCTTCCCTGCACATTTTTCAAATTTCCTTGCTGCTCTCACCCCATTCCATGGTCCTCCGTACCTTTATTTACGTGCCTGTGGTTCCCAAATTTCTATTGTCTGTCCAGAATTGTCTTCTCAACTCCACACTCAAGCATCCAGCCGTCTACTCAGCCTGTTTACCTGGAGGTACAGAGACCTCTCAAACTAAACTTGTTCAAAACAGAATCCCTGCTCTTCTCCCTTCGAACCCACTTTACCTGAAAAGGCAGCTGATGTGCTTCCTTCTAGTTGCTCAGGTAGAGAACTGGGTGTTCCCGCCCCATATTCTGATTGGGAAATTTCATTGGTTCTACCATCAGAATACATCCAGATGGCCATTCCTTACCACCGCCACGACTGTTGCTTTGTTCTCAACCGCTGTCGCCTCTTACCTCACTTGTATTATTGCACCAGCCTCCAAACTGGTCTCCCTGCTTTGGCCTTCCCTACTCGTACTCTGTCCTCAACATAGTGTCCAGAGGGCTCCTTCAAACATGTTAATCAGATCATGTTACTCCTCTGCTCAAAACCTTCAGTGGCTCCACATTTTATTCAGACCAAAAAAACACCAAAGTCCTTGTAGTGGTCTCCAGGACTCACCATGATCGAACTCCTTTTTTATTGGGTGCCAGGGATTGAACCCAGGGGTGCTTAATCACTAGTCACATCCCCACTCCTTTTTTTTATATTTTATTTAGAGACAGTGTCTCTCCAAATTGCTTTAGGGTCTCGCTCAGTTGCTGAAGCTGGCTTTGAACCTGTGATCCTCCTGCCTCAGCCTCCTGAGCTGCTGGGATTATAGGTGTGTGCAGCAATCTGATTCCTTTTGCTACTTCTCTCTCTTTCTCCTACATAGTTCCAGCCTCACTGGCCTTCCTGTTTTTCCAGTTCTCCCAGGCAAGTGCCTGTCACAGGGCCTTTGCATAAGCTGGTGCCTTTATCTGCAAACCTCTTTCCTCAAATATCTGCTTCCAAGTTACTCATTCATCTCTTTCAAGTCCTAGTTCAACTTACCATCTCATGGAAGCTCTCTTTGACCACACCATTAATCTAGTGATGTGTCCCCTCATCTTGCTCTCTCCATCTTATTCTATTCTACTCTTTTTTCTATAACACTTATCACTTCCAAAAATACATAAAGTTTGCTTGTTTATTGTGTTTACTGGTTGTTTCTTCCTACTAGAGGACCGGAACTTTGTTTTGTTCTCTTGTGTCTCCCAAATGCCCTAGAATAATGCCTGGCATTTGGTAGATACCCAATACTTTCTATGTGAACAATTCTATGAGAGAAGTACCTTTTTTTTTTTTTTTTTTTTGTACCAGGGATTGACTCTAGGGCACTTAACCACAGAGCCATCTCCGCAGCCCTTTTTAAAATATTTTATTAGACACAGGGTCTTGCTGAGTTGCTTAGGGCCTTGCTGAGGCTGGCTTTGAACTCATGATCTTCCTGCCTCAGCCTCCCAAGTTGCTGGGATTACGGGCTTGCGCCACTGCGCCTGACTGAGAAGCACGTTTTTACCTCTGTTTTATAGATGAGGAAGCTGCAGCACAAAGACTAAGAAACTTATCCAAGATTATCCAGTCAATAAGTAGTGGAGCTGGAATACATGTGCTCAAGAACAGAGCAGGGGCTGGGATTGTAGCTCAGCGGTAGAGCGGTTGCCTCACATGCGTGAGGCCCTGGGTTCGATCCTCAGCACCACATACAAAGCAATAAAATAAAGACATTGTGTCCATTTAAAAAAAAAAAGAACGGAGTAGAACTGAGAATCCATGTACTTAAGTACTATTTAAAACTGTCTCTTTTAGTTGATAAAATGGAAGCTCTTGGAGGCTACTTCCCGGATTCCAGTTACAGTCACCAGCTGTAACCATGTTTCAATCAGGAGCTGACTGCATATGTGACAGTGCTCCCCTGTAGCCTGGAGAAGAGTATACTGTACCATCTAGGTTGGTTTACGGGCATGCTGTGACGGTCACACCTCTGCCATTAAGTGATGCGTGACTATACTCATTTTACAATTTTTTTTTAAAATCTTTATTTTATTTATTTATATATTTTGTATTGGTGCTGAGGATCCAACCCAGTGTCTCACGTGTGTGAGGCAGGCGCTCTACCACTGAGCCACAACCCCAGCCCCATTTTACAATTCTTTTTTTTTTTTAAATTTATTTATTTATTTATTTTTATGTGGTGCTGAGGATCGAACCCAGCGCCTCATGCATGCAAGGCAAGCGCTCTACCACTGAGCCACAATCCCAGCCCCCCATTTTACAATTCTTTTTCCTCAGAGGAGGCGGTGTGCTCACTCAAGTTGGGACTGGGTTTTGCATTTTTTTTTTATGCTTAAGATATGTAAACATGAGTATATCTTTTTCCCCACATCCTCACCAACACTTATTATTTCTTGTATTCTTTTTTTTAAAATATTTATTTTTTAGTTGTAGGTGGACAGAATATCTTTATTTTATTTTTATGTGGTGCTGAGGATCGAACCCAGTGCCTCACACGTGCTAGGCGAGCACGCTACCGCTGCGCCACAACCCCAGCCCCATTTTCTTGTATTCTTGATAATTGCCACTCTAACTGGAATGACATGAAATCTTAGTTTTGATTTTCATTTCTCTAATTACTAGAGATGTTGAATATTTTTTCATATATTTTTTGACCGATTGTATTTCTTCTGTGAAGTGTCTATTTTGTTCCTTAGTCCCTTTATTGATTGAGTGTGGAGATTCCTCAGAAAACTTGGAATGGAACTACCATTTGACTCAGCTATCCCACTCCTCAGTCTATACCCAAAGGACTTAAAATCAGCATACTACAGTGATGCAGCCGTATCAATGTTTATAACAGCTCAATTCACAATAGCTAAATTATGGAACCAACTTAGGTGCCCTTCAACAGATGAATGGATAAATTAAACATGGTATATATACACAATGGAATATTACTTGGCCTTAAAGAAGAATGAAATTATGGCATTTGCAGGTAAATGGATGGAGCTGGAGAATGTCATGCTAAGCAAAATAAGCCAAACCCAAAAAACCAAAGGCCAGATGTTTTCTCTGATAAGTGGATGGTTATCCATAGTGGGGGGCGGGTAGGGAAGAATGGAGGAACTTTGGATTGGGCAGAGAGGAGTGAGGGGAGGGAAGGGGTTTGGGGGTAGGAAATATGGTGGAGACAGACATTATTATCTATATACATGTATGATTACACTATCAGTGTGACTCTGACTCATGTACAGTCAGAGGAATGAGAAGTTGTGCTGTTTGTATACAATGTGTCAAAGTGCATTCTATTGTCATGTATAACTAATTAGAAAAATTTTAAAAAAGATATGTAAACATGGTTTTCCATTTTATAGTAAAGAATTTTGAACTAAATAGGATCTTTTGTTCATCTGGTTGCACCCACAACTCTATGAATGGAACAGAAGCACCATGAGGACAGTGTTCTTATTTTCCTTTATTTTTTTTTTTAAATTTTTTTGTATTTAGAGATAGACAGAATGCCTTTATTTGCTTATTTTTATGTGATGTTAAGGATTGAACCCAGTGCTTCACACATACTAGGCAGGTACTCTGCCACTGAGTTACAGCCCCACCTCAGTATTCTTATTTTCTTTTTTCTTTCCTTCCTTCTTTCTTTCACCAGGGATTGAACCCAGGGATGCTGAACCACTGATTCACATCCCCAGCCCTTTTTAGTTTTTATTTTGAGACCAGACCTTGCTAAATTGCTGAAGCTGGCTTTGAACTCACAATCCTTCTGGCTTCCTGAGTCACTGGGATTACAGACGTGCCCTACCAAGCCCAGCTTCCTTCCTTCCTCCCTCCCTTCCTCTCTCCCCTCCCTTTCTATCTTTCTTTCTTTCTTTCTTTAGATTGAACCCTGAGCCTCTTGCATGTTAGACAAACGCTCTACCACCGAGCCACATCTCTGGCCTTTTTAATTTCTTAGCTGATTTTCATCTAAAATGGTGTGCAGAGTAAGGTAGTTGCTTCACATATATTTGTAATTGTTAAATGGATGATATTTGGGCTAGTAACCAAGTAAAGTTTGGCTGGGCAGTGTGGCTCTGTCTGACTTGGGGTCACAATTCATCATGCTCTTCTCCCATCCATTACACACTCTACTCCTTCCTTCCTATTTTTGTTGTCTGAAAGCGATGGAGCACCTGCAGTGGACTGTAACCATCCTCAGGCTTATCCATGGGATAAGGTTAACTCCATGGGATCTGGGGGCAGTTACCAGTCACTGGGCCCCAGTCTGCTCAGCCATGAAGAGGAGACATATGATCCAAACTAGGCCAATCCCAAGTGTGCATCCTACAGATGCTGGAATTGATTGACTTTGCTGAAGCTGAGTGATCAGCCAGTAGTTTTGGTTTTGTTATTACTGTTACTATCATAATTAACAGGATAGGGCATTCTTAGCTCATTCATCACCAGAGAATGGAGTGTAGGCTGCCAGTAAGGCTATCTCTGAGATTATCAGTAGGTCTCTTTTAGTCATATGGAGAATGTCTCAGTTAGTTCATGCTGCTAGAACAAAATGCCTGGGACTATGTAATTTATAGAGAACAGAAATTTATTTGCCACAGTTCTGGAAGTTAAAAGTCCAACTTCAAGGTGCTGTAGGGTTCCATGACTAGTGTGGGCTCAGTCTCTGTTTCCAAGATGGTGACTTATTGCTGCATCTTCTGGAGGAAACAAATGCTGTGGCCCCACATGGTGGAAGGGATGAAGGTACAAAGTGTAGCTACTGCCCTCTGATCCTTTTATGAGGATCCTAATCCCAGAGCCCTCATGATTTAGTCATTTCCTAAAGACCTCACCTCTTAATACTATTGCATTGGGTCTTAGGTTCCAACCATATGAATTGGAGGGAGTGGGAAACATGTACATTAAAACCATAGCAGAGGTTATATGTAACACAAGATTGGAGCCCACACACAAAGGTGGAGAGAGAGAGAGAGAGAGAAAGAGAGAGAGAGAGAGAGAGAGAGCGCAAGACCTATGCCTTGTTTCAATGGGCTTCAAAAACTTGTCTTGGTACTTTCTATTTCTTCTTGTGTCAGTTTTGGTAATTTATATTTTGATTGATTGTCAGCCTCCTATAGACAACACATTTGTTGCCACAATGCTCTTTTAATTCTCTTAGTTCAATTCTATACCTCCCTTTTCACCCTTTATATGTATATTTTCCCCTTCATTTTTTGCTTATTTATGTTTGCTAGTGATTTTGTACTTCTTATCTTTTTTTTTTTTTTTTTTGGTGCTGGTGATTGAACCCAGGGACACTCAACCACTGAGCCACATCCCCAGTCCTCTTTTAGAGACAAGGTCTCACTGAGTTGCTTAGGGCCTCGCTAAGTTGCTGAGGCTGGCTTTGAATTTGCCATCCTCCTGCCTTGACCTCCCAAACCTCTGGGATTACAGGCATGCGCCACCCCGCCTAGCTGCTTCTTATCTTTTTTTTTGCTGTGCTGGGGATTGAATCCAGGGCCTCATGTGTACCAGGCAAGTGCTCTACCACTAAGCTACATCTCCAGACCTTAAAGAGCTAGTTTTACAAATTTATCCTTCTAACTGCTTTTTTTCCTTTCTTTTTTACTTCATTATTTTCTTATTTTATCTTTATTAATTTTATCTACTTTATTTAATCTTAGTCTTTTTATGGGTTCTTAAGTTGCATATTTAGTTCATTTATATTTAGCTTTTTTTAAACAAAAAAATAATTTGAAATTAGAAATTGTCTTCTAAATGCTGATCACTGTACCCTATCGGTTTTTTTAATAAAGCATTTCTCTTTTTTTATTAATTTATTTTGATTCAAATTTGATTTCTTCTTTGGCCCAAGTATTTTTGCCACTCACTTTTCTGACTAATCCTTACTTGTTCATTGGATTTCACCTCAGACATTATTCATCAGTGAAATCTTCCTGATCCCCCAAATCAGGTTAAGAATCCTTATTATACATTCTTATAGAATCAATACTTTTCCTTCTAAATATATAAATGATGATTTGTGTGATTATCTGTTCACTCTCACTTCCTCACCAGACTATAACTTCTGCATCGAAGGACCATGTTTGCCTTTTTCACAGTTGTTTCCTCAGCAAATAAGAAAATGCTCAGCCAGGTGCAGTGGTGCATGCCTGCAATCCCAGCTACTTGGGAGGCTGAGGCAGGAGGATGGCAAATTCCAGGCTTGCCTGGACAACTTAGTGAGACCCTGTCTCAAAATTAAAATAAAAAGGGCTGAGAGTGTAGCTCAGTGATAAAACACCCTTGGATTGGATCCCCAGTACCACCCCCCGCAAAATGTCTGATACATAGCAAGGCAGGCAGTATGTATTTATTAAATGAATGACTGAAAATGGTTATTAGTGGGAACACAAATGGTACAACTTTTTGGAAGGAAATTTGGAAACATCTAAACAAAAGAAACATATCACTTAATGCATTTACCCTTTGGCCCAGTAATCCCACTTGTGGATTTCTATCCTAAATAAACACTGGGGAAAAAAAAACTAAAATGATGGGCTAGGGCTGTAGCTCAGTGGTAGAGCGCTTGCCTAGCATGCGTGAGGCACTGGGTTCGATCCTCAGCACCACGTATAAATAATAAATGAATAAAATAAAGATCCATCAACAACTAAAAAAATATTAAAAAATAAATAAAAATAAAAAAACTAAAATGACTTAAGCACAAGGTTACCCATTATAGCATTATTTGAATAAGCAAAATTCTGGAAATAATTCAAATGTCCATCATTAGGAGGTTAATTGGATAAACTGGGACAGTCACACAATGGAATACTCTCAAGCTGTAAGAAGAAGCATGGAAGGCATACTGCAGTGGAATGGTCCCCAGGATATATTGTTAAGTGAAAAACACAAGGTGTAGAACTGAATATAGAGCGTGTGTGACAATGGGGCAAGGAGTGGCATAAATATGTATACACATTTGTTTATATTTGCAAAAGAAAAGAAAAGAAAAACACTGGAAGGATAAACAAATAAGAAAAAAAACAATAAAAATGATTACTTACAGGGGAAGGAACAGGGCAGAGAGACACTGATGGAACTGAAATTCTCTAGATGCACACTTTTATGTGATTTTGAATTTGTAATTACATAAATATTTAACACATTCACAAATAACATTAAATCAAAAGGAAAGGAGGGGGAAAATGCAATCCCTAAAAACTGAAAGTAATCTGAAATGAAGAACTTTAAGTATATATCAAATTGGTGAAATAACCACTCAGTAACAATTATTTCAGTGGCTTTACCTCACAGCATGTTGACTGTATGTCCTAAAAGAAATATTTTCTAGAGCAAGGTGCGGTGGTGCGTGACTATAATCCCAGCACTTTGGGAGGCTGAGACAACAGAATTGTAAGTTCAAAGCCAGCCTCAGCAATGGCATGGTGCTAAGCAACTCAGTGAGACCCTGTCTCTACATAAAACACAAAATGGGGCTGGGGATGTGGCTCAGTGGTCGAGTGCCCCTGAGTTCAACCTTCAGTACCAAAAAAAAAAAAAATATATATATATATATATAATATATATATAAATATATATATATATAAAATATATATATATAAAAATATATATATATATATATCCCCCAAGGACAAAAAGAGCTTCAAAGAAACCTTAAAACTTCATTTGAAAGTCTTATTGCTAGTTTAAAAAAGTATTGACATTATTTTTGAAACTTTTATAAAAATCACAGGATAATGCAAATAAGAAATTATGCTAATGCTAGAATCTAAGATCTTCAGTGTATGAAAAAAAAGATATGAGGATAAGATCAAAGAGATTACATAAAAACCCTGAAATGTTATATTTGAATTGGAGAGATCAGTAGAAACTCACAATCCTTTAGTTTCTCCTGTTCACTGACATCTCTGTCCACTGATGAAGTTCAGAAGCAGTAATAATCTACTACCAGTGAGCAGCCCCAGAGGTCGGACCGTGTTCTTCAACTACCAGGAACCTGGGCTTCTTGTAGAAATGATGGATGCCAGGTCTGGGGCAAGAAATAGACAACATGAACCTGGGACATCTTGTTGAACCAGAAAGGAAGGACATCGACAAAGAGTAATCAGACCATGTCTGAAGGACCTAGGGGCCAACAAGAAGGGATGCCCAATGGTTAAAGATGAAAGAATAATGACTGAAGTGTATTGAAACACAATGAATATATAAACACTCATTTGTTTACACACACGCACACACACACAACCCAAATCAAACAAATATCATTAAATGCTATCAGTGGTAACTAGGGCACAGTTCCTTGTTCTGAGAGTTAGCAATGAAAAGGAAAGAATTAGGCCTTTATCCTGTCATTCTTCTACTATTTCATCTTAACTTAAAAGCCCTCGTTTATGAGGGAAAGTTCTTTATGAAAAAAAAAATCCAACTAATAAATGTGGAAGGATTGACAGGATTGGAAAACTACTTTTTTTTTTTTACATCCCTTAATAAAATAATGGATGCGGGCAATAATCACCCATGGATGAGCTGATTAATACAGAAGGCTGATGGGAAATTCCATAATCCAGTGCCTCTCTGCTAGTCTCCTGACATGTTACCAATTACACAGCCCCCTCTATGAAGCATCTGGCTTAGTTCCGATCCCCCAAAGAACCAGACCCTAGGGGAAGGTATATTTGGGAGATAGTCTTAGGAAGCACCTTTAAAGGAGAAGAGAAGTACTATAGGAAAGGAAGAAAGCCAATTAAAAAAAAAAAGGAATTAATGAGTGGCTCACACTCAGGTAATTGGGGCTCAGTTTCTCCAGTGGCCCCCTGAAAGACTGTGCAGAGCATATTGGAAGAGAGGCCGGAGGCTGGGACTCTACCCACACATTCCCACCCTGCCCACCAGTGGAAGGCTGCTCCCGGATATGATCAGGATCAGAGCACCTCTTCAGGAGGCACAGTCAGAAAGGCACTGGGACGGCATGTCTGCAGGTGGCCAGGCAGTGCCAGAGCCTATGAAAGTACATTACCAGACCAATGAATGCTGGCTGTCTTCTAGTTACCGGAAATGCAGAAGAGGGAGGAACGAGAGAAACAATAGCATGAGAGAACAAGTCAACACATCCCAACTGTGGGACACTCCAACGAATAACTTCTCCTACAGGGTGTTCCCTGAGCTTTTAGCACTGTGGGCCACTGGGCCCAATCCCCATGAGGAATCACAAGGAGAATCTTCAGAATTGTTTGATATGAAGTCAGAAAGTTGAGATTTTCTCTAGGACTCTTGTCCGCTGTTGTTCAGGGTTGGCCGAGTGCCTTAGCTTCCTAGATTTCCAAGTTCTACCGGCACAGGGGTGAGTGGCCTTCCCCAGCTAAGGAGGAGCCCGAGGCATAAAAGTGGAGGGAAGCTTCAGGGCACATTAGAAGTGGGTATAGGGAAGGTGCTACAACGGTCTCCCCCGCTGCCCAGAGTCAGGTGGGCCGAGGGGGTGTGGGGAGGGACCCCCCTCTGTACAGTCCTGGAAGACTCTCATGTGGGTTCAGAAATGAGTTCCTGTTGCCAGGTGCAGACACCCCCAGCAGATACTTCTGGGCCTTACTAAGCACTAGAACCCCTCTACGTGGGCTGTAACAGGTGTGTGCCCCCCCCAACAGGGTGTGTGTGTGCACTCATGCGTGTGTGAATGTGTATTCCGCACATGTGTGGGATAGGAAACCCCTTCTTGGCCCTGCCTTGCTTTCAGAAGTACCCAGTATTTCTCAGAGTATTGTCGCTGGGCCCAACCTGTTTCCTCCTCACAGACATGAGTTCTGTGAACATGCGGGTTCGATCATGTCACTTCCCTGCTCAAGGTTATCTGAGCAGCCACCCATGCTTCCTGAGTTTTCCGACTCTGGGATGCAGGAATGGGGCTGAAAGATGGATTCTGCTCCGGGTCAGGACCTAGGCCTGTGGCATTGATGGGTGTGCCAAGGGGCTGGTGGGGCGATCCTGGTGCTGGGCCCCTCCACAAGCCCAGGGAGGTACCTAGTCTTTGCCCTGGGCTTCATAAGACCCGTGCCCCTATCCTCATCTATGGCTCTCCCCACTCTCTGGTTTTCTCTGGTTCACTTTCCCCCAGCTGTTTGTCTGCCCTGCTGTCTTCTCCTCCTTCTCAGCCCTCTCATTACTCCTGCTGAGCACCCTCTCCTGCCTCTGCACTGGTTTATTCACCTCTGGCCCCATTTCTGCCTCTGCCTTGGCCTCTGACCTCCATCTCCAACTCTCAATTGCTCTGTGTTCTTCCTCCTTCTGAATCCAATCTCTGTTACCCAGTTTTTCACTATAGAAAATGTTGTAAACAACTCTTCACACATATTGGACAGATCCCTTTAACCTTCATTTTCTCAACTAACTCCTGGACACTTTGGCAGAAGTGGAATTACTGAGTTTAAAGGTGTGTATCTTTATAATTGCCGAGTTTTCCTTCCTTCCTCTCCCCCTTCCTCCCTCCCTCCCTCCTTTCCCTCCTTCCTTCCTTATTTCTTTCTTTCTCTTTCATCCTGGGGATTGAATCCAGGGGCACTCTACCACTGAAATATACCCCTAGTCCTTTTTATTTTTTTATTTGTTGAGACAGGGTCTTCCTAAATTGCACAGGCTGGCCTTGAACTTGTGATCCTCTTGCCCCAGCCTCCAGAGTAGCTGTGATTACAGGCATGTGCCACTGCACTTGACTGTATCTTACTGTTTTAACTTGCATTTTCCTAATTAGAACTGACACTGGAAATACTTTCATATTATTACAATATGAAATCTTTTCATATTATTGTATTTCTTATATGAATTCTCTTTTTCATACCTTTTGCCCATTTTTCTTTTTTTTTTTTTTTAAATATTTTTTTAGTTGTAGATGGACACAATGTCTTTATTTTATTGCTTTGTATGTGGTGCTGAGGATCGAACCCAGGGCCTCACGCATGCAAGGCAAGCGCTCTACCGCTGAGCTACAATCCCAGCCCCCTTTTGCCCATTTTTCTATTGGGTTGGGGGCATCGTTGATTTATTGGCACCTCTTTATATATTGTGATGCTACTAAGCCAAGGTAGATTTTTATCATGATCTAGTTCTGCACAAATACAGGTCACAGAGGGTCTTCACTTCCATATTACCACCCCCTCTGTGGATTTTAAAGATCCCACCCTCTGGTGTGGGAGGCTGATGAGTGTCAGTGAAAAGAGGATGCATTAATAGAGATGAGTGCAGATGGGGCTCCTTAGCAAACTCTCAGGACATGGTTGGGCATCATTCTTGCTGAGCACACCAGATAGCTGTCCATGGAGGCCTTTGTCTGACAGTGATAATGCAGCTCTTCAGCCAAAGTGCTGCATGCACTTGAAAGGCCACAGAGGGTCTGCAGCGATGGCGCAGGCCCCAGGAAGCTCCCAGGAGTAGTGATGGAGGGAGCTCAGTGAGCCCTGTGCACTGACTCTACTCCCTGCTCCTGCACGTCCTGTTCCCTGCTCCCAGATCCCCTTGACCTCTCCCAAGGCCATGCCTCATTTCCACTTCCTTTCTCTCTTCTAGTCCAGTGACCCCATTTTCTTTCCCACAGGCACACGGGATAGGTCTTCTCCAGTCCTTTTCAGCCCATAGTTAAGGCATAAATTTTATCTCCAGCTTCCTTTAGGACTTTCCCTTTTGATTTTCAAGAGCATTTTCTTCTCTCAGCAAAAGCAGACTCTTGCAAATCAAAGGCTTTGGTTTTCAAAAGTGTGGTTTCTGATGTGGGCTTCAGTAGACTATCTGGGAAGTTGCAAAAACAATGACATCTAAACATCGGCTGCTTCTGTCTTTATTTTCTTGCTATAAAAGAACTAATTCTCCTGGAGGTAAAGTGGAACCTCTGATTGACGTGAGGAAGTGGGGAAGATGAAAGCAAAGCGGTTATTATTTCAAGATCTGTTCTTGTAACATTCCTGTATGTCTATGGCGGATTTGTTTTCCCCAGTCTGTTACTTGTCTCTTAACTTTGTTCTTAGAATCTCTGTCATTCAGAAGTTAACTGTTTTTATGTAGTCAAATCTATCCATCCTTCCTGTTTTTCTTCTAATACTTTTATGGGGTTTTGTTTTTTACATTTTGTTCTTTAAATCAAAGCTTTGTATGGGTGATGGTGTGAGGTAGTTTTTCCCATCAGAGGGCTATCTATCCTAATGCCATTTATTATTTAGTCTAACTTTCCTGATGGATTTGAAATGCTTTGCTTCTGACAGATAGATGGACTTCATCTTGTTTTATAAGCTATTTTTATTTCTGGTTTGACCATTCCCCTTATTTTCACTTGTTTACATTTTTTTCTTGCGGGAGGAGGGGGGAAATGGGGAATTATTGTTTAATGGTTTGGGATGATGGGGAAGTTCTGGAGACAGGTGGTGATGATGTTTATGAAGCAGTGGGAATGTACTTAATACCATTGAACTGTACACTGAAAAATGGTTAATATGGCAAAATATTATGTGATATATCATTTACTACAACAAAAATACTATAATTTTTTCCTTGGATATTCTATGCTTGTTCATTTTATTTTTTAAAAAAATATATATATACTTAGTTCCCAATTGACCTTTATTTTATTTTATTTATATGTGGTGCTGAGAATCGACCCCTCTCACATGCTAGGCAAGTGCTCTACCACTGAGCTATGATCCCAGCCCTACTTGTGCATTTTCTTTGTGCTTTTTTTTCCCCTTTCAGATTAACTTTAGAATCAGCTTGTCAAATTCCATAAAAATTCCTTTGATATTTTCATTGGAACTACATTAAATTTATAGATTACTTTGAAGACAACTGACATTTTTACAGTCCTGTGTCTTCCCATCCAGGAACATGGGGTGTCTCTCCATTTACTCAGATTTCCTTTTATGACCTTCTGGAAAGTGAATATAATTTTATTCATATCAGCTTATTCCTAGGTACGTGATGGTTTTAGCTGCCACTGGGAATGGAATCCTGAGTACCGCACAGAGGCTGTTGCTCAGGCCTGTCCCCAGCCCAGGATGCATGACTAGCTCTAAAAGACACCTGGGACTGGAAGTACAAGCTGCAGGAGGCATTTCACCAAATAAATCTCACCAAGTAAATTTCATCAAAGCCTCTGCCTCCAACGGCAGGTGGCTGTGAGTGAGGTTTGGCAGCAACAGGGAGGAATAAGGTTGAGCTCAGATGAAGGAGCCGGCAAGGTCAAGAGGAGGGAACTTGGGGATCACAGGAACCTGTGTTTATCATCAGAGGGATTGGGGGAGGGAGATTGGGGCTAGGGTGCAATACAGTGCTGATGCTGCCAAAATGCCCTAGTCATGCTGCAGGGCAGATTGTGGCTTTGGAATCTGTCCCTTCCTGAGTTACTTACCTTCTCAGAGCCCCGGTGTCCTCGCCAGCAAATAGGATGACTTCTAATACTTTGTCTCCCACTACTGAAACTCTGCATGGCAGGGACCATGCTGCCAGCCTGCAGTGCCCTTGAGGGAATTAGAGAAAGCCACCCCTTGGGGAAGATGTGGCTCTGTGGGCCCACAGCCTGATAAATGGCCCTGAGCTGGATCTGGGCACCTTCGTACCCCTGGGCTGGGGGCCTTTGTGCACAAGTGCCTGCCTTGATGTGTATCCCTGTGCTGAGCACAGGCTGGCACCAGGGCAGTGCTCAATAAACGTATTGACTAATGCATGTGGGGGTTTGGAGAGATGAGTAAGGTCTTTCTTTTCTTGAAACATTCTCATTTGTGCCCAAAAGGAAGTGCAGGAAAACATAGAATTTTCCAAGTGCTTCATTTCATGCATTTTTTGCAGTGCCCAGACTGAGACTCCCATAGGAATTGGCTAGTCTGACGACCTGGTGGGATGGATGTCCCATTAGCATGAGACCCGGAACATCCATGTGCATCCTACCTAGGGCAGGTGGAAGCCTGAGTTGGGAACAAAGCCTGGAGCCACCTGGGAAAGAGCACTCGGAGGCTTTCTGAAGAGGAGAAGGAAGGTGGAGACCTGAAAGAGGTGGAGCCAGCCATGTGAAGAGCAGAAAGGAGCTTTCTAGGCCAGGGGATGGGTGCACAGAACTCCTGAGGCTGGATGGAGGTTGCTCTGCGTTTTTGGACAGTTGGACATGGGCCACAGTAGCAGGCCCCATGGGTCACTTCACAGAACCTTCTCCAGCTGGTTGCCCGTCGGGGTTTCCTGCAAGGGTCCTCCTCTTTGTGAGCTGGTGAAGTTCAAATAGCTGTGCCACATCCACTGCGTTTCCGTCCTCCAGCCCAACGCGTACACCCGCCTCGTTGTCAGGGGTTGAGAGAGTCATCCCTCCAGACAGAGGAGAACCCCGGCTTCACTGGGCGCTGCCGTGGGCCTCTCTGGCCCTCACCACCTCTTTCTCCATCTGCGAAACGGAAATAAGAATAGCGGCCTTGCGGAGTTGATAGAAGATTCTGTCCTTGAGAATAAAGGCAAATAGTGCCAGAACAGAGGAAAGCCCACTAAAAACTCCAGGAATAAATACGAAGATGCAGAAAGAAGGAAATATTTTCAAGCACATTCCTTGAGTTGACAATGAAAAATACTGCGATGATCACAATAATCCTTACGCTCTTTACTTCTTTTTCTTGTCTTTCTGTTGACAGGAACTTCCATTACCATATTGAACAAAAGCAGCAATAGTGGGCAGCCTGGCCTTGTCCGTGACTTTACAGGAAATGACTCTAGCGTGTGGGAACCGTGGAACCAGAATTCTCACAAGAATGTCGCACATCCTCTCAGTGAAACAGCCGTTTTCGTGCGTCAGCAATTCCATGGCTGCCTGTGGGGTAAACTTTAAGGGTTTGGAAAGTACATTACCTGACCAATGCACCCTGACCTACGATCTAGTGCGGAACCAGATCTTTCTGATCCCACCCTTGAAGACATCTGGACTTCCACATTAGAGTCTCTGTCCGACACCTCTTGCCCCATTTTGGCACCTGCTCTTTTCCTTGCCTGGGATACTCTTCCTCTCCTGACTCCTCTTCTCTTCCTCAGGCCAGCTCACCTCCTCAGGGAAGCTTTCACCTCTGGAACATTTGATATAGAACTCGTTTGGTCCCAGACCCAGGCCTAGCACACACTCACATCTTCAAGTATCTGTTACATAAATACGGAATGAACTCTCACTAAAACTCAAGGTCACCACAAGGAGAAAACCCTGTTCTTCCAACAAAGCCACCGTGCTGTTGCCCCAGCCTCCAGACCACCCACACATGTGCAAAGACATTTGTCTTTTGGTTTTATACTCAAACAACAGTTTGGCTGAAAATAAAATTCTTGAGTCACACTGTCTCTCCTTGAAGACTTTGTAGGTGTTGTTCCATTATATTCTAACACTGAATGCTGCCTGAAGAAGTCAAAGGCTAGCCTGGTATGTTTCCCCTTATAAGAAACGTGTTCCTTTTCTTTGAGGTACTCAAAAAATTCATAATTTTATAGACTAATAACTTTTTTATTAGAGTATATTTTGTCATATTCTAATTTTCCTGGGTCTCAACTGTTTAATCTCTCATTTTTCTGAAACATTTTCTTGCATTATATCTTAGAATATTTGTTTGATGACATCATTTTAATTTACTTCTTCAGAGACTCCTTACATGTATATGGTTTGTATTAGTTAGCTTTTCAATACTATAATGAAATGCCTGAGGAAGTTTATAGAGAAAGGAAGTTTATTTAGCTCACAGAGTTCCACTGGGCTGTTTCACATCATGGCAGGAATATGTATGTATCTCTGTGTTGGTGTGGTCTCTCTTGTTCTCCTTTTTTTTTTTTTTTTTTTTTTTTTTTTTTTTTTTTTAAATATTTTTTTAGTTGTAGATGGACACAATATCTTTATTTTTTTATTGCTTTGTATGTGGTGCTGAGGATCGAACCCAGGGCCCCACGCATGCGAGGCAAGCGCTCTACCGCTGAGCTACAATCCCAGCCCCTCTCTTGTTCTCCTTATAAAGCTACCAGGATTGGATCATGGGGGCTCCACTCTAATAACCTAATCTAATATAATCACTTCCCAAAGGCCCCATTAGGCTAAGTCTCTACCCCCTTAATACCTTTAACATGACTTCAAGGATTAAACAGCTGCATGAATTCAGGGGACAAACCATCTTCAAACCATAGCATGGTCTCTCTTTGTCATTGTCTAAGTGTGTTTTGTGTTACCATAACAAAATACACGAGGCTGGGTACTTTATAAAGAAAAGAGATTTATTTAGCTCATAGTTCTTGAGATTGAAGAGCATGGCATCTGCATCTGCTCAGCTCCAGAGGGGGCTCTATGGCAAATGACATTTCAAAGATGGGAGCAGGACTGGGGATATAGCTCAGTTGGTAGAGTGCTTGCTTTGCATACGTGAGGCCCTGGGTTCTATCCTCAGCACCATACACACACACACACACACACACACACACACACACACAAAAGGTGGGAGCAGCTGTGAGAGTGGCAGGCAGTGGGTGCAGAAGAGGGGTTCAGAGGAGGTGCCAGACTCCCTCATGACAACCTGTTCTCCACAGTACAAATCCAGTTCCTGTGATCTGCATCAATTCCTTCCAAGGGTGGAGCCCCCATGACCTAATTACCTGCCATTATGCCTCACCTCTTAAAGGTCCCACCAGCTCAACACTGCCACACTGGAGACGGAGCCTCCAGCAGGGGAACCTTTGAGGGACACTCTCAAATCATATCCAAGCCATAGCAGTCGTTTTCTCTTTCATCATTTCAACCTAGAAAAAAAAAATTTTTTATTTCCTTTTTCTCACTTTCCTCATTTCCATCCCCCTGTGTCTTCTTGTGTTTTGGCAGAATCTGTTTTATTTTGTGCTACTTTCACTTTGACTTTCGTTCTGTGATGTCGTCATTTTCCTTCCGCTTTTTCCTGAACCCTGACAGCTTATGTTTTATTTCCTTTTGTTATCTTGCTATTATCTCCCTGAGCTCTTGTATCTCTCTCTGTACCTTGACATGTAGAAACAAATGCTTCATTGAGGACTTTCTTTTTTTTTTTTTTTTGGTCTTGTTTTGCTTCACTTTGTTTTTATCCTGGTAAACATTTTTTTGTTTTTGTTTGTTTCTTTGGTTGGCTCCTCTTTTCATTTCTTTTCTTGTCCGGGCCTTCCTTGTGTTTCTGTATCTGTATACAGATCTTGAGATAGTTCATTGTTGATTACTAATATCAATGAGGCAAGTTTTCCCTGGACTTGGCAACAAGTTCGTGTTGGGGAGGGGCCAGGGCTGTTTCAGGGTAGTGGAATTTTCCTCCTGGCTGGGGTTGCGTATGAGCTCTGTGAGCCTTAACTTTTTTTTACAGCTAATAAAGATAGGGCTGCACATGATTTAGTCCTTCTCCCTCCCTAAACCCAGTTGTCTGTGTGCGATTCCTAATTCGATCTCAAGTCCTCTGCTTCAGGAAACCCAGACAGGTCAGCAAGGCCCTGCACGTCTCCCCTGTGAGGATCCCTGTCATCTTGCTCTGAGATGTGAATCCTCTCCTGCTCTCCTTCCTCCTGCTCCTCTTCAGTGGCTTTCCAACGCTGCAGGATCGGCCTCTGTCCACCTTTCTGGGCACATTTTCAAAGTTCTCCTCTCTGGCTACAGTGACCTCGTTCATTTCATTTCCTTGAAAGTCCAGTTTCTCTGCCTCCAGGGCTTTCCCCGTGTGCTGCCTCTTTTTTTTTCTTTCTTTCTTTTTTTGTTTTTACTCTTTTTCAAAATTGAAACAATATTTGTACACCTTTATGGGGTACGTTATGGTAATGCAACACACGTATATAAGGTGTAATACTCAAATTAGGGTAATAAGCTTATTCATTTCGTCAAACATTGATCATTTTTATGTGTTGGGAACTTTGTACCCATGGAGTCATTTTGCAGTGTACCTATAGTTACCCCACTATGAACTACAGTTACCCTATTATGCTAGAGAAGAACCAGAAGCAACTCCCCCACTGTGTTTTTTTGTTTTGGGTACTGGGAATTGAACCCAGGGACACTTAACCACTGAGCCACATCCTTAACTCTTTTTTTTTTTTTTTGGTACTGGGGATTGAACTCAGGGGTACTCGACCACTGAGCCACATCCCCAGCCCTATTTTGTGTTTTATGTAGAGACAGGGTCTCACTGAGTTGCTTAGCGCCTCGCCATTGCTGAGGCTGGCTTTGAACTCACGATTCTCCTGTCTCAGCCTCCCTAAGTGCTGGGATTACAGGCGTGTGCCACTGCGCCCGGCCCTCAGCTCTTTTTTTATATTTTATTTAGAGAGAGTCTCACTGAGTTGCCCAGGGCCTGGCTAAATTGCTGAGGCTGATTTGAACTAGTAATCCTCCTGCCTCCACCTCCCAAATCGCTGGGATTACAGGGGTGTGGCACCACGCCCAGCCCCCACTGTGTTTTCATGTTCCTATTGAACATTTTCCTGGCCTGCCCTTCCTGTCTCTACTATTGCATTCTGCTCTACATGATTAACATTGATTTCCACAAGTACGTGGTGACAGGAGGTACCTGTCTTTCTGCACCTGGTTTATTTCCCTTAACATAGTTACCTCCAGTTCCATCCATGTTACTGCAAATGGCAGAATTTTGTTCTTTTTTTTATGGCTGAATAATATCCCCGTGTATGTATAAACCACATTCTTTTTATCCATTCATCCACAGAGGGGCATCTGGTTGCCTCCATATTTTAGCTATTGTGAGTAGTGCTGCAATAAACATGGGAGTCCAAGTACCTTTTTGGTATAAGGATTTCATCTCCTTTGGATACATACCCAGTAGTGGAATTTCTGTATCATATGGCAGTTCTATTTTTAGGTCTTTTTTTTTTTTTTTTTTGTGGAATCTCCATACTGTTTTCCATAGTGACTGTATGGATTTACATTCTCACCAACAATGTATAAGACTTCCCTTTTCTCTGCGTCCTCACCAGCGTTTATTTTTTTGTCTTTCTGATAACAGCCATCCTAGCTTGGGTGAGATGATATCTCATTGTGGTTTTGATTTTCATTTCCCTGATGATGAATAAGACGGAGCCTTCCTTTGATGCACCAATTGGCCGTTTGTACGCCTTCTTGGCCATGTGTTCCCTCTTCCTCCTGCTCTTTGCCTGCCACACTCCTACTCACTTTCCAGATCTCAGATGAAAAGTCATCTCCCCCAGGGGACCTCCCTGACTCCCCCAACAGGTGTCTGCAGCCCTACGGAGGCCCCCAGGACAGAGTCAGGACATACGGTGCTCTCATTTCATCCAGGGAGGGGCACTGGCTACCTCATCAGCCCATGAAGAGTAGTTCAAGGCAAAAGCCCAATTTCTATTTTGCTTTTGGAAATACTGACAATAGCACTGAGATCCCCATGGCAGGGACACCTGAAGTCCCAGGGCAGCCTGGGATGGAAGAAGAGTCTTGATGAGGAGAATGGAGGAAATAGCGCCAGGTGTCCTCTTTCCAAAGAAGAGGGACAGAAGATATGTAGAGCTGTTTCCTGGTATTGTTTGGGCAAAACAATGGGTGCCAGGCGATGATAGGGGAGAGCTGTGGTCCGGGGAGCTCTCTGGAGGAAGAAGGACTAACTAAACTGCTTTCTTGAGATTCCTTTGGGTTTTCTTGAAACTGTGTTTAATTGTGCAAATGACATTTAAACTGCATCAAAGGCAATGTTTAAAAAGCAAGAAAAGCCATTGGACTCCATCCATCTTACACATCTGATGCGTTGGAAAGAGCCCTGGACTTGGAGTCCAACAAAACAGAGTGGGTTGGCATTCTTACCTTCCAATTACTGGCTGTGCCACCTCAGGCAGGTTCTTTTGCCCCTCTCTGGGCCTTAGTTGCCCTACCTGGAAAGGAGAACAACTCTGATCTCATAGGGGTATGGGAGGAGTTGGGAAATCAAGTGAGATAGTGCGTCTGTGAGCTTTTGGCACAGACTCTGGCATATGGTGGGCACTCAGTAAAGTTTCTTTCTTTCTTTCTTTTTTTTTTTTATCAAGGCAACTGTTTTGATTTTCTCGTATTTTCTGCCAAGCTTTCATCAAGTCCAGATGAACATTTTGCACATTGTGATCATGCTTCAAATTTAACTTTGCAATCTGCTTATAAACTTACTATTCCAAGGCGTTTGTTTCAACATTTTCATAATTATTTAATGGTGGAACGCAATGCCATTGAACTGATATATCATTATTTATGTAACCATTCTTCTGTTCTTGGACACTTTTGAGTGTTATAAATAATTCTGTGTTGAATTTTGTATTCTATGTTATTGTTGCTTTCATTTATATCATTTGTATTTCTTCTGTTGAAGGTTAACTCTTCTTCCATGTTTATTTACTACTTCTGTTTCCTCCTTTGAATTTCTGCTTGTGACCTTTGTACAGATATCTCTTAGCAACTCAAGATATCTTTGTATGGATGTGTGTGGAATCTTGACATAATGTTGGCATTATAATACCAAATGGCATTGCCATTTCCCCCACTCTCAGGTTTACATTTTAATTTTGGTTATTTTTTTCAGTTATGCTAATTCTAAATAATTCCTCTTCCCATCTTTGCATTTGTAGTTTGAGTTTGTGCAACAAACATCATAAGGGCATCTGATCTGTATGAGATGTGCATGAAGAAGTGCTGGGTTAAAGGTCACCCCAGGGGCTCAGTTTCGTTGGGGATACAGACATGATGTTACCCTGATAAGCATTAGAGCAGTAAGAATTAAAGCAGCAGCAACAGCTGATCAAGCTTTCTCTGCTTCAATCCCACCCTCAGGACTTGATACACCATCTTACTTAAACCTCACAACAATCCTGTGGCTTATTTATCCCCATCTTGTAGAGGAGGACAATGAGCCTCAGAATAATCATATGGCTTATCCAAGAGCTAACAGCTAGTAAGAGCCAAGGCCACAAGCATTTGAAATCGAATCGTTCAACTTCAGAGCTTGTCTTCTTGACCTTCACACCACACCAGCTCCCCAGTGCAAAGATGTGGGGGTGGTAACATTGGTGGTGGTGGGGGGGTGGGGGGTTGTACATCCAGAAAGGTCTCCGGGGACAGGTGAATCAATGCCGAGAACTGAAAAATAAAGACAATCTCGCTGTCAGGCAGGGGGTTATGGAAGAATTAGTAGTCCATTAAGAAGGAACAGCCCCCAGATACATGGAGACACAGCCCCCCCCTGAGAGACTGTGAGTTGTCCAGTAGCCTCAAAGTACAGGTGGTTCTATTATGACTCACATTTTACTTATCCATTATTTATTGCAGGCTCTGTGTTAGATGCTGGGGATACGATGGTGAATGAGACATTCCAGATACCTGTCTGCATGGAACTTACAATCGAATCAAGGGAGACAGACAAGAAGGAAGAGGACCTGAACATTTGACATTCATCACTGCTAGACAATCTTAAGAATTCCTTTTTACATTTTAGATTACTCCTGATAACTTGAGTCCCTCCTTCCCAAATCCAAAAACAGCTTCTTTGCAGTGAGGGTGCAGGCATGTGACCTAGGTCCCTAGAGTCACACCACCACCTGAGACATCATTCGTGACATGAGCCATGTGCGTGTACAGCTGCTCGTGGGACAACTCTTCTTGGTAGCCAAAACAGCGTGGTTCTGGAATCAGTGATGGCAGCAGCTCCCCCATGGATCTAATGCTACAGTGTGCATCTTGGAGAGGCTCCTGAAAGCTATGTTTAGAGTCTATTTCTCTAACATCCCCAACAAATTCCCTTTCTAATTGATCTACCCAGAGTGGACTCTGTTGTCTGCAAGCAAAAAAAATACATGCAAACAGGGCTGGGGCTGTAGCTCAGTGGCAGAGTAATTGCTTACCTTGTGTGAGGCACTGGGTTGGATTCTTAGCACCACATAAAATAAACAAATAAAATAAAAGCATTCTGTTCATCTACAACAACAACAAAAGTACTTTCAAACAAAAAAATGTATATATAATCTGAGGAAACTAAGAGAGATTAAGAGTTTGGCCCAGGGTCTTGCAATAGTACAGTTTGTATTCAAACCCAGGAGAGAGAGAATCCAAAACCTGAACTCACACCCGGGATGTTGCCAATCAACACTCCCAGTGGGTGGGATGGTTCCTATGGGGGTTACTCACACCCTTGGCTGATCATCCTGCCTTCCTGCTTTGCAGCTCACTCTGGGCAGAACAGGGATTTTCTCTCCCCTTGCCAGATGTACAGGCTCCAGGTGGCTGGGAAGACCTTTTGCATATGGTGCCCATGGCCCAAGCCTGCACTGCTGTGCTTTCCTCATTCTATGAGGACTGCAGTGGGATGAGACTGTGTGTTCATGAAATGTTATTGTCATGTGATTCTGTATCCATCTGAGATTCAGAAGTGAGTGAGGGGCCGGGGGTTGGAGCCTGAGGGAGTTGTCCCAGGAAGAAAGGAAGGGCAGAGACAATCTAGGATTGTGACCCTCAGGTCTGGGTCATCTAGCCTCAGCATATCTACTTGTAGCAGGCTGGCTTGGTCCCTCTGAGAGCCAAATTCATGCCCTTTGCCATCACTGTGAAGATCAGCTGCAGGAAGGAAAACAGGGGCTTCTGCCACAATTTAGGACCTGTTTTAATTAAATCAGCATCTTGTCCTGGGAGACAAAACAACTTGCCAGGAGCCCTGAGCTGATGGCAGAGAAGTCGATTGCACAGAAATGGTTTATCCACTGGCAGGGCCAGCTTAGCAGTCCAAGATGAGAGGCATTTTCTGTTGGATGTACTTCTCTGCATTTTCCAAGGCTGGTGGATCAATAACTACAAACAGCTAAAATAAATTTCTGTCTCTGCTCCCTGTGCCCTCAGATGGAGAGATGGACGTCTAGATAACTTGGATTGCCATCAGGAGTTACTGCTCTGAGCTGCTATCCATGGCCTGTCTGGATCCATCAGGGCTGCAGGGACTATTTCAGAGATGCAGAAACTGAGGCTCAGAGAGGGGACACCACTACCAGAGTCCCAGAGCTGGTCATTCGCCTCAAGGCCTCTGCAAGTGTCGGCTGTCTATTATTGCAAACGATGTTATTAACACTGGTCAGTGTCCTGCGCCAGAGAGTAATAACATTCTTTTGAGGAGCAAAGTTGCTTGCCCAAGGTCACACAGCCAACGTGTGGCAGAGCTGGGGCAGAAGCCTGCATACAGATTGCAGTGCCCTTGCTGAGAGCTCATCTGCTTGGCCCATGGCTTCTGCATGGCACCCCGGACATCAGTGGGACAAAGGCCAGAGAAACTGAGATTCGTGTTTCTCTGGGAGGTCCCTGGAGGGAAAAGCAGTCTCCTTCCCCATTCCAGCACCAAGAGCATCAATTCAGGCTCTGGAAGGACCTGCTCCCAAGGCTGAGGCTCTATTTTTAGCCTTGAATCCATCAATACATGGAGCCTGGCAGAGCAGGCAACTCCTGGCTGCCTGATATTAGGAGAGCAAGGGACTATTTATTAGACACTTTCTGTGTGCAGGGCATTATGTGAAGTGCTTTACATGGATTATCTCTTCGGTCTTCACAACATTCCTATAAAGTAGCTATGATCATCATCGTCATTTTATAAATAAGGGAAATGAAGCTCAGAGAAGTTAGGGCACTTGCTTGATGCCGCGTTGTTGATGAACTGCAGGGCCATGATCCACATGCAGATCACACACAGGACTGTGGGCCTCTGAGTCCGTGTCCTGTCTCCTCACCACCTGCTCTAATAAAACATGGCCCTGACCATTGAGCAGCCTGGGGTGTTGGGGATGGGACAGGGCAGACAGCCAGTGGACAGTCATAATTCTAGGAAGGTGCTGTTATTCAGAGGGGAACACCAGCTCCAGATGGCTCACTGGGAAAGGTTTCACTGAGTCACATATGAGAGACTTGGAGTCCCCAGGTGGGGGAGGGCAGGAGGCGCATGGCAGGAGGGCATGGCCCAGGTGAAGGCCAGGATGTGCATGTTTCCCCAGTTGAGAAGGAGTGAACAGTCTGATGGGATCTGGGAAACAAGCAAGCTGAGGCTGGGGGCATAGATGAGGGTAAGATTCCAACAGATCTGGAATCCAAGGACAGGGATTTTCTGAATTCTACACCCTGGGAGGATTGTGAGCACAAGAGTGACATCGTCATGTCTGAGCTTCAGAGTGACTATAGAGGATGGATTCAGGGGAGACTGTGAAGTCTAGATTGCAACTAGTGATAATAGTTGGTGTTTATTGAGTACCTACTATGTGTGTTGGACTTCATGTTAGGTGCTTTTCTGAAGTTATCACCTAATACCCATAGCAGGTGCTCAACCAACAGTAGCTATTTGGAGGCTATTATTATTCCTCTTTTACAGAGGATGAAACTGATGCTTTGAGGATCAGGTGACTGCCCAGGCTATGAGACTGGAATTGGAGTCTGGTTGATTCCAGAGATGCTACACTGGCCAGATGGGAGAGTGTGTAATAAAACAGTCTCAGGCAGAAGAGGGTTTATCTGAAGTGCAGAAATGGAGGAGATAAGCTAGGCTTCAAAGGCAACAGAGAGGCAGACTTTGTTTTGTTTTGTCCTTTAGATAAGTTTGTTCACACACTGAGAGGGTGGCTGTGATGTCACTGTAGTCACAAAGCTTCTCTGAGCTAGAGGACAGACTTCACCAGGGGAAAAGGCACTGCTTTTTTCAGGGAAGTGGCTGGGGGAGGTAGAAAAGGGCAGGGCCCGAAGTCCAGAGTATCCAGCAAGTCAGAGGTCTCCATGATCAGAGGCACAGCCAGGGCTCAGGGACCCAGTGGCAAGTGGCAGGGGTGAATGAAGGAAGAGGTCAGTCTCAAGTGCATCCAAACACTGACATGGGCAGGGGGTTAAAGTTCTACAAGACGGGAGAAAATATAATACACACACTCATACACGTACTTGTGGGATATGTCAAAATGCTGGAGACAGACAATTCAAAAACCTCCAATGGCCAAAATTAGAATTATTTGAGCTACAAAATAAACTAGCATTAGATTAAAACCCAAAGTATAAAATAAATATCATTTGAGTGTGGTAGCACATGCCCATCATCCTACTCAGGAAGCTGAGGCACAAGGATCACAAGTTCAAAGCCAACCTCTGCAACTTAGTGAGCTCCTTTCTCAATAAAATAGAAGCTGGGCGTGGTGGCACGTGCCTGTAATCCCAGCTGCTTGGGAGGCTGATGCAGGAGGATCACAAGTTCCAAGCCAGCCTCAGCAATTTAGCAAGGTGCTAAGCAACTCAGTGAGACCCTGTCTCTAAATAAAATGCAAAATAGGGCTGGAGATGTGGCTCAGTGGTTAAGCACTGCAGAGTTTAATCTCTGATGGCAAAATAAATAAGCAAATAAGTAAAATAAAATAGAAAAGGGCTGGGGATGTAGCTAGAATGCTTGTTTAGCATGTTCAAGGCCCTGAGTTCAATCTCCAGCACCATAAAGAGAAAAATAAATAATCTGTGAGTGCTGGACTGGGGATGTAGCTCAGTTTTAGAATGCTTGTCTAGTATGCATGAGGCCTGAGTTTGATCTTTTGCACTGGAAAAATAATCCACAAGTCCATACTGATATAAAAATGATATGAATAAAAGATTGAGAAGGGACAGATCTCCTACGCAAGGAGGTGCCACATAAATGCCCACGACTTCACTAGCAATCTCCTCCCTACAAGTTTGGTATGGAAACAGGAGATGGGAGAAGAGCAGCCCTTTCAGTACAGAAATCTGGCAAGCACTACATTGGCTAGGTGACCCAGATGAGCATCACAGTGACGTCACATCCCTATCGTGTGTGTCAACTGGCAGTGTCAGCCCTGGGACAGGAGCACTTTTCACGGGCACACCAGCAGCAGACATGGCTCCGGTTTCCTTCTGGCTGTGCTGTCCACTTCCGGCAGGGTAAAGACCGTGAGCCCCAGAGCAGCTGGCCATTTTCTCAGCTCAGCAGCACAGACATGCAGGGAATCCAGTCCCTTCAACTGCAGCCCAGGACTAAGGGGTGCACCCGTGCTGAGAGCTGTCTCCACAGGGCTTTCTCAGAAGCACAATGTCCAGGAGGTGTGACAGAGATCTGCACCTACAAGTTGGCAGTGCCCAGTGGCGGCAGGCATGGCCTCGAGTGCAAAGGAGCAGTGGTGTCTAGAGGAGTCTCCAAGGGGTCAGAGGGAAGCGGCACTGGCAGCCTCAGAAAGTCCAGGTGCCGGTGGTCCTGCGGTGCAGTCGTGTTCATCTTTAGGTGGAGACTGAGCCCCAGGACGCGGAGCTGTGTCCCCTGTGTTCCTGAACCTCATGCTTGGGGCTTCAGGGGTCTGCTTCTGATTTTCTAGTGCCTGAGACGGACAACCACAAACCCGACCTTCAGCAAATGAGGGAATCTGGGAGGCATCCCCATCCCCCTCTTATTTTCAGTTCCTTTTTATTTGGGTAAAACTCAGTTTTCCTTTTTCTGGAGAACTCCTCTGCATGACCCTGCAGCCTTCTCCTTCCTTTTGCTACCAAGCTAATTGCTCAGATCTTTCTGTCTCATCTCTGTAGTCCACTCTCTCTACCATCTCCTGGGGTTTCAGCCTCCCTCTCAGCTCAGCCGCTCCACCTGGAGTCACCAACATCCCCACACCTCATGATGAGCCCTTTCCTAGCCTGTTTTCAGACTTTTCTGTAGCAATAGATACAGAAAACATATAGCAAATGAAAACATAAAATTAATTCTATTTCTGAATTGAAAAGAAATACAGCAAAAGGGCATGCTTATTGCAGGAAGGAAGAAAGAAAGAGAGGGGAGAAAAAAGGAAGGAAGGAAAGAGAAAGAGAGAGTCAGAAATTGATTAGCAAGCAACCTGATGATACCACGTGCTTGGGAGGATGTGGATCCGCTGCTCATGGGAATGCGAGTAGGCACAGCCACTGGGGAACACCCTTGGGCATCAGTAAAGTCGAACATTCCCTTATCCCATGGCCTCTGGTCCAGGTCACCTTCCCTCAGCTCTCCTCTAATTTAAGTCCCAGCTACAGTTCTCCTGACTCACTCCATGCCAAGAGGTCCCCACTCAGCACAAGCTGCACATCTCTCTGGGGATGGGGTGGAGGTGGGGACTCAGCCCAAGTCCAAGCCCAGTGTGGAAGCGTGGGGAAGTCAGCACTCCAGGGACAGCACTTGGCCAATGAGGCTCACAGCCCAGAGGTAAATACGCGGGTCATCCATCCTTTAGGCCCACGATTCTGGGAATCAATGCCCCGGCAATGACCTTGATCTCATCCCTGTCTCATTGTCCCTGCTACCTCACTCCTGCTTCCGGGATTACTCCCCAAATAAACTATTTACATGTTAGACTTTATCCCCAGCCAACTATGATCCAGCAATTTCAATCCTAGGCTTCCATGTAAGAGAAACTCTTTACCACATACTTCAGGAGACACATTCTAGAATGTTCTGGTCAGCAAAAAAAAAAACCCCAGAAATAATCCAGAGAATCCCTGAAGAAAACAAACACATACATTCTGGGGTAACATACAATGGAATATTGTACAGGTGTCAGAATGAATGTGATGTGGCTACATGCGATGGTATGTGTGGAATTTAGCAATATAATTTTGAGTGGCAAAAGTAAATCCCAAAATACCACATTAAACAGAGTATCCTTTAGGGGCTGGGGCTATGGCTCAGCGGTTGAGCGCTTGCCTCGCATATGTGGGGCACTGGGTTCGATCCTCAGCACCACATAAAATAAATAAAGATATTGTGTTCATCTACAACTAAACAAAATATTTAAAAAAAAAACAAAGTATCCTTTAATTGAAACTGAACACCAGAAAAAACATATACCTTAGGTAAACAGAGATAGGTATAATAAAACTACATAAAAAGAAAACAAAAAAACAGTGAACAGATTCATACTTTGGGTGGATAAAAGTGGAGAGGATCTTATTAGTAGATGTAAGTTCTTATCAGTAATTTATTTTTCATACTGAGCAGTGGTTTCATGGGTATTTTTATATTTTAAAATAAACATATCAATACATAAATTCAGAAACAACTTAAGGAAGGTCTTGTATGGACCAACATTGAGAATGCGTATCGTATACCCAAAGGTTGTGATAAGCCTAATTCTATGTACTTGAGACCCAATAAAAAAGTAAAAATTGAAAAATACATAAAGTTGCAATGAAGAAATAAAAATTTCTACTCCGAGATAACCCTTTCAACATTTAATGAATGCCTTGTAACTTTTTTCCTATGAATAAATATGTCTCTATGTGTTTATAAAATGGAGGTGATATTACGGACAGTTTTTAAAAACTTAAAAAGTTTCAAGTCATTTACATATTCATGGTAGAACAAAGAAACATACAGAAAAGCAAAAGAGAGGAAAAGAAGCAACTTAGATCAACTGTCAGCGTTTGAGTGCATTTCCTTCTGTTCTTTTCCTATGCTAAACATCACAGTATGACTCTTTCAAAACATTACCTCTCTCCATCTTAAAACTCTTAAAATAGTACTGTGCAGCAGAGAAGTCTGAAAAACACTACCAAGTGGTGAAAGTCGATATCACCTGTGGCTGTCATATGCCCTCACAGGGTGCCCCTCTGTGGCCGTTCTTTTTGAAAACCTCTAAGTCTAGTTTAATCAGGAGAAAAACGACAAGGGAATTCTAATTGAGCAACACTTTGCAAAATACCTGACTAGTACTCCTCAAAACGGCCAAGGTCATGAAGAACAAGGAATGACTTGCAGACTGTACAGACCACAGGAGACCAAAGGAGAAAGGAGGCTAAATGTCACATGGTGCCCTGCACTGGAGCCTGGAATGGGAAGGGGGCATGGGGCCGGGGGATGTGAAATCCAAATAAATTCTGGAGTTTTGCAAATGGTAATATACCAGTGTTGGTCTCTTAGTTGTGACTAATGTACCACGGAAACATGAGGTGTTAACAATGAGGAAAACAGGTGGGGAGGATATAAAACTTCCTATGCATATTTACAACTTGTCTGTCAAACTAAAATTATTTAAAAATCATATATTGGGCTGGGTGTGGCGGGGCACATCTATAATCTCAGTGGCTTTGGAGGCTGAGACAGGAGTATTTCAAGTCAAAGGCAGCCTCTGCGACTGTGAGGCACTAAGCAACTCAGTGAGACCCTGTCTCTAGGTAAAATAAAAAATAGGGCTGGGGATGTGGCTCAGTGGCTGAGTGCCCCTGAGTTCAATCCCTGGTAACCCCACTCCCCAAAAAATCATATATTAGGGGAAAACACTCTTTCCTTGCGTTTCATGAGCTTCACCATTGTTTCCTTCCCTACCTCTCTGTCTGCCCCTGTGGATGTGTTTTCTTACTTGGTAAACGACAGTCACCACCTTAGGCAGGGAAATTGAGTGGCCAATAAGGCAGAGTCCATCTAGTTCCTGTCCAGAGCAGGGGCTTTGGATGGAGTTGGACTTGAGACTAGACACTCAGGAGCCTGATCCCAGGAAAGGTACTTATTCGAGCCTCAGCTTTCCTCCCCTGTATAGAGTGAGCAAGGATGCCTACCTTGCAGCGTGCATGTGGACATTACATGAACATATACAGAATGTCCTGACCCATACGAAATGCCACTAAAAAGGAACTACCTGATACCTGTGTCATTTCTGCAACCTCCCACACAGTCCCTCCATCTCTGGTTTGCCTTTTCCACAGAAGGAATTTAATGTAAGAAGATAATAGGTAAATCCCGGAGACAAACTGAAATAAATGTCTACTATAAAAAAAATAGTTTTTTGGGCTGGGGGATACTGGAGATCGAACCCAGGGATACTCTACCACTGAGCCACATCCCCAACCCTTTTTATTTTTTATTTTGAGACAAGGTCTTGCCAGATCACTGAGGGCCTTGTTAAGTTGCTGAGGCTGGCCTTGAACTCGTGATCCTTCTGCCTCAGCCTCCCAAGTAGCTGGGATCACAGGCATGAGACACTGCATCCAGCTAAGAATAATTTTTATGTCTGTTAAAAGAAAGAAAAAAGGCTGAAACTAAAATAGCAAAGGAATGGAGGTAGTGCCTTTGGGGTGAGGAGATGGAAACATTTGAAAGAAATAGTCTTACTTGGGAGAAGAACAAAAATGACAATTTAGAGTCTCTTGGAGAAATGCAGATTTAAGTACATATGTACAGCAACTGTGTAAAATTAGAAATGAGGAAACATAATTTCCCATGTGATCAAGAAAATAAAGGAGATAAGTATAAATTGATACATCCTTAGCAGGGCCACAAAGGAAGAGAATTTGTGATAAGAAGTGTGAAAAACAATGCTGGCTGCGGTGGCGCACGCCTGTAATCCCAGTGGCTTGGGAGGCTGAGACAGGAGGATAGTGAGTTCAAAGCCAGCCTCAGCAACTGCGAGGCGCTAAGCAACTCAATGAGACCCTGTCTCTAAATAAAATGCAAAATAGAGCTGGGGATGTGGCTCAGTGGTCGAGTACCCCTGAGTTCAATCCCTAGTACTAGAAAAAAAAAAAGATAAAAGGACAGAAAAATTATACATGGTAAAGACCAAAGGAAGAAGCAGATCAACATTAATATCACAAAAACTAAATTAAATCAAAAGAACATTAAGAGGAAGAGAGAGCCATTGGGCTGCTGAAAGTTTATCATCTTCCAGAAAGATGCAAAGACGTGTGGATTTGTATGTTTTGGAAAAGGTTCTTGGAAAAATATAATGCAGGAACTTAGAGATATAAAGGAAAAAACTGACAAATCCACAATAATGATGTGAGGCATAAAAACTCATCACGGTGAAATAGATCCAGTCGATGAAAAGTAATTTAAAATATTGTAGAGAATAATGAGGACTGACTCCTGCCAGCATTCAACCCCACAACTCAGAGTGCTTCCTGTACAACAGAGGATGGGGGTGGAAGCCGTTTTCCAGATGTCCTACAACTGGGGTTGTAGCTGGGGGCAGTTTCTCCTTTTTTTTTTTTTTCCCTTTGGTACTGGAAATTGAACTCAGGGGTACAAGACCACTGAGCCACATCCCCAGCTCTATTTTGTGTTTTATGTAGAGACAAGGTCTCACTGAGTTGCTTAGCGCCTCACCGTTGCTGAGGCTGGCTTTGAACTCGCAATTCTCCTGTCTCAGCCTCCCTAAGTGCTGGGATTACAGGCTTGAGCCACAGCTCCCGGCTCAGTTTCTCCTTTTAATGCAAGATCTGAAAGGCAGATTTGAGGCATTGACCACTGTCCTTTTCCTTAGGCTGTTGCTACTTAGAAGCACAATCTACAGCCACCAAGTTTTCAGCATCAGTGCTGTCCTTAGTCCTCAGTGCTGTGGATGTTGGGGGCATGCAGCACCGGCAGTGTTCGCGGCTGGATCTTTGTATTGTTACCACAGGAACACTTGTCAGTGTGGCTCCGGTGGTGATGTTCTTAGGCTCAGCTTTAGAGTCCACCTCTACAGCAAGTCCACTCTTGCCTTTGGGGAACACCCAATGCCCTCTATTAAACCTCATTTTCCTTAAAATTACCTGGAGCAGTTTCTTTTCTATAAAAATATACTGATTTTTATAGATTTAAGTTGCCATAGATTACATTTTATGTTGTTACCATAGACTACAGATTTGAAAAACGTGATTTAAAAGCGTGAGTTAATATAGAGAGACAATAAAAGCTGACACTATTAAACTGATAATGTACTTTATTTTTCAAGTGCACAACAAACAGTGACAATGTATCACAACAAACAGTGGCAATGTATCAGATTAGAGAGGAAATCTTAAGACTTCTCAAGAAAGATCAATGTTATATAGATCATTTTATCTGACTGCAATTCAACTTTTTAATTTAAATTTAAAAAATTGACAGTTAAACACAAACTTCTAAATTATTCATGAGTCAAAGAGTAAATTATAGTGGAAATTATAAAATATTTACAATTGAATGACAATAAGAACTCCACCTTTACCTATTCAAGGTTTATAGGATCCAGATAAAGAAATACTTAGAGAAAAATGTATAGCATTAAATGAATTAATTATATACAAGCTGGCTAGCACATGCCTATAATGACTCCAGTGACTCTGGAGGATGAAGCAGGAGGGTTACAAGTTCAAGGTCAGCCATGGAACCCAGGGGTGTTTAAACACTGAACCACATCATCCGCAGCTCTTTTTTTTTTGTATTTTATTTACAGACTGGGTCTCACTGAGTTGCTTAGGGCCTTTCTAAGTTGCTAAGGCTGGCTTTGAACTCGAGATCTTCCTGCTTCAGCCTCCCTAGCAGCTGGGATTACAGGCATGTGCCACCATGCCTGGGGGGGAGCTGTTCTTACTATAACAATTATTTCCTCAGAGCAGTCATTATGGTTATTGGTGACATGGAATCTGAATTCTTACCTCATTTGTGACCCTGAGAGTCAGATCATGACAGATTTTAATACGGACAACCATGTAACTTCTTAAAAAAGAAAAACAAAACAACTTTATTTTTTTAGAATGGTTTTTAGATTTACAGAAAAAATGTGAAAATAAATACAAAGAATTCCCATATATCCCACACTGTTTCCCTTATTAATATTATCTTGGTGTTTTTATTTGACATTGAATTGAGATACATCTATATTGATGTATAGATCAAATTCACTTAGTCTAGCTGTGGCATAGTGTCCTATGGGCCTGGAGCTTTCATGGTGGGGGTGGGCACAGAGTTATTTAGCACTGGGGAGTTCAAGCCCCCTCACTCAGGCCCATCAAACTCCTGGTTCCATAGTGAAAGCGTTTCCATAATCTTAATGTGAGGAACATAATTGGGTTCTCAGTGTTAAGAATCACTCTATAGGTGAATAATGGCACACCAACTTATCTCTACAGGATGGACTGTAAAGGCTATGAGTCTTGGGGACGTGAAAGTGAAAGTTTAGTTGATAGAAGGCGGACATAGGGAGAGAATATCAAGGGAAGTTATTCATTTCACACAGGAGGAGAGTCAAAAGATGGAATCCAAAGAAAAAACAGACACTTAAGATTATCCTCAGAGGTAACAGAAACCAATAGAAAAGCCAGAAATGTAAATATTAAAAATAAAAAACTGAGAGGAGCAAGGGGGAAGGGCCGCTAAGTAAATCATCACATCAGAAGTCAGTAAACATTAACCGGGTGCGGGGAGGGGCGGGGCGGGGCACATGCCTGTAATCCCAGCGGCTGAGACAAGAGGATCCCAAGTTCAAAGCCAGCCTCAGCAATTTAGCGGAACCCTCGGCAACCTAACGAGACTCTGTCTCAAAATAAAAAAATAAAAATGGCTGGAGATGTGGCTCAGTGGTTAAGTGCACCTGGGTTCAATCCTTGGTACCAAAATAAATAAATAAATAAGTAAATAAATAAGTCGATAAATACTGTTAAAATTAATAAATGTAGTAATAGAGGCACAAGTATACCGTTCACAGTTATGAAATCAACCACACTAAAACAATATACACGGTTAAAAAGTTTGTTCCCTAGGGTTGGGTTTGAATGCGCGCATTGCCCGCTACATAAATTATATTTGAAATAATAATATTATAATAAATAATTAAGCAAAAAAATCTAGATCTGATTTTGACATTCCCCTATGGGCTTAGGCACTGTCACTCTGCCAACACCAAAGGATCAGGTTTAAACTTGGCAGGCATTTAAAGCCGTTGGACACCTGGTACCCTTGGCGCATGCGCCCATCAACCCCCGCCCTAAAGGGATTGGCACCTCCTCCGGGAAGCCCTCGTGGGGAAGGGAGCGCCCTCTGCTGGGCAGGGAACGCCAGCACCCCAGGGGAGCCGCCTTTTGAGCCTCACCAAGGACTCCGCCCCCAGCCAGCTCCAAGGCGGGGCTCCCCCACTTCACGTGACCCTAGCTGGGGGTGGAACCTGAGGAGGGGGAACGGGTGAGAGCAGCTGGACCTGCTGGGCTAGGGGACGGGAGTTTGGGGGTGGGGGGCTGTCCAGGTAAGGCCTGGGAAACTGGATGGGGGTCTATCAGAATGGGACAGAAGGGAGCGCTGGGTAGGGGTGATGGGTCTGAACCCCGCTCTGTGTCTGCGCCATGTGGGGTGGTTTGGAGCTGGGCTTTTGATTTGGGAAAGGATGCCGGCTCTTCCGCTTCCTTAGGGGAGTCACTTAACGTCTCTAAATCTGCCAGCGTGAAATGAAATAATGTGTATGTCATTAATAGTAATAGATACTACTGTATCCCACTTTAAAAAAGTGTAAGCTCCCAGAGAGGTTAAATCCAAAGCTGCTGTACAGCTCCCCTAGGAGGCGGCCTCCCCTCCCTCACCTAGGGCACCAAGTCCAGCTAGAGTGCTTCATCCCTGGAGGATTCCCCTCCAGACCCTGGGAGTGGGCAGGACCTGGGGCACTGCCTGGAAAGGAAGCTACCAACCAGGTTCCCATAGGCCTGGTGCCCTGAGGAGGCGGGCAGGTCAGGCCCTCCATGATGCAGTCTCTCCTCTGTCTCCACACAGGTCCTTATTCTTCTTTTGGCCCAGGCAGGTGAACAGACATGTCACAGGTGGGGGATACAGAGGGCTCCAGCACAGAGGATCCTGTTCTCCGTCCCCAACACAGATGTGGGATTTTCCAGAAGGACATAGCAGGAACCATCCCCATGCCAGACCTGAAGTCAGAGGCCCAGGTTTGGGCTTCGAGCAGGAAGAGGGTCCTCAGGGAGGCATCCCATCCAGGTGCCAGCTCCCAGGCTGGAGGTGCTTCTGAGGCAAGCATGGAAGTTTTGGAGCTGCTGGCTGTGGAGCAGAGCCAAGATTCCATGCATGGCCCCAGGCTCCATGTGCAGCTGCCCACAGTGCCTGCTCAGAGGAGTGCTCAGCTTTCCAAGAGGCTCCAGGTTTCCCTGCATGACATCTTAGCAACTAGATGCCTCAGGAATCATTGTAGCATGTCACCAGGTCTCCTGAAGAGAGCACTGGTGGCCAGAGAGAGGCTGACAGAAGGGAAAAGGGCCAGGAGCTCTAGGCCTGGGGAGGTGGGAGGTGAAGGCATGAGTTCTCCAGGGTGTGATGGAAGAAACCCCACGCTCAACAAAAAGGCGCCCCCTGGAAGGGGCCTAGGATCCTCAGCAGGTCCTGTGAGGTCACGAAGAAAAAGCAGGAAGTGTAGGGCCCTTTCCAAAGGTAGGAAGGGGACTGATGGCTTCTTGTGGCTTGATCAGAGCCCTGCTGGGGACAGCCAGCCTGTGGGAGGCTCCCCCCAAGGTGCTGACCTGGAGTCCTTGGAGGGCCCCTACAGGCCTCCCTCTCCCAAGGACACTGGGCCTAGAGATCCAGTTGGGAGTTGGGCTGGGCATGTCTCAGGGGCTGAGAAGATTGAATATATGACTGCTGCAGGGCTCAAGGCCCAGCCAGGCAGCTCCTGTGGCCCTGGTGCATTCCCAGGGCCCTTTGGAGAAGAGTCCCTCAGCCTCTCTGCACAGGACCTTCCACAGAACCCTGTGCTGTGCCTGGTAGTGCCAGGAGGGGCTTCCACAGAGCAACAGGAAGCAGAGCACCTGGTGGGGGCTGGCACTGAGAAGGAGGAGGGGCCAGAGGACAAGGCCCAGCCAGCGTCCGGGGAGAGGATGGGACTGGAACTCGCTGCCCCTGCCGATACCTCTTCCAGCTCCCCAGAGAGCTTGGACATCTTCGGCTCCTCCCTGAAGTCTGCCACTAGCCAGGCCTGCACAGGCCCCCTCGTGGGGCAGAGAAGGCTGAGGAGAGGTCCAGCATCTGGTGCCCACGAGCAGCCCACAGACACAAGCTCAGACCACCCTCGTCAAGATGTGCCAGAGGAAGCCAGCCCAGGAGGCTGTCCCAGACTGGTAAGTTGAATCTAAGAATTTGGAATAGGAAGGGCAAGGCCACCTCTCCACATGGTGCTTGGCAGTGGAATTCAATAGAGCTAAGCAAGATGGATTCTATTTTTTTTGTTAACTTTTTTAGATGTTGATGGGCCTTTATTTTATTCATTTATTTATATGCAGTGCTCAGAATTGAACCCAGTGCCTCACTCATGCTAGGCAAGTGATTTACTACTGAGCCACAACCCCAGACTCTAGATGGACTCTTTTTTTTAAAATATTTTTTTAGTTGTTGATGGATTTTTATTTTATTCATTTATTATTTGTATGTGGTGCTGAGGCTCGAACCCAGTGCCTCACGCATGCTAGGCAAGCACTTTACCACTGAGCTACAGCCCCAGCCCCTAGATGGACTCTTAATGAACATTCTTTCACTCTTATGCAAACTGAGGACTGCCAAGTCAGAAAAGAGGAAATGAATTACCCTACCAAATTCTTGTGAGGGGCCCTAATCATCTGGAGCCAGCAAATCCTGGGTTCAAATCTTGCCTCCATCCTTTCCTAGCTGAGTGACCTTGTGATATATATATATATATATATATATTTTTTTTTTGGTACCAGGGATTGAACTCAGAGGTACTCAACCACTGAGCCACATCCCCAGCCCTATTTTGTGTTTTATGTAGAGACAGGGTCTCACTGAGTTGCTTAGCACCTCACCGTTGCTGAGGCTGGCTTTGAACTCACAATTCTCCTGTCTCAGCTGCCCAAAGTGCTGGGATTACAGGTGTGTGCCATTGTGCCTGGTGATATTTTTTTAATCTAAGTTCCTCTACCTGTAAAAACGAAATACTAACACAGGCTTAATGGAGTTCTTTTGGGGATTAAATAAGATTATGATATAAAATAACGCACCTACCACAGCATAAGGTACAAGGTAAACAATGTAATTCATGTTCACGTATGCTTTTCCTTTAGTATTAACAATAGCCCTGGAAGACAAGCATTGGGTTTATATGACCAGATGGAGACACTGAGGCTCAGAGAGGTTAACAAAGTTGTCCAGGCTCACTAGCGGTGGAGTCAGTGCCCAGCCATGTTCCCTAAAACCTTACTTTCCTTTCTGTAGTTTTTCCACTTACACTAATTTTGTTAATAATTCACAACTAACATAGGTACACCAAAAATGGAAGGTGCCACTGCTTATCTTTGGTGAATATTTCCCACGTAGTTGAATTTTTTTCATATTTATTGGATGTATATTATGTACTAGGTGTTTTTGATATGTTTGATGTTTATGATATGCTTCCTGTGAAGCCCGGAGAGGTAAGGAAACAGATTCAAGGTCACCCAGCTGGTCAGGGACAGCCAGGGCATAAATCAGGCAGTCTGTCTTGAGAGTTTGCCGCTCATAAATCTTCCATGTCGTCAACCCAGTGGTCTTCACGTCTCGCTTGACACGTGCCGAGTATTATGCTAAGCACTTCTTCAGTCTTTTAACAATCCTGCGGGGTAGATGCCATTGACTTCTACCCATTTCACTGATTCGGATGCTGAGGCTCCAAGAGGTAAAAATGACTGACTAGTCAAGGCCAAAGAGCCAAGTAGTAGCCCTAGGATAGGAACCAGTGAGCTGCCTGTGTGTTTATTACCATTTGTACCATCATTACATTAGACTGTTTCCATATCATCTCTGTAAACTTCGCTTCAAAATATTTCATTTTAAAAGTAATGTGTATTCATCACAGAAAATAAAGAAAGAAAAGTCGCCCATGATGCCAATGTTCAGCACCAACTCCCAAAGGCATTTTGGGTATAGATCTTTTTCCTGTGAACAGATGTCTTTTCTTTACTTGGAATTGTGATCATATTTATCAAATTTTATAATTTTCTTTTCTTTTTGTATTAATGCCTCCTGGGCTCATTGCCCTTCACACAGAGATAATGCCTGTTATGTCCTGTGTCCTCGCAGTCTCCTCCCTGTGAACGTGTGAACCTCTCTATGTGGACCCTTTTTACCTGAGGGCTCATACTCGGCCATATTGATCTGGGGCTTAGACTTTTTTGTTTTGTGAGCTCCGTGGTGGCTGAAGCTCCTTCCGAGGTGGTACACATTGTCCTGCCGATATTTTGCTTTTCCTGAACCCTGCGTCATAGCTGTCTATAGACAGATTTGTCACAGCCACAGGCGCTGTCAGGATGAGGGGCTGGGCTGGGACTTCCTTGTCTCATTTCCAGCCGCTGTAGTGTAGCAGGCAACAGGCTGACGTGCTGTCCTGGTTTTGTCACTGTCCGGTGACCCAGACGAGTGCCTTCACCTTTCTGAGCCCAATTTCCTCATCTGCAAAACATGGGTGTTAAAAGTACTTGCCCTGTGTGTGTGGGGGGGTGAGGGTTACATGACATGACACAAGAAAAATGCTCTAAAATGTTACCTGTGGTTGACATGTGCAGTTTTGTCCTGGGGTACGTAATGCTGGGGCGAACATCCTGGTACATCTGGCTCCTCCCCCCTCCAGATGATTTATATGGACTAGAGGTCCAGACTTACGATTCCTGGGTCTGTGGCATTTGGGGGGGCTTGTTGAGGCGTGGCGGTGGAGCCAGGTTCCCGCCATGCTTGACTGGAAGCAGCCCACGGCTGCTCCCTTCTCCGGGCCCCATCCTTGACTCTGCGGCACAGCCCATCATCCCACAGCTTCCCAAACATCCCGTTGCCATGGTGACCGGTGCCAGCTGCTGGAGAAGAATTGAGGCTGGGCTGTGACAGGGACGGGCGGGTGGTGGAGGACAAGGCTGATGGGGTGTGGGCAAGTGTGGGATCAGTGCCCAGCTGGTCTGGAGCCCCTTTTAGAGCCCCAGGGCCTTCTCCTGGAGGTTGCCTGGCTGGAGGCCGGGGTAGACAGATGGGTTCAAGGTCAGGCTCTACCTCTTAGGACAGGGTGACCTGAGACAAGAGATGTCTCTTTCTGAATCATAGTCACCTCCTCTACGAAATGGGGAGCATCCCATGGGCCCTAGAACTGCTGGGGTCCGATCTGAGAGGTGGCTTGTGTTTTCTTTTGGCAGGAAATTGAGACTTGTGGGGGGTGGTAGGATGGGGGTCTTGAAGCCACTTTCTTGTCTGTCCTGAGCCCCGCAGGGGATAGGAGGAGGCGTGGGAAGGGCAGCACTGTTGTGTCCTCTGCTCTGCCTTCAGTGTGCCCATCATGACCAAGGGGCACACAGCTCCTCTGGCCCCACGCAGATTCCCAAGTGCCAGGTTCACTGCACCTGCAGTGTCACACGGCCTGTGAGGGAGGAGCTAGTCATTACAGCAGGTGGGAAGCCTAAGAATAGCTCTTTTGGCTGGGGGTGTAGCTCAGTGATGAGCTGCTCACTGAGCATGCGGGAGGCCCTGGGTTCCATCCCCAACACTGGGGTGGGGGGATGAAATGGAACTAGGATAGCTCTTTTTGTTAGAGAGCTTACTATAGGCTAGGAGCTTCCCCTGTCATCTCAGGTAACCCTCCTTGCAAAGTCAGTGTTACCCCCATGTTGCTGATTAAGACAGTGGGCGTTTAGAGGTTAGCACCTCACTCAGGGTTACTTGGAAAGTGAACAGGTGCAGCCAGGCCCTGCATCCAGGCCGTACCACAGCAGAGTCTGTGCACTTGGGGGCTTTGGATGCGTAACGGACTCTTGTTGAACAAAGAAGAGCCCTCCTCTGCACATTCCACAGTCTTGTGAGAGACAAGCAAGTAACCAGAGAGTTGAAATACAGACTGAAGCCCAGAAGACTGTTCAGCAGGCAAAGAAGGTAGGAGGGGCATACCAGGGAGAGGGCAGTGCGTGTGCAAAGGTGCTGAGACAGGAGGCACCATGGAGCAGTAGGTGCGATGGGGCCAAGCCGGGATGAGTGAGGTGAGAGGTCAGCGAAGAAAACATTGAGTGTAAGAGGAGAGACTGAAGTGTGGTCATGTGTCGGGGGTGGGATGTCTCTCCAAGGCAAGAGCCAAGGAACCTTATCAACATTAATGTTTATAGAGAGAGCTTGCTATGTTCTGGGCACAGTTTAAAGATTCTTGAAAAATGATCATGATTCTTGTGTCAGCACTGAGGTAGATACTGGTTTTATCCCCATTTTACTGATGAGAAAAGTGAGGCACAGAGAGGGTGATTTCCCCAAGATCACACAGATCCTAAGTGTTGGCAGCAGGTATCCCATTGCACAAATATGCCTCCATTTATTTATTGACTCCATGTGGACGTGTGGGTTCTTTGCATATTTTTTTTGCTATTATACATGGCACTATTGTCAACAGTTTGGTGTGTTTCTTGGTGTATATGGGCAAGAGTAGCTCCAGGGAGCATTCTCTGGAGTGGAATTTCTAGGTTATAAGATACTCATGTCTTTGCTGGGCAGAGTGGTGCACCCCTGAAATTCCAGCGGCTTGGGAGGCTGAGGCAGGAGGATTGCAAGTTCAAAGCCAGCCTCAGCAACTTAGCAAAGCCCTAAGCAACTCAGTGAGACTCTGTCTCTAAATAAAATACAAAAAAAGGGCTGGGGATGTGGTTCAGTGGTTGAGCGCACCACGGTTCCATCCCTGATACCTCCCCCCAAAAAGAGATACACATGTTTTCAGCTTTACTTAAACAGTGCCAAATATTTCTCAAAGTGGTTGAAATGGCTTATCTCCCATCAGTATATATAAATGTGCTAGTGATTTTACGTCTTCACCAACACTATTGATATTATCAGATTTTGATTATTGTCAAAGTAGAGATATGCTACTATATCTCAATATTGTTTTAATTTTTATTTCTCTATTACTAAAGAGAATCTTGTGCATTTTAACCATTCCTGTTAAGTCTTTTGCCAAAAAGGATAATTTTCTTGTTGTTTAACTTTTCATTATTGATTTGTAGGAGTTCTTTATATATTCTGCATACTACTCCTTTTCAGTTATATGCTTTGCAAAGTTCACCTGGAGTTTGGCACATACTTTTGCTTTCCTGATGATGTCTGTTGGTGAGCAGAAAATCTTAATTATTTTTATTGTGGTAAAATACACATAATGTAAAGTTCACCATTTTAATAATTTTTAAGTGTATAGATCGGTGGCATTAAGTATGTTCATATTGTTGTACAATCAACATCACCATCCCTCTCCAGAACTTTTTCATCATTCCAAACTGAAACTCTTTACCTATTAAATAATGGTTCTGCTTGTAATCCCAGCAGCTCTGGAGGCTGAGGTAGAAGGATTGTGAGTTCAGAGATAGCCTCAGCAACTTAGTGAGGCTCTAAGCATCTCAGTGAGATCCTGTCTCTAAATAAAATGTGAAAAAGGGCTGGGGGTGTGGCTCAGTAGTTAAGTGCCCCTGGGTTCAATTCCTGGTATCAAAAACAAAAACAATAATTCCCCATTCTCGCTTCTCCCCAGCACCTGGTAACCACTATATTTTACTCTTTGCCTTCATGAATTTGATAATTCTAAATATCTCCTGTAGTGGAATCATACTATAATTGTTCTTTTGTGACTGTCTTATTTCACTTAGCATAATGTAACAGAAAAACATTCTGTTTTATCTATATACAGCATTGTATCTATCTGTTCATCTTTCAATGCACATTTAGATTGTTTCCACCTTTTGGCTGTTATGAATAGTGCTGCTAAGAATATTAGAGGACAGATATCTGTATGCATTCCTGCTTTCAAGTCTTCTTTTTTATATATACTCAGAAGTTAAAATTCTGGAGGAATTCTTATTGCAGATATCCAAATTTATAAATCAATCCCTCCATCTATCCATCCCTCCATTCCTTCCTTCCTTCTTTTCTTTCCTTCTTTCCTTCCTAGAAATGAGATCTTTGTCCTGTAGTTTATTGCATCCCTGTGGCTTAGTTAAATGTGGTCCTCTGTCTTCTACATTTCCTATAAATTGGTTGACTCTAGAGGTTTGATTAGAACTGAATTCTGTTTTGGTGTTTGTGGCTGGTAGTGTATTCTTTTCACTGAAAGGCCTATAATGTCTGTTTTTTGATGCTTTCATAAGATGATAACTTTAAAAAAACTGCAGTTTGTAGCTGTTGCTGGCATATAAAAATACAATTGATTTTTGCTTATTGATTTTATATCCAGAAATCTTGCTGAGCTCTTATTAATTCAGATAATGTATCTATTAGGATTTTTTGTTTTGTTTTACAGACAGATAAGCATATGTAGACAGATGACAGTTTTTGTTATTTCTAGTTCTTTACATCTGTCCCTCCCTTTCCTTTTCTCTTTTTTTTTTTTTTTGGGCACTAGAGATTGAACTCAGGGGCACTTGATTACTGAGCCACACCCCCAGCCCTATTTTGTGTTTTATGTAGAGACAGGGTCTCACTGAGTTGCTTAGCGCCTCGCTGTTGCTGAGGCTGGCTTTGAACTCGCGATTCTCCTGTCTCAGCCTCCCTAAGTGCTAGGATTACAGGCTTGTGCCACCACGCCCAGCTTGTCCCTCCCTTTCCTTGCTGTGCTGGATGAGAACATAGTATGACATTGAATAGAAGCAGGTGGTGACAGCAAGGAACCTGGATCAGTTCTGGATTTTTTTTTTTAGGGGGTAGGGTACTGGGGATTGAATTCAGAGACACTTTACCACCAAGCCACCTCCCCAGCCCTATTTTGTGTTTTATGTAGAGACAAGTCTCACTGAGTTGCTTAGCGCCTCACTGTTGCTGAGGCTGGCTTTGAACTCACAAATCTTCCTGCCTCAGCTTCCGGAGCTGCTGGGATTACAGGGGTGCGCCAACGTGCCCAGCAGTTCTGGATTTTAAAGGCAGTTTAGTCATCATTTTAGCTGAAGCTTTGCTAATTATTCTGAATGCACAGTACATTTTATCAAACATGTTTTTGCCATTTTTAAGAGAATGTGGTTTTTAACTTATTAACAGAGTAAATTTAATGTTTTTCTTAGATGTTAAGCCAATCTTCCTTTCCTGGGAAAAAGCTCAACTTGATAATGTTCTTTTTTTTTTAATTTTTTTTTATAGTTGTAGATGGACACACAATATCTTTATTTATTTTTATGTGGTGCTGAGGATCGAACCCAGTGCCTCACGCCTGCGAGGCAAGTGCTGTACCACTAAGCCACAATCCCAGCCCAATGATAATGTTCTTTTATTTGCAGTATTGAAGATGGATTGAACACAGGGGTGTTCTAACACTGAGCTACATCCCCAGAACTCCCCCACCCCCAACTCCCGCTGCTTTTTTTTTTTTTTTTTTTGGTAGTGGAACTTAAACTCCAGGGCACTCAGCCACTGAGCCACATCCCCAGCCTTATTTTGTATTTTATGTAGAGACAGGGTCTCACTGAGTTGCTTAGTGCCTCAACATTGCTGAGGCTGGCTTTGAACTCATGATCCTCCTGCCTCAGCTTCCCAAACTGCTGGGATTACAGGTGTACACCAGCGTGCTGGGCTTCAGATCTCCCCTTTTAACATAAACTTTTCCCCCATATTTTTTATTAGTGCCTTGTAATTCTACAACATGGTGGAATTTCTTGTTACATATTTGGACATGCACATGATACACAATATAATTTGGCCACTGTCATAGCTAGGCGCAGTGGCGCATGCCTGTAATCCCAGCACTTTGGGAGGCTGAGACAGGAGAATCGCGAGTTCAAAGCCAGCCTCAGCAATGGCCAGGCGCTAAGCAACTCAGTGAGACCCTGTCTCTACATAAAACACAAAATAGGGCTGGGGATGTGGCTCAGTGGTCGAGTACCCCTGAGTTCAATCCCCAGTACCAAAAAAAAAAAATTTGGCCACTGCCATTCCCCTGTATTTCTCCTTTCCCTCTTCTCCCCCTTCCTCTGCTGATCTCCCTTTGATTTTCTTGCGATCCTCCCATATTTCTTTTTCTTGTTCCTCTCTGGCTTCCACAAATAAGAGAAAACATATAACCCTTGAATTTCTGAGTTTGGCTTATTTCACTTAACATCATGTTTTCAAGATCCATTCATTTTCCTGTAAATGATATAATTTCATTCTTCTTGATGGCTGAATAAAACTCCATTGTGTATGTATACCACATTTTCTTTATTCTTTCATTCATTGATGGACATCTGGGCCGCTTCCATAGTTTGGCTATTGTGAATTGTGCTGCTATAAACATGGATATGCATGTATCACTATAGTATGATGACCCTAATTCTTTAGGATAAATGCTGAGGCATGGTATAGCTGGGTCATATGGCGGTTCCATCTGTAGTCTTTTGAGGATCCTCCATACTGATTTCCACAGTGGCTGTACTAATTTACAATCCCACCAATAGTGTCGAAGTGTTCCTTTCCCTCCGCATCCTCTCCAGCGTTTATTGTTGTTTGTATTCCTGATGACTGCCATTCTGACTGGTGTGAGATAAAATCTCAGTGTAGTTTTGATTTGCATTTCCCTAATTGCTAAAGATGTTGAACATTTTTTCCATGTATTTGCTGGCCATTTGTATTTCTTCTTTTGAGAAGTGCCTGTTTAGTTTATTTGCCCATTTATTAATTGAGTTATTTGTCATTTTGGTGTTTTTTTTTTTTTTTGAGATCTTTATGTCTTCTAGGTATTAATCCTCTGTCAGAAGAGTAACTAGCAAAGATTTTCTCCCATACTGTAGCTCTCTCTTCACATTCTTAATTGTTTCCTTTGCTGTGCAGGAGCTTTTTATTTTTATTTCTTCCCCCCGGGCTAAGGACCAAACTCTGGGCCTTGCACATGCTAGGAAGTGCCCTGCCTCTGAGCTAAATCCCCAAAGCCCAGAAGCCTTTTTTTTTTGGTACTGGGAATTGAACCCAACGATGCTTAACCAGTGGGCCACGTCCCCATTCCCCTTGCTTTAAAAAAAATTTTTTTTAGTTGTAGATGTACACGTACCTTTATATTATTTATTTATTTTTATGTGGTGCTGAGGATTGAACCCAGTGCCTCCCCTGTGCTAGGCAAGCGCTCTACCACTGAGCCACAACCCATCCCCCAGCTCTTTTTATATTTTATTTAGAGACAGGATCTTGCTGAGTTGCTTAGGGCTTCGCTGAGTTGCTGAGGCTGGCTTTGAATTTGTGATCCTCCTGCCTCAGCCTCCCAAGCCACTGGGATTACAGGCATGTACCACCATGCCTGGCTCCCAGAAGCCTTTTCATTTGATGCCGTCTCATTTATTAATTCTTTAATTTATTTCCTGGGCTTTAGGAGTCCTATTGAGAAAGTCATTGCCTGTGCCTATAGGCCGGAGTGCTGACCCTGTGTTTTTTTCTCAGAGTTGCATAGTTTCTGTCTGATTCTTTGGTCTTCGATCCATTTGGGGTTGACTTTGCACAGGGTGCTAAGGGTCTAGTCTCATTTTTCAACATTTGTTCCTAACATCCTGTTTAGTGTTTCTTATTCCTATCCTTTCCCTCGCTTTTAGATGGATGATTTCCCTTACTCCTTTTTATCTCTCAGGTAATTTAGAATTTTTCTATGTCCTGTTGATATTCTTTCAGCGGTTCTCTTTTAGCCTGAGTGCCTGACTTAGCAAAGCGTGAAAATAGTTACAGCCTTCCTCCTCCTCTGAAGTATGGAAGGATCTTAGAATGCTTTCATTCCGAGCACGCACCTTCCCAATTTGTGTGCTTTTGTTATCCAGTAAATTGGTCTTTTCCTATTTTTTAAATACAACAAATCACACACTGTTATTATAGTTTCATGCAATGTTTGTTTAGATTTAACAACTTATTTATCATTTTCTTTGCTCAGAATTCTTCATTGTGTCTCAGCTTTTCTGAGTGGGATAATTTTTCTTTCCTTCTTCAAGTTCATCCTTTATCATTTGCTTTATTGAGTAAAATAAAATGATCAAGAAAACCAGCTGTCCTTGTTTTCTCTACAATATCTTTATTTCATCCTCATTCTCAAAATATATTTCATCTGATTCTACAATTGACAGTTTTTTTGTTTGGTTTGGTTTGGTTCTGGGGATTGAACCTAGTGCTCCTTTATCACTGAGCTACACCTCCAGTCCTATTTACTTTTTATTGAGACTTTGTCTCCTTAAGTTGCTGAGGCTGGCTTTGAACTTGCTATCCTCCTTCCTTAGCCTCCTGAGTTACCAGGATTACAGGTGTGCTCTATCTTACCTGGTAACACTTATTTTCTTTAGGTACATTGAAAATAATATTCTAGCCGTGCACAATGGTGCATGCCTGTAATCCCAGTGACTAAGGAGGCTGAGACAAGAGGATCACAAGTTCAAGGCCAGCCTCAGCAACTTAGTGAGGCCCTAAGCAATTTAGTGAGACCTTGTCTCAAAAGAAAAAAAACAAAAAGGGTTGGGAATGTGGCCCAGTGGTAAAGCGCCCCTGGGTTCAATCCCCAGTATGAAGAAAAAAGGAAAAGAATATTTGGTACTAGGTTTTGCCTTTTATTATTACCATTGAGGAATTAGCTGTTAGTTAATTTCCAATATTTTCTATATACAATGTCTTTTAGTGAGTGGCATTAATAGCACAGTGGCCTATAGAATTGGATTGCCTAGATTGAAGTCCTGGCTCTTTGGTTTGCTAGCTGTGTAACCTTGAACAAGGTAATTAACTTCTCTGTGTCTTAATTTCCTCTTCAGTCAAATGAGGACAGTAATCATACTCGTACCTCATAGGGTCATAGTGAGAATGTAAAGTGCTTATAGCAGGAACAGCATATCTGAAGTACCCTTACAATACTAGGTATATATTTTTTTCTCTTGATGCTGTTAGGATCACTTTATCATTGGTGTTGATGTGTCTAGGTATGGATTTTATTTTGCTTGTTTGAAATTCACCAAGCTTTTCGAATCTGTGAATTGCTGTCTTTGATCAGTTCTGGAAAATTCTTAGCCATGTATCCTTGAATACTGCCTCTGCACCATTTCCTCTCTTCTCCCCTTCTGGAACTGAAGTTGGATGAATTACTCCTCTTCACTGTGTCCTTTGTAGCTTCTTGACCGTGCTTCACAGTCTGTGCTGTGGATATTCTGCCTCACTTCTTTTCTTTTCTTTTTTTCTCTTTTTATTTTTTGTACTGGAGATTGAACCCAGGGGTGCTTCTCCACTGAGCCACATCCCTGGCCCTTTCTTATTTTGAGATAGGGTCTCACTAAGTTATGTAGGGCCTCCTCACTAAGTTGCTGAGGCTGGCTTTTTTTTTTTTTTTTTGGTACTGGAGATTGAACTCAGGAGCACTCAACCACTGAGCCACATCCCCAGCCCTATTTTGTGTTTTATGTAGAGACAGGGTCTCACTGAGTTGCTTAGCGCCTTACCGTTGCGGAGGCTGGCTTTGAACTCGCGATTCTCCTGTCTCAGCCTCCCTAAGTGCTGGGATTACAGGCTTGAGCCACCATGCCCGGCTAGATTATATATTCTTAAAATAAAAAATAAAGTTGGGGATATAGATCAGTGGGAAAGCACCCCTTGGTTCAATCTTCAGTACCAAAAGAACAAAATTTACCTTCTACTATGCTAATTTGTTTTGGCTGTGTCTAATATGCTAGTAAATCTATACATTGAGTTCTTAATTTTAATTTTGCTTATATTCCTTATTTCCAGAAATTGTGTTTGGTTCTCAACCAAATTTGCTTTTTAAATATATATATGTATATATGGCCTTCTCCCTTTGCTCATATGCTTGGCTCTTCTATTATTTCTCTAAACATATTATCCATACGTATTTTGTATTCTGGTCCCATATGTCTGGCATCTGGAATCTTTGCTCCTCCGATCTCACTGCCTGCTGTTGGCAGCCTGGCAATGCAGCCTAAGGGACCCCTGAGACCAGGACCGGCCAAAGGCGTGACACTGTGAAGGGCTAGTCTTAATATCTTTCCTGCTCCTTTTTCCCGGTTATACCCTGTTTTCTATTTTTTTTCTTCCTCTTTCTCAATTACTCTTTTGAAAGGCTGATTCATTCCCATGTTTAAAAAACATCACCAAAATAGTGACTCACCTCCCTCCTAGCACCCAGCCCCTGCCCTGCCGGCAGCCCAGGTTATGGGTTCCTTGGATACTTCTAGAGATATTTTATGCATATTCACGCAAATACAAATTTAAAAATTCATTCTCTGAAGCACAAATGATAGCACACTACACATATTGTTCTGCACTTGCTTTTTAATAAAAAATATGTTTCTGATTATAAAAGAAATACATGCTCATTTTGAATAACATAATATCCAAGTGTATACACATAGAAAGTGAAAGTCCCTCTGGAATTCCATTCCTCAGAGATAAGTTCTGTTATGCATCTATAAATACATATTTACATAAAGGGGCTTATGCAACCAATATTGTTCTGTAACCTATTTTTTTTTCTTGTTCTCCCAATAACACCATAACATCTTTCCATGAATCTTTCTGCATCTCCACGGAGCCCAGCAGTTAAGTGCTGGGGCTTTGGGGTCAGAACCAAGCGCCAACATAGCTCAATAGCTTAGAAGCTATTGGACTTTTCAGGGCCCTCTGAGCCTCAGTTTCCACATCTGTGAAATGGTAGGATAAAGATAGTACACCCCACCTTGTGGTGTTCTGAGACCTTAATAAGACTGTGTGTGATGTGGTTCCTCTAGGGTCCGCTATTTTATAAGTCCTGGTACAAGGTCATTTTTATTGTGACTCCCTCACCTCTTTGAATGGCCACACAGAACTTATGGTGTGATGTGTTGACATTTATTCACTATTCCCCCTTTAATGGACATTGGATGGTACTCAACTTTTTTATTATAAATGCCAACCAAGTGAATGCTGCATACCCTTTCAGAAAGAGCATCTTCCTGTGAATTCCCTGCCAAGGGGGTCACTGGGTTCTTTGGATTCTAATCTCTGCATCCTCTTTCTTTCCAAGGAGGAAGTGAAAAGACCCCATGGGGTGAAGCTTGTATGTTACGTAGGTTTTTACTCTTTTCTTATTGTCCTTTTTCTCCCCTGTTTCAGTGTGGTGGGGTGGGTGGGTCCTCCCCAAGGGGTGATCCTCCTCCCCCTGTGATGCTGCCCATAGCTTAGACTTCCAGTTTTCCCCCAAAACTTGCAACCTGACCATTCCATGATAATTCATTCAAGGATTAATTTTCAGGCACAACCTGCTTTCAGGACAATTCCTATGGTTTGCAATAAATTAAAAAACCCAAACACACTTAAAGTGGGATAAAAGCCTAAAGAAAGAAAGAAAAGGAGAAAGAGAAAATATGAAAACTTGCCACCCTCTGGCAATTCTGGAAAGGCACAGATGTCTAGGTTCAAAGTTAACAGTGAGCTTCCTGGCAGCCATAGCAAAAAGAGGAGCAAGACAGATTCCACAGTTCATTAGAAGACCAAAAACTATGCTGCATCTTGAAAAGAAGGGATTTCTCTCAGGGACTATAGATGGGTGATGGGGAGATGGTTGCAAGTGGCTGTTTCAGAGAGGAGTAAAAAACAAGTTAGTGGTCTCTGAAAGGGACAAGTCCAAAGCTTTGAGCAGGAGGAGGGAGTGCTAGAACAGAACATCTGCCCCCCGATTAGGTGCATTTCTGGTCAGAAGGAGGTGAGAAATGTCCTTCCTCAGGGTCCAGTTAACTCTGAGTGTAGTGGGGGCTGGAAAGAAAGGTGAGAGGGTGGGAATGAGCACAGGCTCATTCCTGGGACAGGGGCCAGCCCGTCAGCAAACGTTTAGTAAATCCTGCTCAGTGCCCGGCCTTTCGCAGACATGGGGAAAACAATGAGGACCAAGACGGGCGCGCTCGCTGTCCTCCTGGAGCTCACAGTCCGCCCCGGGAGAGACGTGAAGCAGTTGTGGTTGAGGGGGGGCCCTCTGTCAAGGCTGGTTCTCAAGTACTTCTCTCCCTGCAGCTCGGTTCTGGGGCAGTGATCCAGCTCTTGGGGGCCATCAGCCACGGCCAGGCAGGGGGACAGCAGCTGCTGAAGCTGGAGGCTCTGGAGGACTTTATGGAGGCCGGCTGGGCCTTGCCAGCCCAGAGGCCCAAAAGGAGGGAAAGGGCCAAAACTCAGGGTTCTGCTGGGCACCAGGTACAGAACAGGCTCCTCATGTGGCTGGAGTGGCTTAGTCACTTGATTCAGAGGTGTCACTGAGGCTCAGAGAGATGGGGTGTGACTTCTCAGAACAGTAGCCAGAGGCTGTGTTGGGGCCCACCTGGCTGGCTGCCTGGGCTCTGTGTGTGCTTCCTCCAGAATTTGGGAGCTTGGTTGGAGACTGGGGGGCGGGGGGCAGGACTGGCCTCCAGCATGTTTGGAGAGGGTGCCCTGTCAGGCCTTTGTCTCTGACTGACCAGCATGTTCTGCTGCCCCAGGTTGTCCAATCACCTCCTTTAGGAGGAACGGCATGCGACTCTGGGGGCCTCTCTGACCCCTTCTTCCTTCCAAGCAGCTGTTCTGTGCCTCTCAAGGACCCCTTCTCCAAGGCCGACTGTTCAGGGGTGAGTGTGCCTGCCTCTGCCACATTGTCACCATGGAGAATGGGTGGCAGAGCATGGGGGGCCAGCAGGCACTTGGGAAAGCAGAGTCTCCCTCCTCACCTCTCCCTACAGGGTCACCTGATGGAGACTGCAGATGGGGAACCTCTTCAAGAAAGGGCAGAGGACTCAGGTGAAAGGCCATGGAGGGTCCCAGCTGCAGCCCCTGCTGGGACACCTTTCTGCCCTTCCCCCATCAGTCTAGAATCCTTCCGGGGAGGGGGGGGCTGTGTCCCTGAGGGTGAGACCTTGTCCACCTGGGCTCCTGGGGCCTGCCCCTTCTCATGCCCTTGGGGACTCCCAGGAGGCTCTCTCTTCCCCCACAGCTGGAAGTCAGCCCCTACAGGAGATGATCCCTCAGGATCTCGGAGTTCGGACCACTGTAGTGCGTGCCATGCAGGAGGCATTATGGAATCGGTAAGGCCTGGCCCCTCCTTCTCCAGGCTGCCCCACGTATCGCCCAGCCAGGCCGTGTTCTGAGGGCTTGTGTGTGTGACTAACCCGCTCGATGAGGAAGTCACTGGCCCACATGGCCAGCCTGTGGAGAGCCAAAATGTGAACCTGGGCATCTTTGGCTTCAAGGTCATGTTTGCCCTTTAGCTACTGCAGTCTGCTCGGGTCCTCGTGGGTGTCACCCATAGCAAATGCTTTCATATATAATGAGAGGCTGTTCTGGGAGCATCTGAGATCTGAGCTCAGAGCTCTCATTTACTGATGGTGAGGCCAAAGCCCAGAGAGGGCAGAACTTTGTAGAGGCCACACAGCAAGTCAGTGGCAGATTCAGGGTCACTAGTATCCTCTCCTCCTGGCTGATGCTTCACCCCTGCCAACCAGGTTCCCTCCCCTCCATACCTCCCAGCTCCATTGGCCAGGGATGGAACAGACTGAGGAATCTGGATTTGACTCTGGCTTTGCCATTGATCAAGCCCCTGATCTCTAAGCCTCAGCCTCCTGTGAAAGGAGAATGGTCACATTTATTTGTTACGAAGTTGGGGTAAGAATAAACAGGCCCATGTAGGAAAATGCCTGTAATGGAAATGAGTTGGCCCACTTCCCTTTTCCATCCACAGATCTCCCCTGGGACTAAGTGTGTGGACAACCCCCCGGGCTCAGTGCCCAAGGCCCTTCTCTTGTCCCCACAGCCTACGAGAGTGTCCTGACCTGGTGCTGAGTGAGGAAGTGGTGGAGGGCATCTCTGCTGACATCGAGGCAGCCCTCTTTGACCTGATCCAAGACACCAGTTGCCGCTATAAGACCAAGTACCGCAGCCTGCTGTTCAACCTGCGGGACCCCAGGAACCTGGTGAGCAGGCTTGACCTGGGCTAGGTCCTTCTTCTGGGGTGCCGAGCGCTAGCAGGATGCTCTCAGGACAGTGTGGTGCAGCCTCTGCCTCCTGCCTTACAGGACCTATTTCTCAAAGTGATTCATGGCGATGTCACCCCCCATGAACTGGTACGGATGAACTCCATCCAGCTGGCCCCTCAGGAGCTGTCCCGCTGGCGGGACCAGGAGGAGAAACGGGTGAGCTGTGGAGCCAAGTCGGGAGAGGGTGACCTAAGGAGAGAAGAGCGGGAGAGAGACAGGCATGGGGGCACAGAGGGACAGGGAAATGCAAGATGGGAAACAGGAACCAGGAGGCCGATGGAGAAGGCAGATGGAGAGTCAAGAGATCCTCCCAGAAGAAAAGTAGGAAAAGAGGCAGAAATGAAAGGCACTGGGGACACAGGGCTCTGTTGAGAAGTGACACACTTGGTTTTCTGCGTAGCTGGCTTGTGTGAGGGTGGGGTGGGGAGAACCTGGGGGTGGTCTGGAGCCTGGAGTCCAGGGTGGTCATTCACCATTCAGGGAGAAAAGTTCACAAGAATCCCTTTTCCCATCCCAGCCTCAGAAGCCCAGAAAAAGCTGAAGGTCCTCCTGGTACCCCAGGCTGGAGAAGGAGCCCCACAGTCCCCACAGCCACAGTCACATCCCTATGTACCCTGTGACCATGGGCTGGGAACTCTCAGGGGTGGGGAAATTACGGAACTGGCCAGCTTTGGAGAATGTTCACCGAATACTTGTTGGTGGCCCAGTGAAAGGGAAAGGAACTGATCTAGGGGATGGGGTGGGATCCTGAGATGCTCTTCTGGAAGACCCTGGGCTCTTCAGAGTTAATAACCAGAGTCCATTAGGCGAATCCATCCACTGTGGGCTGAACTGCTGTGCAGGCACTGTGGGGTCCCAGGACAGGACTGGCTCCATAATTTGTGGGGGCCAGTACAGCATGAAAATGTGGGGCCCTTTGCTCAGAAACTGTTAAGGGTTTCAAGGTGATAATAGCAAAGCTCCCCACCAAGCAGGGGCCCTGTGTGACTGCATGGTCCCCCACCCTGACAAGGGAGGACACCCCCTTGCCGAGGGAAGATGGGAGCCCTGTCCTCTGGGCTTTCAAGAAACATTTCAGGTAGGATGACATTGATCAACAATGAGAATCACAGCTAGCTTTTATTAAGAGCCACACACCAGGCCAGGCTTTCTTTGTTGTTGAACACAGCGCTCTTAATTGAATCCCCAGAAAACAGATAAACTGAGGTGTAGGGCAGCTCGGTGCTGGCCCAAGGCCCCACTGCCTCACAAGTCTTTATTAAGGGTCCAGTGGGGACTCAGTGCCTGTACTCTTTCTGTCTGTCACAGCCTCCCCAGGGTAGTCAGAGGCAGAACTGACTTTGGGTAAAGGTAAACTCCAGGAAGCCTTCCTGGAAGAGGCAGGATTAGAGTGGAAGGGAGAATGAATGGAACCTGCAGAGGCCGGGTTGAGGCTGGTGGGCTTTCCAGGTGAGGGGAGCAAAGGAGCAGGTGTGGCGGCAGAGAGAGGTCTGGCTTGGGAGGGGAGCCACAGGAGAGGTCCCTTGAGGTAGGAAGGGTGTGCCTGGGCCCTCAGTGGCCAGAGGCCCCTGAGCTGACTGAGCTCATCTCTTCAGGGCCTAGAGATCATTGAACAGCAACAGAAGGAGCTACGTGGGCTTCCGGCCTCTAAGTTGACCCATAAGGGCGAGGTGGAGATCCCGAGGGACGTGGACCAGACGCTGACCCTGGAGGACCTGGTGGTAAGTTGGGGCCTGAGCTAGCACCAGGCAGGGCCTATGCCCAGGGATTCCACTAGCTGTGTGGTTGAGAGCAAGTCACTGCTGAGACCTGTCTTGTTTAGGACAGGGGTCCTGACTGCTCAGGGTCCAGGTGGGCATGGTGAGACAATGCCACCAGGTTGATTTGTCCATGCTTTCTTGGTGCTGGACTTTCTTTCTTTTGGCCTCACTCCAGGGTGTCCAGGTAAGTGGCACCAAAGCCTAGCCACAGTTGGCCTCAGCCTCAGCCATTCTTCCCAGGTCTGTGGCTGGGAAGCTGGAAGGCCACAGTACTCCGGGCAGTTTTTCCAGATGTCAGGAGCAGTGACGTGCTCTACTGGGTACATGCGTTTGGTGATGCTCCAGGTAGGAAACCACCCATTGCTCAGGGTGGTCAGGCCAGAGTGCTTCCTGGAACTTGCCCTGGCATCTGGGAAACCAGCAGGGGAGCCCAGAGTCTAGGCCTCCTCTTGTTGCTGGGGCCTGGCTCCTGTCAAGCACATCCGCACCTTCCTGCCCCTGGCTGCCTCCGTCTTGCTCAGATCCTGCCCTGGGGGCTCAGCTGCTCCAGAATCCATTACCCAGGCATCTCAGCCTCCTGCAGCTGTTCAGAACTTCCCCTTGGCTCATGTCAGTCACTCTCAGAAGAAGCCCACTGGCTTGGTTTGCTGTTCCCATGGGTCACTTGTCGCCTGGCTCTAATCAGCTATGTGTCCAGGAGAGAGAGCTGCAGGACGGGCCCCCTGACCATGCTCATCCACTCACTACGTGTGTACCTGTTGGGTGCCAGGCTCTGGGGAAATGGCAGTGACCCTGACCAGCAGAACTCCCAACGCCCCACATCTCACCACCAATGCTCAGGCCAAGGAGAGCCACAGCCCTGGTGCCAAGGAGCCCTGGGAGATGGTGGCTGCTCCCCCATCAGAGCCCAGCCCTTGGAGTAGGGGACCAAGGGAACCATGTGTCTCTAGGGAAGAAGCTGCAAAGACCCAGCGAGGAGTCCTCAGTCCCCAGAGAGAGGAAGAGAGAGAGGAGGTGGCAGAGTAGGGAAGGGACATGACATTTCCCTGCCCTCTGCCCCTTTACAAACAACACTTCATTCAAACCTGCTACCTCTCAAGTGACCAACAGGGTCTGTGCTGTTTTGGGATGGAGAACCTGGAGCCATTGGCCTGAGGCCACACAGTGTGCAGTGGTGGAGCCGAGGTTTGAACCTGGGCTGCCTCACTCAGAGCCTGAGCTTTGGTACTGCTCCTGAGGTGGCTGGAAGACAATGGCAGAGTTTCAGAATCTTTTCTTTTTCTTTTTTTGGTACTAGGGATTGAACCTAGGGGTGCTTAACCACTGAGTCACATCCCAGCCCTTTTATTGTATTTTATTTATTCAGGTCTAGATAAGTTGCTTAGGACCTCACGAAGTTGCTGAGGCTGACTTTGAACTTGGGATCCTCCTGCCTCAGCCTCCCGAGTGGCTAGGATTATAGCTGTGTGCCAACATGCCTGGCAGTTTAGAATTTTCTTAAACCCTCCTAAAGCAACCTATTCTTTTTAGGTGTGTATTTTAAAGCTATTTCTGTTGTGAACAGGAACAGTGACTTGGCAATGGACATCAGGGGTCCACTGAATACTGGGTGCAGTGGAACACACCTGTAATCCCAGTGACTTGGGAGGCTGAGGCAGGAGGGTCTCAAGTTTGAGGCCAGCCTCAGCACCCTAGCAAGGCCCTAAGCAACTTAGTGAGACCCTGTCTCAAAATAAAGAATAAAAAGGGCTGGGGATGTAACTCAGTGGTAAAGCACTTCTAGGTTCAATCTCTGGTACCAAAATATAAAAAAAAAAAAATCCATTCAAGATGGCTCATTCTCCCTGATTCTGTCATCTGTTTCTGAGACTTGGCCTAAAAATATAAAGTTTAGGAAAATACTTCTGCACAAAGATGTCCTCAGTGCTGTTCATAATAGTGAAACCCAGCAAATGACCCAGACAGCTAGCAACAGAGGGGGCGTGGACACTTGAGCCCCCTGCATCAGTGCAGTGTGGACCAGGTTAGATAATGTGGTGAATGCCTCTGCTATGATTAATGGACAAACGAGGACATCAAGTTGAATGTTCTGTCTCAGCTATTTTTTAAAAAAGGACCCCAAATCCTGTGTGTAGAAAAACTACGATAAAGGAATGAATACCTGGAATATCAAGAGTTGTAGGAGTGGTAGGACAGGGAGTGATGTTTCTTTTTTCAATTTTTTTTTGTATTTTCAAATTTTTCTTTGAGTCCACAGTAATAAAAAAAATGAGAAAAGTAAAATAAACCATATCTCTGAGGCTCCCTGCCCATGGAGGGCCACTGACTTCCCCAGCCACCTTCCCATTTGCCCTCTCTGCTCTTGTGCCTTCCAGGGACCCATGGTGTCCAGAGAATGCAGCCCCCTGGCCCTGCCTGCCCCTCTGGAGGACACTACGGAGCAGCACCATCACCACTTCCTGGACCCCAACTGCCGCATCTGCACGGGTGGGAGTGGGTGGGGCACTGGGTGGGCTGGGGCTGGGTGTGGGGATCAGCAACAGGGATGGGCGACCTGGGGAAGGGGAGCAGAGTGGGGGTGCCTGTGCCCCAGGTCACTGTGAAATGAGCCTGGTGCAGCTGTGGTTCTCAAGCCCTGGGTGGTTTCCACCTCTGCCTGCGGTATTAGCTCCTGCCTCTGCTGTTTGCAGACTGGGAGACCTCAAGTGGGCTGCCAGCCTTCTCCAGAGCCACCAGGAACCGGGAAGACGAGGTCTCCCAGAGAGCCCCAAGCCCAGCTCCTATGTCCTCTCCAGAGATGCCCCAAACCAGGGAGACCCAGGACAGGTGTGTGGGAGCTGGGAAGTGGAGACCCAGCAGGCTGGGAGGGGGAGACCACAAGCTAGGGTGACAGGCACACAGCATGGACTTTTCTTCCTGTATGGTCTTGGGCAAGTCTTCCCACTTCTGTGAACCTCAGTTTTCCCATCTGTACAATGGACCTAAGCATCCCATCCTACTAAATTCCCCCTGCACAAGGCCATGCTGGGACCAGTGTTCCAGTCCCTACAGTGGTGACCCAGCACCTGCTCTGAAAGGAAGAAGGAATTGCTAAGGTTAAATTCCAATGACCTGCTCTGCCTGGCCCAGTCTGTTTGTCCTTTCCTCTAGGCTCCAGATAGCTGCTAGGCCCAAAAAGGCCTTGCCCAGCTCCCCGCCCTGGGAAGGTGCTCTTGACATGTTTTCCATCAAGCGGTTCCGAGTGAAGGCCCAGCTGGTCTCAGGACACAGCTGTGGGCTTGCCCAGGTACTCCTGCTCTGCTCGTGAGTCCCTGTTCTGTTACCCATAGTAAAACAAGAAGGTACCCTCTCCATGCCTGGCCCTGTGCTAGGCATGGGGGCAGAGACCACAGTCCCATCCCTACAGGGACACAGAGGGTAAAGCACCCCCTGGAATCCCAGGGTGAAAGCAAGAAGCGTCCAGGAGAGGTGTCTGCTGCCTCTCTGGCCCAAAGGAGGATTTTGGGAGGGACTGTCCAGTGACCTAGTGGTCAGCGCGGGTGTTGGATGGAGGTGAGGAGGAGTTGTAGGAGACTGCCTGGGGCAGGCTGTAGGCTTCCAGGGCAATTAAAGTTCTCTGGGAGCTGGGCGCGGTGGCTCAAGCTTGTAATTCCAGCACTTTGGGAGGCTGAGACAGGAGAATCACGAGTTCAAAGCCAGCCTCAGCAATGGCGAGGCGCTAAGCAACTCAGTGAAACCCTGTCTCTACATAAAACACAAAATAGGGCTGGGGATGTGGCTCAGTGGTCAAGTGCCCCTGAGTTCAATCCCCAGTACCAAAACAAAAGAAAAAAAAGTTCTCTGGGCAGCCCCTGAGGGTCTCCATGTCCTGCCTGTCCATCTCTTCACCTCAGGCCCTTTGGGTAGCTGGGAATGAATCTGCCTATGAGGGTGGGCAGTTGGGGGGCTGAATGGCCACCTCCCTGCCTCCAGGCTCTGCCCGAGGTGATCCGTTCAGCAGGCTGCATCCTGCCCAACACTGTCTGGGACCTTCTGGCCAGCGTCTGCCCAGCGGAGGTCAAGGTGACTGCCTGCTCTTGGTACCCCCTCTTCTCCTGGTGCCTCACCCTCTTCCTGAGTTCCCTCCCACTTCTGCTCTGGTGCAGAAGCCTGCCTCGAGAAATTGGGTCTAGTTCCTGTGTGACTGTAGACTCACCGAGTGACCCTCAGCAAGTCCCTCTGTCTCCTGCCCTGGGTTCCCAGAGACTTGGATGAGACCAGGGGCATCTGCAGGCACAGGGGGCAAACTACTCCTCAGCTGCTCTCCTCCTGTGACTGTAGGATGTCTGTGTGGTCAGACTCTGTCCCCACGGGGCTCGGGACACCCAGAACTGCCGCCTGCTCTACTCCTACCTCAACAATAAGCAGCGCCATGGGCTGGCAGCTGTGGAGCACGTGGGGATGGTCCTGCTTCCGCTGCCTGCCTTCCAGCCCCTGCCCACCAGACTGCGCCCTCTGGGGGGCCCAGGTGAGTGCTCACTGCTCACACCACACCTTGCCTCCCTCACAGGGGACCACACTTGTTGATCCAGTTACCTCTGTCTCAGGTGAGGCAGGCACATCTCAGAAGGGAACTCCGGACATGGACAAATAGGAGACGAAAACAGCCCTCAGAATGTACTGTTAGATTCTCTGTTTCATAGATGAGGAGACCGAGGTAGTGAGTAGGCAAAGTGACTTGTGCAAAGTGAACAGCAGAGCTGGGTTTCCCACCCAGGCAGCCTGGCTCCAGAAAATGGGCTCCTAAGTACCACACTACATTGCCTGTCTCATTAGATACTCCTGAGAGAAGCTCCTGGAACAGCCTCATCTGACTCAGGTGCATCAGGACAGAGGCAGGACCCACAGATAACTGATTAAAAACATCACTGAAGACAGGAGGAAGGGAAGGGTGCTTTTGCTGCAGCTGTGTTGGGCCAAGTTTGGGTTGGGACCACTCCAGAGCGTTTCTCCAGGGTAAACCCTGGGGTGGAGGGCTGTGGTCTCAAGAGTTCCACTGTACCCACTCCCTAGCAAAGTGTTTGAACTTTCTGGGTTGCATGTCCTGGGACAATGAGGTGGACTTTGAATCTGTAGAGCCTTGAGGTCAAACATCATGCCCCACCTTCAGTCAGGTGAACCTTGGTCAAGCCAAGACCGGCTCCTCCAAGACAGGCTCATCCTCCCATTTACTTTTGGAAGCTGTTCTTGGGACCTCACCCACAGACCTGCTATAGCCAGAAAGAAGCTTTGGGGGCTCTGTGTTGTCCCCTACCAGGCCTTGCGTGGCTCCCTTATTCTTCTCCCAGGTCTGGAGGCTACTCACTCAAGTCTGTTGCTGGCTGTGCTGCTCCCCAAGAAAGGACTTCCAGACCCAGCCAAGTCCATCCCTGTATGTGCAAAGGTTCGCAAGATGGTCTCCTTCAACAGGAAAGTGGAGATGAGATGCTACCAGCAAGAGGACAGGAGGCAAGATGTGGCCCTGAAAGGCTCCCCTCTTCCAGGGGGTTCCCTGCAGCAGAGCCAGGGCAAGGGGAGCCCACCTCCAGCAGGAGCCTGTTCTTGGCAGAGGTTTCCCAGAGGCAGGGCTGAAACCTGGCATGGTCCTGGGCGAGGGCAGTGGGCCTCAGTACCAGGCTGGTTGCAGCCCCAACATCCCTTTTCAGTTATACCAACTGTCCGTGGCTTTGGCCACGGGCAGCACCTCCACAGGGCCTCCTGTCCCCACCAAGCCCTGCTCCAGCACCTTGAGTCCCTAGTTACCATGAGTCACCAACTCCAAGCCTCATTGTGGCCCCCAGGCCAGAAGCCCCACCCGCCATCCTCTGCATCATCTACCCAGCCTCCTGCAGTTCCAGAACCCCTTGGCCTAGTCCCTGACCCCTCTTTGGGCCCTATAGATGGAGCTGTCTCTGAGTGTCCCCTCCTAGAAAGGCCTGACTTTCCTTATTCACCAGAACAGGGATTTTGATTCCCTTACCCCAGAGAGAGACAGTGGAAGAGGGTCAGCTCTCCCCACCTGTCCGGTTTGTTTCCTGTCCTGCAATCTGTTTGGTGTTGAATTTTGGTTCAATAAAGAATTTGGCATAGTTAGTATTGTATCTGCTGGCTGGTCAGGAGAGAGCCTAGTCCCAACCAGATGTGGTTTAGCATGTCTGGATTTTTGTGTATAGATTTGCAGCCTCGCTGATTGCTGGTCTGGAATCTGGAGCCATCACTTTGCCTCAGGGAAAAGCTGTTGCCCTGGTAGCTTCTAGAAGCATCCTGCAAGTATTCTGATTAGGGGGAAGAACAGGCAGTGGGAGAAAAGGCAGGACTGGAGTGGGGAGAGAGAAGTGGACAGGCTTTTGAAGGGGCACAGACGTGGAGATTGGTAGGGGGCAAAAGGAGAGCAAGTTGCGATGGTTTTTAAGCTTCCCAGTGACCAAGATTCCTTCCTTTGTGTATTTTTGGGGAGGGGGTACCAGGGATTGAACTCAGGGGCACTCGACCACTGAGCCACATCCCCAGCCCCATTTTGTGTTTTTTTGTGTAGAGGCAGGGTCTCACTGAGTTGCTTAGTGCCTGGCCATTGCTGAGGCTGGCTTTGAACTCGCGATTCTCCTGTCTCAGCCTCCCAAAGTGCTGGGATTACAGGCGTGCGCCACTGCGCCCGGTGTGTGTGTATTTCTGAGTGTCCCTGTGCATGCTTGTGTGTGAGTGTGCATGTGCATATGTCTACCTAGTGTTGGACGGTGCTGCCTTGCCTTGGCTCTGCAATGAGCTCGTCACAGCAGCTCTAAGGATAAAGTGTCTCTGGTGTGTGTACCTTGAGAGAACTGAGTCTGAGGACTGACCTCAGAACTAGCTGCCCTGCTAGCCAGCCCAGTGTGGGGAAACAGAGGCTGCCTAAGGGGAGAGAACCCCTCTCTTCGCCCTAGAGCCTGAAGGGATGTATCCTCTACCCATCCTTTCTCGGTTTACCCACGTTCCGACCTCACTCTGGACCCTGCTGGACTGGGAAGGAAGGGGAGGTGGTTGTTGCCCTCTTCCCTGCCCCGGGAGCTCTGCGGCTGCCCTACCCGCGGCCGACAGCAGAGGGGGCCCTCGGCCTTGGGATGGAGGTCGGGGCTGGCAGGACAGAGGCTGAGCTGGGGGCAGGGTGAGTGAACTTAGTTGAAGGGGTTGGAAGCGGGGGCGTGGGGGGTGCGAGTGGAGGGCAGGGAGAGGGGGCTGGACAGGTGAACCAGGGAAAGTAGCGGGGCTCCTTCGAGAACTTATCTGGCTCCGAGGGACAAGGGAGCATCACTGTCTCCACGCTTTATGCAAATGATGCAAATTACTATGCAAACCTTCAGCTCGATTCGGAGTCCGCCGCTTGGGTGGTTTTCCTAATGCAGGGGGGCGGGGGAGACGGCTGTGCACCCCTCCCCCAGCCAGGGCTCCCCCCGCCGCCCAGGAGACGGGAGCGCTTTCTGTGCTCCCGGGGCGCACCGGGAAGAACAAGCCCTAGCCTCGAGACAGGGCCTTCCTTTCTGAGCTTTGGTTTGCCGCTGTGTAAAGGGGGGTGCTAACGCGGCCCTCTAATGCCTCTCCGGCGGAGAGGGGTCTATGTGAGAATCCTGTCGCCTGCCTCGAGGTGGCGACTGAGCGACGTGACCCCCACCCACCTTTTAGCCCTAGTCCACAAGTCCCTTCCCGGTCTCTCCTTTGGTAGGGGCCCCGAGCGCGGCTTAGGCCTGACGTTGCTAGGGGGCGTGGCCGGCGGTTGCTAGGCTCGAGGGACGTTGCTACGCAACGCTGGGCGGAGCTAGCGTTGCTAGGCCGGAGTAGGAGTCATCCTCTACCCTAACGGTTTTGGTGGAAGTCGCCCTGGGCCCGCAAGGATCGAGATGCTGTCCTTCCTGAGACTTTCCCCGGGTCTCAGCGTCCCTCGGCTGGACGCAGTCTCCGAGGGTCCTTCCGGTTTACACCCTCTGCCACTCCGTGATCCTCTGGGCGCCAGAGCTAGGAACCCTGGGTCTTTGTGCACGTGTCTATGAACCTGCTGGTGCAGGAGGGAGGGGGGTATCACTTTTAGATTTCCATAGCAACTGCTCCTGTGTCACCCCATTGCTCCTAAAGGTTTGTGCAAATTTGCATATCTGCATGTCATTAGCATAGAGGCGGGGCCGGAACTTGTTTGGGTAGCTATCCCTGGACGGTTCCCTTTGCCTCATTTTCATTTTATCAGATGGCCACGTGGGATGTGCATACTTGAGTGTTCTGCTTATCAGGGATCCCAGGTGGGTGCCTGAGCTGAGAGTGACCACTGCCACCCAGTCCAGTATCCCTGAAGAAAGCTCCCTAAGCAATGCCAAGACTTGTTAGAACCCAAGTTCAGCCCTTTCCTGCCTGTATGGTTTTCCATCTCTATGGATCAGTTTCCTTCTCTGTAAATAGGATTACTAATCCCTAACTCACTAGTTTATGTGAGGGTGAAATAGGATGCCTCTTTTACACACATTTATTCCGGCTTCTGGCACACAGAAGGTACTCATGGTATCTCTCTCCCTCCCTTGCAAGAGCCCATAGCCTTTCAGAACCCAGCTAAAGCAAATCATTTTCTTTGCAGCTCAAGATATGACAACTAGACACCAGGAAGAACTTCCAGATGAGAGAGCAGACTGGATTCCAGGCACAGGATGAGGATTTTTTGCCCGTTTTTCCTTCTTGGAGGCTGGAGGCCAGGTTGGTGCAGCATGGACCCTTACCCGCCCCCCACCCCCCCCACTTACATCCTTACAGGGACACTAGTGTTTCCAAAAATCTTGCATTCTTACACGCTGGAGCCGGAAGCAGCTGAAGCAGAGAACACTGAGGTGGGAAGCTTGAAAACTGAGGAGGAGATTGTGGCTGAGAAAATACCCTCTGGGACTGAGATGTCTGGGGTGGAGCAGGGCCACAGGGAAGGCAGAGGGCAGGCACTTTGGAGAACTCCATGTTTGAGCCTCTACCAGAGAGGACTGGGGACCCTGGAGCCTCTCCCTTACCCTTTCTAGGCCTTGGTCTCCCTGTGGTGACATTTAGTACTCCTCTGCTACAACATAGTTTAGGGGTGAGAAGTCAACTCAGTGTGCAGAACTAACTCACTGGTGGTGCAGCTGTGCCGCAGGGTAGTGGAGAGGGTGAGTTCCCTATGCTTGGGGCCGTGTGAGCAGAAGTGTGGCTGGGATGGGGCAGCAGAACTTCCTCTGGATGCTTCTATTCTTGTGTAGACTCCAGCTGCTCCAGATAGCCTCATCAAAGGCTGGGAAGTGCTTCCTGGGTCTAAGTTCAACTCCTCTTGCTCTGGTGGAGGCTTCTTGCCCTCTTTTCTCCCGGTGTCTCTGTAACCTTTATAGCCTTGATTACTAGGGTCACACGGAAAGCCGAAGAGGTGTTAAAGGGCAAAAAATAGTTCCACTCTGTGTTGGCGTTAGTTCTCAATTAGAATCAGATAATTAAAATAAATGAGCTTGGCTCCTATCCTGGTAGAAGGTTGGTGATGGGGAGGGAGTATAGGAACTGGGCTCTGATTGGTTGGTTGGCTTCTGGGAAGAGGTAGGATTGCATAGGGGCTATATCTTGCAATCGTCGCCCTGACTATTGTTTGTAGGACTGCTGACTGCTGGCAGTGGGCCAGCCCCTTCCCTGTAGCCACCTGTGCTCCACAGGTGAGAGTTCCAGGGACAGGCTGAGAGCCTGGCAGTGCCCGGTTGGCCTGCCTGTGTCCCACTCTGGGGGCCAATTAAGTCTCTATCCCTAGCCGCGCCGATTAACAGTTAATAAGGCAGCAAACACCTGCAGCTATGGAGGCGAATTAAGAGCAAGAGTCGGCATAATACACAACCCGATAAGTGAGCAATTAACAACCGGAGAAAGATTAATAGAAGCAATTATGTCCTACTCGGAGCTCTGTAAATACAACTGTCATCGGCTGGGGGATTTAGTCCAGTCTCACCTGGTCCCACCCCAGACCATAGCCTCTGCTGGCAGTGGAGCCAGCCGGGCCAGCCAAGCCAGCCTATCGAGCCTGGACCACAGAACCGGGTACACGTGGGACACGCACAGATATGCAAATACACTTGTAGACACGCACACAGGCATGCAAGAGATGGTCCACAGGTGCAGTTACACAGAAACAAAAATCTCCACTGTTACTCACATTCACATTCACACAGCCACACATAAGTCCTTCCAGGTATACACACAGACATGCATAGAAAAATATTCACCTTGTCATAAAGAGTCATCCCCTTGTTTTTCAAAGAGCTAGAACTATGCAGACTGCCAGACGCACAGTGACACGTATACATAGACATATAGGCACACACAGTTTCCTATTCATTGGGTCACATAAGCATATGACATTTGCCCTCCTTTCATGCCCTCCTTGCAAAGAGCATGCAAAGGGTTACAGTGCAGCCTTGACCGAGAGAACCGGTGTGAAGGTGGGAACAGATACATAAGGGACAGAGTGCATGTGAATACACATGCAAGCATGTCTGTATGCATGTGACCTTAAGTATGTGCATGCTTGCAAGAATGTACTTTGTCAGTTTACGAGTATGAGGCAGGTGCAGTGGCGCATGCCTATAATCCCAGTGACTCAGAAAACTGAAGCAGGAGGATTGAAAGTTCAATGCCAGCCTGGGCAACTTAGTGAGATCCTGTCCCAAAATAAAAAAATAAAAAATAAAAGGGACTGAGGATGTAGCTCAGTGATAGAGCACCCCAGGTTCAATCCACAGTACCGCAAAAACAAAACGCGGCTCGAGAGGCTGAGACAAGAGGATCGTGAGTTCAAAGCCAGCCTCAGAAAAAGCAAGGTGCTAAGCAACTCAGTGAGACCCTGTCTCTAAATAAAATACAAAATAGGGCTGGGGATGTGGCTCAGTGGTTGAGTGCTCCTGAGTTCAATCCTCAGTAGCCCCCGCAAAAAACACACTCAATTTATGTGTGTTCCTATGTGTAAGCACACACATGTGGCCATATGAGTGTGTGCATGTCATGCTGTATGCACAAGTGTGTATACACATGCTTATGTCTGGTGGGTCTGTGACTACACATGTGAGTGTCTGGTTCATGTGTGATTCTGTGCCCATGTCTGGGTAATAATGTGTCTGTACTTTAGAGTGGCTTTGCTTTGTCCTGTGTCTGTGCTGGGGCAGGTGAGGGGGTGCTTTCCTGGTAAACCTAGGATTTCTGATGATGCTCAAAACCAAAGTCCACCTTTAGGGAGTAGGGCTCAAGGATGGACAGGGATGCTTTAGGACTCCTCAGTGGACTTGATTTCCCTCACAGGAACTTCCAACCCCTCTAAAGAAATGGGCCTGAGGTTAATTTGTCCTGACTGAGAGCTGAGCCAGGAATTCACGGAGCACCCCTCCCTGTGCTCAGAGCTTCCCATTAAAAATCCCTAAAGCCAATATCCACAGTTGGTGGGACACACTATTATATACAGAAACCCCAGACCAAGAAGATACCTTCATTCAGACCATACACATAGACAGTTATGAATGTAAATACATGAAATGTTACTCACAGTCACACCTGGGCCTACCACAGAGTAGGCAAATGTGCCCACTCACCCACCACTCTGAGGTTTGCCTAGTGCCAGGCCTAAGAACCCAAGGGGCATCCTTTGACAGGTCTCCTGCCTCCAACACCAGCCTGGCCAGATGGTGGAGGCTGGCTGGCCCCAGGAGAGCTGTCCATCACCACTAACCCAGTGGCTGACAGGCAGGCGCACTGAGGCCGGGCTCTACCAGTGGGGCGGAGTGTAACTATGGAGGCAGTGAGGCTTCCCAACATCTTCCTCCATCCCTGCCACAGACTAGGATGCCGCATCCCTGAGGCAGGCCCCTCACTTGGACACCAAGGAGTTTCTGAGGAGAGGACACAGAGACACCCCCAAACTCAGACACCTACAGGACACAAAAGGACCCAGAACACAGGCAGACACTCTAATTCCAGCAGAGATGAGCCACTTCTCAAAGCCAGGGCTGATTGGCAAAGAGCCCAGCCAGTCTCTTGCTCCTCCTGTCCCCCATCATCTAATGAAAATAGAAACAGCGATGGTCAGGGAAACAGATTTGAGGGTCCCACAGACAAAATGTCTGCCTGTTAGGCTGTCCTGCTCAGTCCACGGAGCCTTCAGTTTGACTTTTATTCATTGAAGCTTTGTTTTCATTCATTCATTTGTTCATTGATTCACTCAACCAATAAGGACATTAAATAAATCATTACACTCTGTCTAATGGCCTGGCTGCCCTCCTGGATCCCAGCCTGGGGTGCAGCTGTAGGAGAGGAAAAAGAGGGGGCCTGGGCTCTGAGAGTGGAGTGGGGAAAAGGGATATCCCCAGACTCCACTTCATCCTAAGTTCCTCAAAATGAAAGAGAAGGTGCTGCTTCTGCAACTGGAGGGAAAAAAGCCAAATCCCGGGATGATAGATAATAATAGCTAACACGTTGCTGCTCTTGCTTGGTGCCAGGCAGAGTCCTAAGTGCTTTGCATGAATTAGCTCAGTACACCCTCACAACAACATGAGGGGGCAGCTGCTATTATTAACCCTACTTGGGGGCACTGGGAGGTTAACTAACTTGACCAAGGTCAAACAGCTTTTCAGAGCCACCTCAAATGTTTGAAGAGCCCAGGACAAGAATACCAAAAGAGGGCCATGGCCCTCTACCATCTCCCTTCTCAGTCTACCCTGGGCTCGGTCTTGCAGCCTTGGAGACTTTCTATGTATGCCTTGGACACTCCAGCACTCTAGTCCCTGCTTGCTCCATTCTCCTGGTAAATGACCCCCTTTTGAGGATCCATAGACCCTGGTGGCTGGCTTAGGGCTGCTTGAGCAGGGAATCCTAGGGTCCTGGGTTGAGGTATAGTCCAGAAAGGGACTGGAGCTCCAGGTGGACACAACCCTATGGCATATAGAGCTTTGTATTTTTGAATTCCTCACCCCATGCATATGAGGGCCAAAGTGGCATCATTTAAAGTGGAGGGCCCCAGGGCAGGGACCTCTGTTTCCCAGGTGTCAGAGCTAGTAAGTGGCAGGCCCAGGATATGACACAGCCAGTCTCTCTGGCCAGAGGATCAGTAGGAGTTGGGCAGGGGCAGAGGCTGCTGAATGTTACCTCTACCCCTCTTACCTTGGACCTTACTGAGTTCAGACCATTCCTACCCATGGGAATATTCTGGGCCTAGCTCCATGGTGGGTGCCAGGAGTTGGGGGTCTCTCCCGGAGGACTTGATTCTTAATCTTGTTGGCCCTCCCACTCCATCCTTGCAGCCATCCCCCTCCTCCTGCACCAGGGCTTAGTGAAGGAGTGCGGCTCCTGGGACTGGATGGGGACCTTCGGTGTCAATCCAGCAACTTCAGGCCTGTGCTTCCCAGACCCTAGGATTCCTGTTCTGTCTCTAGAGACTTTTTCACACAATTACCCAGGCCAGGAATTGAGAACTCTGATGCCAGCCAGGCCCTTGTTATGCAAATGTAGTCAAATGAGATGCAAACAGAGCAGTCCCAGATTAACAGAGAAATCCCCAGCAGCTGGAGGAGTCACCAAAAGTCAGCTTGCTCCCTCTTCCAGGATCCCGCCTCACTCAGGCTAGGTCCACCTGGGTCTGTCGGGGCTCTTTCTGGCCTTTCCACCACCCTTTTACTCCCCGCAGGAGCTGTGTGCTCAGATACAAAGATTATGGACAGGGGGTATGCTGAGGCCACCGCCCTTCTAGCCTGAGATCACTATTCCTCCCCCACTTTCTTTTTTTTTTGGTGCTGAGGATTGAACCCAGGGGCACTTACCATTAAGCCATATCCCCAGCCCTTTTCTGTATTTAATTAGAAATAGGGTCTTGCTGAATTGCCTAGGGCTAAATTGCTGAGGCTGGCTTTGAACTTGTGATCCTCTTGCCTCAGCCTCCCAAGGTGCCAGGATCATAGGTATGCCCCACCACACCTGACTTCTTCCCCTCATTTTAAAGAGATCCAGGCATGGGTGAAGGTTAGAGGTGGTGTTTTCCCTCTCTTTTGCTCTTATGGAAGAGGACATTAACACACACACACACACAGAGTTGAGGGGGAGCAGCCCCACTGACACACACACATGAATGCACTCATGCAGACACAATTACACACAGCTTCACACACCACCGTACAAATTGGGCAGAGCCCCCGCCCCTTCCTTCCCCTGACACTGTATCAAACCACAGCTACCAACAGGCTGCAGTGGGACAGCAGGCCCCATCTCTACCCTGGGGCCTAGAGGTAGAGAGTCCTGCGTGCAGAAGGCTGTAGTCAATATGAAGACAGAGGGAGTAGGAGACCCTCCCCTGGGCACGACCCTGGGGAAGGGAGCCATGGGCTGTGGAAGAAGCTTGGCTGGGACAGTACCACCAGAGCCACTGGGGGTTCCGGCTGGTGTGGGTGCCCTGGGGCATGCCCGTGGGAGCCTGGCCCCTGGCCGAGCCAACCAGTCCAGGCCCAACTTCTAAAAATAAGAGCCGAGAATCTCAGCCTCTGGTTGGTTCTGCAGGAGCCTGTTGCCGTGGCAACCCTTTCTCGAAGGCCTCCCTCCTCTGAGCTGGGCTGCCCCGTTTGGCTGCAGGTCCCTGTGCCAGTCCCCTGTGCTGGCCCCTCTGCCAGACGGCCCTCTGTCCTGTGCTCCTGGGGGAGGGAGGAGGGGTATAGAGCTGGAGTGGCACAGGCAGGAGGATCTTGGGGACTCTGGCAGAGCACAATGGCCTGTGTGTGAGGCCCAGGCTAGAGCTGACTGTGGGAAGCTGTGGACTGTGGGGTGTGTGACTGTGTGGTGTGGCCTCTGTTGGGCTGTGTCCCTGGGTGTACATCAATGCCTGTGACTTGACTCAGTCCCTGAGGGTGCCCATGTGCTATCTCTATGGATCCATGTCCGTGTGTGGCTGGTGGGTCTATGTTCTGAGGGAGGGACCTCCCTGTGGCCTTCCTGGGCATGCCCCTCCCCACCTGTGCCCCTCACCTCCTGTGGCCTTTTCCCTACCCCACCTAAGCCTGCTATGAGGGATGCAGGCTGGCAGGGATGCATCCTCTCTCAGGATTTTCTGCCACCAAATAGCAAATAAATCCCCAGTCTACCCTCTTGGGGTCAACAGTGGGGGAAGCACTCCTGACACTGCCATCTAACCCCCTGGGTGCCTGCCTGTGTAGTCACTGTCAGTGACGGAGGCTCCCCTCCCCCACCCCGCCTCCTCTCTCCAATCAGTCACCACATCCTGTCAAATCTCCCATAATCACTGCTTCAATAGGCTCCCCCTCTCCTCCTCTTGGCCACCAAGTCCCAGACCAAGCCCACCTCTCTCACCCAGAGCAGCTTCCTTAGGCTCCCTGCTGGTTTCTAGGTGTCACATCTTGCCTCTTCCTGGGTCCTGTGACCCTGTCCCCACCTCCATTCTGTGCCATTCTGTGGTCATGAGGATCTTTCTAGAACACAGTTTAGGTGCTGTCCCTCCCTGCTGAGGAACCTCCAACACTCACTGCTGTAGGGGCAAAGTGCAGCGCCCAGCCTAGTCTTCAGGCCTTCCCTGGCCTGGTTTCTGCTCACAGCCCTGCTCCACCTGTTGCCCCCTCCCCCACACCGCCCCCAGCTACTGAGAGTTTCCAGGTGAGGACCTCTCTGGCCTGGCTACCTTTGCTTGTAACCTTCCCAGTCTAGAACACCAGCCTTTCTCTGTTGGCCAAAGCTTCCTCACTGGAGCTCAGAGCAGGCAAGGCCCCGGCAGGACACCTTCCCAGACTGCACTGCCTGATGCTGGAAGAACCTCTGCATGCTCATGACACCCTGGGCTTCTTCCTCCAGTTACACCATGCATGCATTTCTAATGACTTTTTCCCTGAAAATCTGTATGAAATAGAAAAGTATAAATTGAAACAAAAAAAAATCACCCATAATCTTCTTAGATTAACTGTTTATTTCCTTCCAGACTTTCTTTACATGAATTGATTAAATATTTTCTTTATAAAATTGACACCACCCTGTATGTACAATTTTGTTTCCTGCTGTGTTTCACTTATTATATAGTAAGCATTTCCCCAGGTTATTAAAAATTCTTCAAGGACATGACTTTTAATGTTTGCCTAATACTCTTATATATGGATGTATCATAATTTGTTTTACCAGCCCTCTATTGCTAGACATTTATGTTGCTTGTGATTTTTCACAGTTATAAATAACAGCAATAAGCATCCTTGTACGCAGGTCTTTTTAACATCTTTGGATTTTTTTTTCTTTGATTTGAGTTCCTAAAAGTAGATTAATGGCACCAAAGTGTCTGTTTTTAAAGCTCTTGACACTACCACCCAATGGCCTTTCAGAAAAGTTGTTCTAATTTACCCTTCCGTCAACAGAGTCTGAGAGTGGCCCAGATTTCAGTTCTCATCCACACTGTTGCTGTCTTTAAAAAACAAAACAAAACAAAACAGAAACCTGTATTAATTTCAGTAGGTAGAAAAAGCAAGGTATTGTATTGTTTTAATTTGCATTTCTTTGATTACTACTGAGGATAAACCTTTTGTTCTATTTTGTGTCATGCGTGGATCACACTGAGCTATAATTATATTTGTACATCCTGCCTCTGCCTCACCCACCTCAGCTCTTGAGGATAGGAGCTGGGAAAAGAGCCTGTTCCTGGAGAGCAGGGTGGTTGAACTGAGGACTATCTTGTTTTTAAACTGGGAATCGAACTCAGGGATGTTCTACTACTGAGCCCCAGCCCCAGCCCTTTTATTTTTTTATTTTGAATGGGGCCTCACTATGTTGCCCAAACTGGCCTTGAACTTGGGATCTTCTTGCCTTAGACTCCATAGTCATTGGGATTATAGGAGTACACTACAATGCCTGACTTTTTTTTTTTTTTTTTTTTGAGATGGGATCTTGCTATGTTGCTTAGGCTGATCTTGAACCCCTGGGTTCAAGTGATCCTCCTGCTTCAGCCTCCCATGTAGCTAGGACTACAGTCATACCTGCCACCACACGTAGCCTACTTGTATAAGTCCAAGAGCAGCTCTGTCCATACCTAGCAAGGTTTGTGTGTTGCAGGCTTCTTATCCGTGCCTTTGGTTGGTATGCCCACTGAACAGAGAAGGAGAGCACCTCTGCCTAGTGGCCCAGCATGTTTTCTGGAGATTGGCCCTCTGCTACATCCTGAGAGCATCTTGGAAACAAACCCCTGCCTGGGGGTTCCTTCACCCATTCTGGCTCAGGACATGTTCCAAGACAGACACGCACAATTTCTCCTCACATTACCAGCCTAATGATACTGTCACTTGGAGTCTGGAAATGAGGAGAAATCGACTTTTTCTCGGTAATTAACATGAGTGATAGGTCTTGAGATGGAGTTGCAGCACCCCCAAGCGAGAACCAAGCTCTCAGGAAAGGCAGCCAGGTCATCCCCCTGCCTCTGGGCAGGTTTGAGTTCCATCCTTGGCCTCTTCTTGGCTTCCCTTGCCTTGGCCAAGCCCAGTCCCCTTCCTCATTGTCATTCCTTTAGGGATCGCTGAGTGCTTATGATCAGGAGGTTCTTCTCTGAGCTGCCCACGGTCCTTCCTACTGCAGTTCAGTCTTCTCGGCCACGGCCCTCACAAGAGCTGCTGTTCCTTTAGGGGCATCCTGAACTGTAGGGATTTTCTCTGAAGGCAGAAATGAAAACACGTCGTGGCATTGGTAGAGGTGGGCAGTTTCAGGCTTTGTGGGGGTGTTCTGGAGCCATGGTGGGTGGGGGATCAGGGCTTGGCTCTGATGGGCAGAGGGCTGAAAGCAGATGTAGCTTCCTCTTCGAAGAGAGACACGCCCCAGATTCATGAATACTCCTCGGTATTTCTGCTTCAGTTCCCACTGTCCTCAGGGGAGAACGTTTTTATCTCATCCCTTCCACTTCTTTTTTTAAATAATTAATTAATTAATTAATTTTTTAAATTAGTTTATTTAGTTGCATTTCAAGTCATAGTACATATATAGAGCTCAGTTTTTCCAATTCTCTGGTTGCAAACCAGATAAAGTCACACCATTTGTGTCCTCATACATGCACCACCTTCCACTTCTTTGTTCATTCACTTTTGGTGCTGGATGGAGGAGACATGGGGTAAGTTCAGACCCTGCCCCAGAGCAGCTCCACGTTTGCTGGGACAGGACAGCCTGATGCACACACCTGGTGGCACAGTGACCGATGCCGTGAGGAATTTACAGAAAGCTCAGGAGGGAAGAGTCGATACCTTCCTGGAGGAATCAGGGAGGCAGAGCAGGGCCTGGGAGGATGCATTTGGTAACAAGCAAGGGGTGTCAGGGGAGCAATCCAGTCAGAGGGAACAGCATGGTCAGGGGTTTGGAGGTGTGAGAGAGCCTGGTGTCTAGTCCCGGGAGCACAGGGTGCACATAGAAGTGAGGAGAAGGGGAAAGCTGGCAGGTCCCTAAGGGTTAGATGGTGAAGAGCAGCAATGTCAGGGGAAGGACCTTGACCTTTATTCTGAGAGCACTGGGGAGTCATGGACGATTTAAGCAAAGGAAGAACATGGTTGAGTTTGTACCTTGGGGAAAATATGGACAAGAAATGTTAGAGAGACAGAACTGGCAGCTACACAATGGTCCTTGGGATCCTTGACAAGGGTGGCGGATTACAGAGATGTTAAGAGGGGACACAGCTGAGACCCATGGCAGACGGAAAGTGGAACGTCTGGTTACCAGTTCCAAGATCAGGATCCCAAGATGCATCTCAGCAAAGTCTCCTCCTCCCTCCAGTGGCTCTCAGCACCTCCAGGAGAATGTTTGAATTCCCTAGAATGACAGTCCCAATCTGGCCCTCCATACTCTATGGCCTTAACTCCTCACACCATCCTGACCCAACTGGTGTCTCCGTTGGCTTTGAGCTCTGAGCATTTGGTCCTTGTTCACAGCAGTCACTCCTTGCTCCAAGGCCGGCTTCCCTCCTTCCTGCCTCCCTAGTGCCTCCCCACCCACTCCGTGAAGCCAGCCTGTCTCATTTCCCCTCTGCCCCTTGGTCTTCGTTGGTTCTTTGCTTTTACTGGTCATTTAGCACAGGCCTGGGCAGACCATGTAATCAGCATAGCAGTTGCGTAAAGACCCTACAAGAACTGCAGTCTCTGGCCCAGGACAGGGCCAAAAGCGGGCTCCCACCCTCCAGGGGCCCTAACAGGGCCAGGCCAGGGTGAACAGTCTTGTCTGCAGCTATCTTTCCTCGACCAATGGAGCTGCAAATTAGGCACCAATTTGCCCATGTAATTGTTTGCTAATTGGCATGAAATCCTAATGTAATTAGTTGGGCCCCTTATCGGGGAGCCTGGGGAGTCAGAGGCAGTGGGGGGCCACTAGAGCAGGGAGGGTCTAGGAGGCTGGGGAAACGTGTTTGTAAGAGGAGGCCCCTAGCTGCCATCAGGGCTGAGATGCGGAGTTGACAGTAATTGCAGAACATCACAGTTGAAAGGGCTGTTGGAGAGGCTGGCACTTCCCACCCATCTCACAGATGGGAAGGCTGAGGACACAGGAACCTTTTGGGAGTTGGTGGCAGAGCTGGGTCAGACATTCAGGTCACCTCTCTACAGTGACCATAGCTGGGGATCATGGTGATGTGGCCTGTGGCTTTCTGGTGTCTGTTTCCTAAAGAGAGGAGGCAGAGAAAGTGGGTGGGGTGTGGGTACCAGGCTGCCTTTTGAGTAGGAAATGCACTGGATAGAGGGCCTGAGAGAGAGTCAGGTGGTTAGAGCAGGACATGCAAGGAGGGCCCCAGCTAGAAGCTAGAGGGCTTCCCCTGGGGAGTGACTTGGGTGTTCAAGGGAAGATGGGGTGGAAAGCCTGGCTGTTCTCCCTCCCCCACGACAGGCAGACCCCCTACCCAAACTCCAGTCTTCCCACCCCTTCCCATCTCTCTGGAAAGAGTCTATAAAAGGTGCTAGAAATGCCTAAACCCAGCTTGTAAGGGCTGCTTGTTAAAGTTTTAGGAATTATGCCAGCAGGTGGGCTTCACTTTGATGGTTTAAATTGACTGTTGTGGGAGGATTTACACCTTGAGAATTGGCAAATGCTACAGATTAGGGCTGCACCTCCCCAGCCACAGAGCCAGTTGGTGAACAGACACCAGCACAGCACTGAACCCATTTGAGTGTGATGAAATAGCCCCAGAGACTCTGATGGCATTCAGGCTGGAAGGTCCTGCTTAGATCTTTACTTCCAAATCCCAGTGCAAGGGGAGACAGGCTCAGAGGGCACCTGAGAAGTCTGTGGCCCAGACCTCCAGACTCTGCTTCCCAGGTTTGATAACTGCTAAGAGGGGCTGTGAAGTGATGAGGACCCAGCCTCAAGCTAGAGATAAGAAGCACTAGTGGTGGACAGATTGGCTCTGATAGCCAGGATGAGGGCAGTGGGAGCTCAAGGGGCCATAGGAGACCATCTGGAAAGGGGCTCTGGTCAACAACCTAGCCCGCTCCCCTGGCTTTCTTTCAGGCAGCAGGGTAGGATCAGGAGGAGGGGCAACTGGTACCAGGGCCATTCTAGGGGTGCCATTTTAGTCACATGGTTCCCCCATTCTCTGTCACTAGCAGCCAGTGTCCTCAATATTGACTCTTACGCGTCAGGTTGCCCCCATTCCCCTCCCTGCAATTATCCTTTGAATCATTCCCTAACTTCCATTCTCTTTAATCCCTGTCTTTCCCTAAATCACTCCTGTTTCCTGGTCATTCTCACCGGATGTCCTGAAGGTGCCTTGATGCAGCAAGTCCAAAATAGAACACGACAACTTCCCACAAGCCTTTCCCCATCTGAGTAAATGGCACGCTGCCCCTCAGGGCCTTTGCACTTGCAATTTACCCTATTTGAACAGCTCTTCCTCCAAATGTCCTCACCTCCCTCAGGTGTCTGCTCAGTGTCACCTTCGCAGAGACATCTTTCTTGACCACGTTACCTAAAACAGCCCCCGTTTTCCATTGCCCCTGCCCTTGACCAGCACGATTTCCCTCTGTGCACTTATCAACACAGATGTTCCATATATATGTATATATATATATTTTTCGTCTGCCTGCACCATCTCACTAGAAGGTAAACTTCATGTAAGCACAACAGTTATGTGATCTAGTTCTAGAAGTTTCTTGGGATCTGAGATTGTATGTTTGACTCACTCAGTGCCAGGCAGTTTTAGTAAGCTCTCAACAAATATTTGTTGAATAAATGAATCAGGCTGTAGCCAGTCCCTTTGTCCTCAAATCCACCTTCCGTCTGTCTCAGTTGTTTTTCTTTCTTTCTTTCTTCCTTCCCTCCTTCCTTCCTTCCTTTCTTCCTTCCTTCCTTCTTCCTTCCTTCCTTCCTTCCTTCCTTCCTTCCTTCCTTCTTTCCTTCCTTTCTTCCTCCCTCCCTCCCTCCCTCCTTCCCTCCCTCCCTTCCTCTCTCTCTCTCTCTCTCTCTCTTTCTTTCTTTCTTTCTTTCATTAGGGATTGGATCCAGGGCTACATCTTTGGCCCTTTTTATTTTTTATTTTGAATCAGGATCTCACTAAGTTGCTTAGGGCCTTGCTAAATTCCTGAGGCTAACTTTGGACTTGTCATCCTCCTGCCTCAGCCTCCCAAGACACTGGGATTACAAGCCTGCGCCACCACACCCAGCTCCAGTTGTTTCTTAAACAAACTTGACTATAATTCTTTCCTGCCTAAAACTCTTCAGAGATCTTTTTAAATTTCAGAATAAAACCTGCCTCTGGTTTTGCTTCCAAGGCCCTCAGTGATGTATTTCCAGCCTCACTTCCTGCTTCACACCGCCACCCTCAAACTACTGACACACACATACACACACAGCCATGTCCAGAGCCTGTACTATTTCTGCCTCTTCTATCTAGTGCTCTCTCACTTCTTAAGTGGTCCTGCATTCTCTGACTCATTTCTTTCTTTCCTTCAGTCAGCAAGTGTTTTTGGAGCCAACACCTTAGTGTCAGGCCCCTTGGGAGCCCTTGTGGGAGGAGTCAGCACCACCCTTTCCCCAGATGCTCCTGATGGGTCAGGAGAGGAGGCTCTGAACCCAGCTTTCACTCCCTAGTGCCTCCCTTACTGTCCATGCACTCTTGGGTGTGGGCTGCTGGGCCCACTCCCTGAGCCCCGTGTCAGGGGTGCCTGGGGGCTGTGTGCCTCTGAGTCTAGGCACTTGTGTGCATGTGCTCACCGCCTTTGGATATGGTGGTCCTTCAGGTGCTCTAGCTAGTCTCCAGCACAGCCACGGGAAGATGCAAAGACCTCACAGCAGCAAAGGCCCATTGCCCAAGACAGATGGGCTGCCTCTGTGCCCTCGCAGGGAGCACGGTGGTGGAACAGGAGCTGCTGCGCCCCGCCTCTCACGTTAATGGCCCATCCTCTCCGGCCATTGCCTCTGGAGAGCCCATCTAGCACCCGTGGGTCGCCGAACTGGCCAGCCTGCCAGAGCCCTGCGTTCTCCCAGGGAAGGCGGTGGTTGCGCCGGCACACTATGGGGACAAGGAAGGCCTGGACCCCTCTGACCACCCGTACCCACTAGCCCATGGCTATGTTCTGTGGCACTCTGGCACACACTTGCACAGACACACCAATACCGGCAGGCACACACTTGCAGAGACAGTGACAGACACTCAAGCACACAAAGGCACTGACTCTCCCAAAGACGCGCACAGCGGCCGGAACCTGGACACACAAAGGCACAGACACACTCACAGGGGCTCGTTCCTAAAAATATACACCCTCAGATGCAAAGGCTTGCCCAGAAGCAGCACCAACACAATGATAAGCTCTCAGGGTCGTTCACACGGTGACAGTCACCCATGAACCCTCAAGCCCACTGACACAGGATCTGTGCAAGGGCTTGCACACAGCCTCACAGAGGTACAGTCACAAAACAGGTTTACCCAGACACGCCACACTCACAATTGTGCATTGGCCAACACATGGGCACACACACAATTGTACAAAGCAGATGCATTTGGAGGCCCAGCTGCCTTTGAAATTCAAATTCACTTGCTCTCTTCTGCAGCTGAGTGCCCCACCCTGAGCACCTCTGCCACTGCCACAGCCAGCACCAGCTCGAAGCTCACTATGCTGGCCTGCCAACCCCAGCAAGCGGAATTTAAAATTCAGTCCAGGGAAGACCCAGCAGGGCTCCATGAGTGGGTGGCCTCAGCGGTGAGGCCCTTTGTGAGCCGGGAGCTGTGCCAGACAACATAGGAAAAGGAGTCCCTGCTGTCCCCACTATGTGACCTTGACCAGAAGTGACAGGCAGTCTCAGGGTTCCTTCTGGAAGGAGAGGCAATGCAGGTACAGGGATGGCCAAGCTGGTTGATGATGGAGGACATGGCCCAGGGTTTAGCCTGGGAGCAGGAGAGGCATCCTGGAAGAGCAGTGATCACACACTGATCCACACCCCTCACCTAGGCACACAACAGCCCAGAGACGCATGCCACACAGTGTCACCCAGAGACTTCACTGGAAGCTGAGGGCCAGGCTGGCACCCTCCAGCACACAGGGACACACACCAGACACTGTCAAAGACACTGACACACAGAGACTCATCCAACCCAGGTCAGCCAATGCCATACATCCTGACTCAGCAAAGACCAAACACACATAGGCCTGAAAGTACTTCCTCTCTGCACACACACACACACACACACACACACACACACACACGAGCTCAAGCACACATGGAACACAAGGAAGTATCACCCTCTGGCTGCATAGAAACTCCAGTGACATGCAAACGTTGCCCCGTCGACACCTCATGTTCATCTAGACAAACCTCAGCACCACACGTGTGGCTGCCTTCCACACTGTGCATGCGCACAAGCAGAAAAGGAAATGCGGACGGACAGACACACAGAGCAGACATGCCAGAGCCAGGTCCAGGCTCCTGACGTACAAGGCCTGGGCAGACACACACAAAACCTGCGCACAGCACACCATATACACACACAGACTCTCCCCCTACACATTGACGCACACAACCACCCACTCGTGTACCCAAGCTCAGCCCCACTCACTCCCACTCTGACACAGAACACTGGCTCCGCCTGGCACCCAGGGCCCCTGCCCCCAACCACAACACTCAGGAACCTTCTCTCCTCCCCACCCATCCCAGGCCTCACCTCCAAGCCCAGGGCCTCCTGAGGTCAGAGCGGTGCCAAGGCTGGCAGTGACAGGAAGCCCACCCCCTCACCCAGCAGTGACTGCTTCCCTGCCAGCACGTCCTGCCCACATGCTGCATGAATATCCAAGAAGGAAGGGTGGATGTCCTCCTCAGGGGTCAGCAAGGAGAGTGGTCATGCCTGCAGGGACATGGGTGTCAGTGGTCCTATGCCTTGTCCTTCCCAATGCCCTCAGCAACTCACATTACCTCCCCCAAGATCTGAGTGTCCAGCCTCACCCTCTTCTGAAAGGGCCAAGTCCAGGCAGCCAGGATGCCTCACCTCTCTCACCCTCAGGGAGCTGGTCTTCTCTGGAAGATCACCTCTAATCCTGAAATAAATTGTTTCCCACAGCTTGTCTGTCCTCTAGGGGTGGCCAGGAGGATGAGGACGAGGCAGGACTGAGGCAGGGTCTTGCATAAACCCCGAATGAGGCATGAGGCGGAGGCATGGGTCCTGGCTCTGCCTCTCTAAGCCAGTTTCCTAATCTGTGAAATGGGGGTGGCCATACCAATTTTAGGGTTGTTCTGAGAGTTAATTTTAACAATAAGTGAAAGGCTGGCACAGTGTCTAGCCATAAAGGGGCTTGGCAGCATGAGCTGGTCCCCCTAATCTCTAGGTTACCCCACCCTGCCTACTCTGCCCATTGTGTCCTCCTTGGCACAAGTCCAGTCCAGCAGGATCCAGGTGGCACAGAGCCCAGGGGAGAGTACTGGGACATCCCAGACAGCCAGAATGCACTGGTCCTCCACTGCTGGTGCGCCCCATGCCTGGGAGAGTGTCCCTACCCCTCCCCAAGGGACTCTCCTTCCTTTCCCCCTGGCAGGAAGCTGGGAGCAGCTCTTCACAGGCACCTTTACCCCCTGCATATCCACCATGCAGAGTGGCTTGTGTGGCTGCCAGGGCTCCTTGTCCTTAAGATTTGCAGCAGGCAAGTGTGGGATTACAGTTGGGAAGCAAGTTGCCCAGTGAGTGCTTGGGCCAACCCTGAGAGGGTTGCACCCGACCCCACCCCAAAGCAAGAGGTGACAGAAGTGATACATGAGGCAAACAGCTGCCCCCACCTGCAAAATGGTGGGTGCGTGTACTGGGGCTGTGCGTTGTTATTGATGGACCTTTGAACTCCAGCCAGCCATGCAAGTAGCAGACTGGGCAGGGCGGGGACATGCAGATGTGGGCTCCTATGTGTTTACACAGACTGGAGGGCAGAAGAGGAAGAGAAGCTGCCAAATAAGGAGGGCGGGTGTTGCAGGGAAGCAGATGCGGATCCAGCTTCAGTGCGCACTGTCCGGCCCTATGGGCAAAACCAGAACCCATGGCTCTTTTTGTGCTCCCGGTGTCCTTATCTGTGATGGTCTCGGCAGACAGGGCTCCTGCTGTTATGCCTCTCTTCTTTTGCGGAGTGTGTGGGTGCTGGGAAGGAGTAAAGCCTAGAGCCCTAATTCAGCGTAATCTCCATGTCCCCAGAACCTGGAGTAGCCCTCAGCCTTGAGCAAATCTGCAAGGTCCCATGTTCATGCCAGTGACATTTCCCTGGGTGAGGTGCGTCGCCCCTGTCAACTCATGTGACTCATGTCAGCCCTGCTAAGTTGGAATCATTATTTCCATTTTACAGAAGAGAAAATTGAGGCTTGGAGAGTATAAGTGACCTGCTGAAAGTGACATAGCCAGTGAGAGAGGCAGAGATCCAGATCTGCGTGACTTTGCAGCCTGAACTCATCTGGTTCTTCACATGAGATACTGAAACATGCTTTTGCTGATGAGCATCCATCAAGGGCCACAGAGTGAAAGGTCTGCGAGGGAGGGGTCTTTACTTGCCCTTTTACCACGCATTCCCTCAACAAATATTGAGTACCTACCTTGTACCTGGCATAGTGCTAGGTGCCAGGGGATCCAGCTGTGAATTGATGGACAAGTCTCTGTCACATGTTTTCAGAGTAATGAGTGCTACCAAGGAAATATAGTAAAGACATGGGATGGTGCAACCCGTGGGGGACCTAGGACTGTTTTAGAGGTGTGATCAGGGGAGGCCTCCTGGAGGAGATGCTGTTAGAGTTGAAGCCTTCCTGATGAGAAGCATCTACCATGGGAATTACTGGGGGAAGGGTTTGGAGTTTTCCAAGAACAGCAAGGAGATGCCTATGACTGACTGGGGCACTGCATGGGGTGGGGTGGAGGTGGAGGACTGGAGCTAGGTCTGGAGAGGCTGGTGTAGCCAGAGCATGCATGCAGGGTTTGGGAGGCCATAGTGCTTAGTGCTATGGGGAGTCCCTGAGTGTTTACGAGGCACTCTGATTTACTCTTGAAAAAGTTGGCTCCAAGGCTCCAGGAGAATAGACGGGTTGGGAACGGGTAGGAGTCGGAGCCCAGCAAGTAAGTCAGGGAGAGTCCAGGCACTAGATGATGGTGGCTTGGACTCTGGTGTTGGCAGTGAGGATGTGAAGAGTGGATAGATTGGGGATATTTTTGGAGGTAGAAGCAACTGATGAACTTGCTGATGGACTGGATCCCAGTGCCTAGAACATAGCAAACACTCAATAAATATTTGTTGAATAAATGAACTTTGTTGCCAGACTCTGTAAACCCTTGGGCACATCCTCTGGTGTGTGATCACCCAGAACCTTAAGGAGGTCTATCTTCTGCCCAAGGGGCCAAGAAACAGAAAACACTGGCACTGCCCAAATGGGCTACATGTGAAAAAAAAAACCCTTTGGAAGAGATGGCTAGGGAACAATGAATCCTCCATTCTCTCCCCAAAGTATAGCATAAATACCCAGCCCAGATTGCTTTAGGTTCCAAACCCATCTGGCATCTGCAGTGGGAAGGATGAAAGCTAGATGTGGAGGACTTCCTGTAGGTGGAGAGGGCAGTTCACCTTTTCTAGCATAGCCCTGTAGGATCCGTGACATTTAGAGCAGTGAGGTATTGGTCGTATGAGCTCTGGGGCAGACTCTGGTGAGAAGATTGCCACATGGATTTGAGTGTCTTTGGGGATATGTTATGAGTTCCTGATAGGTGTCCTGGTGGGTGTGAGGCTGGAAGGAGACCTCAGTATCCAAGGCTTTGGTTGATGCTGGAATATCTGGCTGAGTGGCAATGGTGGGCAGGGGCTGAGGGAGGGGCACTCTTAGGTCCCACTTGCTGGAGGGAAACCTGTCTAGGCTCTGGGCCAAATAAATCATTGGGAAGGAAAGAAGAACATTTTCTCATCTGTTTAAAGGGCAACGAAGCATAGCGGCACTGGTCCAGCGGGAGGCAAGGCTGAGGCCAGGCGGGTGAGGCCAGGGGAGCTCCCTTCCTTGACCTACCATCCTCTCATGAATTGCCCCACTGGCTTGAGCTTTGCTGGCTATGCTGCCTCCCAGCTGGCACATTGGTGGTTGTTATTGTTAATAAAAATACTAATTAATTGATAATAAGATAGTTATTTTAAAAGGCCCCTTTCCAGGATATCGTCCTTGCTAATCATACCTTTTATCTTCCAGGAGTTCAGGTTGAGATGGTTTACACCATTTCACAGATAAGAAAGCCAAAGGGACTTTCCCAAGCCTGGCAGTGTGAGAGCAGGGTGGGGAACCGGGCCTCTAGTTGCCCTATGGGGTTGGTCCTCCATCTCATTAGAAGTTCTAGAGGGGGCCCCAATGGTGCTATAGGGCTAAGGTCATTGTCCTTTGTCCAGTGTGTGGGATAGGGCTATGTCTGTCCACTCTGCCCAAGTCCTCTGGGCTCAAGCTCTGAATGGCACCCCTCCCAGTGCCCAGTCTGCCCCAGCCTCCCTGGAGGCCCCTCCTGGGGCTAAGACTTGTTCTTCCCACCCCCGCCTGGGCTGTTCAGAGAAGTAATTTCTCTTCAACCAGCTGGATTTGAATATGGAAACGATTTGTAATTACTCCAAGTCCTCCCTGGCCAGCGGGGGGGGGGGGGGGGGGCAGCATTGTCACCAGAGTGAGTCTAGAAGGAGAAGGACAGGGGCTCCTGGGAAAGGAGGTGGGGAAACCCTGAAGCAGGGAGGCATTTCCAAAGAGAGGCTTCCATAGGTCTGCCTCAAACCGCAGGCTTCTGTTACAACCCTGCAAGTCCTGTTGGCTCCACCCAGGTCCCATAGCCCTCCCACCCCAGCCTGCCCTGAGAGCAACACCCTGCCCAGGGGTATGAGGTACCAGCTCTGTCTGTCCCTCACTCTGTCCCACCACTTGTCTTTTCTAGGGCATACATCACTGTGGCTGAATGAATAGGGTCAAGAAGTCAGAGGGTTACCAAGAAACAAGAGAAACAGACAAAAACGCTGCTGTCTCTTTGCAGCCAGCCCTTCCCATTACCCCTTACCCAGCTGGATCCTGGGAGTGGGGAGGAGGGCCTTAGGGATCCAGCTGCATCACATCTGCAAGAAATCTGCCTGGGTTTCTCTGGGCTGTAGGTCTCTACTATGCAAATGATCATGAATATTCATAAAGAGGGAGGCAGGCTCTCTGTAGGGGAGGAAAGGGCTGGAACTCTGGAGCACAGGGTCAGTCTAAGGGTCAGTCCTTGGATTCTTGTGGGCAACCCATGTCCTGACCACTTTCCCCACTTTTGTGCACCTCCTTTAGGGGAACAACCCTATTGTCTCTTACAGTGCCCAAGCAAGGAGGGGACCCAGGATCTCCCACTGTACCGGGGTGGTTCCCAACATGCTTTGCAGATGACCAGGCCTGCCTGGCTCAGCTCTCATCGTGGCAGCCTAGCTTTCAAATCCAGATATGCTGGGATGTGTTTGAGGGTGCCCAGCAAGAACACAAGAACCTTCCTGCCAGTGCTAGGCCAAGGCACTGGCCTCCTGGGGCTCCCACAGGGAAAGGGTGTCTGCCCAGCCCTCCTCCCTGCTTCCTACAACCTCCTAAATTCCCTTAAGGTGACAAGTGAGATTCCTTCATCGCCCCTTATTACCTCCTTCCATTAAAGTCGATAATCTCTCACAATCATTCACAACACCTGTCACTGTTGGAATGGGAAGGAACCTGGGGCAATTCTCTGTCCCTTCCTGGTACCACCCCTGGAGATATGTGAGCTCTTCCATCTTGCCCCAGTCTTGAGGGTAACAACACTCCAAGATAGTAGTGGGAAAAGTGGGGTTAGGATGGGGAGGACTGAGGACTCTCCTGCCCACCCAGGATGGGTCTGCTCCTGGCTAGCGAGTCTTCAAGAAGTGTGCCAGGAAACCATCCCACCCTCATTGCAAAGCTGCCCCCTGCTGGCTTCTCAGACCAGAGCCATCAGATTAACCTATTTGTTTTGGCTACAACGGTGTGTCCCCAGTCTGCCCACATTCCTGGTGGCATTATGCCCAGGCCACAAACTGCCTGACCAGGGCCCTGAGCCATAGGCTTCTCCCTGGGTACCGCCTGAACCATGTGGGCTCAGGCCCCACCCAATTGTTCCTGGGCACAGTGCCAGAATGGGGAAGGGGTGGGTCTGTGCAACTCTGCTGCTTTTACACAAACAGATGCAACATGGGGGCGCCCCTGGCACAGGGAAAGGCACTTGTGGGAATAGATAAGGACTCAGGAAAACATGTAATATACTGCACACGTGTAGCATCCCCGTGCGTAGGAACATGCAACATTGCAGCGTTGACGCCCAGAGTATGCACCGAATATGCCACACTGCAGTGTGCATATGTGGCTCCTTCGTGAGTTACCCACAGCACTCAGCACACATGTGGCACCTGTAAGCTTGTGCACATATAGCATCCCACTGCACAGGAACAAGCAACATGCGATCAGAACCAAAGCACACGTTAAAACACCGTGCATATGTGTAGCATTTGCATGCACCGAGCCAAGCAACATTGCAGTGCACACGCAGGGCACCTGTATGCATATGCAAAGTTCAGGGCACATGAGCGGCGCCTGCATGCACAGGGACATGCAATATGCAATGCACACGGGGGGGGGGTGTGGTGGGGAGCAAATGCTTCAGCTTCCAGAGCCCAGGAGACCCTTGGCTGCTCCAGATACCTCTCTCCTGGGGTATCGCTGGAGGGGCGTCGCGGATCGCCTCACTCTGCGGTCCAGCAGGCCACGGGCTGGGCGGGGGCTTACCCGGGGCTTCTCCCGCGCCGGCGCCTGGGGCCCAGGGCGGGGAGGGGGAGGGCGCGCTTGGCTCGGCTGGCGCTGCTCCCCCTTTAACAGGAGGCGGCGCGCGTCGCCCCCACCCCCCCGCCCCTTCTCCCGCGGCTCCTCGCGCCTGGCCCGGCGCGCGCCCCCTCCCGGGCCTGGCCCGCGCAGGCGCCGCGTCCCGTCTCGGCCGTCACTCGGCCCGGCGCGCGCTGCGGGCAGCGGCCGGAGCGGCCGGAGGAATCCGGTTCGGCGGCGGCGGCGGCGGCAGCGGCGGCGGCGCTCGGAGACCGAGGAGTATGCGGCACGGGTTTTTAGAGCCTGGGACTGCGGCCGCCGCCTGCGAATAGGAGGCGGCGCGCGGCGCGGGCGGTGCTCGGGGCGGGGGATCGGGGGGCGGCGCGGCGAGGAGGCGGCGGTGGCGGCGGCAGGAGCCCGCGCCCGGCCCGTCGCCCGCCCGCCCGCCCCGCGCTGCTCCGCGGCGCCTTTCTGCACCCGCGGCTTCGTGGAGAGGGAGCCCCGGCCCTCCGCGCGGCTGCAGCGAGCTGCCCTGCGCTTGGCCCGGCCCCCGCCTTAGGGATGGCAAACTTGCGCCCCGTGGCCGCCTCCGCCAGCGCCGGCCCCCGCTCCTGCTGCTGACGGCGCCCAGGTGAGTGTTCGGCCCCAGACCCCCACCCGGCTCCGCACCGAACCCTCCCGGCGCGGTCCTGACTTTCCGCACCAGCCCGCACTCGGGGCGCTTTTCTAGCCCATCTCTGCTGAATTCTCCCTCCGCCCGAACTGAGTCCGTCCAACGCTCACCCACCGGTCTTTTGGGGGAACTCCCAAGCCTGGGGTCGAGGCCCCCTTCATTTCTGGTGAGTCCCTTTCCTGCCCCCTCCCCCAGCCTGGATCGACCCTTTACGGTCTATGTTAAACTCCCCCTCGCCCCCCCACCCCCCGCCTTTAGAATCCTGACCTAGACAGTCCACACATCGCTGTCTCGAGTCTTTCCCCGTCTCGGCCCCGATCTGGGCAGCGCGCCCCCTCGTCTTGATTAGAGCCCCTCTCACCAACCTGCAGCTCCACTGTCTCCCCCCTCCAACTCCCCTCCTAGTCTGGATGCCGGACCCTGGTCCTCTCCTCCACTTCATCTCTGCCGAGAGTCGTTCCTGTACCCTGACCATGCTTCCCCTCTATTTCTGTCCCGAGTGCCCCCTCCCCCATATCTGCCCAGAGTCCCTTCTTCCCTCGCGGATCTCTGCTGCAAGTCCCCTCCCCCCAGCCTGGAATTGGGGCCGTGTCCCCATGTTTTCCCCAAGACCCTTCCCTCAGGCCGAGATTTCAACTGGACCGGCATTCCTGACTCCCTCGGAGTCTTTGGCCGGACCCCTCATCCCTCTTCTCCCAGTGCTGGGCATAGAGCTGGGCATCAGACGCACCCTCCCGCAACCCCGGGGACCGGCATGATTTGTGGATTGTAGGCTGTGAAGTTGGTGGCCACTCCCGCAATGGGCTCGGTCGGAGAGCATAGCCGCGGGAAGTCCTCCGTGCCGCGGCCGATGCAGAGCGGGCGACCGGGTCTGTTGCCCGCGGGGGGAGGGGCGCCCGGGCCCAGAGATGCTGCCCGCCTGCCCGCCTGCCCGCCTCGCCAGCTGCCGGCCGGGCCCCTTGGCGTCCTCTGGCGCCCCCTGCCCGCAGCCCAGGACCCGCCGCCCCTTCTCCTCCCGCGGGCAACCCCGGGTTTCCGCAGCCCGAGCATTACGGTGGCTGCAGGACTGGCTCTGGGAAGTCCCTGGGGATAAGAGTGGTGGGCGATGCAGGGTACCCCTGGTGCTAGCGGTGACCACACTCCTGTTGTCAGGTTATATGCTCTGAGGATGGGTAGGGGTGGAGGACTCATCCCAGCAGCAAGTCAGGAGCCCTTGAACGTCAAGCACAGACCTGCTGGACTGGCCCCTGGCTTTAGGACTGTCTGGATGGGCTTGTTTGGGCTTAAACAGGGGTCCCCAGGGATATTAAGTCCATCTACCTCATGACTTAATGGGGTGGGTTGGGGGTAGGGGCAAATGTGGGCTTTGTCTAATTTGGATATGGAGTAGGCTGTCGTGGAATCCACCTGACCCTGGGACAGGGCAGGCATCTGGGGAGTGTCCGGAGTTGCACTGCCACAGGGGTGGAGGTCAGTGTGGACACTGCATAGGGTATGCCCGATGAAGGTGGTGGGGAGATGAGGGAGTGTCTCCATGTACCGACATAAGACAAGGGTTCTCCCCTTCTCCTGCCCTGCTCAACCTCTGATGCTGAGGCCCCCCTGATGCTCTTCCCCAATTGTTTTTCAAAAAGGGATTGGTTGTGTGTGTGTGTGTGTGTGTGTTTGTGTGTGTGTGTGTGTGTGTATGGTGGGTGGTTTGCCCCTGTGGGCACTTCCCTAACACAAAGGGATGTCCCTAGCCTCTGCTCCCTTCTCTACCTCTCAATCTCCAGTCATGAAGCTGAGAAAGTAATTAGGAACTTGGCTTTTGGTCAGATGACTGACCTGGGTTCAAAAGCTCTGTGACCTGGTCAAGCTACTTAACCTTTCTGAGCCTCAGTTGACCCTCTGTAAAATGGGTCTCATATACTTGTTGGGAGAATGAAATTAGATTGTTCATATAGTGCCTCATACCTATCAATAATTAATAATGGTAGGTGTTTGGGGCTGTTTGTCTTCATTCTAATCCCCAGGATAATAAAGACAGAAAACACCTTCAGCACCCCCCACCAATGGATCCAGAGGGCCTGTGACTGTTAGTTACCGGCCTCTCCTCAATAGTCCTGCAGCATTCCACTGGACCTCTCTGGCATCAGCTCTGGCCACAGAGGCAACCATGAACACCACAGAGGCCAAGGTCTCTAAGGTCTAGGTTCAAGTATAAAGGCTGGGGAGGTGGCATCAGTACAGAGAAGAAACCCATCAGGATTCCCAAAGGCCCACTGTGGGAAACCAGCCACTCTGAGGCCTAGAGGAGCCTCTGCTTCCCCCAAGGCGACCAGACACTATCAGGAACTTTGCAGGGCAGTTAGCCCTGCAGGTCAGAGTTAGGGAACGACCTGGCCCGAGGGCCCAAAGAGTTTCAAGAGACCTGGCTTTGGCCCGAGTGAAGAACAGGTAAGGGAAAGGGAGGAAGGGACGGGGCGCGAACCCGTGACGTTCTGCTCTACTGAAAGTCCTCTGGGCAGTGTGGCCGGACCTGAGTCCCACCGGGGAGTGGCAGCCACCGAGCCACCCGCCTGCCGGGGCAGCCCTGATACAGGGAACAAAAGCTTTCGGTTCCTGTAGCAACCGCGGCTCCAGCTGCTGCAAAGTTCCGGGGAGGCGGGCGGAGGGCGGCTGAGTCACCGCCCCCTCCCCTGCCGCCCGCGCGGCACCGCCCCCGGGGCCGGCGGGAGCCCCTAGTCCCCTCTCGGTCAGTCTGCCTTTCGAAACCTCCTTAAGGCGTTCAGGAGGCCCCCACCAGAGTCCCGCTCCTGGCGACAGGCAGACCCCGAAGTGGCGCAGAGCGACCCTCGGTGCCAGTCAGGGGCGGAGGGCCGCACCGGGGCACCCGCTTCCCGCGGTCCCGCCCACCAGCTCCGAGGCAGGATGGAGGGTGCACGCCTTCCTGCGTGCCACTGCTTCGGGAGAGGAGTCCCTGAGCACACTGCCCTCCGGTCGGTGCTTGGCCAGGGGACCAGGGGGACCCGACTGGGGGTCCCCGCCTGCGTGGCGGCCGGGGCTCGGCCCCGCAGCAAGAGCACGGGAGGCGGAGGGTGAGTGACGGGCGGGCGAATTGGAGCTGCCAGGTGGATAAACGCGACGAATGTGTGCGTCGCCGCGCCCCTCCCCCACAGCTGCCCCTCCCCCGCCCGCGGCCAGGGCTTGGGGCTCCCGGCAGCCCACATCTCTGCTCACAACTAGCTTGGAAGACCCGAGTCGATCCCAGGGATCCCGGACACCGGCCCTGACCCTCAGGCGCGCCTTCCCTGCCGCTTTATGCGACCCCCGCCCCAGCCTTGTCTTGGCCTTTAAAGCTGCTGCGAAGCCCTGGATTCCTTTTTTGATACAGAAGGGGAATCTAAGGCTGGGCAGGCCTGTGGGGTCTGAGAGAAAGGGAACCTGAGTGTACTTGGACAGGTGGGATTCCAGAGCTTGCTGGGGTTTCTGAGCTGGAGGACAGGGTTCTTGAGACTGAGATTGCTCCAGGTAACTCCTCACCCATGTCAGCCCAGAGAAGTCCAGAGGGAGGAGGACTTTTGGTCCTCTCCATCAGCCTCCACTGACCTCAAGAAGGTCTTCCTCATAGCTGACTCCCTACTTCTCCTCTCTAGCTCTTGTGCCTTGGGGGTTTGTTGTCTTCCTGGGCTCATAGTTGGCAAAGCCACTCTCAGGGTTCCACCCAAAGAGCCTTCCCAGAGGCAGTGACCTGGACCTCAGCAGGCAAGAGGGGAGCTTCTGAGAAGGGGGCCAGGGCAGGAAGGGAACTCCTTTCTGGGGTGCCTTAGGGAGAGGACTCTGGACCAGTTGCCCCAGGATAGGCCCTGGCCACATGCATCCTGGAGGGTCTTCAGTGAATCTACAGCTGTCTTTGACTCAACTTGGAATTGGATCTTTGTCTTATTTTGAGGGGTGGGAAGTGACATAAAAAGCCCCCTTTTCCCCAAGGCCTTGCAGCAGGAATAATGAGGGTCATACACACTCATGGTGCAATCTCAAAATGCTTGAAGGGGATTGAGTGGATGAGGAGGCTTGGGCAGCATTTACAGGTGGCTCTGTTCTGGAGAAGCCAGGTGGTGGCTCCGGAGGTTGCGGATCTTGTGCTTCCTGGTGGGTTGGGAGCAGCAGAGGTGCTAGGCTTCAGTAACATAGGGAAGGGGCAGTGGGCAGATCCTGCCTAACAGCTATCATGTGCTGAACCTGTGTGTGTTCACACTTGGGAGTATGTGTACATCTCTCTTTTTGTGTACAAGTGTGTGTCTCTACATTGGGTACATGTGTGTGCACTCCTGTGAAGTGTGAGATCACACTTCTGTGGTTTTCACCAATCTGCGCATGTCTGTGTGTGCTCATTCATTACAACACCTGTAAACACCTGCTTATACACATGCCTGTGCATGCATGCTTTTGTATGTGTCTTCAGGGCACAAGGATGTTCAAGACCATGTCTGCTGAGGTATGTAGGGGGAGAGGTTCCCTGCCCTGTGAGAGGGGAGGCCAGTTATAATGAGCCCTCACCTCTTCTCTGCTGAGCTGCAGCCATGGCCTGAATTTTGCAGCCTGCTTAAAAATAATTGGGGGCAGCGGGGGGGATTGGATGTCACTCATCATCGGCTGCTGGCTTCGCTGGTGCCGCAGCATGCTGGGTGGGTTGAACAGTTTGGGACAGGCATGATGTGGGATAGGGAAGGTCAAGGGTCCCTCTTTTTTTTTTTTAGCTGTTATGAGGAATAGTGGGGAGACCAAGGCCAGTCTGGTTTCTGGTGGCCTTTGGAGGAGGATAATGCTGCTCCTCCTCAGTAACTGGGCCTGACTTAGGCTGCCTCCACCACCCTCCTCCCACCCCCTGCATGGCTGGGGAGGGGTAGGTGCTTGTTTGTGTTTGTGACTGGGCTTAGGCTTGGCTCAGAGGAGCAGCATGTGGGGAGCTGGGATCTGGGGCAGGGAGGAGTGTCGTGAATGCTGTAGCAAGGGTTGGAATGATAATTGCTGCCCCCCCTTCCCACTGCTTAGAACTGCCAAGGGGAAATCTGTCCCCAGGGAGCAGCTGTGTCTTGGGAAAATCTAGCTATACCTGTGTATTATTCCACGCTTGCAACTCAGTTCCCAGAGTGCATAGCTTGTCCATATGGCTTGAATTGTGAGCAACAAGCAAAGGGCAGGAGCAAGGGGCTCCTGTAGAAGAGAGGAAAGAGGCTGGAGCCTCAGGTTTTGGATTCCAGTCCCAGCTGGACCACTCTTGTGTGGTGGCTTTCCTTCTCCAAGCCTCATCTTTTCTCCTCTGGTGTGGAGAGAGCTAGGTTCTAGGGACCCATCAAGGGCTATGAGCTGCGTTTTGGCTGGGAAGAGGGAGGACTTGTGGATCACTCCTGGGGTAAGCCTGGAAATGGGGCCGATTCAAACCTCACAGCAAGTTGCATTTTCTGGTCAGTGGAGTGGAGGCTGGGAGACTTTGGGCAGTGGTTCCTCCAGACCTGGTGGGTGAGAGGGCACCTGCATCTCTCTCCTGCTCAGCTCCTATCCCCTCTGGCCTGACTGCCCTGGGGTAGGGTCCTGGGCCCCCTCCTGAGCCTAGAGTACAGTCCCACCTGCTGGCAGCTGAACTTACTGCAGCACTTTGAGGGAAGGTACAAGTCCATGAACTCTGGTCCCCACTCAGGAGCTTGAAGACTCATGAGATGAACCCCAGGGAAATAGCAAAGGATAGGGGTCATGGTGAGCTGGTGGCTTTAACAGGGGTAGCGGGCCTTGTGCCAAGCTTTGGCAGATAATCCCATGGAACAGGAGGGGAAGAGAGAGGCAAGAGGGGAATTACTGTGCCCATTGTGTGGATGAAGACACTGAGGCTTTCCTGGTCAGTAGGTGGCTGTTTGGTCTGGGGTTCAAGCTTAGCATGCCCATGCCTGATCTCTGTCCTCCATGTTCCAAACAGGAAACCCACAACAGTGACATGTTTGATGTTCATGCTGCCTCCCGTGGGCATGGCTGGGTTGGGCATGGCCCCTGCACATTGGCTAACTCCACCCCTTTCTTCCCAATCAGTGAGGCACACCAGTGAGAATGACATCGTTCTGGGAATAACCTTGAATTGCTCTGATTTATAAAAAAGCAAATCGTTGTCAAACATCAGCACTTTGACAATTACTGTTGGATTACGCATGACACTCCTCACAGCTGATCACGACACGCTGTGACTGAGAGCAACAGTCATGGAGGATAAAGTTTGGGTGGTGGGGATGGCTCTGGAGCCCAGTGCCTGGCCTAGATGCTTGTGGTTGGTGAGCCCAATGCGAGGAACCCTAGGATGACAGTGATGACACTAAAGCCCTGACAAGGTCCCACCATTGTCCTGAGCGCTCCCTCATTTATCTTATTTAACCCTTGTAGGAAACCTGTGAGGTAGGTACTGCCCTCACTCCATTCTACAGGTAAGGAAACTGAGGCTCAGAGAGGTCAAGTCCCTTGGCCAAGATCACACAGGTGGACCTGAGTGACTGACCAGATGCCCTCTGTGTTCAAATGGCAAAGGAGGTTCAGAGCTGGCTATGTGGGGACCCACTGACCTCTGTCTCTCTCCACAGGGCAAGGGACATAGGATGACCCCAGCCTGTCCCCTCTTACTGTCTGTGATTCTGTCCCTGCGCCTGGCCACCGCCTTCGACCCTGCCCCCAGTGCCTGCTCCGCCCTGGCCTCAGGTGTACTCTACGGGGCCTTCTCACTGCAGGACCTCTTTCCTACCATCGCCTCGGGCTGTTCCTGGACCCTGGAGAACCCTGACCCCACCAAGTACTCCCTCTACCTGCGCTTCAACCGCCAGGAGCAGGTGTGCGCCCACTTTGCCCCCCGCCTGCTGCCCCTGGACCACTACCTGGTCAACTTTACCTGCCTGCGGCCTAGCCCTGAGGAGGTGGTGGCCCAGGCAGAGTCAGAGGTGGGGCGGCCAGAGGAGGAGGAGGAGGCAGCCGCGGGGTTGGAGCTGTGTGGCGGCTCAGGCCCCTTCACCTTCCTGCACTTCGACAAGAACTTTGTGCAGCTGTGCCTATCAGCAGAACCCTCTGAGGCCCCACGCCTGCTGGCGCCTGCCGCCCTGGCTTTCCGCTTTGTTGAGGTTTTGCTCATCAACAACAACAACTCCAGCCAGTTCACCTGTGGTGTACTCTGCCGCTGGAGTGAAGAGTGTGGCCGCGCTGCAGGCAGGGCCTGTGGCTTTGCCCAGCCAGGCTGCAGCTGCCCTGGGGAGGCGGGGGCTGGCCCCAGCACTACCACGCCTCCTGGTCCTCCTGCTGCCCACACCCTGTCCAATGCCCTGGTGCCTGGGGGCCCAGCCCCACCTGCCGAGGCCGACTTGCACTCGGGAAGCAGCAATGACCTATTCACCACCGAGATGAGATATGGTGAGTCTCAGCAAGGGCTGATGGGAAGGGGTGTCAAGGGAGCTCATGGTGTCTGTTGGTTTCCATCCTGGCAGATCTCAGGCCATTTGTGCAGTCATTCATAGATGTCACCTTTGCTCAGCCTTGTCCAGATATATGGGTCATCAGAATGGATCAGGGTCAGGCCTCAGTCTGGAAGAGTGTGCAGTCTGGGTGGATGAATGGGGGCAGGTGAGAAGACAGTGCAGTGATATTGGAACTCAGGGAAGGGACCCCCTAGCTGGGCAGCCAGGGGCGGCTTTCTGAAAGGAGTGGAGCAGGAACCGAGACCCAAAGGGCAAGTGGAAGGGAGATGGCCTAAGGAGTAGTGAGGGCTTTCCAGGCCCAGAGCTCAGAGTGGCTGTGGCAGGCCCTGGCACTGCAAGTTGACAAGTTTGCCTGGAGACTGGAGTAGCCAGGGAGCAGAGATGTATGCCTGCCCACACGGGTCAGTGATTTTTGGCAGTGTCCCAGGGTCGGGACAGAAGGAAGCGAGGAAGAGTGTGCCTGGGTGAAGAGGCCTGAGTGTCCAGGCTGCTTTAGAGGGCTGGGCTGGCTCCGCTCCCAGCATCCCATCTCCCTGCTCTGGGCCCGTCTTCTGGGACGGAGGAGGCCGGAGGCCGCCAGCTGCTGGAGCTTCCTGCTGACTGGGCAAAAACTCTGCAAGCCCTTGAGTCCTGCCCGCGCTCCCGCACCACCCCAGCTCCTACAACCCTGACCACTGACCTGCTTCCTGCGGCTTCAAAAGCCCGAAGTCCCTTGGCTGGACCCTGCATGCCTGCTGAACAGTGCTGGGCTAGGGACTGGCCAGAGGCCCTACCATGGAATAGGGGTCAAGGACATGGGGGGCAAGAGGGAGGCGGATCCCTGGGCCTTAGTTTCCCCATTTGGATAACAAGTGCTGGTCTCCCTCCAATACGATGCAAGAGTGGAAGTCAGAAAGGGCATCTGGGTTTCATGAGGGGTCAGGGGCTTCATGTGAGGGCTGTTTAGAGAGTGTGACCTGTCCCTATCCCCACTTTGGAGACTAGAGCCCTGGAGCTCGTCACTGCTTTTAACTCTTATCTTGAATAACAAGGCATCAATTTCTTTGTGAAATGGAGAGAGATCTCTGAATTAGTTAGAGGGGGTGTTATGATGACAGTATCCTCTCCCAGTGCTTTGGAGGGGGGAACTTCTTGGTTACTCCATGAGACATCTGGTATCATGCCCATGAATGGTGAGTGCCCAGTGGCCTTGCTGTGGCCTCTCCCAGGCCAGCTTGGCCTCTTAACAGTGGTCGATGAAGCCGTCCATGTGACAGCCAGGCCGTGGGCAGGTTACGGGCCCGGGAGGCTGGCCTGGGATTTAGTGCCTGCAGGAAGAAATTGAATTTTGCTTCTTTGTCGAACATCGGTGGAGAGCGCCAGGCGTATATCAGGAGGTTTATAGCTCTTCCTGCGTGGCCGCCACTGCCTGTCACTCTGTGGGGGCCTCCCCCATTCTGCTTGGCAGAGGGCAGGTTCTTTTGTCTGGCTTTCCCTGTGGTCCACTGGCCCAGTGGTCTGCAGTGGATGAAGCAAGGCTCTGCCCTCATAGGCAGGCCCCGCTGGGCAGGCTGCCATGTGGAGCATGAGCCAGGAGCAGCCAGCTGGGCTGGGTTAAAACCGGAAGCAGGAGTTGGTTGGCACCTGGGGTACCATGGGGGGTCAGAAGGGCTGGTGGTGGGAAGGGCATTGTCAGAGCCACTGCAGGGACCTTGGGGACTGGAGAGGGATGGAGACTGAATGACTGACTGTTCTTGGGCATGAGGCCTGGTGTCATCTCTGAGCAGGGAGCCCTCAGCTGGTGCCTTGAGCTGTTCCCAAGCCTGACCTGTGCTCTTTGCCCATCCTACTTGGCATGTCTCCATGTGGTTGCTCTTAGGGAGGGCTCCTCTGGAGAGTTGGCATGGGACGGAGTGGCATCAGCTGGCATAAGTGAGCTCAAATTGCACCCTGGTACCAAGAACTGGCTGGCTTACCCCCTGCTTCTCCCCTGGCAAGCAGGAGACTCTTTTGCTCTGCCACCTCCTCCCTCCTGTCCAACCTTTCTGATGCGAGAGATGGTAGGCACATGACTAAGTTTGTTCCATGTCAGGGTGTGCCTGCAGGTATGAGGCATCCTCAGGACCTGGATGATTCTGTGCTTAGTGGCAGTGCCACCTTTGCCAAGCCCTTGGACCCTCTCCATGTCCTCCATCCGTGTCTTTTACTAGGTTCCCTAAGAGTGGGCTGGCTCATGGAGCTGCCAGGTAGTGAGGCTTGTGGGAATAGTGGTGACAGGAAGAGTGAGACCTTCATGCCGGCCCTTCTTCCAGCCACTGGGGCAGGAGAGCTGGGTTTACCTAGCCTGGGATACCTGTGAGCCGGTCAGTAGCAAGACCAAGCAAGGTGGGTTTGGGTTGGTACTGAAAGAGCAAAGAGGCTGGGGGCTGCGGGCAGCGACTGAGTGAGGTGGCTTGGCCCTCCTCAGAGCCGAGTGCATTTGACAAGAGGGTACAGGAGGCGCCTGTTAATTTCACGCAAACTGCCTTTGATAGATCTCTTGTTATTTTTGGTGAGTTGAGCCATAAATTTGTGCCATCTTGCTGCCGCAATCTGTTAAGTGTGGGGAGAGGAAGAAAGGGAAGGCAGGCAGGAAGGAGCTCGCACAGCACTGGCACGGAGGCTGTTTGAGGCTGAGGCTGGAAGGCAAGTCACAAAGGTAGCGCCAGCTGTGGAGCCCAGCTCTTAAGGGCTGGCCACCAGCTGCAGTTCTGCTCTAGGCTCAAGGAGGATGAGCCCAGCTCCTGGGGATGGCTGTGTTGAATGACCCTTGGGAGAAGGAGCCCCCATGTGCCTCCCTTTCCTCCTTGGCTGTCCTCCTAGACCCCTTGGGGCACTCTCCCATCCTTGGTTGGATGCTGCTGGTCCACCTGCCCCATCATCCAGGTTCCATTCTTGAAGTGTAGTCATCAGGTGAGCCCAGGGTATCCTGGGAGGTAAGAGTGCGTTCAGAGCTGGGTGCGGTGGCGCACGCCTGTAATCCTAGCACTTTGGGAGGCTGAGACAGGAGAATCGCGAGTTCAAAGCCAGCCTCAGCAATGGTGGCAAGATGCTAAACAACTCAGTGAGACTCTGTCTCTACAAAAAACACAAAATAGGGCTGAGGCTATTTTGTGACTCAGTGGTCGAATGCCCCTGAGTTCAATCCCTGGTACCAAAAAAAAGTGGGTCAGACCCCTACATTGCCTCTGTTGGTGTGTGACTTGGACAAGGTGCTACTCCTCTTGGGACCTCAGGATCCCCAGTTCTCTGTGCATCACTTCCCTGATCCAGTGTCCCATGCCTTCCCAGCTCTATGCTCACCCTGACGTTCCAGCCCCATCCTGGACCCAGCTGCCACTCTTTTTGACCTTCCCTCTGACTCTTCTACCCTTCTAACTTGATGCTCCTCCATGTCCCCTGAACCCCCTGCTTTCTAGTCTCCTTGCTTTGCTGGGGCTGTTCCCCTCACCTGGAGTGCCCTCTGCCCTTAGTTTTCCAGAACTCCCCATCCTTTAAGCCTAGGTCAAGTCCTGTCCCCACCAGTATGGGCTTCCATTGCTCCTTTTGGCCAGTCTAGTCTGGTGCAGGCAGTGGCGTCCCCTGCCTGTCAGGGCTCTAATAGGAGATAGGCCCGCTCTCAGGACAGGGTGGGGGAGACCTAGTGCATGGTGGCAGCAGTGTTTCCTGGAAGGTCCTGTTGGCCCAGATGTGTGCCACTGGAGCACTGTGTTCTACCCGAGCATGAGGAGTGGGGCTCGGACTCCCCCAGGCCTCTCAGCAGGGACCAAGTTCCCCCTGGTCGCCACACATGTCATGTCTTTATCAGCATGCAGGCACACCTGAAGCCCTGCAGTGCAGTGGAGTGACCACTAGTGTACTGCAGTGGTCAAGGCCACAGTGCTGAGTTCAATTCCTGGCCTCACCACTACCTTGCTGTGTGACCAAGGACAAGTTACGTTTCACCACCTGTAAGATGGGGATAGTGAGAGGCAATCCACTGTGGAAGAATTAAGCACGGGAGTGTGGTAAATGCTTACTTCAGCGTCTGGCTGTGTCAGTCTATCTTCTGTTGCTAATGACACAGTACCACAGACTGGGTAAGTTGGAAAGAAAAGAGGTTTTGGGGGCCTGGGATTGTGGCTCAGTGGTGGAGTACTTGCTTAGCATGTATGAGGCCCTGGTTTCGATCCTCAGCACTGCATAAAAATAAATAAAAGTGTTGTGTCCATCTACAACTAAAAAAATAAAAAAGTGTTAAAAAAAAAAAAAGAAAAGAGATTGTTGGCTTACAGTTCTGTTCAAAGGTCAAGGGCTTACATCTGGTGATGGACATCTGGCTGGCAGAGTCCCTAAGTGGTGCAGAGTATCACATGGCAAGAGATGGGGTGTGCACAGGTATATAAAGCCACCAAGATTCAATCCTGGGAGCTTCACCCTGATGGCCTTTTCTAACCTGAATCACCTCCCAAAGGCCCCACCTCTGAACACCATAGTGAGATTAAGTATCCATTCTCTTCAAATCTCACAGTGGGGCTTAAATGTCAACACACTAAGCCTTGGGAGACATGCAAACCATACCTAAACCACAGCACTTAGCACATGATAGATCCCTGACAAATGGCTGCTGTGTTGTCATAATTTAGTGTAATAGGTACAACTGCACATGAGTTGGAAGGATCAAAGGGGGATCGAGCCCCAAAGGGGTGAGAAGACAGTCTAAAGAAGGTGATTCTGAGGTGGGTTTTGAGGAATGAATAGGAATTCACTAGCCTGTGACATTTCTCCTTAAATTGAATTGCTTTGTAAATTTAACATATTAAAAAGAAATTTCATATCGTTAATGGAAAGAGAATCACTTATCTGAAATAGAAGATAACCAAAGAAGCATCTACAGTGAAAACAAAGTGAGTTATTAAATTTTAGCTGGCTGTTCTTCCTGCCTCTTCATTTGTTAGAAATTAGCACAGGGTGGAGATGTGTGAAAGTCTGGGATTACACAGAGAATTTATCTGTCGTGGAGTTGGAAGGATTAGAATCAAGGTGCCCATATAACTTGTCATCTGGTAAACCTGACGTTATGAAGGGAAGGGGGGGCACTATTTATTACATCAGGACAACGGGTACAAACCCCACCATATCAGACAGATCAGCCACTCGTCACCCTGATTCAGAGACCCAGGAAGGGGCCAACTTCTCCAGTCCAGGATGCGGCGAATCTTCAGGACTCACATATAAGCCATCCCGGGTCATCCCTGCCCCACACTTTGGGAAGCCTCACTTGTGAGGGCTTAGGCAGAGGAGACAGCCTGTTCGAGGGTGTGGGGGTGCGAAACTTGAGGGTAGGAGCTATAAGGAGATGAGTTGCCGGATGGCAGCCCGAGTACAGGAGACAGAGCCAAGGGCTAGGACTGCCATCTCAAGACACTGGGACCTCATCCTAGTGGCCCGGGGCTTGAGGGCAGTGAGAGAAAACTGGGCACTGTGGAGGAGGCAGGCTGAGTCAGATGGTCCCTGTTCTCCAGGAGCTTCTGGCCACATGGGGGAGGTGGCAGTGACCCAGCTAGCTTTGGTGGGGGGCTGGGGGTAGGTCGGTGGCCAGAGGAGGAAAAGTCATTGGAAGGGGATTGGTTTTCTGGTTGGGTGCCTGGTCTCATAGGGATTCCCAGTTGCCCTGGACTACAGGGGTGGAGCCTGGAAATTTCAAAAGCCAACATCCTCTCCTGCTGCACCCCTGGGATTCTGATGCACTGTGGGGTTCAAGATGTCCTGCTGAGGTTGGGGAGCCATGGAGGGACACAGCAGAACCATATTACAGGGGACCAGTTGGTGCCCTCTCAAGGCTCTGTGGCCAGCCTCAGGGAGGATGTGAGAGCCTTGGGAAGGGAGGGGTGCTTTGTAAATTGCCACTCTCTCTCCCCGTGGGAGTGGTGATTATTGTGGTTATTTTTAACACATTCATGACATGGGAGGCTGGGGGTGCTGGACTGCATGGAGTTTGGGGAGCACAGCATGGCAGGTATCCACCGTCCTCCTCAAGTGGCAAAGAGCCTGCACACCCTGCCTGCTGGTACCAGGGGTGAGCCGAGAGTGGCCTGGTGAAGGAAATCCCAGGAATATCTGCCCCGCGTCCACAAATGTCTGTCTTGTGCCTGGCTGCCCAGAATCTAGGCCCCCTGTGTAAGAGGGACACCGGAGATTGAGGCCCTCCCTCAGGGAGGAACCCAGGGTATGCAGAGCTGTCACAGGAGCCAAATTGGGGATGAGGCCACAGAAGAGGGGCCAGCTACCCAAACCCCTGTGGAAGCTCTCTCTGTCTGGCTCCAGTCTGTGCCCTGCCACCGGTCCACACAGCCTTGCAGTGTGCTTTGTGCCTAGCAGACAGGGGAGGACAAGGGCTAGAGTTGGCTACTGGGCAGTAGCACCAGAGAGCGGCTGAATGCCCTTCAGCAGGGAAGTCGTGTGGCCAGGGCTGGGATCCCAGAGGATCATTTGAGGCCACAGAGGAGATTCGGGCTCACATGGGAGAAGAGGGGAGCAGATGCACAGAGGAAAAATTGGACATTGTGTGAAAACAGGGTAATGGAGGCAAAGACCAGGGGCTTGGGTCGGGTGGGACCTCAAGATGAGCTTCGTCAGTCGGTCAGAGCCAGTTCGGGTCTTCAAGCCAGGGTGCGAAGCCCACCCTGCCTCTCTCCGGTGTGAGACTCTGCCTCGTTCCTCCTGAGTGAAATGGCAGAACCGCTTCTCACAAGGATTAGACAGGGTGCAGGCGCATGCACCATGACTGGCATCTGGAGTTGTTTAATAAATTTTACCTTATCCAAAACAAAAGAGGTCGTCAGGTAGTCGAGTAAGGACATGTGTCCCAGGCAGCAGGTCTGCCTGGGCCTGGGCCTGGCAGCTGTGGGGACAGCTGATAGATTGCAGGTCTATAAACGCCAGGGCCCTGGGCCAGCAAGCCTGCTGAGCTCCTGGGTGGGCCGCTCAAGATTCTTGGGTGCTCATATCCTGCCTGGATCCAGCTTGTCTTCCTGGACTCTGCCTGCCTCAGCTTCCCCACAGGCAGATCCTGCTCCAGGCCCAGAGTTGCCTGGGGCCTGTGCGTATGTATGAATGAGTGTTTGTTGTAGCAAATGCTACCTGGTCTTATCTATCTTCTTCCCCTTGAGGGAGAACTGGCTTTCCCCTGTTGAGGAGTAAATTGCTGGCTTCTGCTGTGGGAGCTGGGGTGGTGGGTGGGGGGAGGGCAGTCTGCGTAAGCCTGGCTTGTTCCTTCCCCTCTGACCCAGCTCCAAAGGCTGGGAGAGGGACCCAAACACTGGTCCTGGGACAGTTCTCAAACAGGGTAAATTCTGGAAACCACCAACCCTACCTCTGGGCATATTGTGGGGCTGACTGGAAACTGGTTGAGAGTGGAGGACATGGGGGCCATAGGGAGCAAGGCAAGTTCATGACAAGCAGATCAGGCTGGTCTCTAGCATGTCCTAGTTCAGTGGGCTGCAGAAGGGGTGATATCCAGACCTGGTGGTAGGCGGGACACCTAACAGGAGCTGGGTGAGAGGAGGGTGCCTTGTGTTCACAGGCTGCACAGTCTCTAGAGCACTTACTGATAATTGGGTGTCAGTCTAAGGGTGTGCTAGATGGAGGGCTTGGGGACCCTGCCCAGAGCCTGTCTTAGAGTCCCTTCAATGAAGGCTGGCACATCAGGCTGCTATGCTTCTGTCGCTGCAGGGCATAGCCAGAGATTTGCAGGGGATTCAAGATTACAAATATCTGTTTCTAGTGACCCCTGCTGTGGGGAGCCAGGGGCAAGGCATTCATCGGTGTTCATATATTGATATTTTTCTGGGCCAGGTTCTGTTCATGAGGGTTAGGGAGATGATTCACATACAGCTTCTCGCAAAAGGTTCATGGTGGGGAAAGGGGGGATATTTCAGACAGTCAGAAAATGGAACCATCTGTGATGGAAGGGCATGTAGAGGGGGAGGCAGCCCACTCTGTCTGGGGAGTGGGCAGCAGGAAGGCTTCATAGAGGAGAGGTCATTTGAGGTAGGTTTTGAAAGCTGAGTAGGAGTTTTCCAGGCAAAGAAGGTAGGGAACAGAGAGGACATGAGGGTCCTATTCTGGATGTGCTGAGTTGAGAGGGGACAGGCCGGGGCTGGGCAGAATGACTGGGAGCGTTGGTTCAGAGTAAGCCTTGGGAGCAAACAGGACAGTGTGGCTGCCGGCTGTGGAAAGTGTCAGGAAAGTAGACTGGCCCAGGAGATGAGGGCAGAGTAGTCTCCATGGAGAGGTGAGAGGGAACCAGAAGAGTCAGGGAGGGGAGCATCTGAGGGCAGGAAGGGTCAACAGGGTCCAGCGAGAGGCCTGCGAAGTGTCCACGGAAGTCAGCAGCGAGGAGGGCGTTGATGACTCTGTCAAGAATGGTTTCAGCAGAAAGATGTGGGCAGCAGCCAGACTGCAGTGGATCGACAGGGAGGTGACATTTGAGCCAGGAAGTGAGTGGCAGGTGAGAAACTGGAGTGCCAGCTGGGGATCACTCACCGGTGGTGGAGGGGAAGCCAGAGGGCAGTAGTCAGAGGTGGAAGGCGGGTGCCAGTAGGGCCTTCCAGAATGGAGGAGGCTGGGTGGGGGCACGGGCTGCCACAGGGAGAGGATGCTGAGGAAACGCCGAGAGAGGGGACAAGGGAGGAGCCCTCCTGAGAAGGTGGATGTGCAGGAGCAGCCTAGGCAAGGGTGCTGGGCTTTGCAGGGGGCAGGCTGTAGCCGAGCTGGGAGGAGAGGTGTGGCAGGAGATCAGGGCTGTGTCCTAGCTCCTGCTCTCCTTGGCACCATGGCTGAGGGAGTGGGAGGAGGGGACTTGAGGAGAGGTCCAGCGTGTCTGCAGAGGGGAATGAAGAAGGAACGAAGCTGGGAAGGGTGGCTGAGAAATCCTGGGCGCCCAGCAGACGCGGAGCCCCTGAATATGTCGTGGTGCCAGTTGGCACAGCTGTAGATTCTTCAGCAGCCTGGGAGTGGGAGTGGAGGCGGTGGCTTGTCACAGGCTCCAGGCTGGGGACGGATGAGCAGGCGTGGTAGAAGAGCTGGGTGGGGGAACTGAGGAGCTGGCAGGCGTGGCCCCGGCACCTTCTGGTCTGGTGGAGGCAGAGTTCACAGTAAAGCCAGGAGGGACCACAGATGGTGTTCTAAAGGAGGCACGGGGACCTCGTGGGGGCACAGGGGGTGTTGTGAGAAGAGGGGAGATGACAGAGATACACCAATGTGTACTGCCTTCTGGGCATTCACCACATGCAGGGCATGGGGCGACGGGCTTCACAGCCTCCTGTCATAGGGCCCCACATCAGCCCTTAAGGTGAGGCATTATGAGCCCTGCTTTCCAGAGGAGAAGGCAGGGTCAGAGAGGTGAAGAGGCTTGCCCAAAGCCACACAGCTGGTTAATGTCCATGCCCCAGACAGAATCCAGTGTTGCTATCTGGGCAGTCCGGGTTTCAGAGGTGGTGAAGTTTCAGGGATGAAGTGGCTCAGGCCCTGGGACTGGTGGTTAAAATGAAGGGAGAGGCTCAGGAGTTGATGAGGCTGGAAGCTGGGCTGGGGGGCCGGCAGAGCTCCCTGGGGTTTGCTGGGGGGCGAGCGGACATGCTGCAGGGCTTTCTCTTGGCTGCAGAGCCTGGTCTGGACAGCAGGGGGCAGGAGGAGTCCAGCCCTCTGGGGTCCCTTCAAACTCTGGTGCCTGTTGTGTGCTGACCCAGCTTTCAGAAATAGGTGAGAGCCTGGAGTGGGGAGGGCAGTACCTTCTAGTCTGGGGACAGCATCTGCTGAGCCCTGTCCCCAAACTTTTCCAATCCTACCTGCCCAGCAGTCTACTTGGGCTGGATCTTTCCCCGCTGCACTTCTGTCTGTCCCTCACCTCCACTATCTAGTCTGAGGCTATGTTAGTCAGCTTCCTATTACTGTAACAAATACCTGAGAGGACCATTGTATACAGAAGGAAGGCTTATTTTGGCTCCCAGTTTTGGAGGTTTCGGGTCACAGCACATCCTGGTGGGAATGTGTGATGGAGGAAGCCCCTGTACCTCATGTCCAAGAAGGAAAATGAGAAAGGAAGCAGAAGGAGCAGGAGTCCCATCATCCCCTTCAAAGGACACCCCCAATGACTAGAAGACCTCCCACTATGTCCCTCCTCTTAAAGTCCCAGTAGCACCAAAACCGAGTACTAAATTTTTAACAGGTGGGCCTTTGGGAGACATTCTAGATCTAAACTTTAGCAGAGAGAGAGGCCTGGAGGAGCCCCTGTCTGCAGGCTAGGAGAACTTGGTGGTACTATCAAGGCCTAGACCAGAATCACAAATCCAGGCCACTGGGAGCTGGGCTGAGGCAGCAGCAGCCTCCTGGAGCACCTGCTGCTCTCCTGGCTTCAGGGGCAGTGGGAGGAGGGTCTGCTGGGTATAGGCCCCTGCCCCAGGCCCCTTAGGTCTCAGGGGAATGGCATTCTGACCTCTAGGTCACAGTCCAGTACTGCTCTGGGAAAGACTGGGTCCTGGGCCCAGCCCCCAGGCCCAGTGTGAATCGCAGGTGCGGGGGAGTTGGCTGTTCCATCAGCCCCTTCCAGTCAGCCCCAGAAGGGAGAATGCCCAAGCTTCAGGTTCACTGGGCTCTTTGACAAGTCACTTCCTCTTTATGATCCTCAGTTTCCACATCTCTTAGCAGAGATGATAGTCCCTTCGTCCTGCCAAGAGGATTAAAGGGGATAGGTGAGGGCAGGATTTGATACAGGCACCTCCCCACACCTCCTTAATTTGGGCAACCACTCCCCTCCAACCTCCCTCTCCTGCTGAGGTGAGAGGTAGACATGATGGTTTTGAGGCTCTGGGTGAGTCTTGTGTGGCCTTCTGAGCCTCAGTTTCCTTATCTGTAAAGTGGTGGTGTGGGGCAGGGGGCAGGATGTGATGCTCTCTGCATTGCCTGCCATTGGCTCCAGGCCCTCAGGCTGAGGACCAGCAAGGCTGCCCTCTCTGTGCCACTGTGGCAGGACTGAGCTGGCTTCTGCTGAGCCCCTGCCACTGCCTCCGTGTTCCAGGTGAGGAGCCGGAAGAGGAGCCGAAGGTGAAAACCCAGTGGCCAAGGTCTGCAGATGAGCCTGGGCTATACATGGCGCAGACAGGTAACTCGGGCCGCCTCCCTTGCTCTGTGGCGGGGCCCGACTATGTGGCGTCTGGTGGCATGTGTGCTTGGCGTGTGCCCGTCTGTGTCTATGTCCTAGAGCTCAGTCGCGTCTCTGCCATGTGAGGCCTGTGGGCAGGGCTGGGTTGCCTTCCAAAGAGCCTGCTACTTGGGGTCAGGGTAGGAAGGTCCCTCTGATGCCTGCCCCCATCTTGCTGGTAGTCCCTCAACCCTATGAAACTGAATGCCTGGGAGGTACCCCCTGCCGCCGACGCTGTCCCTCTCTCGTAGGCGACCCAGCGGCTGAGGAGTGGTCCCCGTGGAGCGTGTGTTCCCTGACGTGTGGGCAGGGTCTGCAGGTGCGGACCCGCTCCTGCGTGTCCTCCCCCTATGGGACCCTGTGCAGCGGGCCCCTGCGGGAGACCCGGCCCTGCAACAATTCAGCCACCTGCCCAGGTAGGCCCATCCCCCTCACCCCCCATCTGCCTGCAGGGTTAGGTCCTCCCTGGGACTCAGGCACATGAATCTTCCAAAAATGCTTGACTGCCCCCTCATTCCATCCAACTAATTTGCCTGTCCCCACACCATGCCTTAGCTCTACATGCTATGCCAGGCCAATGCAGGGCACTGGGGACACAGCAGAATGCCACCACACCACTGGGCTCAGTTCTGGGCACCTCCCTCCCCTGACACCTGCATCCTGGTAGGCAAGGCTCATCCTCACCCGCATTGCCCTCTGTGTCTCCCCAGTCCTGGCCTCACAGCACCTCTTATACTTCCCCACCTCTCTGCATTTGCATATTCAGCCTGTCCTGCAGGATCTAAGATGAATGCTACTTTTATTTTAAAATGATTCCTCTCTGACTGGCCCCTTCACGCTCCGGACTCTGCATCCCACTCCCCAGAGAGGCTTCATAGACCCTTAAGCCTTCTTCAGTGAAGCATGTAGTTGAGGAAATGCATGTGCCTGCCTGGGACAGGTGGTGACTGTGAGGGGCAGAGCCGTCTAGTCCTGCTCCTTGCTCCCTGATGGAGAGAAGTGGTGCCTGGCTGTGAATTTAGAGTAAGGCTTATTTGGGGAGGACTTCTGGAACATGGGGTGTGGCAGGTGCTTGCAAAGGGCTGGGGCAAAGTTGTGTCCAGCGTGTGAGCTCTGTGTCGGTGTCCTTGTAGAGGTTCATGTCTATTTGTGTGTCTATGAGGTTGGGGCTGGGAGGGGCACTTCTGTTGCCCCAGGCCTGCCATGTTGGATCCAGGCTCTGGATCTGGGGGTGGGGAGGCCGGATGGAGTGGATCTTGGGTTCCTTCCTGGGTTTTCCTGAACTCCTGGTTCTTGGGTTGGTCCTACTCTCCCTAAGTGTCTACGGGTCTGCCCTGTGGGAGTTGGGACCAGAAGCCTGTGTTCCCTCAAAGGGCAGAGTCCTGCCCACCCCCGCCAGAGCATACCCTGGCAACAAAACCCAGGGCAGAGCCAATAAGGAGCTGCCGCTGAGTTGCGGAGCTCCTGATTGGTGGGCGGATGGGTAGGCGCTGGCAGTGGGTGGGGCCAAGGTGCGGCCCAGCCACCGGCCACGTGCTTCCTTGCAGTGCACGGCGTGTGGGAGGAGTGGGGGTCCTGGAGCCTGTGCTCCCGCAGCTGCGGGCGGGGGTCCCGGAGCCGGATGCGGACCTGCGTGCCCCCCCAGCACGGCGGCAAGGCCTGCGAGGGTCCCGAGCTGCAGACTAAGCTCTGCAGTATGGCCGCCTGCCCGGGTCAGTAGCACCCAGGGGCTTCTAGGCAGGCGCTGCCCAGCCTGGGGAGGGTTGGGGTTGGGGGAGCCCAGGGGAGGCAGGCAGGACCAACACCTGCGCCTGGGGGCCCCATGAACTTTGACCAAGCATGAGGAGACTGGAGAAGTACTTATACCTGCCAGTGTGGGAGGTGAGCCCCAGTCCTGACTTGGGGTTGACAGTGTGACCCTACCAAAAGGAAGCTGCTTGCCAGTACCCCTTCCTCTAAGCCCTGGACTGCCTTGTTGTTATAGCACTTTGGTGCTGGCGGCCAGCTGGAATGTGAAGATCGGAAGGCACCCTTGTACCCCATGCCCTGAGCCAGAACACTCGCACTTTGGTGCTGAGTGGAGAGGTGCCCTGTGTTCCTGGAGCTGGTGACAGGCAGGCAGGATAAGGCCCAGGCACCACCTGCTCACTCCAGTCCTGTTCATATACCCTGCTCTAGTGGCTCTGGCCTGGCACTGGTCTGAGTGCCTAGCAGGCTCTGCGGCTTCCCATTGGTACTCTGTCCTCACCAGTCCACCCATGTTCTGCTCAACGGCCACCCCTGCTTGTGTCTCCCCATGCAGTGGAAGGCCAGTGGCTAGAATGGGGTCCCTGGGGCCCATGTTCCTCATCCTGTGCCAATGGGACCCAGCAGCGTAGCCGGAAGTGCAGCGTGGCAGGCCCTGCCTGGGCTACATGCACGGGTGCCCTCACGGACACCCGAGAGTGCAGCAACCTTCAGTGTCCGGGTGAGTGCTCAGCATGAGGGTGGCAGGTGGCAGCCCTGTCCCTGGGGGCACCTGCAGACTTTCACACTCCCCCTTTCCCACAGCCACTGATGGCAAGTGGGGGCCGTGGAATGCATGGAGCCTGTGCTCCAAGACATGTGACACAGGCTGGCAGCGGCGCTTCCGCATGTGCCAGGCCACGGGCTCACAGGGCTATCCCTGTGAGGGCACTGGAGAGGAGGTGAAGCCCTGCAGTGAGAAGAAGTGTCCAGGTACCACTGCCTGCACGGCCCTGGGGAGCTGGGGACACGTGCGTGAGCCTGGCTGAGCCCCCCACTGTACCCACAGCCTTCCATGAGATGTGCAGGGACGAGTATGTGATGCTGATGACGTGGAAGAAGGCAGCAGCTGGCGAGATCATCTACAACAAGTGTCCCCCTAACGCCTCGGGTAAGGGGGGTAGCTCTCCTTACAGACCCTCCTCCTGCCCTTCTTGCTGCCTACCTCTGGGCCCCCAGCCTCTGAGTCTCCATCCTAAGGTGTGAACTGAGTGGGTGAGACTTGGCCCCCATTCTCAGCCCTCTGTCTTGCCCCCCTGCAGGGTCTGCCAGCCGCCGCTGTCTCCTTAGTGCCCAGGGCGTGGCATACTGGGGACTGCCCAGCTTTGCTCGCTGCATCTCTCATGAATACCGCTACCTGTATCTGTCAGTGAGTGTGCCCTGCTGGGTTGGGGTGCCAAACATCTGTCCCAGACCCTGGCAGGGAGTGGAGAGAGCTTGAGGCTCACTCATTCCCATGTGCCTTGGAGTATGCTGTGCCCACTTCTGCCTGGCTACGCCTTTCCTTGTCTGGCAGACTCCTACTCATCCCTCAATGCCTAACGGCCTTATCCCTGGTGTCCTGTGCTCCTACTGCCCCAGAGCGTCTCAGCCATTAGGTGTTAAGAATGCTTGTCGGAGTGTCTGTGTGCTCCACTAGACTTGAAGGCAGGAATGTAGTTGAATTTTGTTGTGTCCCCCGTGCCCAACCCAGGGCCTGCCATGGTTAAAGGTGGTATCAGTGAATGTGTGTACGTGTTTCTGGCTATATCAGGTATCAGTTGTGTGTGTTTTAGGGAGCATGGGTGACAGAGCACTTATGCATTGCACTTCAGGACGTGTGTGACCCCTTTAGGGTGGAAGGTGCCCTGCTCCATACTGGCTTGTCATCTTTTTTTGGGGGGGGTACCAGGGATTGAACTCAAAGGCACTCGACCACTGAGCCACATCCCCAGCCCCATTTTGTGTTTTATGTAGAGACAGGGTCTCACTGAGTTGCTTAGTGCCTCGCCGTTACTGAGGCTGGCTTTGAACTTGGGATTCTCCTGTCTCAGCCTCCCTAAGTGCTGGGATTACTAGTGTGAGCCACCACGCCCAGCTTGGCTTGTCATCTTTTATATGTACATCTGAGCGCCTTCTTTCTCCAGATGTTTCTACTTCAGTCTTTTTAAAGTGTCTTGAGGGTTCTTGCTCTCAGAGTCTTTTGGACTCTGTCTCCCCTGGGAGCCCCTTTGAGCCTCTCTGTCTGACCTCACATGCCCTCTCTCCTCCTGGATGCAGGCAGTAGGTGTATGGGAGTGGGATGGACCAGCATCTGGTCCCAGCTCCCAGTGCTCCAGTGACAGGGGCTCACATGTCCCCTGCAGCTTCGAGAGCACCTGGCCAAGGGGCAGCGCATGCTAGCAGGCGAGGGTATGTCACAGGTGGTGCGCAGCCTGCAGGAGCTACTGGCCCGGCGCACCTACTACAGCGGGGACCTGCTTTTCTCTGTGGACATTCTGAGGAATGTCACTGACACCTTCAAGAGGGCCACCTATGTACCCTCAGCTGATGATGTGCAGGTACCACCTTGTACCCCTGAGGGAGGAGGGCTGAGGATGGAGAAGCCCCAAACAGAAGGGGGAGTCAGCTCCCTGGCAGGGTCTGCTGGGGACAGCAAGTGTGGCTGCACTGGGGAAGCCCCCATTCCCTGGGGCTGGGATTCCCTGACCGTCATTGTTCTTTCCCCAGCGCTTCTTCCAAGTGGTAAGCTTCATGGTGGATGCAGAGAATAAGGACAAGTGGGACGACGCTCAGCAGGTGAAGGCCCGGCTTCCCGGCTTCCCCTCTCATGCCCAGTCCCCACCTTGGACCTTTACACCTTTACATGCTCTTCTGTCCCCAGGTGTCCCCTGGCTCTGTGCATTTGCTCCGTGTCGTGGAGGACTTCATTCACCTGGTGGGCGATGCCCTCAAAGCCTTCCAAAGCTCTCTGATTGTCACGGACAATCTGGGTATGAGGAGGCAGGCCAGGGAGGGGGTGCTGGATGTGACAGAACCCAGACCACTGTGGCCTATAGAGGGTTCCCGAGGCTCTTCCCTTTTTCTTCTCTCTGGTTTTTGGGCCCCATCTTTCCCCCATTTAATCCCATGCTTGTATCTTCCTCTCTCCATCTCCATCTCCATGTTGTCATTACAACCTCGGTGTCTGCCTCTGCCTTCCCTGGTGTCTGTCTTCCCCACGGCTGTCTCTTTCCTGGGTCTGTCTGCTCTGCCTCTGGTGCTGCCTGCCCGCCCTCATTCCCTGCAGTGATCAGCATTCAGCGAGAGCCTGTCTCTGCTGTGTCCAGCGACATCACGTTTCCCATGCGGGGCCGCCGGGGCATGAAGGACTGGGTGCGGCACTCAGAGGACCGCCTCTTCCTGCCCAAGGAGGTGCTCAGCCTCTCCACCCCAGGGAAGCCGGCAGCACCTGGGGCAGCAGGCAGCCCCAGCAGGGGGAGGGGCCCAGGAACAGTGCCACCAGGCCCAGGCCACTCCCACCAGCGCCTCCTCCCAGCAGACCCTGATGAGTCCTCCTCCTACTTTGTGATCGGTGCTGTGCTCTACCGCACCCTTGGCCTCATCCTGCCACCCCCCAGGTGAGTCCCCCTGAGTAGAGAGATTCACCTGTAGTCCTGCTCTCTCAGGGATCCCTTGCTTGGCTCTGGACACCGTTGTTTCTGAAAGACATCCATGCAGCTTTCAGAGGCTGTGCTAGCATCCAGGGCTTGGTAGACCCAGCTCTAGACCTCACCCAAAATCCTGGGCCCACTCAGCATCAGGCCTTTCCCTGGATCTGGGCCCCCTGGCAACCCCTAAGCCCCATCCAAAGCAGCTTCGGAGTTTCCGACTAGGTCTGGGCACCTGCTGGCAGGAGCTGACCTCAGCGCCTGTCCCCCAGGCCTCCACTAGCTGTCACCTCCAGGGTAATGACAGTGACTGTGCGGCCTCCCACCCAACCTCCAGCTGAGCCCCTCATCACAGTGGAGCTCTCCTACATCATCAATGTGAGTGGGGGCCCCAGCAGGGACCTCGAATATATTACATCATGGGTGGCCAGAGGCCTGTTTGATGGGGAGGTGGTCCGTCCCCCTTGGCAGGCAGAACCTCTGACGTGGGAGGACAGCAGCTGCCATGGCAGGATGGTCGGGGTGGTGAGCTCCCCACCCTAGACTGCACTCATGTCTTCTGCTCTCCCAGGGCACCACGGATCCCCATTGCGCGAGCTGGGACTACTCCAAAGTGTGAGTCGGGTGGCAGCCCTGGGTGAGGAAGGGTGCAGCCCTAGAACCCCTCATCAGAAAGGGTCTCCTGCCTGGAAGGCAAGAAGGTTCCTTGGTGCCATCCTTGGTCGGAGGGGCCAAGAGCATATCCTGGGACTCCCTGCTGTCACCTCATGGATATAGTCTTGCCCTGGATTTCATCTGTCCCTGGGCTGTGGCCAGCACTGGGGCAGGGCTGTGGAGCTGGGCCCAGGGCTCACGCCACCTCTCCCCCACCCAAGAGATGCCAGCACAGGTGACTGGGACACTGAGAGCTGCCAGACCTTGGAGACCCAGGCAGCCCACACCCGCTGCCAATGTCAGCACCCGTCCACTTTTGCTGTCCTAGCTCAGCCACCCAAGGACCTGGTGAGTGGGAGCAAGTTGCCTGGGCTGGGCAGAGGAGGATGTCTCTGGGCTGCCAGGGCTCTCTGTGACATTGTCAGGAGCCTGGATGATCTTGAATGTGCCTCTATGCAGGTGCCCTTATGAGATTGCACACAGAATCCTGTGCCCCTGGGATGGTGCTCAGAGCTATGACAAGTGTCTGGGGATGTGGCAGCGGGCACTGTGTGTGTGTGTGCGCACATGTGTCTGGTTGCATGTGGAAGAACATGGGTGACCGAGTGTAAATATGTGTCTGCATGTGTGATCAAGTTTGGTCTGTGTACATGTGGGAACAATAGTGAGAGCCTGTCTGCACGTGAATGTGCCAGTCTACACTAGACAGGAAGACCGGGCACCCCGCCACTGCCCTCTCCCAGCAACTCATCTTCCACAGACCCTGGAGCTGGCGGGGGCCCCCTCAGTCCCCCTGGTGATTGGCTGCGCGGTGTCCTGCATGGCCCTGCTCACGCTGCTCGCCATCTATGCTGCCTTCTGGAGGTAGGTCGAACGTTGGGGGTGGGGTGGCCAGCCACCCGGCTCGGGCAGGCAGCCAGCATCTCTCCCTCTGCCCACTGTGTCCTGTCAGGTTCATCAAATCTGAACGCTCCATCATCTTGCTGAACTTCTGTCTGTCCATCCTGGCTTCCAACATTCTGATCCTCGTGGGCCAGTCCCGGGTGCTGAGCAAGGCAGGTGCAGGCTCCAGGGGGTGCAGGGGTGGGAGCCTGCAGGGGAGGGGGATGTGTTCCTGTGATAGCCGTCAGGGATGGATTCGAGTACGTTGCAGGTGGATGTGGGGTGGGGTGTGGAGTGGTGTGTGAGCATACGTGAGGGTGCCGGGGGTGTGTGTGTACTCAGCGACGAGTGTTTATGTACATCACAACATGTGCGTGAGCTGAGTGCCTGGGTGCGTGTGTTGGGCGGATGGCATGGAGCCTCCTCATGTCCGTGAGGCCTCTTTTGCCACCTACCTATGGGTGACCTGTGCTACTGTCCCCCCAGTGCCTTCTCTGCACTGTGAGGGCCAGGCATGGGACCCACTTGGCCTTGATGTGGCAGGTGCTCTTGTGTGTCCCCCACCCTGCCAGCCCAGTCTATGTGGGGGTGGCTTGCCCGCCCGCCTCTCCGGATGCCAAGTGCTGTGTGCATGTCACCAGGCCTGTGTCGTGCTGTGTGTGGGTGCAGGAAGGCGGGGGTGCCTGGCAGGGCTCTGTGGGAGGCGGGGCTCAGGTGGGCGGCCGGCCGCTGCAGACAGTGTGGGGATCCTGGTGCCTCCCGCCCTGTCTGCTGCTCAGGGCCACTCCCTCCTGTTCCCTCTCCCTGCAGGGCGTGTGTACCATGACTGCTGCCTTCCTGCACTTCTTCTTTCTGTCCTCCTTTTGCTGGGTGCTTACCGAGGCCTGGCAGTCCTACCTGGCTGTCATTGGGCGGATGCGCACCCGCCTGGTTCGCAAGCGCTTCCTCTGCCTGGGCTGGGGTGAGCAGGGCCAGTGCTGGGCTCTGCTGGGGTGGGCATAGGGGGACAGGGGAAGCCAGAGGGGCTCAGCTCTGACCCAGCTCTCCAGGCACCAGGGTTGCCTGGGCTTGGGGGCTGGAGGAATGACGGGCCCTGAGCCCCAGCAGCCATCTCACTCCTGTCCTTCGCTACCCCAGGTCTCCCTGCCCTGGTGGTGGCGGTGTCTGTCGGCTTCACCCGCACCAAGGGATACGGTACATCCAGCTAGTACGTGGGCCTCCTGTGGCAGGTGGCGGGGGTTGGTGGGTCTAGGGGAATGGCCGTGGGCATTTGGCCTTCTCAGGCTGAGATTGTGGCCATGCTTGTTGTCAGTCTTTGGCAGATTCTTTCCTATCTCTGAGCTTCAGTTCCTCTGCCTATAACAGGACGCGCTGGGCTTGGATAGTCTCTCAGAACCCTTGAGGCTCAGGGGTCAGCCTTTGTTCATTCCCACAGTAGCCCCAGGGGCTGGGCCTAATGTTCTTGACCTTTGTTGGAGGGGAAGTGGCTTATCTCACCCTGTCTAGGCCTCATTCTCCACTGGTGATGTGGGCATAGCAGCCAGGGGGTTTAGGGGCACTAGGGACAGTGAGGGTGGGGAGGCAGGCCCTGAGTGTCTGATACCCTGTTCTTCCCCATCCCAGCTGCTGGCTCTCTCTGGAAGGTGGCCTGCTATATGCCTTTGTTGGTCCAGCAGCTGTCATTGTCCTGGTATGTGTCCCTTTTGGTGTCCTGGGAGGGATGTGGCCCCAGAGGGTCATCCTGTCACCTCTGCCACCTCCCTGCCTACCGGCTCCCCCCTGGGGGTTTCCTTGCCCAGAGGGCACCTGGTGATCCTGTCTTCCCTGCCCACTCCACCGGGCCCAGGTGAACATGCTCATCGGAATCATCGTCTTCAACAAGCTCATGGCACGTGATGGCATCTCAGACAAATCCAAGAAGCAGAGGGCCGGGTAAGGGGAGGGTCTCTGTGACTTGGCCTTCCTGGGAAATGTGTAGGGAGGGCGGGCCGAGGCCACTCTCGGAGGTTCAGGGCTTCAGGGTGCCAACTGGGACTCCCCAACCTTGGTGCATCAAGGGTGCAGGCAAGGTGGGCCCCGGAGTGCTCAGCTGCAGCCCCTCGCCCACCCTAACCCAGCTCTCTCTCTCTCGTCTGCCCTCCCCCCCCACCCCTCTCGGGGCTCATTGTGCCCCTATCTCCCGGTTTCCCATGTGTTTCCCCCTTCTCCCATGTCTGTGCCGCCCCCGAGGTCGGAGCGGTGCCCCTGGGCCAGCCTGCTCCTCCCCTGCTCAGCGTGCGGAGCGGTCCCCAGCCCCCTGCTCAGCTCAGCCTCGGCCAGGAACGCCATGTTAGTCGTGCCCCCTGGGGGGCGGTTGGGGTGGGTGGGGGCAAAGGAATGGGGGGGCAGTGCCCATGGTGGGGGGGAGGGAGGGACTGTCAGCCCAGTGCCCTGGAGAGCTTGCTCTGCCTGCCAGCTGCCACTCACTCTGCAGGGCTTGGGATGAGGTGGCAGAGGATGATGGGGAGTGACTGTGCCTACCCCAAGGTGCTAGGTTCATTCGCCCACCCTTCCCTTCCACCCATGCCCTCCCCCAGTTCTCTCTAAGCCCAGCTGTAGACTCCTCCTCACACCACCAACCTCCAGAGGCTCAGAGAGTCTTGGGCCCTTAGAATTTTTGAGCTATAGAACCTTAGAATTAGAATGATAGAATCTTAGAATAAGACAATCAGAAGCTAAGAATTAGAATGAGTGAATCATAGTCTTATCATCTGTCATAAAATCTGAGACTTAGAATTCCAGAGGCATTGAATCTCATAATCAATTGGAGACAGAATCATGGAGGTGGACAATTATTTCACCGAGACCACCCCCTACCCCAGCAGCTGAGAATCCTCAAATCCTGGCTATGTAGGAGTAGAGTGAATCCGCTAGGGCCTCAGGGTCAGCCTTCCACACAGGGCTGGAAATCCAGCCAAGTCTCCCTGACCAGTGAGGTCCAGCTTTATCTTGCATACCTCCAGGGGCCTCTGGAGGTGGCTGGTGCCATCACTGCAAAGCTTTGAGGAGCAGAGAGCTCCCTCTTCCTTGGACTGCCACCTGCCTCTGCCCAAGTCTGCTGAACCAGCAGTTAAAAGCTTGGCCTTCAGAGTTGGCCAAGCTGGGTTTGTGTCCCAACTCTCCTCTTGGCCCAGCTGGGTGCACTCCAGTCTCCGGTAAATTGGGATACGAGCCCCCAATTTTGTTTATTGGAGTTGTTTTGATCACAATTTGAAATAATGTATGTAAAGTGTTCAGTGTGGGGCCTGGCAGAGAATTGATGGTTAATCAATGGTAGCTCTTATTACTGTGATTAGACTCTCTTGATCTTGGCTTCGCCTCCGGGGGCGACAGAGACCACAGTGCCTGCCCCCTGCTGGGCTGAACAGTCCTGAACCACTCTTCCTAGGACAGGTCTTGGCTCCTTGCCCATCTCTCTGCCTTGGCCTTTCCGGCTGTCTCTGCAGAATGGTGCCACACTCTGTCCTGTCTGGAGCTGTGCCTGACTCTCCATGGGGGGTGTTATGGGTCACTGTGGGCTAGGTATGACAGCCCATCCAGTAGGGCAAGGCAGCCCTTCTGTCCCTGGTGGGCTGTAGCTGGTGTGGAGGGCAGACCCAAAGGCCGGGGCCCACCTGCCTTTTTTCTCCGCCTTCCCCAGACAATGCAGCTGGGGATATGGAGGTTTGGCCCTAACCCCATCTTTTGCCCCCAGCACCAGCTGGGATCCTTTTGCCCAGGACTCTGAGCAGCCACTGGGAGCCTGGCAACTCCTCTGTGGGGAGCTGGGGGACAGCTTCTGCCTCACTGGTTCTAGCCTCATCATCTCCCCAAGGATTTGTGCTCTGGTGTCCTCCCCATCCTCTGCCTGTTTAATCTTTCTGTCTGGGTGTGTCTGTCTGTCTCGTGTTCTCTCATTGTGGCTGTTGTCTGTCTTGGTCTTTCTTCCTGTCCTCTCCCCAGCCTACCAGTTGGCATCTGGGGATGTGGCCAGGCCTGTGTATTTTAAAACTCTAGGTGCTTCTGTGCAAGTTGGTTCAGAAACTCCCTATGCCTGCCTCTGTCTGCCTCGGCCTCTCTCCCCTATCCCTTTTCCCCTTCTCGATGTCCCCTGACATTGCCTCTGGCTCAGTCCCACTGTGTCTGTGCGTCTGTCCCTCCCACCTCTCCTTGTTCCCACACTGGCCTGCAGATCTCTGTTCTGTCTCTCCGGCTCCAGCTCCTCAGCCCATGTCTTGGGGAAACTATTGAGGTCCTAGAGTTTGAGACCCTGTTGGTCCCCAAGCCAAGTGGTGGCCTAGGTTCCTACCACCCTGCCCCTGGAGTATCACTCTGACGGACCCTCTGCCACTGTCCCCTCAGGGCCTCGCTCTGGAGCTCTTGCGTGGTGCTGCCCCTCCTGGCACTCACCTGGATGTCTGCTGTCCTGGCCATGACAGACCGCCGCTCAGTCCTCTTTCAGGCCCTCTTCGCTGTCTTCAACTCCGCACAGGGCTTTGTCATCACTGCCGTACACTGCTTCCTGCGCAGAGAGGTGGGCTGGACCCTCCCGTCCCTGCCTGACCACCACGCCAGGCCTCTGGCTTCTCCCTGCCGTGCGGACCAGGGATAACCCTTGGTGTAGATGCTGTTAGCCTGGGCAGCCATGTTCTTGGCCTCCTGGCCACCTGGGGGTCCTTCTCCCCTCTGGCCCAGCCTAGCTGTCCTTAGCTTTCCCAAGGCTGGATTCACATCTTCCCTTTCACACCTGCCTAGGTGCCTGGGGTGGGAAGCACACAGCCAGTGGTTGTCAGGACCCTGTGGCCGTCTCAGGCCTAACAGGTGCCCTCTACCCCCAGGTCCAGGACGTGGTGAAGTGCCAGATGGGTGTGTGTCGGGCCGATGAGAGTGAAGACTCCCCCGACTCGTGTAAGAACGGGCAGCTGCAGATCCTGGTGAGTGAGGAGGCCCGAGCACTCTCACTCCTCGTCATCCTGCCCCAAACTACTCAGTCTCCCTGTGCACGACCGGGAGGGGTCAGAGGCCGGGTTTGAGTCAGGCTCAGCCACTGACAGTGGGGTGGCATTGGATGAGTCCTTGCCGCTTTCGGTTTCCTACCAGTCCCTTGGGGCTCCGTTGGGCAGTACATGGAGGGGGCACACAGACCAAGTGGAGCGGGGCAGGGAGGAGTCTGGACCCCTCTCATCCTGATACACCGATCCTCTCTCTGCCCACCTGCTGTCTCCCTCTCCGCCTATAGTCAGACTTTGAAAAGGATGTGGATCTGGCTTGTCAAACAGGTGAGTCTGCTGGGTTAGGGCTGAGAATGGCCCCAGGGATGGGCATAAAGGGGGACCCCACGCCCCGTCCTGAGAGGCCCTGATAGGGGCTTGGCTGCTAGAGTCCAGCTTAGGTATCAGACAGCCCTAAATTGGATTCACGTCTGTGATTGCCACCTACTGTATGCCTTTGGGTAAATACCTTCCCTCTCTGGGCTTCCCCTGGCATCTCTGCACAGGAGGGAATGCTGCCTCCCAGAGAAGACTGGAGGTTTAGCACCTGATGGATTAGGGGACATTTGTGCCCAGGAGCCTGGGCACATACTGGCTGTTACTTTATTATATCACTTCCATGATTCTTACCAGAACCTCTTTCCACTGCTGTCTCCTGGGGAGATGCTGCCCAGGATGCAGGAAGAAGCAAGGCCCTTTGACAGTCCTGGGGTTGTGGGGTAGAGGTCAGGACATGCACAGGGCACCCAGGGAGCGGGACCTTGGCTTTGTTTCTTGCCCTGCCTTCCTGTGGGCTTCTGAGCCAGTTGTCTTCGCATTCCCTCTGGTGACAGTTTCCTTCCCTGTCCAAGCTCAGGGGCTTGGTACCTGCCCAGCTAGGGCAAGAGCCTCTGGGGGCTCCTCCTTCTCAGGACTCACCCCTCCCCCCCCCGCCCCTGCCCCCAGTTCTGTTCAAGGAGGTCAACACTTGCAACCCATCTACCATCACGGGCACACTATCCCGCCTGTCCCTGGATGAGGATGAGGAGCCCAAGTCCTGCCTCGTGGGTCCCGAGAGCGGCCTCAGCTTCTCACCACTGCCTGGGAACATCCTGGTGCCCATGGCAGCCTCGCCAGGGCTGGGGGAGCCACCACCCCCCCAGGAGGCGAACCCAGTGTACATGTGTGGGGAGGGTGGTCTGCGGCAGTTGGACCTTACGTGGCTGCGGCCAGCCGAGCCAGGCTCCGAGGGGGACTACATGGTGCTGCCCCGGCGGACTTTGAGCCTGCAGCCTGGTGGTGGGGGCGGAGGGGGTGAGGATGCCCCCAGGGCCAGGCCTGAGGGGACCCCCCGGAGGGCTGCCAAGACACTGGCCCACACTGAAGGCTACCCCAGCTTCCTGCCCGTGGACCACTCGGGCCTAGGGCTGGGCCCTGCCTACGGGTCTCTACAGAACCCCTATGGGATGACCTTCCAACCACCACCTCCAACACCCAGCGCCCGACAAGTGCCAGAGCCAGGGGAGCGCAGCCGGACCATGCCTCGCACTGTGCCCGGCTCTACCATGAAGCTGGGCTCCCTGGAGGTGAGGAGCTGTAGGGAAGGGGGAGAAAGGTCTGTCCCCTGTGTGCCTGAGGCCACGACTAAGTCACAGGCTACAGTCAGGAAGGGGCAGCCATCACCCTCCCCAGAGCAGCACCTACAGCCAGTCACCTTGCATTATTTCTTCCTCCTCCTGGGCTCAGGCAGCTCCAGGGAAATCCTGGTGTCTGAATTCCTTTGATGGGCGTGGACTTCGTGCACTGAGGGTGCAGTTCTGGGGTCATTCACGTTTGCTCTAATACCTACTGGTTAGGATGAGTCCTCCTTTAAGGAGACTGGCCAGGGCCAGGGGCTGTGTTGTTAGGGAAGCTGCATAGTTGGGCTGAGCCTGGGCCTTCACGTCATGTGGATCTGAGTTCCGGTCCGTGGTCTGCTGACCAGCAATGAGGTATGGAACACGTGGCTTAATCTCCTAGTGCCTCAGTTTTCTCTGTGTGAAGTGGTAGAATAGTTTGGAGGGTTGAATGATGTAAGGCATTTATTTCTGTGTGGAGCAAGTAGAAAGTGCCAGAAAATATGGAGTTACTGCTGTTATCATCCCTGAAATCATCCTCAGGCACTGCTCATGGCCTATGATAAGGAACCCTCTATTCCCCTTGGTAAGCCTGCCCAGGGGTTTCCTGTATATGGTCCATCGTTCCTGCAGAGTTACTGGGACAAGCAGGTGGTAGAACTCTAGAATATTCTAGAACTCTAGTTGGAAGAATGAGGGGTCGTGTGTGGATAAGAAAGGTCCTGGAGTCACAGCTCAGATGTGATTGGCTGCTCACATTTGGCCTCAGAAATCTCTCCCTGTCTTCTGCACAAAGGAAATTAAATTAGTGGCTAGAGGGGCCTCAAGTTTAGCTTTTCCTAAAATGTTTCTTGAACAGTTGGTGCCTGCTCCTGCCACAGATGGGGAAAAAAAGGGAAGGCCTAACTAAGACAGAAAATGTGACAGTGACGTTAGAGAGGGTTGCGTTAGCATTGTGGCAGGTTTGCTCTGTGGACACCTGCCCATGGTTGGGCCACTGTGGGAGGTAGGAATAAATGTGGCAGCAGTTGGAGGGGTCAGCGATGACGTACAGAATTGTGTGGGCAACTACTGTGGTGGGCGGCAGTGGAGGTGGAGTTACGGGGCGGGACAGAGAATTACAAGTTTATTCCCTTGGTCTCAGCTGTGTGTGTAGTGACTCTGGAGCATCAGGGGTCGAGGAGAGGTGTCCTGGTGTCTCCAGAAAGAGCTGTGACCAGGATAGAAGGATACACAGGTGCATGGTAATGGGCAGTAGAAGGTCCAGGGCAGAGTGTAGGCCTAATACCAGAGAAACCAGGGTTGGGCGTGGAGGAAGGGCAGGCAGGGAAAAATGAAGAGTGATATCAGGGCCAGTGGTGGTGAGTGTGTCCACCAGGTCAGGACTTGGGAGGTGTAGATCATGGTGAGGACCTTGAGGCAAGTGGCAAAACTCGTCCCCCCCCTGGGCCTCAGTTTTGCTGTTGAATCTGAGAAAGTTGGCCTTGGTCTCATGAGTCCTCCCAGTGCCAATGTTCTAAGACCCTCAGGTGTCCTCCTGAGTGGCACTGGACATCGCACAGCTTGTCAGGACCTTGAAGAAGTCTTGAGCATGAGGAGTGTGGGAGGCCAGGAGGCCAGAGCTTGTCTTGGCAGGAAGAAGCAAGCCTGGATCAGAGGCAGGTTTTTGAGAGCGTGAATCCCTGTGTTTGCAGGATGAGTGCAGGGTTCCAGAGACAGGGCAGCCTGTGCCTTCCAAAGAGAAAGGGGCGAGATGGGGCAGGAGGGGTGGGGCCTGGGGCACAGAGGGCGAATGTCGACTCTGCTCCCATGTGGGAGTCGTATTCCTGCCGCAGTGGAAATCCACTCCATGTTGACCAGTGTGCATGTGTGCGTGTGCGCCCTGTGAGCGTCTGTCCACGAGCCCTAGTCTGTGTGTGTGCGGTAGGCCTCAGCTCCTGTTTCCACAGCCCTAAGGGCTGCCCCATAAGGATTCCAACTCCTGGGCCTGGGTTGGGGCGGGTACCACAGCCAGACCCTGGTACCGGCTTTCCTGTCCCTGAAGTCCTGCCTGCAGTAAAGAGCTCTGCTTTCCTTCATTGTCTCCTTGTTGCTCCCACCAGCGAAAGAAGTTGCGGTATTCAGACCTGGACTTTGAGGTAAGTGTTGTGTGTGTGTTGAGAGTGGGTCATCTGTACCTGGATGGCCAAGTTCCTTTGCAGAGCTCCTCCCTCCCCCCCACTCCCTGCCTAGGATGTCAAGCCTGTAGTTTCTGTGGGATCTTCCCACTATCCTCTCCTGCCCAAGCAGAGCTCTGGGGTAAAGGAGAGCCAGCCTTGTCCCAGAGGGGCCCAGGGTACCCAGCACCGTGGGCAGAGGGGGCGGAGGTGGGTCCCTGGGCTGCCCCAGGGGAGCACTCCTCTGACGCCCAGCGGCTCCTAGAAGGTGATGCACACCCGGAAACGGCATTCGGAACTCTACCACGAGCTCAACCAGAAGTTCCATACTTTCGACCGCTACCGCAGCCAGTCCTCAGCCAAGGTGAGGGCTCCTCAGTGGCGGCCCCTGACTGAAGCACAGGGCCTGACCTAGTACAGTGGCCCAGGGGTCAGACCCCAGGGTCCTAGTGGCAGAAGATGCGGGTGGAGTATGTCCTCTGGCAGGGTAGCCCAAAGGAACAAGTGCATCATAAGTGCCCCTGGGCTAGGGGTGGGGTAGGACCAGCTAAGGGACTCCTACCCTCACCCTTCTTTGTTGCCTGGCAACCTCAGCTGGATGTACAAATGACCTACCCATCGCAGGAGCAAAAGTCCTAGAGTTGCACAAGAGGTGGGAAGGCACCATGGACAGTGACCATAGGGTCCACCAGGATCAGGAGGGAGAGTAAGCAGATAGAGGACATGCTTTTAGGGGGGTACAGGGGTCAGCAGCCCCAGCTCTGGAACCAGGCAAATCTTTATTTGAACTCTGCTTTGACACCTGATCGCTCTGTCACTTTGGGCAGTACTGGCTGCCTCTAGGCCTCCTGTTTGTTCTGTGCACTGAGTGAGAAGGTACTGGCCCAGTGCCACAGGCTCTTCTGCTCCCTGTACAGGAAAAGCCCAGCCCCGGGGAGCGTCCCAGCCTGTCCCAACATCGGCGGCACCAGAGCTGGAGCACCTTCAAATCTATGACCCTGGGCTCACTGCCTCCCAAGCCCCGAGAACGACTGACCCTGCACCGGGCAGCAGCCTGGGAGCCCACAGAACCACCGGATGGTGACTTCCAGACAGAGGTGTGAGTGCCATGCCGGACTGCCCACTGCACAGAAATATATATCTCTCTATTTTCACACTCCACTTTGGAACTACCCAGGAGCCGGCGCCCCCTCCCCCTCCCGAAGGCTGGGCAGGAGGTGCAGAGGACTCAGCTAGGCTGGTGGAGCCAGATATGGTGTAGCCTGGGGGCCGGGGCCCCTCTTTGTTTCTCAGAGGCCCCTTAGCCACCAGAGCCCCATCTTCGCCCCAGGCCTGTCTGTCCCTGCCCCGGGCTGGGGAGGGGGGAGGGGAACTTTGTTGAAAATAAACTTCAATCTGTGGACTTGTCTGCTCAGCTGCTTGCTCTCCCCACCCCTGGTGAAGGCCCAGCCCTGGGCCCCCACTTTGTTCTTCCATCTCCTTGGTCCACCTCGCCAGATGGTATGGTGGGTGCAGGTCAGCCCTGGCTGGGTGGACCTGGCTGGGTTCTGACGCTAGCTGCTCACAACAACCTTGCCAGAAAATTTTAGGTTTTCTATTTTATGTAGAAAAATGATGCCAGAGATGGGAAGAGACTCACTCAAGACCACATTCAGAGGCAGAGCTGGGGCTTCAGACCCAGGCTAAGTGGAGGTGGCACTTCAACCAGGCTTCTTGGAACTTGACCTTCATGGCTGCAGGGTTGCTGCAGGGAGCTGGGTTGTGGTGGAGCCTCAGTGTCAGGCCAGGGCAGGGCTGATGCCAGTGGACAAGGGTCAGAGACGCAGTGCCAGCTCTCATTGTCTACACGCCTCTGGGAGCGAACACTTGCTTGCTTCCTGGGCACCCAGGAAGAAGGGGCATAGGGTCAGCATGTGGACTCATCTTGCCGTGTGTGCCGTGGCTCTTCTGTAGTCAGATAGCACCTGGAGCAGGAGCAGTTAGCAGGGGCCGCAGGGCTGCTGCTGGCTTGGCCACTTAGCAAAATGGCCACCTCTGAGCCACTCCTAGGGACTCTGAAATACTGACCCAGGCCCTTGGAGAGTTGAGGGAGGTCAGGTGCTGTAGGAACCTTGGTGGGGTAAAGAAGGGACTGACCACTAGGGTGGGATATCACAGCTGCTGGCCTTGTTGATGGGGCTGGAGGAGGGGTGGCAGCCCCTTTGGACTTTTGCATGCCTTGGTGGCACAGGCTTCCACTCAGGCCCTTGCAAATCCTGCCTTCAGTTGGACCTCATTAGAGCAGACATGTGGGCAGGGTCATCTCAGGACTGTGTTCCTAGCCCTCTGAGCTCTGGTGACTCCTTGGCCCCCTCCTCTTGGGCAGCCCCAAGTGCTCACTCAGATACCACCTTATCTGAGTCTTCAAGGCAGTTACCGTGACTCCCATTTTATGGATGAGGAAATGGAGGCTTGGAGAGGGGATTTGATTTTCCCAAACCCACACAGGTTGCAAGTGATTATTATATTGGAATGTCATTGGGAGAGGTAGAGTCCAATGCCAGCCAGCTTAGGCACAAGGGGACTTGGGTCACTCAGGAGTGTACAAGGATCCCTGGGCATGCAGGGCTGGCCCTGGATGATAGAGTTCAGCATCAGAGAAGGTTCTGCCCCTCCTCACTTGCTGTGTGTGTGTGGGGAGGGTTGTTCTTTGAGGCAGGCTTCCTCTTCCCAGCTTCTGTCACTTAACTTTGCCCCCAGAGGGGTAGAAACTTTCTTGAATCCCAGTTAGAAAACCCCCAAGGAAGGAAAGACTGTGATTGGCCTCAAGCACTGTGATTGGCAGCCCACAGGAGCCCCTGCAGAGAGGGAGGAGAGCAGGTCTCCAAAAGCCGGCCTTCTTCCTAGAAGAAGGTGACGGGTTTGCACAAACAAAGCCCCTGTCCCTGACCTTGTGCCAGCAGACTTACTGCACAGGGCCAGGCCTGTCTCTGAACTACCCCTGCCACCTCCTAATGGACTTCTTAGTACCTTTCCCTGTGCTTCCCTCTCCTCAGCCCCTGGCTCCACTGGCTGCTGCCTCTGGGGCCATCAGGGCTGAGCTTTGATGTGCATTTCCCTCTCCCCTTGTAGTTCTGGCTTTGCCTCTGGTTGAGGGACTGTGTATGTCCACCTTGTTGATGCTGCTCCATCAGCAGCCACAGCTGGCAGCAGAGGCTCCTGGCAGTGTTGAGACCTGCCACCTCTGTGGTCAGGAACTGAGCTTTCCTGAGGCAGAGACTCTGCCCCTCCTACGCCCTCATGCCTGCTCCCCTAGGAACCATTTTGCCTTCTGACTTTGGACAGGTCACTGGGCCCTGTCTGATGGGTTTCCTTATCTATGCGTTGGCCTGAGAGCTCTTCATTTGGGCTGATTTCTAACAACCATTTCTTACTGGGCGTAAATGTCTTACCTCTTAGTGCTCCTGATTCTCTCTGCTTCCAGCCTCTAGTGCTTTGTCCACATGGCCCAAGTATGATCTTTCCAAAATGCAGATCTGATGGGGCCACTGCCCTTCTCAGATGCTTTCTGTGGGTCCTAGAATTAGCCTAAAAGGCCAGACCCTTAGTGACATAGCCCTTGCCTTCTTCCCCTCCTGGGTCACCTCTCACCTCTGTGCCTCTGTGCCCATGTTTCCCTCTGCCTAAACTCCCTCCTGATGAACTGGCAAGACCCTTATCCCTCCAGGCCCAGCCCAGGCAGCCCTCTCTACGATGCTGTCCCGGAATCTTCCCAGCCCAGCTGTCAGCACTCATTGGGGCCACACAGTCCTTGGTACACATTGTCACCACTCTGATCACACAGAGTGGCTGCCATCTGTGACCACTTGGTTCAGCTGGGCACTCAGCTGGGTCACATGCAGCAGGTGTCAGTGGACCTCTACAGAGTGAAATGGAATAAAGCTCTTTGAGCCTTGGTTTTCTCTTATGCAAAATGGGGATAATGATAATGCCTACCTAGTGTTCTTCATTGGGTATCTGGAGCATGACTTAAGATGATTCTTGGGGAATTTTGTTTGTTTGTTTTTCTGGACTGGGGATCAAACCCCAAGCCTTGTGCGTGCTAAGCAAGTGTTCTACCAGTTGAGGGTGTAGCTCAGGGGTAAAGCACTTGCCTCGTGTGTGTGAGGCTCTGGGTTCAATCCGTACCACTGGAGTGGGTAGGGAGGTGAAGGCTGGGAAACACTTTTTAAGTTCTATCTACTGCTCTGCAGTTAATTATTCCCTGTCCCAGCCTCAGGGCTATTGCAGGTCCTCAAGTGGGATGCTGTCCAGGGTGCTGAAAATGTCTTGTCCTCTCCCAAGAGATGAGGTAAGACTGCAAGGCCCACCCAAGCTCAGGTGCCATCTCTCTTTGCATCTTGGGTCCCTGCCTTCACAAGGCCAGGCCCCAAGGAATGTCCAAGAAAATACAATGTAATTCACATACATAATTGAAAATTTTGTAGTAGCCATTTTCTTTTAATTTTTAAAATTTGAAATTAATTTTAATAATATATTTAACCCAATATATTAACAATATGATAATTTTGACATCTAATCAATATAAAAATTACCAAGATGGTTTACATTCTTTTTTTATATTAGGTCCCTGAATTGAGTGTGTGTATGTGTGTGTGGGTGTGTGCTGCAGTCCTAGGTATTGAACGGAGGAGGGCCTTGCACATGCGAGGCCAGTGCTCCACCACTGAGCTGTATCTCCAGCCCTTGTGTGTGTGTGTTCTTATTTTTCATTTTTTGGTACTGGGGACTGAACCCAGGGTGCTTAACCACTGAGCTACATCGCCAGCGCTTTTCTTTCTTTCTTTCTTTCTTTCTTTCTTTCTTTCTTTCTTTCTTTCTTTCTTTCTTTCTTTCTTCCTTTCTTCCTTTCTTCCTTTCTTTCTTCCTTTCTTCCTTTCTGTCTTTCTTTCCTTTTGTACTGGAGATTGAACTCAGGGGCACTCGACCACTGAGCCACATCCCCAGCCCTATTTTGTGTTTTATGTAGAGACAGAGTCTCACCGAGTTGCTTAGCGCCTCGCTGTTGCTGAGGCTGGCTTTGAACTCGTGATCCTCCTGCCTCAGCCTCCCAAAGTGCCAGGATTACAGGTGTGTGCCACTGCGCTCGGCTATCCCCAGCCCTTTCTATTTTTTTATTTTGAGACAGGGCCTCACCAAGTTGCTGAGGTTGACCTCTAACTTGTGATCCTCCTGCCTCTGCCTTCTGAGGAGCTGGGATTACAGGTGTGTGCCACCCTGCCTGGCCATACGTGTTTTACACATACAACACAGCTCGATTGTCTCACCACATTATGTGTGCTCAGTACCCACTTGTGGCTGGTGGCTGCCACATTGGACAGCACAACTCTAGGCAGAACAAAGGCGGTGCCCTTGGGCAAGTTCATGCAGTGTCTCCTGTGAAAAGGAGGCATCTCGCTATGACCTACCTCACCTGGGTCACAGAGAGGGTCCTGGGAGTGATGTAGGAAAAGCTCCCACACAGTGACTGCTTGAAGGAGGTCCCAAGTCAGTGATCCTGGAATGTGGATATTCTGGGGCTACAGGTGAACATGGAAGGGATGTGGGAAAGCAGAGGATGGTCCTGAGGCCCCCTGAAGGCTGATGTCAGGCCTGTCTCAGCAGGACTAGGGGAAGGGTGTGCCCCCCACCTTACCCCTAAAGCCTGCTTCTTCCCTCCCACTTACAGCCCCAGACCCAGGGAGAAGGGAAGCAGACTGGGCTGGCGCTCTAACATACACATTAAAACTCAATTGGGTTTAATTCACTTTCATTAAGCACCAAGCAAAAGGAAATTAGATGACCTGGGTGTCCTCAGGAAGGACCTGGGGTGAGAAGTTGCTGGTTTCTGCCTCACGGGATTCATTTCTCCCTGGCTTCCTCATGTCCACCCTGGTGGCCTCATGGGGCCCACAGTTGGGATTGTCTAGGCCCAGTGTCTAGGACCCCCCATGTTCCTTCCACTCCTCCAAGGCTACCTACTCCAGGAAGACCGCCACCCTCTCAGGCCCTCAAGACATGCTAAGTGTCCAGGCCAGGGGAGTCTCCTCTGAGGATTTTGGCCTTTAAGACCAGTGGGAAGCCAAGGAAGGATCTAGGCAGAGGACTGGCAGGAGGAGATCTACATCTCAGCAGGGTTTCTCCAGGGGGTGTGAAATGGACAGGGAGAGCACTAAAGTGAGGGTGGACGCAGAGATCCAAGAGACCATCCAGACCAAGGAGACCTTTGAGGGGTGCTAGGGAGGAGGAAGGTGTTCCAGCCCCTGGGGTAGACTGGGATTAGGAGAGGAGTCCTGACTCTTGGGTTTCTTCTTACTCACCCTGTCATTGGCTTAGGGGTACAGGAAGAAGACCCACTTTGGGGAAGACAACTATGAATTTGGCCTTGGGCAAAGATGTTAAGATGTTAAGCAGAAAATAGGTGATTGGACACACAGGGCTGGAACTCAGGAGAGGGCCCAGCTAGAGTCACTGACATGGCAGGAGTCATGATTGGAGTAGGCTCTTGAGGGACTGGAAGGTGAAGAAATGAAGGCAGTATAGATAATTCTTGAAGTGCAGCTTTCAAAGAGGGAGAGAAACCCAGGGCCTACTGTAGGCTCTGAAGGTGAATTAGCTGGAGAGGATGTCCTTACCCTGTTCCCAAGATCCTACAAAATGACAGACCAAAAATAACCAGCTCTACCACCCTGGGAGGCAGGGTCCTGAGACCCTGTAATGGATATCATCACAGAGATTGATTCTACTCATTGGTTGGGCTGCCGGCCAGCTACGGTTCCTGGATGGGATGAAGTGAGTATTGTGGGGGATGAGGGGGGGAAGGGTGCTGGAAGGCACTCCACAGAGCCTGGACTCCTAAACCTTCGGGGAGGAGGGAGCTCTGGACTCCAGGAGGAAGCTTCCCAGCACAGATGGAGGTGCAAGCATAGTGCCCAGGCCCCCTGCAGCCCTCACCCCAGGCAAGGGCAGGGATGAGCCCTCCCTGCAGGGTTCAGCTTCCCACAGGCCTGTTCCAGGCTAGTATGTCCCCATCTCCTGTGGTGACACCACTGGGCCCCAGCCATCAATCCAGGCATCCCTAGAGTCAACCAAGAAAGTCAATATTTAATTTGGGCACCATGTTAATGCCATCGATCGCCACCCCCCCCCCCCCGACTTCCTGAGGCTCGTTTGTCACTTCCCACTCACTGCACACCTCAGTGTGTGGGGGGGTGCTGGAACCCAGTAGAGGCCGAGCTCAGGCTGGAATTGCCTTGGGGGAACTGGCCTGTGAGTGGGGGTGCTTCCCCCGGCTGCCCAGCTTCTTGTTCCCTTACAGAATCACTGATGGGCTGTGCTTGAGGTTCCCAAGCCCTGTCCCTGAGGAGAGCAATGTAGAGGGGACTGGAGGATCTTTCCTCCCACCTGGGAACTGGGTCTAATTCCCTTCATGTCCACACACGGAGCAGCCATTCCTCCATTCCTGGGAATTGAAAGGGTGAGGAAAGATGAAAGATGAAAACTGATATATACCACTGTGAGACAGAGGTGAGGATAGTTGCTGAGACTCAGAGCCCACAGGCTGTGCAGGCTCAGGCTTCGTGAGTTCCTACCTTCCTTGGTGCCCAGGGTGTTTGTGTGATGCTGTGGACCCCACAGGAGGACCCTGAGATAAGGGTCTACCTCTAGATCCTGGAGGGACCTGGAAGGAACATGGAGCTTACAGGCTCAGAGCCCAGCTAGGAGCAAAAGGGAGGACGGGTCAGGGCAGGGCCCCACTTGGAGGCTGGGCATGGTTGAGCTCCACTTTGTTCTTGTCAGCTCTGTGCATCAAGTTGTGGGCTGTGCCCCTTGGGCCAACATCATGTCACCGAGGGGACAGTCAGGGGAGCCCTGATCTATAACACTAGGCCACCCAAGGGAGATTTTGAGCCCCACTTGGAACACTAACAAGGCAGCAATCACACGTGCACACAGAGAAGCAGAAAGAAATCCTGCTTCAATGAATTTGTCCAGAGATTTGCAACTGAATATCCAAAAAAGTCATTTTTCTTTCATCATATGCAAAAGTATTATGCTTCATGGAATAGTAGAATTCCCATTATGAATTATGCATGGGAATGCCAGGCTTTTTTCCATGAGCATCTACTTGTCTTCATCTGTCCCATCCTAAGGACTCTCGGCAGCTCAGGTGACCTATTCTGAGCCATTGAGTCCAGCCTTGCCTTGGTCATTTGATAAGCATTATTTGTGCTGGGCCTTGGGCCTGAGACACCAACAACCTGAAGCTGAGGAAGACAGAGTCTGTAAAGATACCAAAGTGGAGGAGCTGGGAGAAGAGACTGAGTTTCTTTCCTGGGGTCTCTGATTGCTCTTTTATGGGGGGAGGTACTGGGGATTGAACTCAAGAGCACTCGGCCACTGAGCCACATCCCCAGCTCTATTTTGTATGTTATTTAGAGACAAGGTCTCACTGAGTTGCTTAGCACTTCATTTTGCTGAGGGTGGCTTTGAACTCTTGATCCTCCTGCCTCAGCCTCCTGAGCTGTTGGGATTAGAGGTGTGCACCACCGCACCAGCTCTGATTACTCTTTGAATGAAGTTAAGGCTCCTTTCATGGCCTAAGAGGCCAAGCCCGATCTAGCTCCTGCCTGCCACACTGACTGAATCTCCTGCCACTGTTCTGCTCACTGACTAAGCTGCAGATACAAGGCCTCCTGTCTGATCCTTGAACACATTCATGGTTTCTCCCACCCCAGGGCCTTTGCATTGGCTTTATCCTTTACTTGAAAGACTCTGTCCTAGTTTTCTCCTCTTTTGGCTCTTCCTCTTTTGATTACTGCTTCAATACTCCCCAGAAAGGACTTGCCTGCCTCTTGTCCTCTCTGAATAATCTGTTTTAATCACATCATCTTAATCTTTTCATTGTACTGTTTCTCCTGATCTGAAATTATATCACCTATTTCCTGTTTATGTGTGTCACCCCCTGGACCGTGAGCCCCTGAGGACACGGCAGGGTCACATTCATTGACACACATACTGTTGCCTGGCACATGATAGGAACTTAATAGATGCTAACAAATTAAGTAAGTAAGTAAGGAAGGAATGAGGAGATATTGAGGGAGAAATGCCCAGGAACCAACTGGTGCTGGGGGTCTAGGCCTCCGTGCCCTGCCCAAAGCAGACTGTGTCTGTGTTTATGCCTGGGTTGGGGTGGGGTTGGAGGCTGTTGTGGCTGCAGACCTGGGAAGGGGAGTCCCACAGGACATCAGCCTCGGGGCATGCATATTGCAGAGGCTCATTCCTTGAATATTAACTCACTGCTGGACTGGCAGCCCTGACTGTTTCTGAATTTTTCACTGTCAAGGCCAATAGCTGACTGGGGATGGGGGTTGGGAGGACAGAGAATCTGCTTCCAGAAAGCCACATACGCTTTTGTGTGCAAGTGTCACACACAGCTGTTTTTAGGCAGGGGCTTGCTCCCAGGTGGCCTTGCATGGTGTTGTGTGCAGTGGCATTGCTGAGCACATCCTGCCTCTAGCTGGCCTATGGGGTGCACAGGTTGGGTTGGGTTTAACATTTCATCACTTCCAAGCTCACCTGAGAAACAGAAGGGCCCTTAGAGACCATTGACTTTCACTCCCCCATTGTGCAGAGAGGAAAACTAAGGTCCAGAAGGAAGAGGATGCTTGAAGTCACATCATGAGCCATGGAGGCTCAGGGCTACAGCTCAGTGAACAGTGAGAGTGAATGGAGAGCCTTTAGCATGCCCGACACTACACTGGGCACTAGGGACTCACTGCACCAGAACAGCCTAGAGTCCAGGAAGCGGGGCTTAGGATAAGGGAGACAGAGCATGAGCAGTAGGCTCAGGAGCAGGAGGGGCTCTCCTCTGCCTTGTGGGGAGAGAGGGAAGACGGAGAAGGAAACACTTGTGCTGAGCTTTGAGGACTAATTGAAAGCTCAGCAGGCAGAGAAAGGGGAAAGGGCACTTCAGGCTGAGGGTGCCACATAAGCAAAGGCACAGAGGCATGAAACAACCTGGCAAGTTTGGGGAATTGCAGTTGGGCTGGAGAGGAGCAGGCGAGGAGGATGGGCTGCAGAGCTGAAGCCGTGAGGGGGTGGCTGATATCGCAGTGGGCCTTGGGGGCCACGATAGGTGTTTGGACTTTTATTCTAAGGGCTATAGGAGAACCACTGACGCAGACTGGTTCTAGAATTTCTATAGCTACCAAGGAAAAGTGAGTTCAACAAATATGTTTTGAGCACTTACTGTGCCAGGTACCACTGTGGGTCCCGAGGAGACAATCCTGAATGAGGCATACACGGTCTCAGCTCTGAGTTGGAGACATACACAGACACCAGGTGCACGCAGGTAGGAATCTTGGCAAATGGACAAGAAATACCCTGTTTCTACACTCTGTTTAAACCAATTCCTGTCTGATTCAATCTAAGCCCTTTCCTACAAGGTGTCAGGAAATCCGAAACTCAACCATAACTGGGGATCCCCCCTCTTCCTCCATAGGTGTGCAAAGACCTAATGATCCCACCTCATTTAAGTGTGAAGAATGTGCCTACTTTCCTGGGTCACAATGCTCAGAGTCCTAGTCCACATGGTTCCTCCAGACTCAGTGACTCAGCTGTTCCCCTGAGGCCTTTGTAGGTGCATTTCCACCCAACCCACAGCTCCCATCACCTGTCCTGGTGGGCGCCACTACTCATAGGACCCTCACTCCTGCCCCCTGTACAGCTGGTTGCCACTCTCCTTTCTCTGTCTTCTTCTCTTTGTCCCTTGGGAACCCCTAGCACAGTCCCTTCCAGAAGGTGAGCTTTTTTCAGAAGTCAGAATGAGCCATCAGGCTTCAAGAAGCTTTTGTGTTCTGCCCAGCACAGTTCCCTTAGGCTGGGAAAATCAAAGGCTGTGGCTATCAGCTTGGAAGGGGAGAGGGGAATACGGGAAGGCAAAATAAGCCACATCTCAATAAGTTGTCCTGCCTCTGGAGGATGGTGACTATAGACCCAGGTGTGCACTGGAGGTGGGGGTGCAGTTCGCTGTAGAAGCTCAAACAAGAGCACCTGACTCTGCCCTCTGAAACTGTGTGTCATAAGGAATGAAAATTTTCACAGCATGCCTTCTCTGATTAGTTAAAAATTGATAAATCAATGTAGTTCAAACTCTCTTGTTACTTATGTCAATAAGCATCCTGGTATAGAAGGCTTAGAACCATACTCATAGCTTTTCTGGGGGAAAGAAAAAAGAATTTATTTGGTAACATGTAAAGAATATATCCAAATATATATTTGTTTCATGAAACGCATATACACATTCACATTGTTTTCAGAATTATCCAGCTTTCAGTAATAACACTATAATTAATGATTAATCACAGGACAAAACTTTTGTTTCTTCTTTAATAAATGTACATAGCCAAAGAATAAATCAAAGGACATTTCTTTTAAATTTTAATAGACATGAAGTATCTTAATGAATACAAATATATGAGAATAAAGATCCTTAACCTAGCATAAAACAAACAACAAAAAAAGTGTAAATCAGTAAGGC
>CM053400.1:20457994-20532039 GCA_028644305.1 Xerus rutilus | reverse complement strand
AGATGTTATCTTTCGTGCAGTATTGGAAGAAATGAATATAGACCATAATTCATTGATTTTAATATGTACATATTTTTACATTTTTGATGTTTCTGAAATTAGAATGTGTGATGTAATAGATAGCATGTCATAGTTTTATTGGCAGGCCTTTTAAAAATGGCTTTTATAGAAATAAAAACAATAATAGTGCATCTTGCAAAAAAAAAAAAAAAAAGAGCACCTGACTCCCACTTGGGATCAGGAAAGGCATCCCAAGGATAAGAGTTTCTGCCAGACTGAGCCCTGAAGACGGTAGGAGTTGGACAGGAAGGGTGTTGCAGGAAGCGACAAAAACTAACACCCTGATGGGGTGGAATGCAGAAAGAGCCTGTGAGTGACTAGGGGCTGGGTGGTAAAGAGCCAAGATTTGGAGTTTATCAGGACCATGTAGAGCCATGGAGATATTTTAATCAAAGAGCGACACAGCCAGATTTCTGTTTTAGAAACACGGCTTGGCTATGAAGAATGGATGAGGGAGAGTAAAATCGGAGGCAGGGAGAGCAGTTGGCAGATGCTTCAGGCACCAGTGGCTGGGATGGAGAGAAATCAGGTTCCATGAGAAGAAGGACTTGAGGCTGGGGGCGGGGACGGGGGTAGACCTTAGGATGGATCCAGTTTCACACTGGGGAGAATTCTGGAGTTGGAGCACGCTGGGCCCAAGGAACATCCAGGGAGAGGAAGGATTACCCGCTCCTTCCCCACTCCACCTCTGCTCTGCGCGATTCCCAAATTTCCCACTAGATGGTGCCGGGAGAACGGGCTCCGCCTCCCATCCTCCACCCTCCTCCCGCAGAAGGTTGGGCCTCGACTTGGGCCTCCCCAAACGCGGGTTCCCTAACTCGCCACGAGAGCACATGTGTTCATGTGCCCTCACTTCCTAGGAAGTGGTTTCAGTGTCCAAAGATCATTAATAGAGGAATCTGGCGAGATACCTCTGCCCAAGTGCCACGTGTGCCTCCTGGCGCCCACCTATCCAAGGTTGTTTCTGCGCTCGGCCCCTCTGGCCTGCAGTACTGCCTGGCTCCCGCAGATAGGTCCTGCTGTCTAGAAGTTTCCAGTAACCGCGTCCTCCCGCCCTCCCTTCGACGCTCTCCTTCTCGCCGGGGGATTGGGCCTCCTTCCCTCACGCCTGTCCCACCTCCCTGCACCCAGGCCTCTCAAGACTTTGGGATAGGATCGAAGGTTGGCCAAGGTTGGGAGGTACCGCTTAGGAGGCGGGGTCTAGGATGCAGCCGCCACTAGGGCTATGGGTGGAGCCCAAAGCGCTTCGGGGGCGTGGCCAATGGGGGCGTGGTGAGGGTAAGGCTGGAGGCCGGGTCGACAGCAGCAGGGTGGAGTAGGATCCCATGAACCTGGCAGGTCCCTCTTCTCTCCCATTCTGGGCACTTCAGTCACCAAAGCCCCGCCCGCCCTGTCCTGCAGTCCATCTGGAGGCTCCGGGGCCCTACTTAACAGGTCGCTCCTCGGGAGGTCGCGCCCAGCTCTCTGGAACTGCCGGACCTTGCGGGGAGGGGGAACGCGGGACGCCCTCTGGGCCTAAGCCGTACCCCCAGCGCAGGTGATGACACCCCTGCCCCACGAGCGTCTGTCCTGTTTTAGGTGGACGGCTGGAGGGCACGGAGCCTGAGGCCCGCGAGGGAGGAGCTGGTCAGGCTCTTGCGCCCCCACGAGGCCCCCCTTCCCAGCCATTCAGCGCTCAAGCCCGGAGCCGGCTCTAAAAATAGCCCGGGGCGCCGGAACATGCCCACCCAGGAGCGGGTCAGGGAGGCCTGAGTCACCCAGTGTGGGGGGGCTACCCCGCTCCCCCCACGGGAGCCGAGGCCGTCTTGATGGCCGGGCATCACTCCGAGTCTCTTGGCTCGCCTCCGCGCTCTTGGCTGTGTGGTGCCCTCCTCCCAGGCCGGGCGAGCAGTAGCAGCCACAGCCGGGAAGGATTAGGAGTTCCTTGGCCTGATTTATTTGGTTGTTTTTGTGTGTCTGGCGGCGGCGCCCCCGCCTGGCGGGACTGTCACGTCTGCACCTGCCCTTCCCTACTGCCTAAACTCACCAGTGTGTTCTAGGCTTCTGGGTGGGGACCTGGGCTGGGACCAAAGGTCCCTACTGGGATCTTAGAACTTCTGGAGCAAACATCCCCATTCTACAGATAGAAAACAGAGTTCTGAATTGAGGCAGGGGCCATCACAGGGCAGTGTGTACTATGAGAACCCTGTAGTCAAAGCACAGCTCTGCCTCTTGCAGAGAAATGTTAAGAGGACCACTTGCTTAACTTCTTTTAAGGCCCATTTCACCAATGATGGTGATGATTTTTTTTTTTCAGTACTGGATTGAGCCCAGGGGCACTCTACCACTGAACTAGGTCCCCAGCCCTTTTTTTATTTCAAGACAGGATCTCACTAATTTGCTCCAGCTAGCCTGGAATTTGCAATCCTCCTGCCTCAGTCTCCCAAATTGCTGGGATTGCAGATGTGTACCACCACCTCATTAAAATGGCTTTTTAAAAAGTGTATTGGAGTTACACCTCATTCAGCCCCAGCCTAGCAAGTTAGTTACCACCTCTGGCACCTATTTTCCTCCCAGTTCCGAGGAAGGTTAATGAGTATGGTATGCCCAGCTCCCCACTTTGCAGCTAAGGTGGTATGGGGAGCCTGGGTAGACATGGAACAGCTGGTAAATTGTGAGGGGTACACTAAGCCTGGGTCAGGGGAGAGAAGGGGTAGCATCCTGGGCCTTACACAGGTCTGGCTTTACCTCACCCCATTCCTCATCCCAAGAAGGGTACACGTTTGGGCCAATACAGGTTTAAGACCCTCAGAATTGAGGAATGGAAAGGGCTCAAGAGTCCCCAAGTTCAACCTCCCCTAAAACCAAATGCATCTAGGCGGACCTTGGCCTTGAACCCAGGTCCTCAATCTTGCAGACTTACCCCACATCTTCCAACTGGCTTTCAAAATACTAGCATCAAGCCTTTTCTGAATGGTCAAGGAGGACAAATATTCCAGCTGGTTTTATTTTTTTTACATATTATCTAGGCCACTCCACAGAAATCTATCTTATATCTGTCAGAAACTACATGACATCAGTTATGTAAATAGTGAAACAGGGGGAAGGGGGAAATATCAGAGATGAACATGGATGTGAAGTGCACAGCAGGAGTCCCTGGTAAATTACTAGCCTTCTCAAATAATAATAATGCCAATAATAATTAACATTGAGTGTTTCCTGCAGGCTTGGCTCAGTCCTTATGCATTATCTCATTTAATTCTCACTACAATTCCATGTGGGTAGATGTTATTATCTCCCCATTTTACAGATATGGAACCTATGGCTCAAAGAGGTAAAGGGAATTGGCCTAAGAGAACAATGCCGGGAAGTAGCAGAGCCAAGGTCAGACCCTTTCTGATCTTTGATTTTATTTTCCACCTTGGTGAAAAGTTGAGTTTGCATCCTGAATGTTGTCCAGCCCCACTCAGGCAGCCCATCATGCTAGCCCAGTTGTCAGGCTCCCCAGCTCAACCCCAGGCACTGACTCCTGGGAGAAGGTGGACAGAGATTCCAGGATTCAAAGAATTATGACTCCAACTGTCTGAGGTGTTTGCATGCAAAGAAAGAATCTGGGATCCCCTAGCTGCTCCTCTCCTCCCCAGGCCTCACCTGCAGTCTCTTTGGTTTATAGCATCCCTTTTACTCATGTGGCAAGTATTTATAAAGTACCTGAACTCTTCAAGGCTCTAGGGGGAATGGGAGCAAAAGCAGGCTCCTCTGTGCCTTATGATCTGGCAGGGCACCAGAAGCCCAACACATCACTGACCAATAACTGATTATATCCCTCCCTCCTCCAAGCCTCTGCTCAGATCTGCCCACTCTGAGAAATTGGTCCCCGCCACCTTCCCTACCCACAGAGGCAAAGACAGTCTCAAAGCTAAATGCTGCGGGGAGAGGGAGGGAGAAGGGAACGAGCCACAGACTGCATGTATTGTGCTGTGAGGGTGAGACACAATCATTGTCTGTCCGGGGTAACTGGCATTTGTTGAGTTCCAGGAACCAAGCTCAGCACTTTACATGTTACCCTCTCAGTGACCCTCACCACATCCTTGTGAGGAAGATTCCATTTTACCAACAAGAAAACTGAGGCTCACTCCAGGAGATGCAGTCATTTGTCAAAAGTCCACAGCTAGTAAATAGTGGAGGTGGGATTCGAATCCACTTATCCCAGGGCTGCAGCCTCCCCATTTAGTCATTATGCTAAGCTCTTAATGGATTTATTATAAAATTTTATTTGAAATATTGCTCTTTTTCTGGGTTCATGAACACAATATAACAGTATAACCATTACTTAATTTTTATAGAATAAACTAAGGCCCAGAGAAGCCCAGGGGTTGGCTTAAGGTCACACAGCACAGCAGGACTGACTTTGAGTTGGTTGGTAGCCAAAGGGATGCTTGAGTAAGGGTATAAACTATGATACCAAAGCCTTGGGAGGCCAATTCTTGCCCTGACAGATTGGGGTTCTTGGGGGTGGAACCAGGCCAGCCTAGGGGGTCCTCTATGCAGCCTGCACACCACCCTCACACCTGCACTAGGAGGTCTTGTGCTATGGGACAGAGGCCCCAGGGATGCCTGGGGAGACATGGGCTATATAGTGCAAACCCTACTCTGCTTGTTTTGCAATGCAGTGTCTTCTGTGCCCTGCTCTGCACAGGTCTAGGGAGTTGGCCAGAGTCAGGAGAAAATGAAGTTTTAGTCTTTGCCCTCTGGGGAGGTGACAGTTGCCTGGGGTGCAGGTCCTAATGTGGGGGAGCAGGAACATTCACTAGGTACCAGCACCAGGAGAGGAGTTTTCCCTTTGTCGCCATCTCCTTTAATCCTTCAGCGATCCTGGATGGCCAATGACTGACTGTTAGAGGAGGAGAAGTGACATCCCCAAGTGACAGGGTGAGCCAGAGTTGGGATCTGAACCCAGGTATAGGGATCTACCACTGTGCCTGCTGTGGGTGTCTCAAATGTGCTCCTGGGGCCAGCATCCCCTGGGAACTTGTTAGAAAAGTGAACGCTACAAAACCAGAAGCTCTGGAAGGTTCATCAGACCAGTCAGGCTGGGAACTTGCTCAGTGGTTACTTGCCTAGCATGTGCAAAGCCCTGGGTTCAATCCCTGGCACTGCAAAAAAATAATAAAAGTTGCATTTAGAAGCCTCAGGGAAGGGACTCGACCCTCTGTGTGCACCAAGACCTCCCAGGGTAGGAACAGTCCCCCTGCTTACAGTACCTGAGAGTCTGTAGGTGACTTGACTGCTTGAGATCACAAACCACAGGGTCAGGAAGAACTCAGTTCAGATCTCTGCTCCCAACCCAGAGACACTGTGACTCTGATCTCAAATCTTGGCCTTCTTGATGAAGTGGAGGCCACAACAGCACCTTACCTCCTGGGACTGTTGTGGGTTAAATGAGATAGTAGATCCTGTTTGACAGAGAAAAACCGTGGCCCAGAAGGGAAGGATTCACCCAGGTATCTTTGTGGGCTCTTTCCCAGACAGTACTCTGCCTGGCAGACCTGTCCCCAAGTGACCAGTTCAAATCCAGGCTCTGTCTGTGTCCTCTGTGTGACCTTGAGCTGATTCTGTCTTCTCTGTTTCCTTGCCCTGCCTGGGTCTCCTGTGGTTGTCCGGAGACTGAATTGAATTTCTTCATGAATGGTGCCAGCCAGCATTTCAGAAGGGCTCAATAAATGCTAGCTGCTGTTATTAAAGGCAGAGCTGAGATCAAACTCTGGTGTCCCAAGTTTTCTAATGACTCCCACCCCTGGTCAGAGTATGATTAAGAGTTTAAAGGAGGACAAGGAATGTGGGGATTCTGCAGAGCCGAAGCTTCCTCTGGGAGCAGAGCAGGGCTTCTCTGCCTTGGAACTACTGACATTGGAGCCAGGCAATTCTTCATTGAGAGAGGACTGTCCTGTGCCTTGTAGGTTGTCTGCATTCCTGGCTTCTACCCTCAGATGCCAGCAGCTCCCTCCTCCTCTGTTGTGACAATAAATAATGTCTCTAGACACTGTCAAATATCTCCTGGGTGGGGGCGAATGTTGCTTCCCTGTGGAGAACCAGAGGCCTGGAGTGAGCAGGCGCCCTGCTTTAAGGAGCTTTACCACCAGGCAAGGTGAGTCAAGCTGGGATCCTACACTTTACCTTATGGTACAACAGGGACTGAGGCCCAGGGTCATACAACAGGTAGAGGGATGGTTCTTGTGCCTGCCACCTCTCCATAGGTCCCTTAGAACAGGTGGCAGAGCCCAGGGGACAACCGAGGTGAGGCCCATGATACCTGCAGTGTCTCCCTCCCCTGGCATCTCCCTCCCCTGGCCATCGCCATGCCCATAGCCATGCCCAACAGGGTCTGGCTTCACCTCTCCAGCAGCTCTAGGGTGGTCAAACCAAGCAGGTGCCTGGTAACATGAGTGACTTGAAGTAAAACGTCGTGCCTGGGCCTGGGTGATGGATGAACATTGCCAGGGCCCAGGGTGTCCATGAGGGGCTTGCCATGGCCCCGTAGGGCAGGTGGGGCATTGGCAGGGTGGAGCGCTGGCCCTCCTGCTGGGGCCATAAAGCTGCCAGCCGGAGATGAAAGATGAGTCTCCCTGCCACAGGAACATGGACAGCTGTGGAAACGTGGTGGCTGTGCTGATTTAGGGCAAGGAGTGGGGCTGCGGTGGGGGGTGTGAGTGTGAAAGACAGACACAGAAATACAGGGCCAGAAAGATGGAGCCCTAAACAGAAACAGAGACAGGGGAAGACAGAGAGGGGGGAGATACCACTGAGAGGAGTCAGGGTAAAAGAGCTAGACAGAGATGGTGGGATGGAAATCAGAGATAGGGACAAAGACAGAGACACAAAGACACAGAAAGTGTGAGAAAAAGACAGAGATAGAAATCAGAAACATAAAGAGATAGAGATACAGAGTCGGTGTCCCAGAGCAGAGGGAAACGGGCGCCTGGGTGGGTTCCAGGATCAGTAGGGCAGTAGTAATGGTGGCCAGGGTCACTCAGAAAGACAACACACACCAGAGCTGAGGGTGGGTGGGTTTCCACCAGGGCTATGTGGTAAGGAGTGACCGGGGCTCCTCGTGCCTGGAGGTCAGGGAAGACCACTCTGAGGAAGTGGCTAAGGAGGGGAGCCCTGGACAGCAAGGAGCCAGCCAGCCTGGCGAAGGCTGGGGTCCAACCTAGGTAGAGGGAAGAGCAGGATCAAAAACCCCCGAGGTGAAAACGATGTGGTAAATTCAGGCTGAGAAAGGAAGTGGGGGGGGACACAGCTTTTGGGGTGAGGTGGTAGATGGGAAGGCAGAGGCAGACCATGAAGGTCTGAAGGAAAGGTCTGGGGTTTTATTCTAGGTATAATGAGACCTGGAAAACAACAGGTGGAGGTCAGGGAGTGTCTCCCTGGCTGCAGGGCGGGTGAGGAGCAGTGGTCCCTGAGCAGTGGGCAGAGCAGCTGGGAGCCCCTGCAGTGGCTGCATAAAAGAGGAAGGAAACTCCAGCAAGGGGGGCAGCAGTGGAGGTGGGAGGAGTGGTCAGAGGAGGCCTGCATTTGGAGGGTAGAGGTGACAGGATTGGAGGGGACTGGTGGGGGAAGGAAGGAGCCAGGCTTAGGTTTTTAGCCTGCACATCCAAATGAATTATGGTGATACTTACCAGGATGAGGAACCTGGGAGGAAAAGATCTGTAGAGAGCAATCCATCACGGGTGATGTGTCTGTGTGCACACCCATGTGCACCTATTCTGAGTCCTAAGTGTGTGTGTGTGTGTGCCCTTGGAGGTCCAGGACGACTGCAAGCCAAAGACATGCAGGCCACCTCTGCTTGGATGTATGGGGGCTCCCGGGTCTATACTGGGACTAGGCCCTATTGAGCTCTTGACTCTTCCCCCCAGCCCCAGGCTCTGCTGCTGCCAGATGGGGATTCCCAGAGGCCAGCTGGAGTATTGGGAGGCCCCTGAGCATTACCAACATCTGGGCACATTACCCGAGGCCCAGGAGGCCCTGGGAGCTCTACCCGGCAGCGGCAGGCAGGCTCCAGGGCAGCTGGTGGCGATTAGCAGGATTGATTATCTTGTTGCGATGCCATCTGGGGTGAGGGCACTGAGCCTGGCCCCCCAGGAGACCCCACTTGCTGGCTTTCTGGGACTGAATGCATTTAAATGTGTCCACATTGGTGCGTGTATGTATATCCACACCTGTGTCAGTGTGTGCATTACTGAGTGTCCCTGTGGGGGCTGAGTCCATGCTGCCACCTGTCCGTGTGCACATGCATTTATCTCCCACAGGTATGCAGGGGTCTCTGCTTGCACAGCTGAGTAATTATGCCTGCGGGCATAATGTCTGTGTATACGTGTGCACGTGTCTATGTGTACACACGTGGTTGTGTGCATACATTCTGAGAATGAAGTGCCTGTCTATGTTTGAGTATGTCCAGGATTATAGTCCTGTGAGGTCCCCTGGTTCCTACATATGTCCTTGTGGATCTGTTTAGGAAGACATGTGGTGCGTGTGCATACCTATGTGTGAACATGCGTGTCTATGGATGCATGTGGAGAGTGCAATCCAGGTACTGCAAGAGAACGCACCTGGCTGTGTGCACATGGTCAGGTGAGGAAAGCATGTGGGTACATTTTTACATTGCGTTTATGATCCAAGCAGAGGGTGTGTCCCAGGCTTGGCTACGCTTGGGGTGTTATGGGAAGGCATATGGGCTCCCCCTTCTCAGGTTCCTGGGTCCCTGGCTCTGGCTGCTCTGCCCCAGTCGGTGGGAGTGGCCAGGATGACACAGGATGATATCCAGGCTCAGGGGATGGTGGTCTCTGCTGCACCGTGGACTGGCTGCATGATCCTGGGCTAGTTACATTGTTCTTATGCTTCAGGTTTCCCAACAGCAAGACAGGGATGAGCACAGACTTCCGCGGCGTAGAGTTGCTGTAAAGATGAAGACGCGGCAAATGTGGAACTGTTCAAACAGCCTGACCCATACCCGTTCCCCAGTTCTTCCTAGTGCCCAGCACTGGGCAGTAGTGCTGGTGGCTGGGCCTGTGCCCGCCCACTCCTCAAGCCAGAGTTTCAGAAAGCCCCACCCCCTGCACTTCCTGCCTGCTGAGCTCAGCGCTTCCCAGGCCCCACCACTGTCACCGCCACATCTGGGCCCAGCTCCTTGCAGGGACCACAGTGGGGCGCCTCTGTGGCGTGAGGTAGTTGGGGTTTCCACTGACTCAGCGCCTCTGAGTCTGGAGGCGGGAAATCCCAGGCCTGTTCTCCCCCTGCCAATGTTAGATGGAGCCACAGACCTGTGGCTACATGCTGGTGCTTCAACAGGGAGCCCACCCCCAAATCAAGACACTCCAGTTGCTCCCCCTTCAGCCCCACATCCATTCCTTACCACTCCCCGGCTTCTTGAACCCATTTCTCCGTGGCCCCTCAATTTTGGTGCCAAGAAAGTTGTTTGCTGCCTCCTGGGGGGACTCTGTGTACATGGGCTCACCTTAGTCAACCTCCCCTGTCCCTCCCTCCTCAGAAGTCCCACCTTTCATCCAACCTCAGTTCCTTTTGCTTCCTTAGACCCTGGATATAAAGCAACTGCCCCACCCCCACCATCCCCTGCTAGGGATCACAATAATAATGAAAACAGCAGCAAATATTTCTCCCCTATGTGCCAGACCATGTCTAAGTGCTTTTACAGACTTTAACCCATTTCTTTTAACAAAGGTATATGAGGCAGATACTGTCGTGACCCATCTCACAGACGTGCAAGTGAAGTCCAGTTAAATGGTGCATTTGAAGCCACCAAGCCACAGCAGAGGGCAGGAATGAGCTCTTCTAGCCTCGGCTCTGAGAAAGACTAGGGAATCCACGTGGTTCGCTTCTCTGGGAAAGAGGCCAGAGCAGAAGGGGTTAACTTAAGGCAGGGGTTGGGGGTGGAGGGATCGGCTGCCCCGCTCCAGTGCGGACAGACAGAGGGACAGACTGGGAATGTTAGGCCGAGGAATTGGAAAAAGCTGACCACTGAGGCCTGGGCAGCAGCCACGTCACGGGTTCCAAGATCTGGGGAGGAGGGTCTCCGCCCCCCAGCCTGGGGCGACCAGGGAGAGGAAGCGGGGCACAGGAAGCCCTCAAACTCCAGGCCTGGCTCAAAGAGCCGGGCCTCCTGCTGCCCGCAGCAGCCCCTTCCAGGCAGCTCTGGGCACGCAGGTCCCGCCTCGCTCCCTCGCGGCGGCTCACCTGGCGGGGAAGTGGGAGGGGCGGGCCGGGCGCTCGGCCAGGCCAGCAGGGAGCGGGCTGCGCGGCGGTCCCACCGCCAGCCGCCGCTGCCGCCGCCGCCCCTCCTGCCTCCCCTCCCACCTCCCTCCTCCTCGGGCCTGGCGGGCCGGCCCAGCTGGGATGCATTAGCCGCGCTGGCAGGTCCCCAGCCCCTGGAACCGCCCCTCTTCCCCCACCCGAGTGGCCGGCAGTCCCGGCAGGCGTGTGCCGGCTGCACTCAGCCGGGAGAGCTGCGGGCGCCGGGAAGCTGGGGACCCGGCCCAGCAGGGAGAGATCGAGGAACCCCAGGTAGCTGGTGGAACTTAAGCCCTGCTTCCCCTGGCCCCGGCTGCCCTGAGGCTGCCTGGATCGCTCAGTGAGGTGAGGGCATACCCGGCCACCGGTAAGTGGGCATGGACTGGGCTGCCTCCCTGCTCTGGGCTCAAAGGCCCTTTCTGCCTCTGACTTGCTGTGTGTCCTGAGGCAAGTGGCATCCCCTCTCTGAGCCTCAGTCCTCTTTGCTAAGTAAGGATGAGCTCTAATTTCCATTCTGGTTCTCCTTTCCCTGCCCACAGTCTGTGCGTCTGTGTTGAGGTGGGACATTTCCTTGAAAGCCTCTCTCCCTCCATCCCTGATCCCTGTAGCCCTCCACTCAGACGGTGCCAGAGACTGGGAGCCGAAGAGGACATGAACACATCCACATTCACGCCTCCACATGTACCCACACGCCACCCACAGTTGGCAGCCCTGCCATTGGCTGGCAGAAGGGAAAGGCCAGGATAGGGTTTGAGAGGTGGGATGTGCACACCGGTGGGACAGGAGTAAATAGGGTGGGGGCACACTTCCGTCCTAAGGAGAAGGGGGCAGGAGCCTGCCTCCACATATGCTGGGACAAGGGGTCCTTTCTGTTCTCATTTCCTATCCAGGACCAAGGGAGGGAAAGTAGGATTCCATCGGAAGGAATGAGGTCAAACTTGCATCAGAACTTCCCAACAGGAAGGCCTAGTGGAGGGGTGGTCACAGGCTGGCTGTGTGCGTGTGTGTATATATGCAAATTGGGATGTCTGGGTTCATCAGGCATCATCTGTCTGTGAGCATACCTTTGCGCAGGTAGGCTTATATGCACGCACTGGTACCACGTGTGTGTCTGTGCCTGTGCCATCTGCATGTGTTGAGCTGACACACGCTTGGCTCTGTGTGTGTGTGTGCACATGAGCTGCCTGTCCTCGGGAAGGCCGGATGATGTATGGCTTTGAGGACTGCTTGCTGAGCCTGCATTGATTTATCTGGGCCCATCCATCAGGGTTTAATAAAACTAAAAGACGAGCATCCATCAGCAGGGGAGGTTGGTAACAAGGTCCGGAGCCCTGGCGACCTGCTCTACCGCCTACCGTACCCATGGGGGAAGCTTGCTGGGCCCACACACAGCCTGGAATACCTGCCAGGAGACTCATCCCAGTCTCTAGCCCCTGACCTTGTGGGTGTTTGGCAGGGCTGCGTGTGTGGAGCTGGGTGCTAGAGGTAGGTAGGTACCAGGCTGCTCACTGCCAGCACGGTGCTCAAGTACTGAATTGCTTCTCACTGTTTTGATAAATAGCCTTTGCCTCAAGTTCTGTCACTACCCTGACTTTCCTGGCTTCTAGGACCCTTCTAGGGCTCTCTAAGTCCAGAAAATTACCAACCCCCTTCAGTGGGCATAGCCAGAGGCTGCCAGGGCCTAGTTTTAGTGCTCTGGCCAGTATTCTGCTCTGGCTGGCCATTGTTTTTAACCATACCGGTGGTTAAATATTTTGATTATCACCCTTGCCCAGATACTCACCCCAAGCTGGTGGTTGGGCTCCTAAGAGAGACTGATGCCTGGCTAGACCTCTTGCCACCCCAATCCTAGAGCCAGGGATCCAGGGGCTGATTGTACTCACCCCTGTGTGGAGTTGTGTTATGGGAACTCAGGACCCCGCCTTCCTGGTCTCTGTGGTTTTCAGGTGCTGTGGCTGTGGCTGACCCCTCTGGACCAGGATGTGGGTATCCTGGGCTCCTGGTCTGTGGCTGCTCAGTCTCTGGGCCACCTTCAGCCATGGGGCAAATACAGGTGAGATAACAGAAGGGCCTGGGTACCATAGGTCTACAACTGGCTCCCTGAGGTGCCGGAGTCTTTGCATATATGTGGCCATGTATGTACTGGTCATGTGGGCATTCATGGGAGAGTCTCAGGGCTGGGCTTAGGATGGCCTAAAGTGTTTGCAGACTCAAGCCTGGAGAGTGAGCTGGAGAGCCTGTGTGCATGTGTCTCTGTCCCCGAGCACCTCTGTGTTTTCATCTTGGAGTGGCTCTACATGTATGCACAGCCCTGGGCCTTTAGAGGGAGAACAGCTCCCTATCCAGTACATAAACCCATCTTTGCGTGCCTTGCTGGAGCCAGTGGGGTGGGGAGGAGCCAGCACTGTGTTCTGCAGAGAGCAGCCGCAGCATCTGCTCCTTTTCATGGTGGAGAATCCATGCTCCAGCCCCATGCTTCTCCTCCACCGCCAGCCTGGGTCAAAGGGCTGCCCAGAAGTGAAGTCTGCCCCAGACTCTGGATAGGGTAGAGGGTGCCACTTTCGAGGGTTCAAAGCCAGGGGAATTTGACAGGACAAACTGCCCAACCCTGCTGGGTGCCCTCTGGGCTTGGTGGCTCCACTGCCTAGCCAGGTGAGAGCAGAAATCCTAGAGCCCAAATCCAGTCAGCCAAGGGAGGCAGAAAAACCAAGGTGTGGTAGCAAAAGAAAAAGGGTTGTGCAGCGGGGGTAGATGTGACTGCCAGTCCTATGTGCTCTATGTGTGTGTGCGTGTGAGAGAGGGCATGTGCACACCCACACATGTGTTTCTGTGTGTGTGTATGGAGTTGTGCTCTCCTCTCCCTTACCAGGTCCCCTGGGGGGCTGGGGCAGAAAATTTCAACATCTGTAAGGAATCTGGGCCCATTGCCAAAGGGTGAGTCACCCATTGCTGCTGAAGACAGTGATGGTCTTTCTGGCCAGACCTGGGGGAGGGAGACTCCAGTGGGGTCATCATGCCCAGGAACACAGGATTCCAGGGGGTTGCCAGCTTCTAGGAGCTGACTTTACCGTCTTGCTCCAGGTTCCCCACCTACCTTGATGGCAAGGCCCTTTCGATCCTAGCCTCTATCTCTCTGATGTAGCACCTCCTCAGTACTCTGCCCAGCCAGCCCCAGGGACAGGGATCATGGCTGCCCGCCTGTCCCTTCAGGGCTTTGGAGACTTGCATTAAATTCCCCTTCTTCAGGAGCCTTTACCCACTTAGTATGCCCTGCCTAGTACCCGAGCCCCTGGTGGTGCTCTGGGGCTTGTGGTCCTCTCCAACTGTCTGCTTCTTCTCACTCTTTCACTAGATGGTTATCTAGGTGAAAAGTCGTTCTGATAGCTGAGGCTTGTGTATGGTCTGCTTGCCTGCTTTGGATGTGGGAAGTGGGACCCCACCCATTGCAGAGAACATGTGTACCAGCTGCACATGGCGTCCCAGTGGCACTAGTATCCACAGCTCACACATGTGCAGATAAGCTCACGCACTCTTACTTAACATGGAATGTGTGTGCACCTGACACTTCCTCATCCCTGAAGTGCTCCTTTGCGCCCCCCCCCCTGCTTCCTGTGTATGTTGTGGAGGGAGTACATGGATATCTATGGCTCCCCACCGGCCTGTGCTCTGGGGCTCCCCAGGATTTCTTTCCTTCCCTGCCTTACTGCCTGGACCCTGACTCGGGGTGCTGGGAAATTCCGGTTCCCGGAGTTCTGGTCCTGTTTATGGCTCACTTGGTGGCCTTGGGCTGGGCCTCAGTCTTCCCAGCTCTACACTGGGCTCCTCCTGACATCCAGGGTCAGAGTGTGAGTATGGCCTCAAGGCAGGACCAGGCTAAAGGTCCAGAGTGAGGTCTCTAAACTTGCCCCTTCCCAGGTTCTCCAGGAGCCCAGCCAGGTGGTACCCCAGCCTGAGTCCTCCCTAAAGCTCCTTGGTCCCTTCTCTTCTAGTTGAACAGTGTCCACCTTCACAGCAAGAAGGACTCAAGCTGGAGCACAGTAGCGACCTATCAGCCAATGTGACTGGTGAGTGTCCCTCTCATTCCACTGTCCCCTTCTACCATCTTCCTGGAGTGGACTGTGCCCCTCTTCACCTGCCCACTGAGCTCTTCCTCTGGTGTCTTCCTTGAAGGCTTCAACCTCATCCGCCGACTCAACCTCATGAAGACCTCCACCATCAAGAAGATCCGCAACCCCAAGGGGCCTCTCATCCTGAGGCTGGGGACAGCCCCACTGACCCAGCCCACACGGTAAAGGCATCAGTGTGACCACTGGGAATTGATACTGACCTCAGCCACACCCAAGCAACTTGATGTGGGGCCTAAGCCCAGGAGCCTCTCTGGGGGTCATGTCACCCCTCCCCTTGCCAGGAATCAACCTGATCTCTACCTCTGGGGCTTGCACAGTGGGCTGCAAGGGGGCACCCAGCAGCCCTTCTGGCTAGCAGTGGGTGGGACCAGCTCTGCGTCCCTTGGGCACCATGAGAACACTAGGATGAGGGCAGGAATCTCTCAGGTGTGTTTGTAAGTCTCTGTGTGTAGGTGCACATGTGTGCCCATGGGTGAGGTCCAAATTCCCACTGGTCTCTGAGTGTTCTGGCCCCTGCTTACCTCTGGCCTTGAGTCCCCAGATGCTCCTCTCTTTCTTGAAAGGGTCATGCTGAGCCCTTTCTGTGTTTTGTTTCATTTTGTTTTAAGCATCTCTCCTTCCACCCCTGGTCCAATTCTTCACTACAGGGCATCCAGGATTCCCCAGAAGCCCTCACCCAAAGCGTAATGGAGTGAAATAGTCATTTTCTGGGGATTCTTTGTCTATGGTCCCCCACCCTTCCTCCCACCGCTCCCATCAGCTTTGAAGGCTAGCAGGGGTGGGAAAGCACCTTCTCTGTATTTTTGCTGCTTGTCTCCCCAGAGGCCAGTCCTACAGCTGGCATCTAGAGGGCACTCAATAAATGTGTGCAGAGTGTAAGGAGTGCCATGTGTTTGGAGGTGTGTCTTGTATATGTCTTGGGCGGGTTTTTCAGTCCTGAACCTCAAGCACCCTCTCTGTTCCATCCCCAGACGAGTATTCCCTCGGGGCCTACCAGAGGAGTTTGCTCTGGTGCTGACATTGCTGCTGAAGAAACACACCTTCCAGAACACATGGTATTTGTTCCAAGTGACCGATGCAGATGGGTACCCACAGGTGAGTCCGGCCCCCTCCTCCACTCTCTTGGCTCCTTGAGGCATCAGGGTAGTGCCAGTCTAGCACAGCTTTTAGACCAGGTTGTGGCTCCTGGGGCTTTCCTGCTTCCCTCGCAGCCCATCAGGTCCACCGTATTATTTTAGGATGTACTACTCCATTTCCCCTCCTGTGAATGAACTTGAGGGCCCTTGACTTTGCTGTACGGTGGTTCTAGGGCTCTGAATCTTTATCCTGCCCCTTTTCCAACTTCGCACAGATTTCCCTAGAAGTCAACAGCCAAGAGCAGAGTCTGGAATTCCGGGCTCAGGGTCAAGACGGCGACTTTGTGTCCTGCGTCTTCCCAGTGCCCCAGCTCTTTGACCTACGTTGGCACAAGCTGATGCTGAGCGTGGCCGGACGTGTGGCCTCCGTCCATGTGGATTGTATCTCAGCTTCCTCCCAGCCTCTGGGGCCCCGGCGACCCATGCGGCTTGTGGGCCATGTATTTCTGGGCTTGGATTCTGAGCAGGGCAAACCAGTCTCGGTGAGTGCTAGGTTGGACCCTGGCTTCTGCTCCCACCTTCTGGGAGCCTGAGTGAGTTCCCTGAAGTCTGTATCTGGTCAGTTCCTTTTCTTGCTCAAAATCCTCCCTGGTTCCCCATGATGCAGCTTAGCCTGGCGTTCAAGCCCTTCATGTTCTCGTTTCTACAGAGTCCACGGCATCATCTTTTAGATCTCTCTCTGCAGCTCTGCTGTGATACACTCCCTGCTCATCACCCAGCTCACATAGTACTTTCCGGCTTCCATGCCTTTGCTTGTGTTGGGACCTCTGCCTGGTGTGACTTCCCTTATTGACCATCCTCTGCTGAGCAGGCCCAGCTTGCGTGACCCTCCTCTTCCCTGTCACTCTGAGGCTCCTCTCCCTCTTTCCTGTACGTGCAGTTTTGTTTTCCTATATGTGCAGTTGCTTTTGGTGACAGCTCTATTCTTTTTTTTTTTTTTTTTTTTTTTTAAACAACCTTTATTTTATTTATGTATGTATTTTGTATGTGGTGCTGAGGATCGAACCCAGTGCCTCACGCGTGCAAGGCAAGCGCTCTACCACTGAGCCACGACTCCAGCCCCAACAGCTCTATTCTTGATGGTCTCACAGGCCAGACTGGACACATACTGAGGTCCAATTGTAGGGTGGACATCTTTGTGCCTCATGGGGGAGCGTGCGGGACACGGAACTATTTGATAAATAAAATGAAATTAACTTGTGTATCCCCCTGCAGTTTGATCTTCAGCAGGCACACATCTACTGTGACCCGGAGCTCGTGCTGGAGGAGGGCTGCTGTGAGATTTTGCCAGCGGGGGTGAGTGGTGGCCAGACACAGTGGGTGGGGGTTGGGCATTGCTCAAGGGCATAGTATGCTGGAAATGGGGTGGGGGTCTAGAAGGGGACTTGGGGAGGTCTTAGAATGAGTCTGCCTCTGTACTGACCCCAGTCCTTCCTCTATACTGAACAGTGTCCCCTGGAGTCTTCCAAGGCCCGCCGGGACACCCAGAGTAATGAGCTCATCGAGATCAATCCACAGATGGAGGGCAAGGTCTACACTCGCTGCTTCTGCCTGGAGGAGCCTCAGAACAGCAAGGTGGGCGAGCAGGGCAGGCACAAGAGAGATGCTCCTCCTCTGACCTACCAAGGTTGGCACCAGGGTCGGTTAGCCACGTACCAAGCAAGGAAGGGCCCTGGATGATCCATTTGTATACCACCCTATAGGATTCAGGGAGGCAGCCCACCAGGTGGCCCTGTCCCCTCCCACCTGTTGGTGCGAAGAGCTATGCCTGTCTAGCTCGAGCACTGCTCAGACCCTCACAGATGCCACCTAGACCCTTCTGGTGAGGCCAGGACCAGTCTTCCTGCCCAGGTAGTTTTTCCAGAGCAGGGATACCTGGGGTCAGAGGCCTAGTTGCACTGTTTCTCCCAGGGCTCGCTCACTCGCCCAGCACCATGGCCAGCTGCCCTGTCCACTCCCAGGTTCTTTGGAGGTGGCAGGGAAGCCTGGTTCCTCCCTCTGCCCCGCCCCCTGGCTTGATCCTTGTCCACCTGGGCTTCATGCCAGCCTTTGGCTGCAGGAACACAGGATTGCATTGATTCAAAGCCTTCTTTTCTCCGACATCACGTGGGCACCAGGGGGGGAGGAAAGGGGCGCCTGTGGGGGTGGCCTCAGGAACCTGAGTAGGCCTTTGATGACCTGAGAGGTGCCAGATGCCAGGCTGAGGGGGTACCTGGAGTCCATGTGCCCTGCTTGGGTGCCCCTTTCCGGCACAGGCCCCAGAACTGCCTCAGGGGGTCTCCCTTTGCTCTGTCTGTCCAGGTGGATGCGCAGTTGACAGGAAGAATCAACCAGAAGGCTGAGAGGGGAATAAAGGTAGAGATGGTGGGAGGGGGGGAGGAGCCTGTGGTGCCCTCTGTCTGCCCTGTAGGTGCCCTGCCTAACCCCATGAAGAAGACACTCCACCCCCATTCTTCCTGCCTGGACAGAGCTCAGGCTGTGTAGGTGCCAGCTCAGAGCAGGAAAGAGACAGGATGGGACAGACACAGTACCTGGCCCTCTATAGAGAGTCCACTCCTGCTGGCTCTCGGGTGGGGGTATTGGAACAGTGCTTGACGCCCTGAGTTCCCTGCCCACTCCCATGTCCCCCTCTTCCCAGGTCCATCAGGAGACAGCAGCCAATGAGGTGAGCCTCCCTTGTGGGCTAGCCAAAGGACACAGTTGAGGGGTATCACATGAACCCTTTGGACAAGGCCTTGGGGCCCATAGCCTGAGTATGGGGGTGCAGAGGCTTACCCAAACCCCACATTCCTTGGAGCCTGACACCTGGCCCTATCTGCCAACTGCCTCTGCCTGGGTTGCGTGACAGCAGCCCCGGAGGACATTTCTGCTGAATTGGTAGCAACTGGCCATGGGCATCATGGGGAGAGACCAAGCCTCGGCCATGGAACCCGTAATTCCTGCTCTTCACTCTGCTTTGACATGCTGCTGTCACTACTGTTCCCCTCTGTCTCCTCGTCTGGAAAATGACAAGATGGCTGTAGGTCTGGGTGGGTGGAAATGCAGGGCAAGGCTTGTTTTCTAGAATTCCTGTCTTCATGCTGCTCTCAGATCATACCCAGGACACGTGTGATGTTCTTTGGGTGTGGCATGTGCATGTGTGTGTGTGTGTGTGTGTGTGTGTGTGTGTGCGTGTGTGTGTTAGGCAGGGATGGGGCACAGAGCTGGTCCTCAGGGCTCAGGATTGACCTCTCAGCCTGTTCTCCCCTTTCAGTGCCCACCCTGTGTCCATGGAGCCCGGGAGAGCAATGTGAGTGAATGGAGGGTGTGCGGGGTGGGGTGGGTGAGTGCTGGGAGTGGACGTTGCCTGGAGTCGGCTGGGCTGTCTCCTGGTTGAGGACAAGGGGGTCTTTGTGCATGTGCCCACTCCCTCCCTGCTGTCTCCCTAGGCTAGGCCTGACCCCACCCCCATCCCCACCAAGCCAGGGCTGCGTGGAAGATGGCCTCCTGCCCTGTGTTGGGGTCCAAGAGGGAATGGACATGGGGTGGTGGCTGGCAGGGTGGGATCAGGACTTGGCTGCTGATCCCAGCTCTGCACTCCCCACAGGTCCCTGGCCTGCTCTGTTTGGAAGGCTCCACGTGTCACCTTGCAGGCCTAGGGAAGGGGAGAGCTGCTCAGCTCACACAGCCTAGAGCCACATGTTATTTCAGGGCCCGAGCAGATTTTTCTCCTCTCCTTTGATAACTGGCCCTGGCCCAGCCTCCCTTTGGGGGTCCGGAAGGATGAGGAAGAGGGGCTCTGTGTGAGCCCAGCTGGTACCTAACTGTGCCTCTTCCTTGGGCAGCATGAGTCATTGCTTTTCCATAGTTTGACATTCTGACATGCCACAGCCCCACCTCCCTTCAGCTCCAAGCCCCCTGATTTCGAGGGACACACCAGGAAGTACCCTCTTTGCTGCCTTTTCCTCTTTCTATCCTATTCTCCACCAAATCTAGTAAGGCTGATGGTCCCCAGATGTGCAGGGGTTGCCATGGCAACTGAGCACCATGATATCCCAGCAACTAGGGGGTGGGGCTAGCCAAAGCCAAGCAGTTAGAGAAAGTAGATTAGACCCCTCTGCAAGGTCCTAGAAAACAAGCCTTGCCCCTCATTTCCCACTGACCCAGTTTTTTGGTTTTTGTTGTTGTTCTTTTTTTTTTTTTTTTTTTGGTACCAGGGATTGAACTCAGGGGCACTCGACCACTGAGCCACATCCTCAGCCCTGTTTTGTGTTTTAGGTAGAGACAGGGTCTCACTGAGTTGCTTAGTGCCTTGCCAGTGCTGAGGCTGGCTTTGAACTCGCGATCCTCCTGTCTCAGCCTCCCAAAGTGCTGGGATTACAGGTGTGCGCCACTGTGCCCAGCCCAATGACACAGTTTTAAAGCCATGGAAATAGTCAGCATACTGATTGGCCTGGGAGGCAGAGAAGGGGCTGGGATTCAGGCTATGAGGTTCTGCCACTATGCTATGTGACTTTGGCTGATTTTTTTGGCCTCTCTAGGCTCCTGGTTGTCCCCCCCCACTCTAAGATATAATACTCTCTTCTCTGTCCCCTCAGGTCACACTAGGTCCCTCTGGCCCCAAGGTGAGTCCTGAGAGAGAACAAGGTGCTCCTGCCTTCTTTGGTGGCTCCATCCCATCCCATAGCATGTAGCCCTGTGGTTGTATGTTTATATTAAGATTCCCTGAAGCAGTATGAACGTGGGGTGATAAGTGTGTGTGTGCTGGAGAGAGCAGGGGCTTGTGTGTATACAAAGATGTCAAGAGCTGCCCTTCTCTGATGCCCTACTGTGTGCTAGGCCCAAGGCCACACATGTGCGTATCTATTACCTTCTTTTTTTTTTTAATTTTTTTTTGTTATAGATGAACACAGTACCTTTATTTTATTTATTTGTATGTGATGCTGAGGATCGAACCCAGTGTTTCATATGTGCAAGGCAAGCACTCTGCCACTGAGCCACAACTCCAGCCCTCTATTACCTTCTTGATCCCCCTTAGTGCTCATTCTGCAGAGTGAGAGCTTTCATTTTCCTCCAGGGGAAATAGGCCCTGCTGTGCCCACGTGTGTACGACTGGGTGCGTCAGAGCCATGTGCGTGGGCATGGCTACATGCATCTCTGGGACACATGTTTGCACGTATGGCCCATGGGGCCAGGAGTTGAGCCTGTGTCCCTGTGTGCCCAGTGGACCACACAGCTGCAAGTGGTGGGATGGGCAGCATGTGAGACATGAGTTGCACTTGTGTCTGTTCATGTGTGATGTGGCTCTCGAGGCCAACCGCGTGGAGGGTGGACTGTGTGCCAGCTCTGTGCCATTGCCTCACCTGCAGCATCCATTTCTTCCTCGCCACAACCCTTGAGCAGGAGCTGGTGTGAACCTCATTTTATTGGTGGGGAAACTGAGGCTCAGGGAGGTGACATGACTTGCCCTGAGTCACATGCTGGCAAGATGTGAACTCAGGCAGCCTGATCCTTAGCCATGGTGGGTTTCTGCCACCCTGCATATGTGTGACTATGTGTGTGTGTCTGTGTACTTTGCCAGATGTGCTGTGTGTGAGCTGACGAGCTTGCACAGGGGTGTAGGGGAAGTGATACCCTTGCTATGAGACTATAGATTTGCCAAATATAGCCTCTCAGGGTGGGAGGAGCATGTGGACGATGCGTGTGGAGTCCATGTGCTGTGTGCATGGTGGGGGTTTTGGTGGGGATGGAGGCCAGGCATACGCATGCGTGTGTGGGATGCACATTCATGGGGTGGATGGGTGGAGGAGCCCAGGAGTGGGGAGCACTTCTTGGAGGCTCCCATGTGCTCCCTCTGGTCACAGACACCATTCTGGCTTCACCCACAGGGAGGGAAAGGTGAACGTGGCCTCCCTGGTCCATCAGGCCCTAAAGGAGAGAAGGGAGCACGGGTAGGTGCCCCAGCTGGGCCCTGGGGGTGGGGCCCAGGACGTGAGCCATCACCCCATCCTCTCAGCAGGAAACCTGACCCAGTGGGGGCTGAGAGCAGCGTCCTTCTAGGGGTCAGTGTGTGGAGTCCTCTGTTTTCTAGGGATATCTGGGCCTTTCTTCATACAGCAGGTCTAGGGTGGCTCCCCCAGGAGGCCCCAGCTCAGATCCCTGTTCCTTACCCCCAGGGCAATGACTGTGTTCGGATCTCCCCGGATGCCCCACTTCAGGTAAGACGCGGAGGTGAGGCCCGCTTCAGGGCCAAGACGGGGTCAGCTTCTCTGCACCCCATCACGCTAGCCCTGAGCCCTCTGAACACCCTGTCTCCCTGTTCAGTGTGCAGAAGGTCCAAAAGGAGAGAAGGGGGAGTCAGGAGGCTTGGTGAGTGAGGACCAGGGAGAGGGCAGGGGTGGTGGTCCAGGCCCAGCATCTCTCTCCCTTCCTCATGGCTTCTTTTGTGTCCCTTCCTCACCTCAGGGACCCTCAGGACTGCCAGGCTCAACAGGCCAGAAGGTAACAGGCCTGGATTGGGAGTGGCGGGTGGTGGGTGGTCTGCGGGCCCTGCAGGATGAGTAGGGAGTGTCCAGAGTCTTCCTGGAAGATGGTGTCAGTGGGCAGAGTGGGCTGTCCCCTCCCACCCCTCCCAGCCCGTGCACTTTGTCCCAGTGCCCACCACACCTACGGGGAAATGCCACAGACTCCCCCAGGAAGTGACCTGGCTGGTTTTGAAGCTCCTTCTGTCGTCTGCCCTCCTGTGGAAGCCATTCAGTTTCAGGGGAGGCAGAGACCAGGGCTCTGGAAGGCAGTCTCCCCTCCCCCAGTTGGACCTTCCCTGGCTCTTCCAGTCCTTTCCTGGTCACTTTGTCTCTTCTTTCCTCAGGGCCAGAAAGGCGAGAAAGGCGATGGAGGCATTAAAGGCTTGCCTGGAAAGCCAGGCCGAGATGTATGTTGCTTGGGTCCCTCCCCGGCCACAGCCCCTAGCCTGGGATGGAAATACTAGAATTTAGCCAAGGCATCCCACCCCCACCTCCCTCCCTCAGCCAGGAGAACAGGGCCCAGGGAGGGGAGCAGCTGTGCTCAGGAGGCACAGCAAGAATGGGGAAGAAAAGGCCGGGAACCCAGGCCTCCAGACTCCCGCCTCCTGAGGATGACATCTGACAACCTTGGAGTGCTGGAGTGGGGGGGTGGCAGTGAGGATGGACGGGGGTTATTTATTTACCTGTCCTAAGGGGGAGGTGCCGGATTGTCTTTCTTTCTTTCTTTTTCTTTTTTTGGTACCGGCTGTCTTTTTACCCTGCCCTCCTCTCCACAGGGCCGGCCTGGAGAGATCTGTGTTATTGGGCCCAAGGGACAGAAGGTGAGTGAAGGTCTGGAGGTGGGGAGGGCAGCAGGGCTGAGGTGGCCACTGTCTCACCCACTTGTGTCTGTGCCAGGGAGACCCTGGCTTTGTTGGGCCTGAAGGTCTGGCAGGAGAGCCTGGACCCCCTGGTCTTCCCGGGCCCCCTGGGATAGGGCTGCCTGGAACTCCGGTGAGTACCCCGTTGCCTCTCCTGCTGTCCTTTTCTGAGACCCCTCTCTCATCCTGGCCAGGGCTGGGGAGGGTAAGGCCTCGTCCCAGGGCTCCTGGTTGGAAGGGGTTTGGGTAAAAGATCTCACTGTGCAATAGTGATGGGTCCCTGGCAAACTTCCATCCACCCTGTTTCTGCCCTCAGGGGGACCCAGGTGGCCCTCCAGGCCCTAAGGGAGACAAGGTAAGCCCAGGCAGGGTGTGGGCACAATGCAGGGGAGGGGCTCCCGCTCAGTGTGTAGGGGGAGGAGAAGGGGAAGAGGGATTCCTGCAGCAAGCATGTCCCAGGGAAGAGGCTAAGCATTAGTTCAGCCTGGCCAGGCCCATGGTGCTCACTGTGGTGGGCCTTGGCCTGTGTTCCAGGCAGAGGGATAGGCAGGCCGAAGCCTAGCAATGAAAAATTGGCTTTCGTTGCTGGGCCTCAGCTCATTTTAGGGCCTTGTGCCTTGATAAACAGAAAGCCCTGGAAATGTCCATCTGTCTGCTGTGCTTTCTCTGGGGTCCCTCAGGTCACCTCCTCACCTGTTACCCCAGGGAAGGGTACATAGAGGCCTCTTTTTCTCCCTTCTTTTGTTTGAGTTAGACATGGAGAAGGACAAGAAACAGAAGGGAGGGTTTACTGAACAGGTGGACCAAACAGAGATGGGAGATTTGGCAGATTGTCCTGCCATTCAGAGAAGGGACTGGATGGGGAAGGGGAGAATGGGCTGAGGTCACATCTTCTAACCTTCTGACCACAGGGCAGCTCTGGAACACCAGGAAAGGAAGGCCCTGGTGGGAAACCTGTGAGTGACCTGGGGGAGGGGGTCCCTACCCAGCATGACCCCGGAAGGTGGGGCTAGCTCCTGGGGCCCTCTCCTGGCACCCCAGTCCTCCCACCCTGTCACCAATGCCCCCTACTTCTTCTCCACAGGGAAAGCCAGGGGTGCCTGGGATGAAAGGAGAGAAGGTAAGTCCTAGGCCTGTTGCCCAAGGTTGGGGTGGGAATGAGAGCCCCTCTCTGCGGAGGACGCTGCCTCAAGGGCCTGGGCCCAGGCTGCTAGGCTTTCCTCAGTGACCTTCCCCTTCTTTATTCCTGTGGAACGTGTGTGTGATATGTGGCTCTGCCATCCAGGTTGTCTGTGAATGAGGCGGGTCAATGAACTAGCTTTTCTCTCAGCCCAAGCTTCAATGGGGCGTATTCATTCATTCCTTATGGCTTGCTGGGGGAGGTAGTTTTGTCATGTCCAGGAGTTGTATGTTGGGTAGGAAGGTATGTCAAACACATACCTCACACATACCTGCAATATTCTGGCTGTCCACATTTTTTTAAAATTTTAGTACCAAGGATTGAACCCAGGGGTGCTTAACCACTGAGCCACATCCCCAGCCCTGTTTATTTTTTTATTTTGAAACAGGGTCTTGGTAAGTTTCTTAGGGCCTTGCTAAGTTGCTAAGGCTGGCTTTGCACTTGTGATCCTCCGGCTTCACCCTCCCAAACTTCTGGGATTACAGGTGTGTGTCACTATGCCCAGCCCTGCCATCCACTTCTATGTTGGGGACTGTGTGCTGGCCACCTACCCAGTGTCTAGAGTTGGTATAAGCAGGAGGCACTTGACCTTCTCTGGGGTCTCAGCCCCACCCAGTGCTCCTGTGGTCTTTCCTTTCTTCTAGGGTGACCCCTGTGAAGTGTGCCCAACACTACCTAAAGGGTTCCAGAACTTTGTGGGGCTCCCCGGAAAGCCAGGGCCTAAAGGGGAACCTGGTGATCCTGCACTAGCCAGGGTAAGTGCCATTGAGAGACACCCCTCAAACATATAGCTCACACACACAGACCAACTCTGGGGGCAAGATCATAGAGAGGATGGGGCAGAGGGACTGGGTGCTTCTCATGGCTACAGAGACCATGGGCAGAAGGTCAAGGTGACAAGGAGATATAAACCATAGAGCTTAAGGCTGAACTAGAGTGTCACCCCAGGTCTCCATGGCAACCTTGTAGGGCTCTCCAAGAGACTTTAGGATGCCTTTTGGGGAAGCTGGGGTGGAGCCAACCCTTATTGTGAGTGTCTGGGCCTGTTATTGGCTGGAGGTGAAAGAAAGGACTGGGTTGGGCTGGGCTGGGGTCTTGGCCTGGTCTCCCCACCCTACTCTCTCACAGATCCTCTGTTTCAGGAGGGCCTGGGAACTGTCGGACAAAAAGGTGATCGGGTATGTGCAGGAGCTTTCCACTAGGGTATTTTCTCCTGGCCTCATTTCCCTAATTTGTTACATGGGTTGACAAGCTATGCTTCTGGGGTGCTGACCTTGAATCCCTGGGACCCCTGGGTGTTTAAAGGGTATGTGTTGCGTCACATTGCTTCCTTCGTATATGGCCAGGGAATTTGGGGTGCTCCAACATGCCCAGTCTCAGCCCATAAACCATTGTTCTCTGCAGGGAGACCCTGGCATCCAAGGCATCAAAGGAGAGAAGGTGAGGGAGCCCCTGCCCTGGCTACTCGCTCTGCCCACTGGGGAGCCTTTCTCATCCCTTGTCTTCCTTCCCCAGGGGGAGCCGTGTTCATCCTGCAGCTCAGTTGTAGGGGCTCAGCATCTTGGGCCCTCTACAGGGGCTAAAGGAGATGTGGGCTTTCCTGGCTTTGGTTTGCCTGGTCTTCCGGTGAGTGACCCACTCTTGCTGTGCTGATGGCCTTTCTGGCTATCCAGGCTCAAAATCTTGGGGCAGGCACCAGGAGGGGGGCCATGACAGGTATCCTGAGCCTGCATCCCGATCTCTCCTCCATCCCGGTGCTGCCCCGGGCTATTCACCCTGGGGTTTCCTCTGAGCCCCTCGAGGTACCACTTGTATAGTAGAAGAAATCGTCCAGCTACCTGCAGGGTGGGCATCAGACCTTCCTCTTTCTGGTTGGACTCTGGGACATTGGGATCTTGGGAACAGGGAGGTGCTGTGACTCTGTCTTGGTTATTTTTCAGGGGAAATCTGGGGCTCCAGGGCTGAAAGGAGAGAAGGTGAGACTTGGGCTTGATGCCAGGGATGCCAGAGCTTCTTGGCAGGGAGACAGGACAGGGTGGCCCTGGGCAGGGCATAGGGGCAGAGATCAAGCTGTAAATTCACAGTGAAATGCATTCATCAGTGTTTTGCAAACCAGAGACAAAGAATTTGTTTCTGAAACCTTCATATTCTCCAAGAGAATTCCATAGTGTTTGACGATAATCTAAAACTATTAAGCACATTCACGACTACCTTATAGTAAAATAATATTTAGCACTTCTTTTCTGCTTATTATGGGCTGGGCACTGTTCCAAGTCTTGCACATATATTAACTTTTTTATTCTCCCTACACCTTATGGGGAAGATGCCCATTTTAAAGATGTTATTCCCATTTTAAAGATGAGGAAAGGAAAGCAGAGAAAACCAAGTAAGCTACCCAAAGCCACATGGGTGTTTGAATGCGGAACTGGGATTCGAGCCCAGGAAGTCTGGCTCCAGAGTCTATAATCTTCACTACTCTGCCGGGTCACTCAATTTCAGTGCCCGTGTTAACATTTGTATTTATGATTGTGTTAGACACAAATGACAGCATTAAACTTCTAATAAGGTGTTACTCAAATGAGGGGTTCTGTGGGCCTACGAGTGCTCAAGTGTGAGAAAGACCGAGATACGTGTGCAGATTCCACTCAGACAGGCAAACCTCGTGGCATTTCTCAGGGTTTTTGCTTGCTCCCCCCACCTGCCTCACCACCTGCTTTTCCTTCTAGTCTTTTCCATGTCAGCAAATGGCATGTATTCAGATCCCCAAATCCCAAACCTGGTGTCATCTTTGACTCCTCCCTTCCCTCTGTCATCCTCCCCTCCATCCGTTCCAGCAGCAGGTCCCGTCAGTTCTCCCAGGTCTCCCTCAACGTCCCTGCTTCTCTCTATCTCCACTGCCGCCACCTCAGTGTGTTCCCATCATTTCTCAACTGGATGGTGGCAGCTCCTCTAGCCTGCCTGGGGCCACTGCAGCCCTTCAACAGTCCATTTATCATCCAGTAGCTAATGTGGCTTTGTAAAAAGGAACTCAGATCACATTTTTCCCTGCTTACAATTCTTCTGGGACTTGACTTTGTACCACAGTCCTGCTGGGCTTCACCCTGGATGACCCCAGCCTGCCTTCCTTTCCAAATTTGTCTGGGTCTTTCTCTCCTCTGCTTTACTGTGCTTTAGCCATACTGGCCCTCCTTCTGTTTTGGAATGTCAAGACCATTCCCACCTGTTAGATTCTCTACTGGTGGCTCCTACTAGAAACATCTAGAACATTTTCCCTCCTCACTTTCCCCCTAGTCTTTTACCAGCTGACCTTATTTTCATCTCTCTGAAAATAATTGTGTTGTTACTCCTCTGACCGCCTTGTCTAAAATGGGCTCCGGTCTTCTGTCTCATCACCTTGGTTGTCCCCTTCATAGCATTCATCACTATGGTTATTGTTTAAAAAGTTCCAAGTGTTCAAGCTCCACAAGGTGTTTTGTCTGTTCTGTTCACATGCCCAGCACCCAGCCCAGTGCACTGAGCAGAAAGGCATTCACTAAACAGCTGTTGGATAAATGAATTGATGCTTTCTGGGTGCTGGATCCCAGGCGAGGGTGGAGCTGGGCTTCTGAAACATAGCTTCTAGCCTGTGGCTGGCCATGGACTCCCTTAGGGACTTAAGGAACTCCTTTTCCCTTTCTGGGCCTCTGCTTCTCCAGGCAGGAGATAAGAGGGTGATCTAGATGTCCTAAGGGACTGCTCTTACAGTTCCAGACTTGAGATTGCTCTTTGCTCCCTCATCCACCTTTGACCATGTGTTTTCTGTTTGACCTTTAGGGTAATTTCGGGGAGGCAGGGCCAGCCGGCAGTCCGGTAAGGATGGTTTGGATGGCAGCAGCTGGGGGGGGGGGGACAAGGCAGGAGGCACTGCCCACTGGCTGGGAGCTGATAGGCCTGGGCTGTGCCTCTGCATGGCCCAGGGTGATACTAGACATCACATGTGGCTCCTTCTCATGTAGGGGCCACCAGGACCAGTGGGACCAGCAGGTATCAAAGGGGCAAAGGTGAGTGTGAGGCATCCCCGGTGTGCAGCAGGGTGCACACACACACTCATCTTGCTCTGCTGTTCACCCTGTGGGTTCCTCACTGCCTGTAGGGTAAAATCCAACTCCTTAGCATGGCGCCAAGACCCTGATAACCTGCTCCCCACCTTGATTTCTTTCCTGTGTTCCCACAGTCTCTCCTGAGATGCCCCCTACCCAACAGAGGTGCTGTGTCAGATCTGGCTATATTTCACAGCCCCAGATCCCAAGTGGAGCCCTAGAGCCCCAAGGCCTGGGGACCCCTAACCTGGCATCCTTGCTCTGCAGGGGGAACCTTGTGAGCCATGCCTAGCACCGTCCAAGCCTCAGGAGGGGGTTGGCCATGTAGTGCACTTGCCTGGCCCCACTGGAGAGAAGGGGGAGCCTGGGCTTCCAGGCTTTGGCCTGCCAGGAAAGCAGGTGAGTCTGGGGGCCTCTGGAGGTGGCTATGGGCAGGGCTGGAGAGAGTGGAGGAGTCCCTCCTGTGTCTCTTGACCCCCTGGGCAGAGTAGAGCACTGGAAGTGCCTGGATGGGCTGGGGCCTCTGTCTCTAGCATCCTGGGACACAGCAGGGCCGGCAGGAGGAGTGCCACCCTCAGACCAGACAGACCTGGCTTCTAATCCCAGCTGTGCCTTTTATTGGGTCTTTGGCTGGAGTCTATCAATTCCGTTCTCTGTGCCTCTGCGTCCTGCCCGTGGAGTGTGGTACAGCTGCCCGTGTGTGAAGCAATGAGCAGCAGGCGCAGGCCCTGCAGACGTGACTCTGTGACCCTGGGCATTGCTCTCGGTACTGCTTTAATAGTGATGTTGATGGCGGCCTAGGTGCCTTGTGCTGTTTGGCACCTATCAGCTCATTGCATCTCCGAGAACCCCCTGGGGCAGAAGCCTCGACTATTTTATCACTTGCATGTGACAGATGGGGAAACTGAGGCAAGGAGTGTGGCTTGAGTCTCCTCTGCGCCTGCCCAAGAGTACTAGCTGAGGGCACAGAGTGTGTGTTTTGCGCTCTGTTGCGTCCCCTGGTCTCACACCGTGCTGGGTGCTCAGGGGTGTCCCGTTGGGTGAATGGGTCCTGGGAATGCTCTCTCTTCAGGGCAAGGCTGGAGAGCGTGGACTGAAGGGGCAGAAGGTGAGACACCCTGGCAGGCACGTGGGGGGTGGGCCAGCTCTCCTCAGGTGCCCTCCTCACCTCCTTTTCCTGGTTGGCTTGTGCCCTCTCTGTACTCCAGTCCCAGCCCCCTGCCCCCAGCTGGGCCACCCCCACTCTTTGAACCCCGCTTCTTACAGGGTGATGCTGGGAATCCTGGAGATCCTGGAACGCCAGGGAGCACAGGACAGCCAGGACTGTCAGGAGAGCCTGGGGTTCGGGGCCCTGCAGGGCCGAAAGGAGAAAAGGTCAGTCAAAGAGCATATTTTGTTGCATGAGCAAAACGAAACCAGGTGGAGAGCAAGTAAGGGGAGGATTGCAGGGTAAGCCATGAGCCTCCAGGGAGGCCGGGATCACTGGGTGGAGGTTCTGAAGCTCTTCAGCTCAGAGCATTGGGGACCCATTTTGATTCCCCTGGCTGAGGCTGGGGCAGTAGAGAGGTGGAACTTTCCAAGAGGCACGGGAACCCCTTTCAGTGCCTCTTGGCTCGGTTGCTAGCTCTGGCTCACTGGCTCCTATCTGCCCCTCTCTGACCAGGGTGATGGCTGCACTGCCTGCCCTAGCCTGCAGGGGGTGCCGACCAATATGGCTGGACTACCAGGGAAGCCTGGCCCCAAAGGAGAACAGGGCCCGGAAGGTGTGGGCCGGCCTGGCAAACCGGTGAGCTCCAGCTGCCTGCCCTCTGGTCCTTCCTAGCCTGGGCTTCGCCCTCTCTTCCTCCTGCCCCCCTTTCCCTGTGGTGATTCCACAGGCTCCCTTGTGCCGTTTAGGGCCAGCCTGGTCTACCAGGAGTTCAAGGACCCCCAGGACCGAAGGGCATACAGGTATGTGTGAGTATGGGGGCCTGGGCGGCAGCTGTGTGGATGAGGGTAGGGAACATTTGGGGCCTGAGGGCTTGGAGTGGGAAGGGGGACAGATACATAGTGGGGAGAAGGTGGAGGCCAAGGAGGTGAAGGAGAAGGGGCTGGGGAGGAGGTGGGGAGTGACTTACGAATCTTGAGCCAGGGATGTACTTCTACCTCTTCAGGGAGAGCCAGGGCCTCCAGGAGTGGGAGCCCAGGGGCCCCAGGTGAGTCTCCAGCATTGCCTCCACCTTCTCCGCCATCCCTTCCCTACCTTTCCCTACCTCCCCCCTCTATCAGCAGCCCACTCCCAACCTTTCCCCAAAGCACAAAGCTCTGCCTGTCCCCAGACACTCAAGGGCCCAGATCTGGGACCAGGGGTGGGACAGCAGGCCAGGGCTTCTCAGGGTCATGGCTTTAACCCCCATCTCTCTGACCCTCAGGGTCTCCTTGGGGAGCTCCCCTGACTTTGGGCTGGTAGATACCCCACACCAGGCCAGGTCTGCCAATGGGATGGGGCCAGTGGGGCAGGTTGGTGGGGCTTCCATGCCTCAGTCTGCCCTGTCTAACTTACAGGGAGAGCCTGGAGTCCAGGGTGTGCCTGGCATTCAGGTACGTCTGCCTTGGGCCTGGTGGACCGGCAGGGGACGGGGCCAGTCTCAGATAAGAGATAACTAACTGTGTTTCCATCTACAGGGATTTCCAGGACCCCGGGGACCACCTGGCCTCACTGGAGAAAAGGGTGACCAGGTGAGCCTTTGCCTCTATGGGTGTTGGACCCTCAGGGATTTTGAGTGTCTGAGCCCCTGCAGGGGACATGAGTGGGGGACACTGAGTGGTGCCCATCAGATAACTGTCCAGCACCCAGTCTGCTCAGCACAGTGGCTGGAGTGTGCTGGCCTCTTACCTTCTCCCTGCAGACTTTGTGTCCTCTCTTCCCCAGGGACCTCCAGGGCTGAAAGGAGCCACGGGACCTGTGGGACCCCCTGGTGCCAGTGTCTCTGGACCTCCGGTAAGAGTCCCCTCTGTGCTCCATGCTGAGGATATTGCTGGAACCAAGACACTGCTGCTGGGAGGAGGGCACAGAGCTGACCCTGCCTGTCCCACAGCTTGAGCAAGGGAAGAGAGCGTCCCTCAGCCTCAGGGAAGGAAGGTGCTCTGGGGGAGAGCCCGCAGGTTGTAACAAAAATGATAGCCGCCACTTTTTCTCTCTCCTCTGTTATTTTTTAGAAATATTTTTGTAGCCGGGCACGGTGGCTCAAGCCTGTAATCCCAGCACTTAAGGAGGCTGAGACAGGAGAATCGCGAGTTCAAAGCCAGCCTCAGCAACGGCGAGGCACTAAGCAATTCAGTGAGACCCTGTCTCTACATAAAACACAAAATAGGGCTGGGGATGTGGCTCAGTGGTCGAGTGCCCCTGAGTTCAATCCTCAGTACCAAAAAAAAAAAAAAAAGAAATATTTTTGTTATTTTTTCCTTTTAATTCACGTGTAATGATTGCACATCTTTGTGGGGGACAGCATGATCATTTCAATACATGTATACAACGTGTAATGATCAGTCAGATCAGGGAACTTGGCACTTCCATCTCCTTAGCATTTCTTTGTGTTCAGAGCCTTCAGCTCTTCTTCTGCTTCTCAAATATTTTTCTTTTGGCACTGGAGATTGAACTCAGGGGCACTCGACCACTGAGCCCCATCCCTAGTCCTATTTTGTGTTTTATGTAGAGACAGGGTCTCACTGAGTTGCTTAGCACCTCGCCACTGCTGAAGCTGGCTTTGAACTCATGATCCTTCTGTCTCAGCCTCCCGAGCAGAGTCACTGGGATTACAGGCATGCACCACCGTGCCCAGCCTTCTTCTCAAATATAAATATTTGAGAATAGGTCATTGTAAACTATAGTTACCTACTGTACTGTGGAGCACTAGAAATGATTCCTCCTGTCTACCTGTGTTTTACTCAGCCTCCCTCTGTCCTTCCCCTTTGATCTCTAGAAATCACCATTCTATTCTCTTCAACTTTTTTGCGTGGTGGGAGGGTACTGGGGATTGAACTCAGGGGTACTTGACCACTGAGCCACATCCCCAGCCTTATTTTGTGTTTTATTTAGAGACAGGGTCTCACTGAGTTGCTTAGCGCCTCACCATTGCCGAGGCTGGCCTTGAACTCGAGATCCTCCTGCCTCAGCCTCCCAAGCCACTGGGATTATAGATGTGCGCCACCACGCCCAGTTTACTCTCTTCAACTTTGAGATGGACTTTTCTAGTTTCTGCAGAGAAGGGAACATGCCCACCACCATGTTTTGAGCAGTAGCCGTGCTAAGGCCCTGTGCTAAGCTGTGCTAAGCTCTGAACGCACAGCCTCACTTCCTTCTCACAACAGCCCTTGAAGGAAACTGTTACTGTCCCTGTTCCCTAGATAAGGAAACTGAAAGCCAGAGAGTAAGAGGCAAAGCCAAGAACTTGAAACCTGCCCCCACTTGCAACCTTGGAGCTATTAGAGACTGTCTATACTGGTACTCTGATAGAATGATCAGATCTGCTCTGCACTGCCCAGGAAAACAGTTCTCGTGTTACAAAGACATTTCCATCAAACAAATTGCATAGATTAAGTGATAATAAGTGTATTTTCTCATTTTAGTCATCAAAGATCTGTCTAATAGTCAGCTTCCACTCCACATGAACCCACTAGAACTTTACAAGATGATATAATTTTAGCCTAAATCAAAGAAATGCTACCTTTCAGCCAGCTTGTGCCATGCTGGGTCGTGGGCAAATGTATAATTTTTCTTGAGCTTTTGGTGATGTTGAAAATAGCCCAGTGAACCATATCCTTTTCTATCTTTGTGGATCCCTAGAGAAATTCTTGTTCCACTTTGGGAATCACTGATGGAGTCCTCCTAAGGGGGTGCCAAAGCCCAGAGCGGGTGGGGACTTGCCTAGGCCCACACAGCCAGTTTGGTGCTCAGCAGAGCTGGGCAGTCAGGGCTGCTCCCAGTCCCAGGGAGCTGCAGGGTAAAGGCAGAGATGGGCTGTGGTCCGGAGGGAGCTTTGAGTCCCAGGTGTGACTATGGAGAGTCCCCTAGGAAGGCAGCTGTGGAGCCTGCTGTGCCGCTGACTGGACTCTCTGGGTCACCCCACAGTCCCACCCCATGCTCACTAGCTGTATGACCTTAGGCAAGTGACAATGTCTCAGAGTCTCCAGTTCCTTGATGATAAGAATAGGGGCTGAAATTCTTTTCTCCCAACTCAGTCAACTGAGGTAACTTTCATGATAGGGAGACATATCATGCATGCTCTCAAGTGAGAAAAGGGGGAGCAGGGACTTACGGCCCCACGGCCTGGGTGCTGCTGTGCTGTTGGGTCGATGGTGAAATCTCTCCAAGCCTCAATTCCTCACCAGCAATGCCACCCAGCCGGCCTTCGTCCACCTCCCCTTTCCTTTGCCCCTGGCCTCAGTCTCCTCCAGAACATGGTGGCCAGCAAGACTGGCTGCTTCTGTTTGTCCCCACTGCCCTTCTCTGAGGCAGGCTAGAGGGCTGGCTGCTGTCCAGTCTCACCCACTAATTCTGAGCTCTCTCCCTCAGGGCCGTGAGGGGCAGCAAGGACAAACTGGACTTCCGGGAGCCAGAGGAGTGGCGGTGAGTGCCGTGCCCTGGGCAGCAGGGCCACAGCCAGCCCTGCCTCTGCAGCCCTGCTTACTCACTGCCTTGTTCCTTCTCTGCAGGGCGAAAAGGGATCTCGAGGAGAGAAGGTAAGTCCCAAGGACCTGTGGCCACTGCTCTGGGGAAAATTAGCAGCCCCTACGGCCCCACACCCAAAGGAACCTGAACACGTGGTAGTAGCCCCAGACGGGAGGACAGGAACTGAGGAGACGTCCTGGACTCCTTGCTGCCCAGAGGCTCCAGGTGCCCTCCACTTTACCCATTTACCCAGGACTTAACCAGAATCCCAGGAGGCCAGAGAACTCCAAGGCCCTCTTAAGAAACAGCTGCATTTGCAAATGGGGTCTGAGTCTGAGGATAGGGCGGGAAGTGAATTGGGAAGGAGCAGAGGTGGGAAGGCAGAGAGGTGAGGGTCTGGACAGAAGGGCCTGGAAGAGCGGGGCTGCAGCTGGTCAAGCCGCAGTGAGAACAGCTGCTTAGCTACGGACAGTAATGCAACTAGGTGACAACAGGAACAGCAGCCGACTGTCACTTGCTGAATACTTGCCATGTGGCAGGACTACTATGCACATTAATCCACTCCAACCTCATGATAGCCTGTGTAGTCGGAATGATTATCCCCATTTTATGGATGAGGAGACTGAGGTCCACAGGTTGCCTGAGGGCAGATTCTGGATTTAGGCCCTGGCCTCTCCATCTCTGGAGCCCAGGCTGACTCACAGATGTCCGTTTCTAAAGAGCCCTCCATCCTGGCAGCCTCTCACCAAGGCTCTTGTCTTTTCAGGGTGAGCCCGGGGAGTGCTCTTGCCCCTCTCGAGGAGATCCCATCTTCTCTGGCATGCCGGTAAGTGGTGCTGAGAGCCTTCCCCGCCGGGGGAGAGGCCTGGCTTCCAGCCTCGCCTGGTGCCCAGTGTGCAAGGGCCCCGCAGGGCTTTGCGCCCCAGCCAGCTGCCTCCCCTTGCAGCCCTGCGCTTGGTGTAGACGTTGCCTATAACCTCTCCCCTTCTTTTGCGACTCCTACTCCCACCCAGGGTGCTCCGGGACTTTGGATGGGCAGCTCCTGGCAGCCGGGCCCGCAGGTGTGTGTCGCTTGTCTCCTCTGTGTCTCCTCTTGTCCGCCAGCGCCCCGCGGCTTGCCCACCTGGACTGGACACTGCTGCCCCCAGCAATGGGGTAGAGTTCTCTCTTCTGGCTCTGATTCTATCATCTCTCCCTCAGGGTCCCCCAGGTGTCCCTGGACCTCCAGGCCCACCAGGAATGCCCGGGCTGCAGGTAAGGGGGAGAAGAGAATGAGGAGTTCGGGGGCCAGGCTTATGCACTCTTGGTGGCCACTCCATGCTGGACCCTGAGGACACTGATCCCCTGCACTAGCCACACATGCCAGTCATGTCTCGTTGGTCATGTGTTCCTGCCTGCCAGGGTAACATGGAGGACCCATAGATGCCTCAGTTCAGGCCGTGCACACACCCAGCCCTTTTTCAAGGAATATCCAGACACTTCACCAATGGGTACCAAGCTCAGGCCTTGGTCAACTCTCAGGAACTCAGAATCTGGGTCAAATCAAAGCCCCTTACCCTGGTACAGAGCTTACCATTTTGGAGCAGGGTTCAACATTCACTCATTCACGCGACATACATTTTACACATCTGCTATTTTCCAGGCACTGTCTTAGGTGCTAAGGCACAGCAGCAGACAAAAATGAAAAACCTCTGCCATCTTGGAGCTTGCATCCTTGTAGAAGAGACAGGCAGTAAACAAGATAAAGAAATGGGCCGGGCACAGTGGCACATGCTTGTAATCCCAGAGTCTGGAGAGGCTGAGACAGAAAGATCAGTGGCCAAGTGCCCGAGTTCAATCCCTGGCAAACCACCCCCACATCCCGCCAAAAAAAAGAAATGGAATGTAATATTCTGGTATGTGCCAAGGAGAAAAATAAAGCAGGATGAGGAGAAGAAATAGAAAGAGAGCAAGGAAGATGTTTGTGAAAAGAAGTGGACATTGGAATCAATACTTAGGAAATGCAGAATGAGCCCCGGGGGCGAGGGCGGGGAACCTGTTCCTGGCAGGAAGAGCAATCAGTGCAAAGGCCCAGAGGTGGGAAGGTGCCTGATGTGTTTGAGGAACAGCAAGGATGCCAGAGGTAGGGAGCGGGGAGTTGAGACCTGTGTGCCATTTTTATTAGAGTTTGCATTTCGGAGCCAGGCATCCTGAATTAGAATCCCAGTTTCTGCCTGTACTAGCTGTGTGATGCTGGGCAAGTTCCTTAACCTCTCTCTATCTCAATTCCTTCATCTGGGGATAATTACAATACCAACCTCATAGGTCTTTTTGTGGGTATTAAAAAAGTGAATCCATGTGAAGTATAGACTGTTCCTGGCACATAATAAGTATTCAGGAGGCATCAGCTGTCGTAACTATCACAATGGCTGCTTTTATGGTTTTGCATCCATTCTTTTTTTTTTTTTTTTTTTTGGTACTGGAGATTGAACTCAGGGGCACTCGACCACTGAACCACATCCCCAGCCCTATTTTGTGTTTTTATGTAGAGACAGGGTCTCACTGAGTTGCTTAGCACCTTGCCGTTGCTGAGGCTGGCTTTGAACTCACAATTCTCCTGTCTCAGCCTCCCTAAGTGCTGGGATTACAGGCTTGCGCCACCATGCCCAGCTTACATCCATTCTTTCATTCATTTGAGCCTCACATCAACCCCAAGAGGAAGACAGAGTTATCCCAGCTGGGCAAGCTGATCTGAGAGGTGCAGTATTGTGTCCAAGGTCACACGCCCAGGAATTGGCAGCCTGGACTGGGGCTTCCCCGTGCAAAGCACTTTCTGTTCCCTTCCACTGCCTCTCAGGACAGTGCATACCAGGAGCTAGAGCCACACCATGTGTCTGGCAGCCCCACATTTGCTGAAAGCGTCCAAACTTCCTGTGCAGTGCCAGGAAGTGGTAATTTGTCTGCAGGGGGCTTGCAATTTGCTTGAGGAGGCTGAGAATCATTTCTTGATGACCCAGTAACAAGTGAGCGCTGATGTGGTGTGAATCCTGCCGCACCATGCTGGGGCGGGGGTGCGGTGGGAAAACCTGAATGCTGAATCTGGTCCCAGGCACCAGGGCCCTCATGTGGTGCCAGTGACTGAGACCAAGCCCAGGCGGCTGCTGACAAGCACCTGTCCTGTGCCAGGCAGAGTACAGGAGGGCCAAGCAGCTCTTCCCTTTAGGTGCAGAGAGAGACTCAGAGATACACAGCCCTTTCCAGTCCAAGGCTGTATAATCCCAGCGCCTAATTACTGCATTTCATCCAGATCCATTTCATAGATGGAGAAACTGAGGCACAGAGGTTAGGAAAAGTGCCCAAGGCTGTATATCTAGTAGGTAGTTGAGCCTAGACTTAAACTTGGGCTGCACTTTTCTCTTCTACAGTGGAACAACACAGGGACATTGAGTTCTGGGAGGGCAGGAAAAGAATCACAAAGTCTCAGGCGTGGACTAACATGCCAGCCACGGAGAATAGAGCAGGGGGTGAATCACCATTGTTGTCACCCCACTCAGGGCATTTTTCCTGTGCCGGGAACTGTTCTAAATCCCAGTGGCTCTGGGACTAGAGGGGGCTGAGTGGAGGCTGACTCCAGGTCTGACCCAGGCCTGGTAGAGCCTGCCTTGGATAGGGAGGGCCGCTCTGGAGGAGATGATGTGCTCCATTGCTGGAAGCTGGAACTTGAATGGAGGCCAGATCTCAGAGTGGGCCAAGGCAATCTTGCACAGGGAGGAGCAGGCTGAGCAGCGGTGCGTTCACTCAACACATATTTAATGCGCACCTCCTCCATGTTGGGCGCTGGGGATTCAAAATGGAGCATACTCCCTGCCTCTGTAGAGTATTTAATATGCAAACGTGCATTGCCAGTCTGCAAAGGGAGCTAAGCAACTTCATGGCACTCAGTTAACAAGAGTGTCCCAGTGCATCCCAGGCTCTGTACTAAGCCCCTCACAGCCATTGTCTCCCTGAAGCCTCACTATAAATGATCACTGTTTTGCAGATAAGAAATCTGCAGCACAAAAGTGTTCTGCCCCCTCCAAGTGACCTGCCCAAGTTATAGGTATAGCCAGGTTTGCTCCTAGACAGGACTGAGTGGCAAGCATCCAATATTCTGGAGATGTCTTTTGAGGGATGATGTGGAAGTAGTGGGAAAGAGGATTAGAAGCTGGTCGTCCTCACTCTGAATCTCAGCTCTGTGGCTTGCTTGAGTTGTGATCTTTTACACATTATTTACCTTCTCTGACATCTTTATTTTGATTTTAAGATGAGATAAAACACCAGCTTCACCAAGATAGCTGTGGTTAAATGAGAAAATACTGAAAAAGTAGTACAGAAAGAAAACAGCAGTTACTCTAGGAAAGACCCGCTGACCAATTTCTGACCTTCCCCTTACCGCGTAGAGAGGACACTTTCAGGGGGGCTGGTTTTGGTGGTCACTCCTCTGGGCCTCCTTGGCTCCTCTTCCAAGCTGTGTGGAAACTTTTGAGCTAAGAATAGAGGGCAGCCTTGTGCTGGCCAGGGGTCTCAGTTCTGCAGGATGAGGGAAAGGGCTGAAGACAGGGGAGCAAGGAGAGGGCCAGAGAAGCGTCTGCTCACGTGTGTCTGTCTCTTCTTCCACAGGGAGTGCCTGGAAACAATGGCTTGCCAGGACAGCCTGGGCTCACTGCGGAACTGGTAGGTGCCAGCAGGACTCACCGTCTATCGCCCTCCCGTGCCTGAGCTGGCCATGCCCACCCCTTTAGCAGCTGTGAGGGTCCCTCTTCTCATCCCCTTCCAAGGCTGGCAGAGGCCCAGATGGCTTGATGCATCCTGAGGCTGCACTTGATCCCATAAGTCTCCCTCCCCTTTCCCTCACCTGCTGGAACCCACTCAATTGTCTCTTGCAGGGCTCCTTACCCATTGAGCAGCACCTCCTTAAGGTAAGAGGGCACAGGGAGGTGGCAGGAGCTGGCGGGGTTGTCTCCCAAGGGAATTCTCATAGTAAGCCCTCAGCTGCGTGCTACCGCATGGAGAGCACAGATTGAGTTTGCTGGTTCCCTGTTCGTAGGGAATGCATTCCAAGCATCTGTCTTAAGACGGCCTGGCTGGTGCCTGGCTTGTAACAGACCCCCAGGCAACATTTGTTGAATGAGTGCTCAAATGAATCCTGTGAAGGTCCCCACATGGTGGATGCTGGTGGCAGAATTCAACCCTGAAGCCTGCTTGCAGCAGCTGGCAATGAGCTCCTGTAGCACTCAGGTCACACCAGGGCAGGGCCTGGAAACTTCCAGCAGAAGGCACAGTGCAGGGGTAGGAGGTTATAAAGGTCAGGTTCTCTGAAGACCCGGGGTAGGCCACACTGAATGGTCCAGGGAGGAGAGGGACTTGAGAAACAGTTCTAGCAGTAAGAAAGGGGACCTGGTGCTTGGGAGGAGAGTTAGTTGTGTCAGGGTCTGTGAATAGCTGTAAAACCCAGCAGATGGCTGGGGCTTGGTCTGGCTTCCCATGCCCACAGGAATGACCTGGGAACTGAGGCTCCCCAGCCCTTCCTTGCTCAATCCCCTCTAGAGATCTGAGAGCACACTCACTGATAAAGGCCACCTTCTGGTACCTGGACTTCCTTCTCCAGCCCAGCTGCCTCAGTGAACCCTGCCTATGCCTCGGCCTCCTGAGACTCCCCCAGCCTCCCATCCTGGCCACCCTCTCCTGGCACTGGCGGACTAGTCAGTGTCCTGGACATCCCACTCCCGGGTGGGTCTTGGTCAGGGTAGAATATGGGGGCTGTCTTTAAGAAGGCTGTTGAAGCCCAGACACCTGGGGGGCCTCTGAGGAGCCTCTGACAGTTGGTCTCTAGTCAGTGGAGGACAGGTTCATCCCTGCTATGAATTCAAATGTTTCCAGAAGTAACCGGAAGAGGAGGTTGGCTGGCCTGGCAGCAGCCACATGTTGGTTCCTAGTAGATTTATGCCAGTGAGGCCCCCACTCATCTCCCTAGGCTTCTTCTTGCCTTTTTTTTTTTTTTTTTTTTGTGGTGTTAGGGATTGAACCTAGAGCCTTGTGCATATTAGGCAAGCATGTTCTGTCACTGCACTGCACCCCCAGTCCCTTTCCTAGGCTTCTGTCAACTCTGGGTTCTGTTAAGCACTGCTCCTGAGCAGAAATCATGTCAAACCCAGGATCTGACATTGCTTCTAATAGCATCTCCCTTGCTGGCTTCGTAATCAAGTGCTCGACAGAGGGCCCCAAACAGGAGCTGAGCATAGCCCGCAGAAGGAGGCAGGTGGCAGCCCGGGGCCTCTAGAAGCCCCGGCCATTGCTGCCTCCACAACCCAGAGGAAGCACAGACTAGGCTGCAGGCAGACAGCACCAGTCCAGGCTCCCACTTACCTAGACGGAGCTCATCACCTATTTTTCAAAAGAGGCTTCCTCATTCCACAAAGCTCCTAAGATCCCCCGCCCGGCTGCCCCTGAGGATTGACTGTGATAATGCGCAAAGGCCTATTAGGATGGCTGGCTTCTCAGCGGCCGGGTAAATGACGGCATTATCCTCGGGGGTTGCAGTGAACAGTGAAGGTGAGATGGGGGCTCCTGCCTGGGGTCCCCAACACCACACCAGGCCAGAGAGAGACTACAGGGCCCCAAGTCCTTTCAAACTATAGGCTGATCTTATAGGTGGGTTTCAGTTTCTGAAAGAGAGGACCAGAGAGATCTATGACTCAAAGAAGGTGGAAACCCCCAGGGTAGGAGGAAGCTCTTCCTTCAGGAAGCCTGTTGAGGCCCAGCGATCTGGGGAGCCTCTAACAGTTGGTCTCTCTGGGCAGCGGAGGGCAGGCCCTCCCCAGAAGGTCTGTGGAGGGCTCTGCTCCTCCCACAGCCCCTTCCCTGGCTCCCTCAGGCAGAGGAGCTGGCTTTTGGAGCCAGTCTTTTCAGCCTAGATCCTCATGGCTTGTCCTCGCGGTGGGTGCAGGTTGCAGGAACAGCCGGGACAGATGGTCCCTCTGTGGGCCCCTGCGCCTCCTCCCACACGCCTGTCTGCAAAGTGCTGTGGCTTGGCCCACCAGCGCTTCTTCCTGGAGGAAACTCAAAGCCAATTGTTGGGATCGGGTCCCCTGAGGATGGAGCAAAGCTGCCGCAGGGATGTGTCTGGGGAGGGAGACAGTGTGGGCAGAGAGCTGCTGGGCAGGGTGCCCCGGTCCTGGGTTCTGAGTAGAGTCCCCAATTTGGCGCATCCTGGCCAGCTCTGGCCCAGGCCTCACTACCCTCCCCATTTTCTCTTCAGAGCATCTGTGGGGACTGTGTCCAGAGCCAGACGGCCCACCCAGCATCCCTCTTGGAGAAAGGAGAGAAAGGAGACCAGGGCATCCCTGGTGTGCCAGGCTTGGACAACTGCGCCCGGGTAGGGGCTGGGCTGGGGCGGCCCCTGTGCGGAGGAAGGTCTCCCAGACTGCTTCAGCTCACAGAGCCTCTCTTGTCCCCTGCAGTGCTTCTCAGAGCGGGAGCGCCCAAGAGCCGAGGAGGCCAGGGTGAGTGCGCTCTCACCTTCTCTTCCTTCCTTTGGCCCCATGAGGACAGGGCCTGGCTGCTCCCTCTCACTGCCCCCTCCCATCTCCAGGGAGACAACATTGAGGGCGATCCTGGCTGTATGGGGAGTCCTGGCCACCCTGGTCCTCCAGGACTGCCAGGCCAGAGAGGAGAAGAGGTAAGACTAGGGACCAGGCCCTCATCTGGGCCGGGGATGGGGACACATCTCCCTGGAGATCTCCCAGGGGCCCTTCAAGGCCTCGCGCAGCCTGGAGTGCCTCCCTGACCCCCTGGCACCCAGGCTTCAGGCTTCCTCTGCCTCTCGGGGCCCATTCCCACACTTCTCCAGCAGTCAGGTCCCACGTCCCCTCAGTAGGCTTTCCTAGACCACCCTCCTTAAAATGGACACCCCACACAACTGCAGAACCCCTGGCACCTTGCCTGTACCATCCTCACCATCTTCCACCATGCCTTGTGTTTACCTCATTCAGGAACATTCTGCAGATATCGACTGAGCACCAACTATGTGCCAGCCCTGTTCTATTTGTTATTGTTCACCTTGCCTCTAGGATATAAGTGCTACTAGGCAGGGATTTTTATGTTTTGTTTATAGCTGTGTTCCCAGCTTCTGGACCAGTGCCCAGTATATAATAGCTGCTCAATAAATGTTTGTTGGGTGACTGAATGAACCAAATGAAAGTCCATTTTATATCAGCTAAATGGTCCTGTTTTGACATCAGCCCTGTGTTACCTCCAGCTGTGGCAAGCTAGGAGGAAGGTTGCTGTGACCTGGGGCTCTGTGAGGCTCCATCCTCTTCATCTGTTTCCCTTGGCTTCCTTTATAGGGTCCGCCTGGCATGAGGGGCTCCCCGGGTCCTCCAGGCCCAGTTGTAAGTATCTATGGTGCCCTTGCCTGCTTGAGAAGCTCTCCAAGGGGTCATAACACTCAGGCATCATACTGTCACCTTGTCCCCAAGAAGCCCAGCAGGGCAGAAAGAGGGGGACACCCACTGCCCTTGCCTTTCCCTTCTGAGAGCAGCTCTGAGGATCATGCTGTCCACCACCAAGTCCCCTGGAATTGCCCAGCTCTGTTCCACTGCCTTGCCCTGCCCAGGGCAGGACCTCGGGGCACATCTTCACTTCTACATCCAGGGAGGGCTGTGTCCTTCTGGCCAGATTTCTGTGCCCTGTGACACTAGTGCCCATGGGGGTGCTGAGACAGAGCTGCCCTGGGTTGCTCTCTGGGGTCATCTTTAAGACAAGTCTATAAAGCCCAGATCTGGGCATCCACCCCATGTCCTCTGTGGTATTGATAAGGCAGGAAAAGAGAAATGATTTGAAAGTGGGAAGGACTGACACTGTGTTCTTTGGAGAAAAATGGCTGCTGGGTGCTGTCTTGGGACCTGGAGCTACCCAACAGAGGGCGGGCAGAGGGCAGGTGGCAGGCAGGCTGGGCAAGACCAAAAGGAATGGGCTTCTACTCCAGCGGGGCATTCAGGAGACTCTGGAAGACTGGGGAAGGATGTTTGGACTCTGGGGGCTGTTTTGCGTCTCTGCCAATGAAGGAGTCATTCTTCCTGGGGCCGCGGAGGTCCATGAGTCTCTTCTTCAGCTGCCTTGAGGGCACTCCCAAGACCTCCTGTCCCCATGGCCCCCAGTCCAGGGTGACTGTGCTTGTGAGATGTGACCTGCTGTTTCTCCCACCAGGGCCCCCCAGGTTTTCCTGGTGCTGTTGGCTCCCCCGGATTGCCTGTAAGAACCTAGTGCTGCTCCGCCTCCCCTTCCCCACCAGCCAGGTCTCTGTGGCTTTCGCTTGTGTCCCCTCCCGTCGTGCCCTCACCTCCGTGTTCGTTGTCCCGTGCAGGCACCGTAGCTAACGACACAAGTTCCCTGAGGTCCCAGCAGCTGGACGTCCTCCCAGGCTCTGACTTCTTCCCACTCTCCCTTCCCCCCCCTGCTTTTCTGCTCTCGTCTTCTCACTTTCACCTCTTTCCGTTGCCTTTCCCTCTCTCTTGCCCTGCTGCGGCCCTCCCCCTCGTCCTCTGAGCTCTTCCACCTTCTTATTTGAAGCTGGTGCCTCCAGGAGCCCCTTTATTCCGCCCTTCTCACTTCTGCCTCCTGCCTCTCACCACCTGCCGTGTGGACGGAAGATTTGCTGAAAGTAGTTCTTGGGGCCCTGCCAGCCACCTGGCTCTGTGCCCAGCAGAGATGCCAAAGCTTTAGGGCTTCACATTGCAGGCTGGCACAGGTTTGCTGCCCTGCTGCTTGGCAGGGCTGTGCAGCGGCCCCCCAGGGATTCGAAGGCAGCCCTGCCTGCACCCTTCCCTCCTGCTGGAGGAAACCCTGGGCTTCCTCCTTCTCCGCTTCCTTGGCTCCAGCCCCAGTTTGCTCGAAGGCCGGGCATGTGATACCAGCCAGTTGGGTTTCTGGGTGTCACAGGGCTCTGCCCCTCTTGCCCGGCGCCCTGGTCCGCTCCTTCTGCCAGGTGTCGTTAATTGCTCTGCCTTCGTCATCGTCACAGGTGTGTTTAAGTCACCTCATCCTCACTGTTGCTCCCTCCCGGGTCACGGAAGCTAACCTCCTGTTTGTCAGATTCCTGTTCCTGGGGCCTGGCTCTGCTCCTCCCAGGCCTGGTGACGGAGGCTCCGGAGCAGGGCCCCTCCTTGTCGCAGTTCCATCTGTCCCCACGTCCTCATCTCTGGCCGGGCCTTGTCTGTTTCTGCTTGCTTGGGTGAAGGGGCCATCTGTCTGTCTAGCCATCTGTCTTGTGTTGTGGAAAAGTTTGGGCGCCGTCTCGGGAGGGCACAGGGGAAAAGGGACGGCAAGGTGCTCTTAATGGCATGGCGAATCTATGAAGGCCGGGGTAGGGGAGCAGGGCTCTGGCTTTGACCGAAAGTGACATCCCCTTACACGTTGCTGAGTGACAGGGATCACTCTGGAGGGAGCCCTCTGTGCCTCTCTCCTGCATCCCTAAAAGGAGGTGATTGGGGGCTTGGGTGGGGATGCAGACAGGTAAGTGGTATGTCATGGTCCACTGTGTGGGGAGCATCACTCCGGTGCACCTCTCCTGACAGTTGTCCCTCAGAAGGAGATTATATCTGATTTGTCACCCTTTTAAACATGTGCCCCAGCTAGCTACCATGGTAGGACACACCGGTGACACTCATGTAAGAGGTGCCATCTGAGAGTCACGCACTTCAGGGGCGATTCTCTAGAGCCAGCTGTCTTGAGGGCATGCTCCTGAAAGGCACCCATAGGTAGGGATCTGAGAGTCACCTTCTGTTGCACAGACCCTACAATCACCTTGCTTGGGACACTGAGAGCCATTAGTGATGTCCACCTTTGCCAAGATTGGGAACAGAGGGCTGAGGGGTGGGGGTCGGCAGGAACTGGGTGGGGACTGCCCTCCTCTGCAGTTTCTCATGAACTTTCTCTCCAAGGGCCTTCAAGGAGAGCGAGGTCTCAGGGGCTTGACTGGAGACAAAGGTGAACCGGTAAGAAGAGGCGGAGGAGCTGGGAGGGACGAGGAGCCATGGGAGACGGGTTGGGCCCTGCAGAATGGCCGCTGAGAAGCTGGGTGGTAGAAGCCCTGAGGGCTTCAGCGTGGGGTCTTGGCACCCCTCGGGATCAAAGGAGCCTGATCTCCATGTGCCCTGACCCCCAGGTGAGGTGCACAGCTCTGCCCTGCCCTCTCCACATCCCTGGGGGCTCTTCTCCTTCCTTGGCCTTTAGCTTTCAGCACGTCCCCTCCCCCACACACTGGTGCTCCCTGTCCTGCTCTGGGCCTTCTCTCGCTCAGCTCCCAGGGTTCTGTTCAGCTGGCCTTGTCATGGCCAGATCTGTGGTGATGGTCTGGTCATGGTGATGGTCAGAGCCTGGGGAAAAGGCCCAAGGTGGTAACTGTCTTGGGCTTGGTGTCACCTGTTAGATGGCGGCTCCAGATGTTTTGGCTTAGGCTACCTTTTCACCCAGGAAAAAATGGGGGAGGGGGTGCTTGTTCATTGTGTCTGCCTTTCTTTGCAGGGTCCTCCAGGACAACCTGGCTACCCAGGTGCCATGGGCCCCCCGGGACTGCCAGTGAGTAACAGGGTCCTATCTCTGAGGGTGCAGGAGGCTTGGGCTGGTAGGATAGGACCCAGCTGGCATCCCTTAGCAGGCTCCTTCTTTCGGAGCATTTCAGCCTTAGCCTCTGCCAGGCCGGTGATATAGTCCCCTGCATGCCCGACTGTAGCTGCTTGGAAGCATGGTCTGTCCATGCTGCCTGGGGGCCAGTCTCTGAACACGCTGGGAGTCCCAGACAGGGCAAGAACTGAGATCTGCCTCCTGGGGTTGGGAGCATTGGGGAAACAGCTGGGAGGTGCCACCCCCTCTCAGGAGCTGGGTAGGTGTGTCCTTGCTTTCCACAGTGGCAGGTGGGGAGGCCACTGGCGCCCACGTCTCTCCTCCCCCAGCCATCTTCCCCGGTGCCCTGGACCTCCAAGTGCCAGTCTGGGTGCCTGCTGCAGTCTCCACCCCTCATATTAGTGCCGTGACAGGCGGGCCGCAGCTAATTCTGCTCTTTCTCTGCGGATTGTCAGGGCATCAAGGGGGAGCGCGGCTACACAGGGCCGGCGGGAGAGAAGGGCGAGTCGGTGAGTAGCAGCTCCCGCGGGGGCGGAGGAAGGGCTTCAAAGGAGCCGCCTCCGCCAGGCCGCCACCTCGGCTGGAGATTTTCCTAGCAGCCTGTGAGGAGGAGCCCGTGACCCCTGCTGCCCCTGCCCCCAAATGGCTCCAGCTGTGTCTCAGCACCGGCTGGTGGCTGCGGAGGCAGAGGCTGTGAGGAGAATCCCAGCAGGTTTCATGCAGCCAGGCTGCGGGGAAGGACCGAGTCAGCTGGCAGAAGAATTCCTCCCTCTCCTGCGCCTGCCAAGGCAAGCTGGCCAGGGCCAGCCTGAGAGAGTGCCAGGGCCTGAGTCTCTGTCCCCAGTATAGCCATCCTTCACAGAGGCCCCATGCTGAGCACAGGAGCCAGGGGGCTGCTATCATATGAGGACAGGCTCACAAATGTCATGACTCACCCAGGATCCTGCAGCCAGTTAGCGAGTTAGTGGCTGGCGGAGCCTGGGCTGGGTCCCAAGTCCATCTGGTGACAAACCTCAGATCTGGGATCAGCCACATGGGGACTGGAGTCTTACTTCTCCCCTTCACATATTTCAGTGGGACCTCAGTGGGATTCAGCAAACTCCGTCACACTTTTATTCAATAACAGAAATTTCTTGTGGGCCTGCTGGGTGCCAGGCCAGGCCCTCTTCTGAGGACACCATGGTGAGCAAGCAGGCAACCACGGTGCAGGAACATGAAAGCCACGGGAGACCCACCGAGCACATAGAGCAGGGAGGGGCTGGAATAGTGTGCAGGACGCCATAGAGACAGGGCCAGGGAGGTCCTAATCCAGGAGGTGCATTTGAGCTGAGATCTGAAAGGAGGGAGGGGAGAGTCACATGCTTGTCTGTACTGGGGAATCCCAGAGGGAGAGGCCATGGGTGGGGCATCGTAGGAACAGCTTGGAGCCATCTAATGATTCCACAGGGTTTTAGGAGAGCTAGAAGGAGAAGGGAATAGTGGTCATTCCAGGCAGAGGGGTAGCCATACAGAGGTCCAGGTAGGAAGGGATAGAGCCTGACTGAGCAAGGTGGGCAGAGGGGAGACAAGTGAGGTGGGAGAGGGTGATGCCAGATTGCAGGATGCCTTGAAACTCGGCATTGATGGAAACTGTGCACCCCATTCAGTTGGCAGAGGGGAGCCATAGAAAGTTTTTGAGCATGAGTGCAGTGCTAGAGGAGGAGAAGGTGGTAGCCATTTGCTGACCAGATTGGGGTGAGCCAGGAAGTGGCAGGACTAGTTAAGAGGTGGGTACCACAGCTCACACAAGAGGGAAACCTAAAGAGACCAGGCAAAGGAGTCCTGCCAGCTCAGGGAGCCTCCCACCACATGCCCGGCCCATCCTCATCTCCCCAGAGTGATTCTGCTTCTTCTTGTCTCCAGGGCCCACCAGGAACCGAAGGCCTCCCAGGTCCCCCAGGCCCAGCTGTGAGTGAGGGAGGGGGCCAGGAGATGTGGACATGGGACCCTGCCTGGCTCACCCTGGGGTCTGAGGACAGGAAGATCGGGATTCCAACTTCATTTTTCTCTGTGATGACAGGGTCCCCGAGGAGAGCGAGGACCCCAAGGGAACTCAGGTGAAAAGGGAGACCAGGTAAGTGAGGACTGGGACCTGGCTGGGGCACAGGGACGGTGCTGGTCCTCCCCGAGGCTCACCTGCTGGCCCGTGGGCTTCAGGCCACCTCACCCTGTCACTCCTTCCACCTGGACAGCCAGGCAGAGAGAGGAGTGACATAGCACACTGTCCCTTGCTTCTTTTCCTAGGGATTTCAAGGCCAGCCAGGCTTCCCAGGCCCGCCGGTGAGTGAAGACACAGAGCCGCTCTGTCTGCTGCGGTCTCATCGGGAGAGGAAGGGCAGGCCTGACCAGGCTGGGCCTGGGGAGGGGAGGAAGAGGCAGGGGAGAAGCAGCCTGGGTGGCCAGGCCTGATTCCAGGAAGCAAGACCTGGAGATGGGGCCTCCTGGGTGGGCCCAGCAGGCTAGGCAGATGTAATGAGCACTGGGTGGTGTTTCTAGGAAGTCAAAATCCATCCCTTAACAACAGTAAGATGCACACGCAAGGGAGGAAGAAAGAAGGGGTGCTACTCACCATAGCCTCGCTTTCACCCCTGCCTGCTTCTTTGTTAATACAGGGCCCCCCTGGATTCCCAGGCAAAGCTGGAGCACCTGGCCCACCTGGCCCCCAAGCAGAGAAGGTGAGCAGGACCCCAGGGTGGCCAGTCATGGATCTGAGCCCTGTAGCCTCCATGCCCCTGTCCCACCCCTCACATCAGGCCCTGGGGAAGTTCAAAGACAAAGTTCATGGCATTAGAGCCTGTGATCACTGGACAGAACAGAGGCTGTGGCAGGCCAATGGTCCTTAGATGACCCTGGCCTCTGAGCAACCCTGGCTCCCATCTTCTGGGAGAGGGGAAAGGCTGGTGGAAGGTGGGGAGGAGGCAGAGGGTATGGGAGCAGCGGACGCCTGGAATGTGTCAGGCCATTTGGGCCAGCTGCTTCTCCTCAGAGGGGGAAGCACATCTGAGACCAGGAAGCCCTGGAGGAGGACACCAGTCTGGAGGGGGTGTGGACCTCTCCCTCAGGCAGCCATGCTTGGGTTGTCCCCAAGGACCCAGAGAGGGCAGAAGTGGCCTGTTGACAAGTGTGGGGAGGGGGGCAGCCTGAGGATCCTCACACTGGCTGCCTCTTAGTTTGGCTTGATGAATTTTGGAGACATAGCTCTGCTGTGGTTTGGGGCTTATATCCCTGTGTCACCCAGCTTCTGGCTCCCTCCATGTGACATGCTGGGTGGGTGGTGTAAGTGGCCCCAAGATTGACTTCTGAGCTTGGAGTGGGGGCTGGGGCCCAGAGGGAGGGCCCTTCAGCCTTGAGAACCTTTGTCCTTTGAAACCACAAAGTCAACCTCTCACTGTACAGGCGAGGAAAGACCCAATAGCAAGGGGCAGCCCAGGGCACATAGCGTGTTAAAAGCAGCACTGAGACTCCCCCCGACCCCCAGCTCAGGAGAGGCCTTGAGCCCCTCCCGACCTCCCCGAGCCAGTGCCCATCAGTCAAGGTTGGGGCAGTGGAAATAACAGCTCCCTTCAGCTCCCTTCTCTGTGGAGGACCCAAGTGGCAGCCCCTGCCCAGGCTGGTCACTGCAAAGAATCCCAAACTCTGGCCAGTAGTTCTGTCTTAACTCCCAGTGGGGTCTGACATTGACTTGGGCTGTGCTGACCCCTTCTGGTGACTTGTGGCATTGCAATGCCCCCAAGAGCTTTTTTCTCCTCAGCTGGGCAACCCCCACAGCCACCCCAAGACACCACCCTCTCCCCACTGGGCAACGCAGCGGACCTTCCCTCTAAGCCTCTCGCCACCTCCTCTTTCTTCAGTAGACATTCCAGTTCACACAGCTGTCCTCTTCACTTCCCTGCTCTGAACCGTCAATGGCTCCCCAGTGCCTCTTGCAGACTTTTGAGACTTAATTTTGTAGTCCCTGAGCCTTTTTCCACACAAAAGTTCACCTCAAACCTTAACTGATAAAACAGATAGAATCGGAGCTGCTGTGGCTAAGACAAGGCTAGGGACCTGGAGTCCCATCCTCTGGGTCCCCACTTCATTCCCCAGCTTTCAAGTTCCCCCAGGACCCTCCAGGGCTCTGAGAAGTACAGTTTGAAAACCACTTGTGTATCTTATGAAGTTTAGTGTGGCATTCAGGGCCCTTCAGTCAGACCGTGACTCCTCCAGCCTCCTCTCCTGCCGTGCCATCATGCAGGCTGAGACCCTGGTCGGTAGGTGTGTGAACACTTCCAAATCTTCATCTTTCTCCTGGATGCAGAACATAGCAGTTAGGTCAAAACAGCATGAGGACTAGAAGCCAGAGGTCCCTGAACCCTGGGCCCAGGCCTAGTCTCCATGGGTGGGGTCAGGCCCTGCTGACTGTTGGGGTGCTACTTTCCAGGGCAGTGAAGGGATTCGAGGCCCAGCAGGCTTGCCAGGTTCCCCTGGGCCACCAGGACCCCCTGGGATTCAGGTAAGTGTGTGCCCTCAGCCTGGAAGAGAGGGGTGTATGCACGCGTGCAAGTGTGTGTGTGTGTGTGTGTGTGTGTGTGTGTGTGTGTGTGGTATGTGGAGGGGGAAGGGGTGGAATGGAGTGAGGGGCAAAGTCCAGAGCTGGGTCAGATCTCCCTCTTCCTAGGGCCCTGACACAGCCTGTAGAATTGCCTTTTTCCTGTCTTTAGGGCCCCGCCGGCCTGGACGGTCTAGACGGGAAGGATGGCAAGCCCGGCTTGAGGGTGAGATGGTGGTCAGGGAGGGCAGGCACCCCTTCCCCTCCTTCTGTAAGAGCCAAAGCCAAGGGAGCCCTGGTGAAGGGAACGGAAGTGGCTCCTCGCCTTCGTCAGGGGATGCCCACTCCTCCCTTGCTCTCTCCGGTTGCACCCTCCTTGGTGGCACCAGAGCCCCTGGTTTCCCAGTTCTCACAGTGGCCTTAACCAGGCTAGGCAAGCTGGGGCTCTCCAAAGGCAGGTCAGTGACATTTTATATCCAGAAACTCAGGCAACTAAAGAAACCAGGCTGGCTTTCAGAGAGAATCCAGCTGCAGACACGGAAGGCCTTGAGCAAGCCAGGTGCCTTGAGTGGGTCTTGCTGGGGGTGGGACCATGGCAAAGGGCAGAACATCCAGATCACCCTGCCCCCTACTGTACCCAAAAGAAGAACAACTAAGGCCCAGAGAGGCCTGGGATTCACTCAGGGCCCACAGCCAGGGAGACACTGAGCCAGGTTCAGATTCCTCTTCTGCCCCACATGACATTGCCACCATCCTGAGATGGCCAGGGGAGGGACAGAGGAGGGATGGCAATGGCGAATGAGTTGGATACAGACTGGAAAAAACCCCTGCCTCAATGCTCTGGTCTCTTTCCCTAGGGGGACCCTGGTCCTGCTGGCCCTCCCGGACTCATGGGACCCCCGGTAAGTTGAGCTGCAGCCTCAGCCTGGGTGGGTCGCAGCTCCCATCCTCCAGATCCTACTCACCAAGTCATGACTGGATTGGTTCCCTTTGTTTAACCCGAGGAAGGAGGCTCTTGGAGGTGAGGGACATGATAGCTCCCTGCTTTTTCTTCCAGGGTTTCAAGGGGAAAACTGGACACCCTGGCCTCCCAGGACCTAAGGTAAGGGTGACTTCTGCAGAACAAGTCTCTGCTGTCCTCAAGCCTGCTCCAAGCCAACATGGCAGCATGCCAGGGGTAGATGCCACGGACTCCCTGGCAGAGATGTCACCCCAGCTTCCGAACCTCCTGGGGCCCCCAGGCCTAGCAGGCTGTGTCAGAGCTTTGCCACCTTCTGGCCTGAGGCCACCAACCTCTGGCTGGAGCTAGGGTAGATGGCAGGGTGCTTTTGATGTAGGGTCCATTTGGGGTGGGGTTCCCAAGCTCTGGATGCCCTCTTTCTTCTAGGGTGACTGTGGCCAACCAGGGCCCCCTGGTAGCAGTGGCCGGCCCGGCGCGGAGGTAAGATGGCATCTGTGCACACTGCTGTTTCATGCAGGATCTCTGAATCTGGATGTAGCCACTTCCTGCCACTCATGGCCAAAGTGGCTGCCTTCTCTCCTGGCCTTCTGGGGCAGAGTTTCACCCAACACTGTACATCTCCAGCTTTCTCCCTCTCAAGGGTTATAACTGGCCCCCTCCCAAGAAATGGCTGGGCCACTCACCTAAAAGGAAAGCATGCTCCTCTGACCATTGGCATTTCCACCTACTCCCTGCTCACCCCCTTTCCCACCTAAGTAGCCACAGGTGTCCATATCATCTTTTTTTCCTGACTTCAACAGGGTGAACCTGGTGCCATGGGACCCCAAGGACGACCTGGCCCTCCTGGCCACATTGTGAGTTAAACGGTTTTTGTCTCTGCCACTAGGAGTGTTAGGAAGCCATCGTGGGTGGTGGTGGGCAAGCCACCCATTGCCTGAAAGGGAGCTTCCCCAGACATACAGAGCTACAAGGGGCTTCGGGCTCTCTCAATTCAGCAGTTCCCAAGCTCTCCACCTCTTGTTTTCTGGGCGTACCCATGTCCACTTAACAAAAGGGCAATCAGTTAGTCAACAAATAATTATTGAGCACCTGCTTCCTGCCAGGCATTGTTCCAAGCATTGGGGCGACAGCAGTGAGCAAGTCAGATAGGCCCCCCTGATCTCATGGCGCTTCCAGGCAGCTGCTAGCCTAGTACAAAAGCATCAGGCAGAGGTGATGTTATAGAGAGGGACCAGGAGCTGCCTTTGGAGCAATACTTACTGGAGAAGTGACATTCAAGCTGAGGCCTAAATAAAAGGAGGAGTCAGCCATGAGAAGTCCAGGGGAAGAGCCCGAGCCAGAGGGGTCTGCTGATGCACAGGGCCAAAGCAGAGGAATCCTGGGAGGTCTGCACAACTGGAGTGCCATTTGAGAAGGGTGTGAGTGGGGTCAGAAAGCTGGGCCTTGAGAAGGACACCGTGACATGCTGGAGGCCCTCGGAAGCGCCATCAGGAGTGTGGGAAAGACATGCAGGGAGGTGGTGGATGGGCGGCTGTAGTGGAGAGGGGACTCAGGATGGATCTAGGGTGTGCTTGGAGGTGGAGGTGTGGGGCAAGGGCAGGGTGTAATAGTAGAAAGAGCAATTAAGGCCAAGTCCCACATTTGGCCTGGGTGAGGTAAGTAGGTGGTGTGTTTACTGAGATGAGGAGACTTGGATATTTATTAAGCAATAATGAATTTCCCATCTACTTTACTCATCAGTAGCACAGACAGCTGCCAATTGGTGCCTTTGATCAGTGTGACGGCACCAAGCTGATAGGGCTCCAGAGAAAGTGAAGACACTGGCATTCGTTGCAGCCCTGTTGTGCTGGCTGCATGATTTCCAGGAGGCTTTTGGAAATGTTAAAAATAGTTCATAACAAAAAAAAAAAAAAGGAACTCTCAAGTCCCCTTCTATGTTTTTTTTTTTTTTGGTACCAGGGATTGAACTCAGGGGTATTCAACCACTGAGCCACATCCCCAGCCCTATTTTTGTGTGTGTGTTTTACACACACAGGGTCTCACTGAGGTGCTTAGCGCCTCGCCATTGCTGAGGCTGGCTTTGAACTCGCGATTCTCCTGTCTCAGCCTCCCAAAGTGCTGGGATTACAAGCATGAGCCACCACGCCTGGCTCCCTTCTATGTTTTAATGTACCTAAAATGGTCCAGAAGTCCTTTACTGGGGATCCCAAATCTAAACTGATTCCTCCTCACATTACAGATGAAAGGAGTCACACACTCTGTATTGTGGCCCCAGTGGAGACTCAGGGGGCTGAGGATGGGGTGAGGAGGTGCAGGGCTCCTCCTCCTGCCCCTGTATGTGCATCCCAGGTTCCTTACTATATGACAATTTCAGTCCTGGACATTTCTATCCCAGGAGTCTTAGATGAGTGGAACAGAGGCCATGGCTTCTGGAAATTTCTACCTGGGAGTGTGGAGGAGGTACTGAGAGAACTGAGTGCCCTGGGGTTCAGAGAATGTGCCACTCTGATCAGAGAGGTGACATTTGAGCTGTGCCTCAGAGACAAAGATGTGGGCCATCAGAGATGGGACAGCCCAGCAGGAGGGAGCATTCCTGGGGTTTGGAGTCTCACTGTCCCAGGGTTAGAGGGGACCAGGAGACGGGCTTGAGTGCCTGACTACTGAGCTTCTCTGTGTGCGTGTTGGATTGGTGCTGAACCCCCCCTCCCGCTCTTTGCTATATAGACCCACAGCTCCTGGTCTTCCCTCCTCCTTAGAATATCAGGAAGTGGGCTGCCTTTAGGGAAGCAGGGGTCTCAGAAGACACCAGGCCAGTAGTTCATTCTCTTGACCCTTTGCCCTTTGCACCTGGTGTCTGGCTATGGCTACCAGGTGTACCACTCAGTGGGCATTAGCTGTGAGGGTCCTGTGTGCTCAGGACCCCCAGGCCTAGCTCTAGGTACAGATCTTCTATCAGAAGATCAAGTGCAGGAGCAGGAGGGAAGGAAGGGTTTCAGGAAGAGCCTGCTCCTGCTTGCAGCCCTCTGCCCCTCATCATGACAGCCTGTTTCCATCCCACTGACTCACTTCTCTTTAGGGACCTCCAGGGCCTCCAGGCCAGCCAGGTCCAGCTGGGATCTCTGCAGTGGTGAGTGACACTTCCCGTCCTTCCTCCCTCCCAGGAGTGTTGTCCTGCTCAGCTGTGGATTCCTTCTGGAGGCATCCAGCACGATGGAAAACAGTTTGTCTCCATCCCCTCTTCTGCCATCTGCCTTACCTACCTCCAAAGATCCCCACTCTGGGATGGAGCTAGGCCTTCAAAGGCTGGAGGCCATCCCAGGGCCCTGCTGCAAATTTAGGCAGTGCCCCCTCCTCATGTGGGGACATGGTCCCTGGTACCTGATGGGTGTCTGCCTCTGGCTTGGAGGGGTCCACTTCTACCCCTACCCATCATTCTCCTTCCTATTCTCTAGGGCCTGAAAGGAGACCGAGGAGCCACTGGAGAAAGGGGCCTGGTGGGCCTCCCAGGTCAGCCTGGCCCACCTGGACACCCTGGTCCTCCGGTAAGATCCCTTATCTTATAGCACAGGCCAGAGGAAAGGGTCAGCTGACTTTGCCAGTTGGGCTCAGCTCTGCACACTTGGGATCTCCAGGGGAAGAGAGGCATTAGCACAGCAGGACCGCAGCATGATCCCATGCCTGAGATAACTGCACACTGGGAATGACAGGCCTGGCCAGCCAGTGCTGGGCCAGTTGCACACAGGTCACTGCTTCTGGTGATGCACCACCGACCTCATGCAGATCCCTCAATGAGGTATCAGACAAAGGAGACTGAGTTCTGCCCCTGCCCTCACCCCAGGGACGCTTGCCAGTAACCACAGAAAGTCTTTGAAAATGTCAGGAACCAGAAATGCAGTGCTATTACTGTAACTTTCTGAGCTCCTCAGAAACCACAACGTGGCCTCAGCTCATGTTTAGCACCCAGTGATGCTATACTGGTCACTGACCACGTGCTGAATGGTGAGCTCAGTGCTCCATGCCATTTTGTCTTAATCTGTATGGCAGGCCCACTTAGTAGATCTGGTTGGCCTCGTGTTGCGGATGAGGAAACCAAGCCTCAGCCAGGCTAAGCAGGTTGCTCAGAGTCCCGTGCAGTGGAAAAGCTGTGACTTGAGCCCCAACCTACTTGAGTCCTAGCCAGTCTGCAAATATCCAAAGTGAACCACATCAGGTGGAACTGATTGCTAGTCTCCAGGTTGAAAAGCCTTCCAAGAGACAGGGACCCAGGTCTCCTAGCCCCCATCAAGTCCTTTCCACCATGTGGGCTCTTCTCCAGGGAGCACTAGCAATGACCCTGGGACTGGTGGCCTGGGATGGGGTGGATGACTCCAGTTGGTGCAGAGGTGGGTCAGTCAGCCCATGTGCCAGGAGAGCCTAAGTGGCCTCTGCTGCTCATTCTGATTCTTGCCAAGGACACTGGGCAGGTCCTTCCCTCAAGAGCGCCTGGATCCCCTGGGCAACTCTACTACTTGCTGGGCAGTCACAGATTCTTTCTCGCCAGCAGCCCGCCAGAAGGCAGATAGGCGGGGGGTGGGCAGCCTCTCCTATTGTTGGAAGGGAGCTGGCTCAGGCACATCCTGGCAAATCTCACTGAGGACAGAGGCTCACAGTTCATGTGTTCCTTCAGCAAACATTTAACACACACTCAGAGCCAGGGAGTGTGCACGGTGCTGGGATCCCAAGCGAAGAGGCACAGTCTGTTCTTCCTTTGCAGAGCTCAATCAAGGAGGCAGCTGGGAGTCATCAATGTGAGCTCCCAGATCAGGCTGGAGTGTGGGGGCATCAGAGGGTGAGGGCTGCAGGACTAGCATCTCTTGGTGGGGTTGTGTGTGCCTGGTGGGCAAGATGAGGCATGCAGGGCTAAACTGGGCCACAGCTTATGACATCTCCACTGCTCTCTCCTTCCCAGGGTGAACCTGGTGCAGACGGTGCAGCCGGCAAAGAGGTACTGTCATGCTGGCTCCTTCACCCCTGGGAATGCTACGTGGCTTTCTTGGTTCTCAGCTTTCCCTGGTCCCTCCTTAGTCATTCAGTAAGCACTCCCTGCATGTGCAGACCATCTCCAGACAGAATCCACATCTGCAGGTTCCATGTCTGTGGATTCAACTAACTGCAGATTGAAATATTCAGAAAAAAAATTGCTGGACTGAACATGTATAGATTTTTCCTTGTCATTATTCCCTAAACATTACAGTATCCCAGAATTTACACAGCATTGACATTGTCTTAGTATTGTAAGTAATCTAGAGATGATTTAAACTACATAGGCAGATGTGCATAGGTTTTGTGCAAATACTACACCATCGTATACAAGAGACTTTTGAGTTTCCACAGATTTTGGTGCCCGTAGGGGTCCTGAAACAGTCCCCTGTGGATTCAGAGGGATGACTGTATACAGAAAACTGGTAATTCTTGTTGCCCTGGGGGAGAGGAACTAGAGACTAGGGGACAAGGACAAGGATGGCAGTGAGTCTTGTTTTATACTATTTTTTTTTAACCCTGTAGCTGATCAAAAAGAGACAATAATGATAACAGTGTTCCATGGGCACCAGATCTTGCCAGGCCCTCCATTTATGCACACTGTCCTCTCATCCTGACTTCTCTTCACTTCTTTTCATCTGTGATGAGGGACCCGGCTAACAGGACCAAACAAGGCCATGCCACAAGGGACATCATTCTCCCTTCCAGCTGTCATCTCTTCTTAGAGTCCAGCTAGATGCAGCCTGGGGCCTGGGGCCAATGAAGATGGTCTTTTCACTGCACTGACCTCCCCAGAGGTCTCAGAGATGCTGCATAGATTTGACCCCTGACTTTTGGTTTCTTCTAGGGACCCCCTGGAAAACAGGGACTCTATGGACCTCCTGGTCCAAAGGTGAGTGGGCACTGGCTGGGTTTGAGAGGAGATGCTCATGTATCAATCAAGCCCAGCTCTAAGCTATGATGTGAGCTACAAAAGGGACACGAGAAGGCCAGTGGGCAGAACTTGGAGCAGTGGCACGTCTGAGTACGCCTCACACAGGGCTATTCCAGGGTTCTTCACTGTGGCAGGGGATGGAAATCTCTGTTCATTCCATAGCATCACTTGCTTTCATATCCAGGCCCCCTTTCCTGGCCTGGGATAAAAAGAGGTCCCTGAACAATGGCGCTCCCTGGAGTCCAGCCATACTGACACTAGAGTAGGGCAAGTTTTATAAAAGACTGGACATAGCACTGTGGGATCTGGGGCTGAGAAAGGCCATGTAAAGAACAGGAACATCTCAGCTGGGGAAGAGGGGTGCCCTGGGTAGGGATGAGGGAGGGCGTCCAGGCAGGAAGGACTTGGTGTGGCAGAATCAGAGAATTACAACCAGTCAGGGCTGGCTGAAGCTAGAGGGCAAGGAGATGAAGCTGAGGAAGGTGAGACCAGGACCATGTCATCAATGGCCTTGAGTTCCTGGCAGGGAAGTGTGGTCTTTAAACTGAGGGCAGTTGGGAACCACTGGGATCTCTAAGCAGGGAGTAACACCATGAGAACTGATTTCTAGAAAGACTGCCCTGGCAACAGTGAGGCGGAGTGACCTATAGCGCTGAGGCCACAGTCCAGGGGGAGATGCTAGAGACCTGGAAAGAACATGGAGAAGAAGGGGTAGATTGCTGAGACATTGTGACACAGTCTTGATGGTGACTAGTAATGCTGGACTGTGACTTCCTCTTCTCTTAGGGTGATCCAGGACCTGCTGGACAGAAGGGCCAGGCAGGAGAGAAGGGAAGATCTGGCATGCCTGGTGGACCTGGCAAGAGTGGCTCGATGGGGCCTGTTGGACCACCAGGTCCTGCAGGAGAGAGGGGCCATCCTGGCTCTCCAGGTCCTGCGGGAAGCCCTGGATTGCCCGGTGTGCCTGGCTCCATGGTAAGGAGAGGCTGGCAGTCATGGGCACTGTTCCACAGAGCAGGCATGGGGGATGGAGCACAGGTCATTTTGAAGCTCTTGCTGATATTCTGCAGGAAAGAGAATGACTCCCGTATAGGTAATTCCTAACTGCATGAGGAGGGTGGGGATGACAGGTCCCTCTCCCAGCCAACTATCCTCAGCACAAAGTGCATTATACCATCTAGGAAAGGTAGTACTTTGGATTTAAAATCTGTGGGAGGATCCTGGACCTTGACCCTCCTTTATTTCCACAAAGGCTGCTCTCAGGGGAGAGTACAAAATTGAGGCAGGTTTTCTTCTCTTCCATCAGGGGGACATGGTGAATTATGATGAAATCAAGAGGTTCATCAGACAAGAGATCATTAAAATGTTTGATGGTAAGTGGCAGCTGGCTGGGTGGCAGTGGGTGCCATTTGCCCTTCCCAGCTACTTCTCCACCCAGCTGTGGCCTCCTTTTCCTTAAATCTTCAATGTTCTCCCCTCCCACCCCCTACACACTTATAGGCCAAAGGGGTAACAGGCATTGCTCAATTATCCATAAGACCTTCTTTGTTACCTGCTCTGTTCAGAGCTAAAAGGATTCCCTCCTGCCCTCCTGATCTCCACTTGATCAAGGTGGCCAACGAGAAAATTGATTTCAAATGAACCTGCAGGGAATGATCCCTAAACAGAGGGGCAAGCAGCAATTGAAAGATGGCTGCTGTGGTTTATTTTAACTTTTCATTCAACGTTGATGTGCTGGGAACTGAGGGAAATGTGCACCCTGTGCTGGAGGGGCTGGGCATCCTGCTTGGGAAGGAGACTGCATGCAGAGCAAGGAGTTGACTTATTTTGAAGCTAGCAGTGAGCCAGTGAAGGGTATTGAAGAAGTAGATGCTGAAATCAGATATGTGCTCCCCAAAGATATGGGACCAATCCCTATGTTCCTTGTCCTGATGCCCTTTGGAGAAAGGCCATTCCATCCTGGTGGCATGTCTATAGCATTTGTGGTCACTCTGAGTCCCTTTCCTTCCTTACAGAGCGAATGGCTTACTACACCTCCAGGATGCAATTTCCCGTGGAGATGGCAGCAGCTCCTGGACGACCAGGGCCACCAGGGAAGGATGGTGCTCCGGGCCGGCCAGGTGCTCCAGGATCACCTGGACTTCCTGGTCAGATTGGCAGAGAAGGACGACAGGGTTTGCCAGGAATGAGAGGTAGTTCTGCCCTCTGGTTCCCCATGGGTACATGCAGCTCTTTGGGGGCTGGCCTGAGCATTACATGAAGTCTGTTGTGAATATGGTATTTGTATGTGTGTTTCAAGTAATATGTGATTTTTCTGCTCAGAGATAAGACTTCTTATTTCTTTTGTACAGGACTGCCTGGTACCAAAGGTGAAAAGGGAGACATTGGTATTGGCGTTGCGGGAGAAAATGGTCTCCCCGGTCCCCCAGGTAGGAAAATCCAGCATTTGAGACCAGGAATCCAGAGCAGCAGAGATCCCATTTCTTTTCTTTTCTTTTTTTAAAATATTTTTTAGTTATACATGTTCACGATATCTTTGTTTTGTTTATTATTGTTTTTATGTGGTGCTGAGGATCGAACCCAGTGCCTCACATGTGCGAGGCAAGCGCTCTGCCGCTGAACCACAACCTCAGTCCGAGATCCCATTTCTTAAAGTTCCTTCAGCAACAAGTGTGTAGAACTCCAAATATCTACAGGCCAATCATCCACCATTTATAGCAATGTCACCATGTTAAGACACTCTGCTAGCAGTGGAAAGACCCAGCGTCTACCCCTTAGTTCTAAGCTGAGCTAGCATGATGTACACAGTGAGGCCTAGGAACCCAAGTTCAAGTCTTGCTTGGCATCTTACTGGCTGTGTAATCTTGAAGAGGTCACTTAAGTCCTCAGGGTTGCTTTCAAAAATACATGCATGGCTGTATATCCTGCAAGAGGATAGCCAAAGCCTGATGACCTGGCTCTGAGGTCCAACTCTATTACTTAACCTGAAGTGCAACCTCTCTGAGCCTGTGTCCTCATCCACAAAATGAGGTAATAGTTCCTCAAGGAACTATTGTGCAGATTCAGTGCATACTAATGCATAACAATCAACTAACCTCATGCATGGTCACAGAAGCTCTCGATAAAATGAGCCAGTGGTATGGTTATCCTTGTTATATCAATGTGAGGATCAGATCAGGTCTTCAAGAAGACAGGTTGTAACCTGACAAACATGCATCGAATGTAAATATTACCATTATTTCTTCTTTCCTTATGATCTGATATCCCTTCTGTGACTTCCCTCCCTAGGTCCTCAAGGGCCTCCAGGCTATGGCAAGATGGGTGCAACTGGGCCGATGGGTCAGCAAGGCATTCCTGGCATCCCTGGTCCCCCAGGTCCCATGGGACAGCCAGGCAAGGCTGGCCACTGCAACCCCTCAGACTGCTTTGGGGCCATGCCAATGGAGCAGCAGTACCCACCCATGAAGAACATGAAGGGGCCTTTTGGCTGAAGTGATCGCCTGCCATGAGATGAAGGACTCCAATGGGAATAAATGGCCAAAGCTTTCAGGACTCTGTGATAGGTTGTGAATGTTTGTGTGGGTGATATTGTTATTGTTAATTGCTGTTAATATTTTTTTAACAATAAAGAAATAAAACTATCTGCAATCCCACTTACAGTGGGATCTCCCTGGTGCTGCAGCCACATTGCCCTGTCATCCTCCTTTTCTCATTTGGTCCCACAGCCACAAAGGCTTCACTGTCCATGGTCAGCCAGAGGCGTTGTGAGGTGCTGTTGTATCGGATGCCCCCAGCTTAATTTCCCTCTCCAGAAGCTTCTAATTCATCCTTTGGTCCTCCAGGCCTGTGTCTTTTTTTTTTTTTTTTCATGCATACCCATGTTTTTTTTTTTAATGTTTTTGTATTTTTATACATTTATTTTATTTGTTTATATTTATGTGGTGCTGAGGATTGAACCCAGTGCCTCACACATGCTAGGCAAGTGCACTACCACTGAGCTACAGCCCCAGCCCCTCCAGGCCTGTGTCTTATCCTCCACGGCACACTTGCTCCAAGCTGGCGATTTGCTCAGTCTTTCCTCACAAGGGAACCAAAAGCAGGTTTAGAGACCCCACTTCCAGCTTGTAAAGGACCCTCCCTGTTTCTTTCCTAAACAGTTTGGTACCCCACGCATCCTTGCCCACCCTCACTTCCTAAGTGTGACCCAAAGCCGATCCAGCTGGTATCTTGAGAGGTTCCAACCAGTGCTGAGTGTGTTCATCCACCTGGAAACCCTTCCAAGCACAAGGGGCTCTTCTCCATGCTCCAGTAATTCTGTGATTAGAAAACCTGGGCCAACAGGAGAAAAGACAGGTTCTAGCCCCTGCCTAGGCAACCAGGGACTGCTTCTGGGGGAAATGAGATGGAACCTCTCGCCTGTACCAATGCATGGCTCTGTCACCAGCTCTCCAGCTGCAGGCAATGACTTTCTGGACTACAAATGGCATCTTTTGTTATTTGAACATGTGTGGTGCTTTTCCTGTACATCTTAGCCTAGGGCTTCAGAGACAGCCAGGTTGGATCAGTGAGAAAGGGTCACGGGCAAGCCACGATCAGATCTAAGCTTGTGGTCCTCAAAGTCCAATGGGGGTTTGGTGACCCATCTGCTGTCTCCTTCTCCGTATGTAAAAAGGATAGGAAGGAAAAAAGAGTGAACTGAACATTACAGAAAGCATTCTGTCTCAAGCTTCCTCCTCCTCTACTTTTCAGATCGCTTGTTGTAATGGGCTGTGGCTGCCCTGTGAGAAAGCAACAGGGCACAGCCAAGGGGACTTCCAAAGAAAGCCTTTGTACTGGCCTCAGATTTGGGGAAGGTTTATTCAACTTGGATAAACTTCAAAGGGATCACAGAGCAGGTTCAGAAATGCACTCAAAATCTAGATGTTTATCCAAACTGCCTGAAGCCCTCAAACCGGCTGTCAAACTTCTCCAGAGCTGGCATTGCCCGCACATTTCTGAGTATTCCCTTCTCTGGTTGGGCCCCAAATTCCAGGAGACCAGCCTATGGATAGCTTTTCAGAACCTTTGCCCTATTTTTTTTCCTCCTGTCAGGGACAAAGGTGTGCCCGTGGCCAGAGGAATGAAATCAGGCAGACTCAGGAGCATGCCTGAGCGCCTCGTATGCTGTTTTTAGATAGAGGAGGAGTTGATTCTTTTTTCATCTCTCACCAGCAATTCTCAGTTAAGCCTGGTTCTAACAGAAAACATTAAAAAGCAAATACATCATCTTTGCATTGAAGTAGCAGCCAGGGTTTGGACAGTGGATGAGGACAGATGTTAAATCACTCCCACTAGAAAGCTAGCCTCCACTCTCAGCCCCGTCTGCGAAGTGAACTGATGATGGGACTCAAGATTGGGAGCATGTTGGCGTGAGTAGAAAGGGAGAGAAGCAAGGGCCAGCTGTTGAACTGAGCAGGCTGGCTCTGAAGGCCAGAGGGGGAAATTGCCATAAGGAAACATCAAACTCATCCTCTTTGAGGGTCTCCAGGGGATCGATCTTTATAAAGTAAATGATGTTTCCTTCGCTTTTCTTCCTGAGTCAAATTCATGCTACTCTTTGGGGACTCTACGACAGGCTAGGTTTAAGCTTTCATGATTTGAGTGCTTGTCTCCCCGGAGTTTGAAATTGCTGTATTTTCTTGGACCATGAAGAACCAGATGGGAAGCTGAATTTTATAGTCTCTTCTTCTGTGGTCAGCAAAAAAAATCTGTGGATATTGCTCATCAGTTCAAGAGCTGGATAAGCTGAAGGGAAAAGAAGGAGGGGCACATGCCTTCTGCTTCTCTTAGGCAGCTTCTGCACATTCCTACCCTGTTATTCTTCCATCTTCATTTCTTAGTCTATTTCAGGCTTTTAAGGCAACACAAAGATCATTTAGATTGACAAAGTCTAACTTGAAGAGCTCATTTCCTCTTCCTACTTGTGCCAGGAAATGTACTAGGCTCTGGGGATCTGAAGGCAAACTAGACACATATGTTTCCTGCCCCCACAGTGTCTACAGGGAGAGAAGACAAAGCGGGATGGTGGGGCAGGGGTATGCATTGCTTGGGGGACCTATCTGTGTCTAGGCAGAGAGAAATGGGTCCAAGCAGAGGGAACAGCATGTGCCAAGGTCCAGAGATGACTGAGCACAGCAGGCTGGGTGATGGGACACAGAATATGGTTGTCCTGCTGTGTGTTCACAGGGGGAAGCCACTGATGGGTACTACACAAAGGTATGCTGAATCTGGTTTGCCTGATGGGGAGTTTGCTGATGGCAATGTGAAGAATGAACTGGAAGGTCCTTAATTTGAGAAAGCCTCTGTTCTATAAGATGGAGAAAAAGCTGTTGCATATTTATTCTGCAGAGAAAAATCCCAAATTCAATGCTTTCTGGAATTTAAATATTTCTCTTTGCCTAATATTTTCTTCTGTCACCATAATTCAACAGAATATAACTAGATTCCTTCACATGTGCTTTGTGAACCCCTAACAAGATTAGATCTTGGTTGTTGCTGTCCTGAATCTTTTATGGGAATAGAATATATCAATGTGCTCTCCTTATGATCCCACAATGGAAGGAGAATGTAACCAAACCACCTCATCTGTTGTTCTCATTTTTCATTTGTTTCTGTGGGAAGCTGAAAATCACCCTTCAATCCACAAAATCCAACTGGAACTTAAGTTTCAGAACTGGATCTAGTTGGAGTACAAAGAATTAATTCCATAATAATTAGATGGGTGCTGACACTCCTTTTCAATAAGCCATACAGGCATGTGGAACCCACCCAGGAGGCAACAGGGATGACATCTCTTGGGGAGGCAATATTTTCCAGTGGATAGCCTTCCATTACCAAATTCTGCTTCACCTCTGGTGGGTCAACTGCAGAGCTTCCATGAACTCCAGAAGGTACTCTGTGCTTTAAAAAAGGATGAAACCCATGCTTCCCCTTTGGCTGAAACTGAAACAATAACAGGAACACCCCCACCTACTTCTGTCTGCCTCAGGTAGTTGAGGTTTTGGAAATGAGTTGATTGTTTTTCAGTCTTTGGAAGATCCTGATCTCTCTTTCATCTAACCCTCTCCAAAATAAACACACCTGGGCCTGCTGCAGGTCCTCAGAGGCACAGTCCTGGATGTTGCCTTTGGCTGGTGTCTGACTTCTGACTGCCTGAGAGAAGACTTGGCTGCCGTTGGCCCCCAAAGAAAGTTCTACTAAGCCTTTTGTTTGGCAGAGAGAATGGAAGCAAGGAATTCTCATAGGTGGTGAAGCCTCAGCACCTAGAACAGAGCCTGGCAAATGGTAGGAACTCAATAGGCTAATGTGTTCGTGGAATAAATGTTTATGCATCATGCTATCTCAGTTTGCAGACCAGGTGTCACTATTCTCTTTCTGAGAAAATATCCCCTACATCTTCAGCCCCATACTTCAGAACTTCTTTCTGAGATTTTTTTTGGGAGAGAGGTTACTGGGGATTGAACCCAGGGTTGCTCAACCACTGAGCCACATGCCACATGCCCAGCTCTTTTTTAAAAATTTTAAGATGGGTCTTAAGATGTTTAAAACCTTGCTAAGTTGCTGTGGCTAGCCTCTAACTCTAGATCCTCCTGCCTCAGCCTTATGAGTTGTTGGGATTACTGGCATGTGCCACTGCACCTGGCTCCATTTATCCTTTTGATATTAAGGAAGTCACTTAGACTCTGTGAACTTCAGCTCTGCATTGTAAATGGGTAGTAGTATTTAACTCAAAAGACTGGTGAAAATTAAACACATGATTAGAAATGGTGCTAACCATTTCTCACACCTGGGGTATGTTTAATACATAAGGATAATAAACCCATTAATGCTTATGGAATTCAAGCCAAGCCCTATTCTAGGTGCTGGAAACAGAAACAAGTAAAAAAATTACAATCTTACCATACACATGTAAACCTTACAACATGCATGTATACCTTAAAAGAGGACAATTATGAAAAAATAAGATAAAGTGGTATGATGGATGACTGGAATGTATGTGGGGAAGCATAGTACTTTAGATGTGGTATTAAGGAATGGCCCCCATTGGGGTAATATTTCAACTGAGACCTGGATGACCAGGAAGACCCAACCAGTGGAAAGTCAAGAGAATAATATTCCAGACAGAGGGCTAAACCAAAGATCTGGAGGTGGGAATGAGCTCAGTGTGTTCCAGGGATGGTGAGCAAGAGTGAACCGAGAAAAAACAATGGCAATAAGGCCAGTAACACAGGCAGGGTCTAGGTCATGTGGGACCGTGAAGGTCATAAGGATTAGTTTAGGTTTTATTGTAAGAGTAATGGGAAACCCTCAGGAGTTTAAGACAAGTAATAACATTATCTGACTCAGAGTTTAAAACAATCACTCTGGTTATCCTATGAAAATGGAGTGTGGGGGAAAGAGTGAAACGAGGGACATTGGTCAGGTGGCTATTGTAGTGATTCAGGTTACAGATGATGGTGTCTTGGACTAGAATGCTAGTGTAAACAGGGAGAAAAGAGCAAACATGGCATATTTTTTTAACTAGAGCAAGTGGAGATCAGGGAGTGCTTGGACAAACAGACAAACAACGAGCCTAGGTTTTTGGCCTGAGAGACTGGGTGGATTTTCTGAGATGGAGAGGAATGGGTTTTGAGGAAAACATCAAAGAGAACTCTTACACAAGGCAGGTTGGAACATGGCACAGTGACAGCGCCAAGTGCAAAGGCAGACTGGCAAGAGTGGCCAACTCTGGAACTGGGGGGAATGTGGGAGGGTTAGGTAGAGAAGGGGATTGGAGTTAAGACACACAGGGCTGGAGATGGGAGGGCAGTCCATCTGGGTGAAAGGAGTGATTTGACCTTAAGTCTGGGCAGAGACAATATGCTCATTTTCAAATTTACATATTTGTTTCTCACAGCTGAGAAAACAGACTCAGAAGAAAAAATTCATCTGCCCAAGATCATACAGTTAGAAAGTGATAAAATCAAGATCTTCACATCAAAACAAGAGTGCTCAATAGTGGAATTGGGTGTAGGAAGGTGGAACAGACCTAAGACTGGAAAAGAGAGGAAGGGCCCGGAGTGCTAGGATGAAAAGATTGGGCTTATTTTGCAGGTGTGGATGAGAAGTACACATTGCAGGCTGTCTAGTGGGCAAGTACATGATCAGCATCGCAATTTTGGAAAGTGCCTGGATAGATAGTTAGATAAGATGGGCCTGACTAGGTAACACCTCATAATTCTGATTTGTACATTTGTTTATTTAAAAAGCACAGTGTGGGCACTGCAGATACAATGACAGGTAAAACCAGACACAATCCTTGTCTGCGTGGAAGAACTTAATCAAATAAGCACACAAACAAGTGTCAGACCTAAACCCCAAGAGGCAAGTACATAATATTGAGATCACTTAGGAACAAGGACTTGACCTATCAAGGGGACCAATTTAGACTTCCTTGCTGAGATCTGGGCATCCTGACCCCAATTCTAGGCCACATTTTGTCGCGACCTCATTGTGAAGTAGGGCAAGTAAGTCGCTGCTTTTCTGGACCTCAGTTTCCCCATTTATGAAGACCTTTCTTCCTACCCTTATGGTTTGAGGTTTTCTCCAAAGACCACAGATCTGTGTACCACCTCAAGGGTACTAACTGGTACCGGCGTCTTGACACTAGCAAAGATACCTCCGCCATCGCCTCTGCTCTTTCCAAGAGGCCTCGGTTCCCTGTAGTCAAGGCAACCGTCTGGACCCTCTTAGGGCGGGAACTTGAGAGTGACGACAGCAACTACGCCACTCTCATGCGTCCAGTTTGCCAGGTTATAACATGGCCACCGCGGCAACACCCAGCCCTGGCTTCTCACTAAATATCCCGGCCTGGTCAGTCCTGGGACCTAGTTCTGGCCAGCAAAGGGAGAAACAAGCCCGCCGGTACAACTTCTGAGAGTTCCGGAACCCTCTATCCGTCTCTTAGCTGTTCTGATGAGTCGAATAGCACCCGCCCACCGCTCTGTAGCGTCACTTCCGTCGGCCGACTTTGCCGACGATTGACAATCTGGCTGTCCATTCAGATGCGACCCAGCAAGGGGCGGCTTTGAGGGCAGGAAGTCCCGCCCATCACCAACGTATGACGTGAGAGTCGCCATGGCCAGCTATCCGTATGGGCAGGTGAGTGTGCTAGGGGTGCGCGAATGCAGGTAGGGGCCCAGCCCAGCCCAGCCCAGCCTAGCCCAGTCCCGGCCCCTGGACTCTTTTTTCTCCTGGCTTTGTCCGTGCCGCCCCACGCTGAGGTTCACTTCAGCGAGTCCTCGAGCGAGGGAGAAGGAGAAGGTCGCACCCAGCTCACGTCACGCAGTACTACACGTCCGAGAGGTCGTGTCCCGCCCCATCTGAAGTCCCGCATGGGATGATTTGGGAGCCTCGGACCCCACAGATCCAGTCTGTGCCCGTCCTGGGCTCCACACCTTCCCAAGGCTCTCGTGGACGCCCTGGGCGGGGTCTTCCGTGCTGACAAGACGTTTAGCGCTTTGGTTCCTTCGATATTATTTAGGGCGTCAGATAAGAAATACAGGCTTTCCAGCTCACGTACTGCTTCAGAATAGTCAGGAGAAATTGTGGTGGTACCAGGATCCACAAGTGAGCTGGTTTGATCGCTGACATAGCTCAACATGTCCGTTTCGCACTTAGGAAAAGTGAAACCCAGAGGAGACACAATTTATCTGAAGTCATCACGTACTTAGGCAGTAGAGCCAACGACAGAACCTTGGGCTGTCTGCAAACGCCTCTTCCTTACTTGCCAGTTCATTTCAAACTAGCCAAGAACACCATAACGTAATTCTGTGGCCAAAATTCTTTGTTGGGTCGCAGAGTATTGTTAATAGGGTGGTTTAGAAGGTCCTCCTCTAAAGTAGGGCCAAATAGTAGGATTTATCTCATAGTGCAGTTTTAAAAAGTAATGAGGGCAGGATCTTAAAGCATTTGGCCTATAGCAAGGTGTAACGTGTTGCCTTTTAGTATTTTGATTTTTACTAGACCTCTAAGAAGGTAATTCCTGGGAGGCCCTCCAAACAGTCCCCTCATTTTACAGAGGAGGAAACAGTCTGAGAGAGGGGTCCTGAGTTGTCCAAAATCACATAGTACTTTAGGAGATAAATTTCATGCAAGAGAAATTGGAAAACAAGGTCCAATGGGATATTATAAAGCTCAACTGACACGCCAGAAGATGTAGAAAGAATCATTCCAGGAAGTGCACCCCTGTTTAGTTTACAGGGCATTTGGACTTTCATTACACCTATCATGAAGGCCCTAGCGTCATGCAGAGATTATCACCCCAAATTTACCACTAAGGAACAAACCCAAAGAGGTTAAGTGGCTTAAATGCCACACATAGCAAGTGAATGGGACACCAGGGCTAAAACTTACAATTCTTTTCATTGCATACTTAGCAGAGATAGGAAGAAGAGAGGCCAGTGTGGGCTGAGGTTAGGAGGAATTGTATCATAGCAGTGTTTCCCAAACTCCATTCCACTTGCTGAGTCTAGTGGGAAAACGTTGCCATTGTACATTGTTTCTCAGTGGCTGGTCTGCATCAGAGTCATCTGACAACTTGTTAAAAGAACACACTTTTAGGGCCCACCTCAGACCTGTTTTTTTTACCCAGGAGTCTGCATGTTACTAAGCTTTGGGGATGAATTGTATGCATCCTAGAAGCAGTGACAGGCCAGACAGCACTGGACTAGAATCCTAACTCTGTCCTGAGCTGGAGTTGTAGCTCAGTTGTGAAGCACTTGCCTTGCATGGGTGAGGCACTGGGTTTGATTCTCAGCACCATGTAAAAATAAATAAATAAAATAAAGGTATCATGTTCATCTACAACTAAAAATATTTTTAAAAAATAGTTATATATCCTGGAAAACCATATAAGGGCTCTAAGTCTTAGTTTTCACATCTGTAGGAAGGGAGAAATAGTGTCTGTATAAAGAACTGAAATGAGTATGAAATGCAGCAGAGCCTATAAGGAGTTTGGCACATGGCTGGTACATGCTAGTGTGGGGTGGCAGCTTTTGCTTCTGCATTTGCTGTTACAGTGTCATGCTGCCTGTGCTTATGCTTGGAAAAAAATATCAAAAAGGAATGCAGGGAGAAAAAGACCCAGAATAGAGGAAATGGTGCTTTTTTGCCTCCACTTCACTTTACCTGCTGTCTTGTCCCAGGTGTTCTAAGAAAGAAAACTGGTTCAAGTCATCCAAAGGTTTGGTCATTGCTGCCTCTTTCCACCTGCTACATGGTCCTGAAAGATTCCCACCTATTGCTAGGAGTCACAATTCATGTAATTTTCCATTGCCTTCAGCCCAGGCACTCGAGCATGGACTGATGTTGGAGTAGTAAACTTTGCTCTGTGGGAGAACCAGCTTGAAGAATTTCTTTGCTTAAGAGCTTGATCTCTGAGGCCAGAGAGATTTGACTCAAATCTCTGCTCTGCCGCTTTCTTACAGAAATTATTGCAAAGATCTGAAGTTTGGTTTCTCCTTCTTTCAAAAGGGATGATAACAGTCTGTACCTTAGAATTTCCATAAAGATTAAATGTCATAATCCATATCAGTCCTTGGTATGGTGTTTGGCATGTAGTAAATACTCTAAATGGAAGAGGTATGTAGATAGGTTGATTATAGAATCAGTATGGTAAGTATTAAATGGGAATAAGTGTAAGGTATTAGGGTAGCAATGAAGGATACCTAACAGGTTAGGGGTACAAGACGACTTTTTAAAAGAGGTGACTTAAGCCAAAAACTGAATCACCAGTAGGAGTTAGCTAGGTGAAGAAAAATTGTATTCCAGTAAAGGAAATGACTTGACAAAAACCAGGAAGCAAGTGGGCCCAATATTTGGGAAGAAGTTTAAGATCAGTCTAGCTGGGCATAGTGGTGCCCACCTTTCATCTTAGCTACTTGGAAGGCTGAGGCAAGAGGATCATCTGAGCCCAAGAGTTCAAGACCAGACTGGGCAACATAGTGAGACCCCATCTCAATAAATAAATAAATAAATAAAGCCAATCTAGTAGTAAAGGTGAGGGGTAAAGGAACAAGAAATAAAACCAGAAAGATAAGCAAGAACCAGATCCCTTGTATGCATTTTTTTTTTTTTGAGGGGGGTGAATTTATTCTAAGAGTAGCAGGGAAGGTCATTTGTCCTTTGGAACTCTCATGAGAATAGATTGAGGCAGGAGAGACTGAGGCAGTTTGAAACCATTGAGGTAATCTGGGCCAGAGAGAACAATGACCTGGTGAAGGTCGGTTTGAGGTGCATTCAGGAAGTAGAGTGGATAAAACTTGGTGTTTAATTAAGGTGAGGAAGGGAGGAAAGAGGAGGTACCCTGGAGGGCGCTCGTGCTTTGAGTTTAGGTGACTGAGTGGCAGGAGGTAGATAGCAGGAAATGGGAACAGAGGTAGGCATAGGATTGGCAGGAAGCTCAGGAAGCCTTTGAATATATGGGTCTGCAGCTCAAGGGAGATGAAGCTGGAGAGAGAGATTTTGGAATGTCAGCACAGAGGTGGTCTTGGGACAGTTCTTGGCTCATTGTTCTTTGGTTGCGTGTTTCTGCCCTTTAAATATTTTAGGAAGCTCTGCTGGTGAGTTTGGGCACCTTATGTCTTCTTGTGATTGTTCAACCACTTATTTTGGGCTTCTGACAACAGCAGTAGACACTTAATGGGTAGCTCCATGGCACAAGCTTGTCTTTGCAGTTTAGCCTCCTTCCTTCCTCAGCAGGACTCAGCAGAGACTAGCTCGATACCTCTGGGCCTCACAAGGGTCTTGCAGGTAGAAGAATGAGCATTTGGAGCTAAAAGTGGGGGAAAAAAACACACAGGACTTTCTGAGTGGGTTATTTGGGAGTGTGTGAGCTCTTTATCACTTGCAGGAATGCAAATAGAGATTCCAGGTGGTGCTGCAGAGACTCCATTATTAACTGAGAGGTTGGACTGAAAGGTCTTTGGGATTTCTTCCAATATGTGACTTTCAAACTGGACCTTGGTGCTGGAGTGAAAAAAGAATATAAGACTCGTCTGAAACTCCCTGATTTCTTGGCCTGAGGCTGTGAAAGATCACCTACTCCAGTCTTTGCCCTCCAAGCCTGTCCATTGTAGAAAGCCATCGTATTTGACACAGGCATTTTACAGAATCCCTGGTGCAGGAACATGCCAGGCACCCATTCATGCAGAGACCATTTAGAATCCCAACTTTCCCATTCTAGCTTCATGATCTCGGGCACATTGTTAAACTCTGTGCTCCTTAATTTTCTCATCTGTGAAATGGGGATAATAGTACTTAACCTTACAGAACTGAAAATCAATGAAAGTGGATTGAACTGGAAGCACCTGGCATAGCTTTAATAATTGTGGCCCCCCCCCGCAGTCCCTAATATATCAAACGTAGCTTATTTGCAACTAGCTAAAGACATGGAGATGCTTTTTCTGTGATACTTTAGAAACCATGGTTACTGAACTCTTCCTGTCTTGCTTCCCCTTCTTTCACAATCTTATATTTATCATTATGAAATCCTCTTGGAAAAACTATCAAAGAGTTGGCAGCATGGAGTAGAATGAAAGAATGTGGAGTCAGGGGCTCTGTTTTTCATTTCTCATTCAGACCTTTACAAAGAACTCGGTGACCCCAGGAACCACACTTCCTCGCATCCTGGATTGTGTCTCAGCGTTGGCTCTGCCTCTGTCATCCGTGCAGGATAGAAACCTGAGTCATTCTAAACACTTCCCTGTCCTCACTCCCCCTCCATTTCTTGCCTAATCTAATTAGTTGTCAAGTCATGTCTAGTCTATCTCTGAAATAGCTTCAGAATCCGTCCTGTTCTCCTCGTCCCCAAGTCTGCTGTCTAGTTCAGGACCTGCCTGCCCAGTGCCTGGGCCCCTGCCTCCCCCACTAGCTCACATCCACATCTCTGCTGGTTCTCTAAACAAGGCTCTGCTCACATTTCTCCCCTACTGGAAACCCTTCTGTGGTGCTGTTTTCTTTGGCATAAAGCCTAAACATTTTGGAGTGGTGCTCATTTGTTCAAATATTTATGAAGGTTTGCAGGTGTCAGGCACTGTGCTGGACCCTGGGGTACCTTGATGAATGAGGCCCAGTGTCTGTCCCTAGGGAGTTTATTGTTGGGTTGGGGAGATGTTAAATAAACAGAAACTACTCTTCGGTACCAGTGGCATCTGCTGACTGAAGGGTAGCTGGAGAGATGCTAGGTCAAGGAGTGTGTAAAGGGCCTACCTGCCTTTCTCGGTTCACACTGGGTTCTTCCCACCTCTGCTCTTCAGCCCATTCTCTGACCACACTGTGCTTGCTTATATAAGTCTGCGCTTTATCTTTCTTCAGCCTTCTGCCTGGAGCATCCTTCACCATCTTCCCCTTGAGGGAATGCCCATGCATCCTTCGAGGACCAACTCCAATATCACTGCTGCCTCGGCTGAGGAGCCCTCCTTGCCTCACCTCATGCATCATTCATAAGATTGCTTATTTATTCATTCAGCAAACAAAATAAATTCCTTCGTAGCATGTAAGAAGAATTTTCTGCTGACACCAATCAGATCGGATCATAATTATCTTTGGGATACTCAAAGGCAGGGTTCCATTTAGTTTTGTGCCCTGAGGCCAAGCACAGAGGCTGGTATGATGTTGCTCTATAAATGCTTGCTGAATGCAGTCATTTAGCAGCTCTGCATCTCAGTTTCTTCATCTGAGAAATAGATCTGACATCTTCTTGGGATCTTTGGTGAGATTCTGCCAGTAGTGTTTGTATATGTAAAATGCAAGAAGAGGATTTAGTTACTCTTAGACACTGTCCAAGACACACGGGTCCCTGGAGTGTGGTAGCTGGAAGGGGAGAAGTCCTGCCTAAGTGCATTTGTCTTGGAGGTGTTTCCCAGGTGGGAGGGCTGGGTCTCGGTTGTCCTTGGCCAGGTACAGCTCATGGCTTTGCTTACAGACTTACAGTGCAGCAGCTCCTTCCTGGCTTGGTGTCCACCCTGTCCTTTGGGTATGCCCAGACACTGCAGAGTCCCCAACCCATTTCCATCTTACTCTGGAATCCTGTTGCTTAAGGGAGGAGCACTGTAGCTGGAGGCAGTGGGAGTCCTCAGGCAGGCTGCTGGGAGTGGCTCAGCACCATTTGTGCCTTCAACTCAAAGTGGCTTGGGAAAGTTCCTTCTCTCCAGGCCTTAGCCTCCCCATCTGTAAAATAAGAGGGTTAAGTACATGACTGGCCTTTAGGGTATCAGGGTACCTCTCCTGTCACACCTCTCAACCCCCTTGGGAATCTTGTTCATCCTTTTTTTCTTTTTCTTTTTGATAGTACTGGATTGAACCTGGGAGTGCTCTACCATTGTGCTAGATTCTCTTTTAATTTTTAGATAGGGTCTTATTAAATTACCTTGGCTGGCCTCAAACTTGCCATCCTCCTGCCCCAGCCTCCCTAGTTGATGCGATTACAGGTGTGTGCCACTGTGCCCACCTGTTTTCATTCTTTTAGTCCTGGCTCAAATGCCACTTGCCTGTGGAAGACCATTCCTGATATCCTCTTTCCTTTGAAGTCCCATGGCATTATGGCTTGTGTGTGCATGTTAAACACCTGTTTTCTTTCATTCTATACAAATGGAACATAAATTTTCACTTCTCTGATTGTGTACAATATAGAGTTACACCATATGTGCCGTCATACATGTACTTAGGGTATTTTTGTCCATCTCATTCCACCGTCTTTCCTGCCCCCATGACCCATTCCCTCTTTTCCCTCCCCTTTGACCAAAGTTTCTCTATTCTTCCCATGCCCCCTCCCTCATTATGGATCAGCATCCACTTATCAGAGAGAACATTTCAGCCTTTGGTTTTTTTGGGATTGGCTTACTTTGCTTAGCATTATGTGCTCCAGTTCCATCCATTTATCTGCAAATGCATAATTTTATTCTCTTTTAATGCTGAGTAATACTCCATTGTGTATATATACCACAGTTTCTTTATCTATTCATCTA
>CM053400.1:20416782-20457894 GCA_028644305.1 Xerus rutilus | reverse complement strand
TGAAATCTTAGTTTTGATTTTCATTTCTCTAATGGCTAGAGATGTTGAACATTTTTTCATATATTTGTTGATTGATTTAAACACCTGTTTTCTTATGCTAGTATCTGCATGCCAGTCTGTTAACTATGAGCTTCTTCAGAATGTCTTTAAACCCCACAGGGCTTACCTGGCCCAGGACTTTGCTGACAATAATAATTCATATAATAATAATACAGCAAGGATTTATTGATCATTTGCCTTATGGCAGGCACTGTTGTAAGAACAGTTTTTTTCCATTAGTGTTTTTCAGACTCTTTTGAGTTACTCTAGGCTTCTTCAGAGTCCTGTCAGAATTTAGGGAGTCAGGGAGCCCCAAGTTACACCATATGTGCCGTCATACATGTACTTAGGGTATTTTTGTCCATCTCATTCCACCGTCTTTCCTGCCCCCATGTCCATGACCAAGGCTCTTGGACTCCACCTGGCTACAGCCAAAGTAACTTTTTTTTTTTTCTTGGTACTGGAGATTGAACTCAGGGGTACTCGACCACTGAGCCACATCTCCAGCCCTATTTTGTGTTTTTATTGTAGAGATAGGGTCTCACTGAATTGCTTAGTGCCTCACCATTGCTAAGGCTGGCTTTGAACTCGCGATTCTCCTGTCTCAGCCTCCCTAGGTGCTGGGATTATGGGCTTGCGCCACCACGCCTGCATCAAAGTAACTTTTTTTGATCAATTTTATTTATTTTATGTCATCAAAGGATTGTTTAGCTAAAAATTAAACTAATAGAATTTTGTTGTGTTTATTTCTTGTAATCTATGATATAACCAATGAAGAAAGGATTATTATATTTTATTTGTAAAGAAGCAGGTTCAGAAAGATTAAGCTACTAGCACACAGTCATGAATTCAGCTGGAGAGAGGAGAGTTTTGAATCTGGCTCCACTGTCTGTGAGAGTCTTGCTACTAGCCATGGCAGCCTTCAGGAGGAAGAGCTCCCACAGTGCAGAATGGGGACGATGGCAGTGCCTGCTTCCTGCCTTCCCTTGTGAAAGCTCCCTTGGGCAAGCAAGCCCCTTTTAGATGAAGTATGAGCTTGACCTTAGCTTTGAGGGTAACTGAGAAGCTGTTAGACACAGTAAAAAGAGAAAGCCCCAGTTCTCAGTGCTAGGACACCGGGACACCTACAAGTTGGTCTAGTACACTTCTAGAACCTGTACCAAGCTGGGCACAATGGCATATGCCTGTAATCCCAGCCACTCACAAGTTTGAGGCCAGCCTTGGCAACTTAGCAAGACCCTATCTCAAAATGGAAAATAAAAATAAAAAGGACTGGTGATGTGGCTCAGAGGTAGAGTGCCCCTGGGTTTAATCCCCAGTACCACACACACATAAAAGAACCTGTACCATTCTCAGATCCTCAGCTGAGCCAGCTGTCCTCTGCCCTTGAGCTCAGCTGGCCATTTAGGGACATGCAGAGGAATACACTGAGCCTCAGGAATCCCTGGCTAGAAGCATGCAGAGGTGGACAAGAGGGTGGAATGGCCCTTTGTATGCTCTAATGACCTGACCTTTGAGCCAGGAAACCTGGGTTCTGGGCCCAGCTCCTGCACACAGTTGGTGTGTGACCTCTCTGACTTGAGTTTTCTCCTCTGTAGACAGGGGATATTATTAATAGTTAATGTGTACCAAGTGCTTATCAGTGTCAGGCCTTGTGTCACGGCCCTTCACATGACTGGTCTCATTTCATTCACATGGCAGCCCTAGGTAGGCACTATTATTATTTGCATTTTACAGTAGAAGATCCTGAGGCTTAGGGTAAGTCAGTAGTCTAGTTAGTAAGTGACAGAACCTGAACTTGAACTGGGCTTTTTTAAATATTTTTTAGTTATAGATGGACACAATATCTTTGTTTTGTTTATTGTTTTTATGTGGTGCCGAGGATCAAACCCAGTGCCTCACATGTGTGCGGCAAGCGCTCTGCCACTGAGCCACCTCCCCAGCCTATGAGCTGGGCTTTTTTTTTCACCATGGGCCATATTGCCTTAGGAATAGGGTCTCCCTGCCTGCCTCAGAGTTGAGTTGGTGTAGATTAAGGAAGACATGCTGTGGGTGTATCCATGCTGTGCCTGATGAGGGTCATGGCTGTGTGGCAGAGTCTGGATTTGTGCTGTGAGTTCCGCAGATAGACACGGAGGTACCACAGGGTGAACACTTGGGATCCCATTTGATTCATTTGCCTACTTATTCATACATTAAGTATTTACTCAGCATCCTTTGTGCACTGGTTGCTGGGGGTAAAGTGGCAAACCAGACATGATCCCAGACCTTGTAGAGCACCTTAGTGTGCAAGAAAGGGGAGTTAGGAGGGCAGGATTCCAGCCCTGACTCTGAAGACCATTGGTGATGTGACCTTGGGTAACTTATCACTTCCCTTGAAGCCTCAGGTTGCCCATATGAGCAAGGGGACCATAATTCCAACCCTACTTGTAGAATCAATTGAAAGAAAGGCAGTGGAATTACTGTATAGCTGTGAAGTGCCATACTGTGGCTAGTTTCTGGCCCATCATTCTGACTGATATCTTGTTCTTCCTGCAGGGCTGCCCAGGAGCTGCAGGACAGGCACCTGGAGCCCCTCCGGGTAGCTACTACCCTGGACCCCCACATGGTGGCGGGCAGTATGGCAGCGGAGGTTATGGGGGTCCTGCTCCTGGAGGGCCTTATGGACCACCAGCTGGTGGAGGGCCCTATGGATACCCCAATGCTGGGGGGCTTCCCTCTGGAACTCCAGGAGGACCATATGGTGGTGCTGCCCCAGGAGGCCCCTATAGTCAGCCACCTCCAAGATCCTATGGTGCCCAGCAGCCCGGGCCTTACGGACAGAGTAAGTAGGATCTTGGGTTCTGGGTGCCTCTGCCCTGGTTCTGAGTTCTCCATGGCCCAACCTGTCCTTCCTGTGGGTATGCAGGCCCCTGGTCCCTGGGACTGGAGCATCTTGCTTCCAGCTTCAGCCTGTGTCAGCAGAATGAGAAGATATGAACTAACTTGGCCGTGGGAAATCTCCTCGGCTCACAATAAGCAGTTATTTCTATTGCTTACTCACGCTTATTTACTCTCACTCGTGTGTCAGCAGCTGCAGGTTGGCAGCTGAGTTTCTGCTCCATGTGTCTTTTCACTCTGGGATCCAAGCTGAAGGAGCATCCCCTATTTGGAATACGTTATCCTTGTGGCAGAGAAAAGGATCGGGCAGCTAACAGGGATGGATGGAGTGTCTTTAAGTCTCTGCTCTGAAGTGCTGCAGGTGTTGTCTGTTCACATTGTTTTGGCCAAAGCACAGCTCCTGGTCAAGCCTGACATCAGTAGGATGGGAACGTATACTTCTGTCATGGAGGAGTTGTGCAAGTCACCAGGCGGTGGGAGAGCATGTACAGTGCTTTTATAGGGAGGAGGAAATCAGCACACTGTTGGAGACAATAATGTAGTGTACAAGGGGAGAAGCCCATTCCTGTGTGAGGAAGACTGACCACCATCTATAGAAAGGCAAGATGGCTTAAGTGTTGAAAGCTTTTCTTTTGACATCAGGACATTTACTGACCTGACCCAACCACTTTACATCATTGAGACTCAGTGCCCATACCTGTAAAATGGGGCAATGCCACCACCTACCTCATAGTCGTTCACATGGATTCAGTGAGAATGTACAAGTAAATACTGGCACAGTGTCTGGCCCATGGGAAGGGCTTCGTTAAAAAATATTCCCTGAGAGGACTTGTTCTAGGACATTCTCAGTAAAGAAGTATTTGGCATTTAATGTGATAGCAGAGATGGCATGGGCCTTGCCTTTTAAAAATGCTGAGGCAGACAGGAGGATGAGACGGGAAACAAAAAGCAGAGAGACTGGAGGTACTGGACAGGAAAGGGACAGGGACTTGGAGATGCAGTGGAGACAGAGCCTTGGGTGGGGGCTACAGCCTCAGTGAAGATTTCTGAACAGTCTTAGACAGAGGGCCAGGGAAAGTGGGTGCCAGACCCCTGCTTCCTCTCTAGACCCATTTCAGTCAGCTCCTTCACAGAATTATTGTTCCCAGGAGACCAAGCCACCAGCAAGGCAGCCTGGATCCACTTTGGTGCATGGGAAGGGCCTCCAGGGAGTGCCCTGCTGGGAAGCAAGCAGTGTGTGGGTTCACATACCCAGGCAGGGGGTCCAAGGGGAGACGCTCAAACCTCAGGGGTTTTGAGCAGTGCCAGCCAGCGGCATTTATCTTCTCAAAGCCCAGGGTATCAGGCCATTTGCTTTCAGCAACTTCACCACAGATTTCTACACTTTTAAAACATCCTGTCTCTGAGCCCATAGGAAAATGAGTCCCAGCCCTCAGACATCCCTCCAGGGCCTGAGGCTAGCATTAATCCCTAGGGCTAGAGAGGAGGGGTGGGCCTGAGACTTTGCTGCTCACCCTCTGCTGCTTACTCTCTTTGGCTGCCTGTGCCTCCTCCTCTCTACAGTGCAGCTAGTAGGGATGCACTCCAAGCTCCTATGGTTCATAAAGGCATCATCTGCATTGGAGTCCCTGGAAAGCCCCACGCCCAGTGTTAGAGCACTGCTGCTCTGAAAGACAGATGTGACCCTTAGAGTGCCCCTCTGCCCCCAGGAGGATACTGAAGGGCCTTTCCAGCCTCCTAACCTGTCATTACCCCTTCCTTCCCACAACCCAAGGCTTCTTGGAATGCTCCACACACCTGAGCCTTTACCACCTGTTCTTTTTTCTCCCCACCTCACTCCTTATCATCCTCAGACCCAGTTGGAAAATATTCCTTCCTTAGTGACAATGTCTCTGATGGCTCATACCAGTCTCTTTGCTAAGGAACCTTACTTTGCTGTTATCTCATTTAATTACCACAACCACCTTGGGAAGTGGATTCATTTTAGAAATGGGGAAATCAGTACTCAGAAGTTATTTTGACCTAAAGTCACCTAAAGACTAGTAAAGATCAGAACCAGGATTTGATTATAAAGCCTCAGCTCCACTACACAAACCACAGGGCCCACACAGGTTGTAGAAACTGTCTTTCTGAGGACTGTGATTCTCACTCCCCACTGACACTGCTGCTTTAGGAACAAGAGTGGATCCTGCCTGGTTTTCATCCAAGGAGGTCAGACTAGCCCCTCAGTCAGGCAAACCTTTTCCCCTCTGGCCTCACCTTAAGGACTAGTTTCGGTCCTTCACAACTACCCATGATCCTTTTACATGTAAAGGAGCCCCTTTTCTGGCTAGGTAAGTCTAAGTTTTTTCTAAGATAAACTTCTCTACTTCTCCACTTTCATCTACTACTGATCCCTCAGCTCACCTTTCCCAGAGAATTCTTTTTTTTTTTTTTTTTAATATTTTTTAGTTGTTGATGGATTTTTATTTTATTCATTTGTTATTTATATGTGGTGCTGAGGCTCGAACCCAGTGCCTCACACATGCGAGGCAAGTGCTCTACCACTGAGCTACAGCCCCAGCCCCCCAGAGAATTCTTGATATGCTGCAAGGGGACAGGAAACAAAGAAGTGACTGGCGCACTGCACAGAAGGCTGAAGTACTCTTGCAGTAGAAAGCAACTGCAAATACTTTTGAGTCTACACTGAGGCCTTTTCCACCGGAGTAAGAATGTCAGCTTGATGGGGGAGATGTGGGTAGGAAAAACTTGAGCCAGGGAGGCCCTGAGGCTGGCCCTGTCCAGCATTTCAGCAGATTGGCCTTGAGGCCTGGGTCTGACTTCCCTGCTTCACACCCTTCTCCCAGGTGGTATCCCACCCAATGTGGATCCTGAGGCCTACTCCTGGTTCCAGTCAGTGGACTCAGATCATAGTGGCTACATCTCCATCAAGGAACTGAAGCAGGCCCTGGTCAACTCCAACTGGTCTTCATTCAATGACGAGACATGCCTCATGATGATAAGTGAGTCCCAGCCCTTCCTTGTGGGATTTAGCTGGTGCACAGGCACTGAAGTTGACAGTAGGTGGATGGTGGTCCCTCAGGAGAATTCCTTTGGCCAGAGAGGATTTCAGGGAAGAAGTGGTGGTCACGGCGAGATCCCCTAGATTGAGAGCTGTTTCTCTTGGGTTTTTCTCAAGTTCTAGACTGTAAGTCATAGGCTGATTTGGTTTCCCATTCCGCAGATGGGCACTCCCACCCCTGGTAGGAAACGGCAGGGGTTGATCAGTGTAGATCCAGGTCTTGGGGCCCAGCCTTCAAGCCTGCAGATAAAATGAAGTTCTGGGTGGGGTGAGGCTGAGGTGACCAGGGAAGAGGCTTTTTCAGCCCTTGATGCTTGCGTCTGAGGCCTGCAGTTCTGTGGAGTCTCCTACTGCAGCTTGGGAAAGGGGCTGCTTCAGTGGTACCCTTGGCCATCATTGAAGCCTTCTTCCCTTCCTTTCTCTTCTGCCCCTCAGACATGTTTGACAAGACCAAGTCAGGCCGCATTGATGTCTACGGTTTCTCGGCCCTGTGGAAATTCATCCAGCAGTGGAAGAACCTCTTCCAGCAGTATGACCGGGACCACTCAGGCTCCATCAGCTACACAGAGCTGCAGCAAGGTGAGGCCCATGCAGGGGCATGGTGGGCAGGGCAGAGCTGGACTCTCCTCTTTAGTCCCTAAGACAGAACACGTATCCTCTCATGTGTCCACTCATACCACAAAATGCTGTCCTAGTGCAGGGCCACTCTTGGAGACCAGCCTATATAGCTTTTCCCTCTAGTTCCTAACATATACAATGAAAAGAGTCCTGCACAGGGTCTCAGAAAGAAGGGTTCTGTTGCCACCTCTGACAGAAGGCTGTTGCCTTTTCATCTCTGGGACCCATAGCACTCTAAAAATTGCAGTTGAGCTGGGTTTGGTGGTGTACACCTGTAATCTCAGTGACTCAGGAGGCTGAGGCAAGGAGATTGCAAGTTTGAGGCCAGCCTTGGCAGCTAACACAATCCTGTTTCAAAAAATAAAAAGGACTAGGAATGTAGCTCCCTGGTTAAGCTCTCCTGGGTTCAATCCCCAGTATAGGGGTGGGTGGGAGAGGTAGAAAAATAAAAGTTGAAGCTGAGTAAGATGACTTAAGCCACCACTCCAGGTCTAGTTTTAATCTAACTCTGAGAGCAGAGCCTGCTGTCTAAGCCCAGACCAGTAGGTTGGAGGACAGGTAGCTTATGTGGTTAGCTGCCTGTTAGAATGTTGTTAGCTAATGATGAGAACCCAATGGAGAGCTTTGTCACCTAGGAGGGGGGAAAAGCTGCAGAGAAGTTGGTCCTTTTCCCTGGCCATGGGTTTCAGTCAGACTAAACAGGTGTGTGGGTGGTGAGAACACCACATCTGCCCCTGGTAGAAGGGAGGGAGGTGATTGGCACTACCCTTGCCAGCTTCTCTGAGGGAGATTTGGAGAAAGAGGGAGGGGGCCTTCCAACTAAGGGGAACTTCCAGACAGAGCCCCTCTTGTGCACCTGACCACCTGAACAGACCCTCAGGACTTCTGACCTCTTTGTGCTTCCATGTCCATATCCTGGAAGTCCCCCGATCTGTGTGCTCCGATGTTCTTGGTCAGTGGAGGTGCTCACGGGAGGTTTTTGTGTGTCTGCTTTGTATGTCCCTCCTCTCCAGCTCTGTCCCAGATGGGCTACAATCTGAGCCCCCAGTTCACCCAGCTCCTGGTCTCCCGCTACTGCCCACGCTCTGCCAATCCTGCCATGCAGCTCGACCGCTTCATTCAGGTGTGCACCCAGCTACAGGTGCTGACTGAGGCCTTCCGAGAGAAGGACACCGCGGTGCAGGGCAACATTCGGCTCAGCTTTGAGGACTTCGTCACCATGACAGCTTCTCGGATGCTATGACCCAGCCTGTCTGTAGAGAGTGGAGCACACCAAGGACCTTTCCTGGCTCCTTAGAGTGGGAGAAGCATGCGGGCCTCTCTTCTTTTCTTGCACCTCCTAAAAAGATTCTCCCTTGCTTGATGCAGCACTGCTCCCAAGGAAGGTTGGGGGTTCTGCATCAGAGCCACCAAATAGTCGATCCCTGGACTGTGGCTATATAGGTAGGAAGGAGCCTGACCTAGGAGAGGACTGGAAATTGAATGTCCTGACAGGCCTGAGCAGTTGAAGGGCAGAGCCATGCACCAGGAGCAAGAGATGCCAGTCATGGCAGTGGAGTCAGTGTCAGGTCGGCCGTGCCCCTGGCCTCTAGCTTTCCCCTCTGCATTGACACCTTTGATAAGTGTTCATCAGCCTCTTACCGTTAGCATCTGCCTTTCCTCAGCAATCTATCCCGTCAGATGAGCCCAGCTTCTCCAAAATGGAATTTGACCAAGCTTGAAAATGGGATTTGCCTGTGGGACCAGTGGCTTGGATTCCTGTTCACTCACACCCACAAGTCCTGTGTGCTAACTTCTGTTTGTGGGCTGTCCCTGCTCAGGGAGCTGGGACAGTCTGCCCTTTGGGTATCTTCAGCCAGGCTACTGCCCTCCGAAGCTTGGACTCTTCACTTGCCTGCCATGCTTTGCTCCACTTTACTTCCTGGAGGACAGATGTCACCTCCCACTGCCAATGCTGTTTTGTCTTTTTTAAATGTGTGATTTTTCATTTGGGGCCAAAAGTCCAGTGAAACTGTAAGCTTCAGTAAAAGAATGAAATTCTATAGTCCCATGCTTTCCCCCATGACCTCCCAGCCACCAGTTCATACTTATCCATTCATTCACTCATTTATTCTTTCATTCAGTGGATATTTAAGTATATACTCTTCACCAAGCCATGCAGAAAGAAGCAGCCTGGGGGGGCTGTGACTGAAAAGGAGGCTGTCACTTGCCAGGGTGAAACTGAGGTGTTAGGTAGCTCCTGGGCCCTGCCAGGTGTACTTCCATACAGCTAGGGGTCAGCTCAAGAGTCTGACTGTTCCATGGAAGTTGTAGGGCTGGCCTTCTGGCTGGAAGCAGCCACCCCAAACTTTTCACAGCATGGCCTTTTTATTATCTCAGGCCTGTTTTATCTTCCAGACAAACTCCATTTGTGAAGTCATAACTTCTCCCCATTTTTATTAAGTGCAGACATCTGTACCTGCCAGTTGGATCTCTAGATCAGCATGACACCCAGTCTATACTGGGTGTCTATAATGAACTGACAGAATTTCAATCAAAAGCTGAAGACACCAGACATTCTGGTGTACCAAGGGGGCCTTATCACAGATGATGGTGTGATTATCCTTTGGCTTTTGGAGATGAAGATAAGAGCTCTGAGGCCTTTAATAGGCCATCCTTCCTGCAGAGGGCGAGGGTGGTGTGAGGCCCAGCAGGCACGGCAGGCTCAGTCAGTCCAGCCTTCCTCTCCTCTGGGCTCTGTGGCGCTGGATACCACAATTAGATAGAGCCAGTTCCCAGAGGACAACCCCATCCAGAGCTAGAATCCCCTCTAGGGTCCCCTGGGAGTCCGGTCTCTGCTATTACAGTGACAAGAAACTCAGGGCTTTTCCAGGTAGCCCATTTCCTCCTTTACTGGTAGAAACTTTCTGATGTAGATGCTTAATTCTGCCACCTTGGAAACACCAGCCATTGGCTCCAGTTTTACCTTTTGGGCCACCAGGACATACATTCCCCCTTCTGCATGCCAGTCCTCTAGAGAGTGGAACACGCCACCACATTATCCCAAGTCCCCTAGGCCAAGAAAGCCCCAAGTTCTATAGCTGCTCCTCATTGAGCATCACTCCCCTTGGCATCTTGGTCACCACCACCAAATGTCCTCCAGTTGATCAGTCCCCAAAGTGGAAGCTTAAGGCCCCTTGTGGTTCTGGCTCCAACCAGCAGAGCAGAGAGCAGAACCGCAGCTGTTAGAGGAAGCTCCTATTGTCTCTGTTTCTGCTGAGCCAAGTATCCACTGAAACCCATCTTTACTTTTTTCTTTTACATGGTGCTGGGTAAACACCCAGAGCCTTACACATGACAGGCAAGTGCACTACCACTGAGCTACAGCACCAGCTCTAAACCTGTCTTTAGAATGGTGCCAATCACAGTCCCTATCTCTAATCTCAGGGAGGCAGAGGAGCCCAAAATCTGGGTTATCCTCGTGGTTGTGGGCTTGGGGCCTGGTCCTTGCACTTTGGTCTTGCACAAGGCACCTCCAACCCTACCTACAAACTGCCAACAGCCTCAGACCCCAAGAGCAGTGGGAACATGAAAACGACAGGACAGCCTGTCACTCCTGGCAACAACTGCATGTCCACTGACAGCTGGAGCTGGGCTGGTGAGTCTCGTGAAGAGCCTGTGACATACAGCACACTGTCCACCTTCGCTAGGTAAGGTGAGATGTCTAAGAGAAGCTGCGCCTAGGCACTTGGGCTGGGCCCCACAGCTTGCCCTGCTTCTTGACAGGTGAGGTCAGGGAGCCCGGGGCTCCATTAATCAAGTTAAGCAGTCCTAGTGGCAGGCACGGCCGCATCGGCCTCGGCCAGATGCCTCCCGTTCCTCTCAGCAGAGCAGCACTCCAGACTGCACTCCCATCTTGCTCTGGCAACGAGGATCAGGGCCTCTGGCAGCCCTGTAATCAGCTTGGTGGCAGCCAGAACACGTCCGGCCAAGTCTGTGGCTTTCTCTTGTTATCCTACGAGTTTACAGAAAATAAATGAAACCCTGATTTCCAAGAAGGTGGGGGAACAGTAAATCAGTCTGTTAACCCACTGTCTGCCCACCCTACACCCTTACCTTCCAGAGACCACTGAGCTGGGAGCAAACAAATATGTCAAGGATTAAGGTCCTGGGCATCAGGGGCTTGGCATCACTGCAGAGGCAGCACTGAGTGTACTTGAGGCCTGACTCTGAGTCCATCTGGGATCCGGTGGGGGGTAGGGGGGCAATGGATAGTAGCATTCCAGTGTCTTCCTGTCTCACCTCCCAGCTGCCCCACCTTCCTCTCCTCCTAACCTAAGCAGCACAGATTTTGTGTAATGACAGGGAAAGGGAACATTCAGTGCCAGGCTTTTAATTACAGTTGCTTTGGGCTTCTGGTCTCCAAGCCAAACGGCTACACATAGATGTTTTATCATACCACAGAGCCAACAAGGTCCAGCTATGGTGTGTGCACTGGACACCTGGTAACATGGGGCTGTGCTCAGCCCACAGGGGAAGGGCTGGGCCCAGATTGGTTCACACGGGCACAGAGCAAGCAGCTGGCCAAGTGCAGCTCTGGGCATTAGGGAGCCCCTGGACCAGATGGAAACACCTGTGGAGACCTTTAGAACAGACTCCAGGGAAGGCTTATAATTGGGCAGGAGAAAGTTCTTTGGGAGGAAGGCCAAGCTCTGGAAGGATGATGAGGGTGGATGATACTGTAGAGTTTGGCCAAGTGAGAAGCGTACAACAGTAACCAAGTCCACAGCACTTCACAGTTGACAAAGAGCTTCCACTCTAGAGCATGCTTATGCCTCACATCAACCCTGCTAGGGACCACAAGGTCAGAGAGGGGAAACAACTTGCCCCGAGTTACATGGGCAGAAAACCAGGCAGTCTCTCTGCGAGGCACAGGGATGAATCCAGGAGTCAGAGGAGCAGCCCAGGCAGGGCCCACTGCACCTCCCAGATCCTCCAAGGTAGGTAGCCCTCCCTCAGGGCAGCACTGTGGTGACGCTGGTGAGCACCACGTGCTCAGACACTTTGGAGACGGAGCACTGGCTCTGCAAGGACAAGGACTTGTGGCTGGCAGAGGAGCGGGGACTGGGATCCTTCAGAGAACTGCAGGGACCCAGGCCAGGCAGGCAGCAGGAGAAGGCGGCCTTAAACTGCTCCCGGAATTTGCCTTGTTTGGGAGACAAAAGACACAGCCGTAAGGAGACAAATGCAGCAGGAGGGGACCTTGAGCCCAAGGGACACCCACACAGCTCCAGCCAAGCTGCCTAAGAGGAGGCTGGGAGGGAGGGGTAGAGCTGGAATGGAGAGCCCCGCAACCTCAGCACTGCAGGGAGAGTGAGGACAGAGGCCCAGATGGGTTCCCAAGGAAAAATGCCATTGTCATCTGATTCTTTGACTGCACTCTGGCTCAGAGCCTGGCTCAAGGCATGGTGTCTGGCTCAGGGGCCTCTGGTCACCTCTGCCCCACTCCATGTGTACATGGAGAGGCTTACTCTGCTGCAAGCCTTCCCCAGCTCTGCTGTACGATGATGAGATGACAGCAGCAGCCCTTGCATGTTGCAGTTCCACTGTGCCAGGCATGGTGCCAGCTTCCTCAACATTTGCCCACCAAAGCATCCCAGCACCCTGAGAGATCATAGTGCTTTGTCCTCACCTTACAGAGGAGATGCACAGAGGCACAGTGGCTTGCCCAAGGCCACCATCGAGAGAGAAGAGCGACCACCACACTGGTTCAGCCCAACTCTACCAGGGAAATGGCGGGACCAAACCCTTCTTGACCATGTGTTATCAGCCTGCCAGCCTCACTGGTACCCAGCATAGGGCCAAGCACACAATAGGTGCTCAGTAAATGCAGGCCAAACAAAGGGATGTTATTCAGGAAGTCTGCCTGCCCTCTCCTCTCCTACAATGTTCATCTCTTGTGTTCTCTCCTCTGAGTTGTAAACCAGCCAGGCAGCCTTTGTTGAGTAATTTTTGGGTGGCATTAAGGGTTATATATTGACCTCTGATAGCTTCTTGAACCGCTTAACTGTTTCTGAAAAATTGTTTGTGTCCAGGCTTGAACAGTCATCTAGACCAGCTCCTTAGAAGCCTAGTGCCAAATAAGAGCTCTAGTGAGTCACCTCTGCTGGGCCAGCCTGTGGGGTCAGGCCGTTACCACCCTCCCTGAGGCTATAAGACAGAATGTGGAGGTGGGGACTGCAGGACAACAGACAGGAAGCCATGGTGGGAGAGAGGGCAGTGCTGGAGGCCAGTGGATCTAGGGGAAGCCCAGGATTCCTGGGGGTGTCTGCTGGGTTGCAGGGGACCCTTTCGTGGGACTGAGCTGCCTCTGCTGGTGGCCCTCCCTTACTCCTGAGCCCTGGATGATACATCAGCCCTCAGGCGGGGCTCCTGGGCCTTCCTCCCACAGGGCCTAGCTCCCTCTGGGAAAAACAGACTCTTCTGCCTGTATTGGCCAGGGAGGGGCATGCCCCGGAGCTGGGGAGGGAAGTGGAGGAAACCGGCCAAGCCCTTGCCCTTCCATTCCATCACTGGCCTGCAGGATCTGCCAGACAGATCTGGGTGCTAGCCCCTGCTGCAGCCTGAGCTTCTGAGTGTGGCCAAGTCTTCCCTGAGTCAGGGGACCCAGAGCAAAAGCATGATGCTCTGAAGAGAGTAGGTATATCCTTCCCACCATCCTTCCCTTGAGCACTGCATTGAGGATGGGGAGACTTGTCCCGGGGACAGCTGGCCACCCTCATTCACTCGGCCCAGCCCACTCACCACTGAGGAAGTTGTAGATGATGGGGTTGGCGGCACTGTTGGCATACACCAACCAGTGGGAGAAGGTGAAACAGGCGTACACAGCTTCGCGGTCACTGGCTTGGCGGAACATCCCGAACACCCTAGTGCCCAGGGTGGAGGAGTCAGAAAGGGGTAGGTCTGGGGGTGCTCACAGAACTCCAGCTGTGAAGGGCAAGGGTTCCCCCTGCCCACTTCTGTCCACTCAGTGCCCTTTCCTGGGCCTCTGGATCTAAGGTCTTATCCACAGTTTTGGATTCTCAAGCACAGAAAGTATGATCACAGTGGGCCTAGAGACGGAGGCTGGGTATATGTGCCCAATCTCCAGCTACCTGATCCTCTGGGATCCCCATCCACCTTTTCATCCAACCTCACAGCAACATGATGAGTCATGGACAGCATCTATCTTTCAGCTAAGGAAACTGAGGCCAGAGAGGTGAAGTCCAAAATCACACACCCAGGACACGGCAAAGCACAAACCCAAACAGGCTGTCTCCTGCCCAATAGCCAGCATCCTGCAGCCCCTCATCTGCTGTGTCCCTGTGTCCCTCTGCCTAGACTGCTGTCACTCCAGATCCCTGCAGGCTGGCTCCCTCACTTCCTCCAAATGTCTGCTCAAGTGTCACTTCCTTGGGGAGGCTTTTTTTTAAAATTAAATCTAAAACAAGCTGAGCATGGTGGCACACGCCTGTAATCCCAGCCACTCAGGAGGCTGAGGCAGGAGTTCAAAGCCAGCCTCAGCAACTTAGCGAGACCCTAAGCAACGAGACCTTGTCTCTAGATAAAATATAAAAAAGGGCTATCGATGTGGCTCAGTGGTTAAGTCCCCTATAAACCCAGGTCCCCAGTACCCGCCCCAAAAATCTAAAACAAAAAACCCCTTTCCCTATTTTATTTTTCTTCAGAGCAATGATCACTGCCTTATAACACACATGGGGTTTTCTATTTTCCTCCTCTCCCACTAGAGTGTGGTCTTCACGAAAGCAGGGACTTTGTCTTGTTCACCCTAGAATGTGATGCCTGAGGAGTGAAGGAACGGGCTTTCATGGCAGCCCTAGAGCCAGGACTGTTGCTATTTCCATTTAATGAGTGAGGACATGGAGGTGCTGGGATTCAGAGAAGAGAAGGACCTGTCCTGCTGTGGAGGGGTGGGAGCCAATAGAGCTCTTCCTCTGACCCCCAGCTCCTCCCACGCCCTCCCACCCATCCTATGCGCTCACCTTTTGAGGACGTTGAGGACACTGATGGGCAGGTAGCAGAGAGCAAAGACCAGCAGCACCACCATCAGCATCTTGGCTGTCTTCCTCCGGGCCCGCATCTGCTTCACCTCGGCCAGGAAGGCGCGGGCCCGAGGCTGGGGCTGTGCACTGGGGCCCTGCCCCTGGTCTTCCAGCTGGTCTGAGGGTCTCTTCCAGTTGCGTACCAGTGCCAAGGTGGTGCCTGGGATCTGTCCAGCACACATGGAGACAGCAGCAGTGGTCATAGCTCTTTGGCAAGATTGATCTCTTTTGCTGGGCTGGCTCCTGGCTGGACCCTGGGGCAGGGTGGGGGTGGCAAGGAACGAGCCCTTGCGATGGAAGGGAACCCGATCTTCACAATAAAGATGAACACTGGATTTGGTGAGCAATATGCTTTCATTTGGCATTAGCTCACTGTGAGACCACCTACAGCATGCTTTTGAAAAGGCATCATTGGCTTTTAGCTGTAGATGAGACGATTGAGACTCAGAGAGAGATGGAGCCCCAGGCCACAGCATTGGGTCTGAACATGTCCCAGCTGCCCACCCATCCTCCTTCAATCTCCAGCTGCGACAGGGTGTGGGTAGGGCAAGCCGAGCACCTCCCTGACCCATATCAGACCATGGAGAAGCCTAGGGGAGGGGTGAGTAGGAGGGTGGCAGGGGATGGCCTGGGCCTCAGATCATGGGTCTCCACCTGGGTTGATGCCCATAAGCCTGAGGTGGTTCTGGGCTCCCAAAGCAGCCAGAGACATCCTCGAAGGCCCACCTGCCACTAGACACCCGAATCACCCCCATCAGAGGGGGATGGGGCTAGAGTGCAGGAAACTTGGCATCTAGAGCCAGTCAAACATCATGAGCTATGTGACCTTTCCAAGCCTTGGTTTCTTCTCTACAAAATGAGGAGGTCAAGCCGGGCGCGGTGGCTCATGCTTGTAATCCCAGCACTCTGGGAGGCTGAGACAGGAGAATCACAAGTTCAAAGCCAGCCTCAGCAATGGCGAGGTGCTAAGCAACTCAGTAAGACCCTGTCTCTACATAAAACACAAAATATGTCTGGGGATGTGGCTCAGTGGTTGAGTGCCCTGGAGTTCAATCCCTGGTACTCTCCCCCCAAAAAAGATGAGGAGGTCAGTGCCTCTGCCCTACTGGACAGAGAGTCTGGGAGAGGCAGATGGCAGGTGTTGGGGGCCTGCCAGGCAGATCAGTGGGGAAAGGCCCCACCTGACCTGGCTTTTCTCTAAGGCAGGGCTTGGGTCTAACCAGTCCATCTCACTACGTGCCACCCTGCAGGGCCTGGGTTCAGGTCAACACTGTGGAATGTAAGTGGCACTCCAGAATCAAGTGTCCCTGCCCGAGCCTGGTCACTCTCTGGTCTTCATCCTCTCACTGACCCAGCACTGACCCAGGACTTGGTCTTGCCAGTGCTTAGGGCTTCTGAGCACCCCTCTCCCCAGGACCCCCCACCATGAAACCCACTGCAGAGCCATTTGTAATGGAAGAAAGAAGTCCAGCCCTGGGACCAGCTCTGCCCCTCATTGGCCTTGGCAGGTGACTGCCCTTGCTCATCACTGTGAAGTGGGCACCTCTTTTTTAGTTAGTGGTGAAGACACTGGATGCAAAGCTTCATCTGGCAGAAAACTCGGAGCTACTGTTATTGTTGCAGAGCTAAAATGAGTATTAGAAACTCTCAGATCAGGTTTTAAGCCCTGATTTTCTGTTCCTTAGCTGAGAGCTTTGGGGGACATGATGTTGCTTCTCTGGGTCTCTATTTTCTCATGTGCTTCATGGAGGATAAGATATGCAGGTTAAGAGGCTGTAGGATTAGCTGGGGGTGATAGTACATTTACTGGGTGTAGAGTTGTGCTACAGGTTAGGCACTGGCACTTTGGGTTTCAGGTTCCCCCGTGTCACCATGTCCCAGAGCCTTGCCTCCTTCCAGTTGCAGCCAGGATAGCATGTTCTGAAGGCAGAGGGTTGTCTACTCCCTGAGGCCAGTAGCCACCCACCCCTCCCAACACAGACAGTGCCACCAGAGTTGGCCTCACCTGTCGGCCCCAGAGCTTGCGGAAAATCTGGAAATATGCCATGGCCATGAGGCCCAGTGGGGCCAGGTAGGTGACAATGAAGAAGCAACTGTGGTAGATCTTGGGGTAGAGGTCATCTGTAGGGGCCAAGGGATGTGAGGGTCAAGCCCAGCATGGGGGCCCCAGGCTCCTCTGGTTGGCCATGCCACCATGTCCTGACTAGGGCAGGGAGAGAGCCTGGAGTCACCCATGCTGGCACCATGGCAGGGAGAGAGCCTGGAGTCACCCAACCTGCAGTGTCTATCCCAGAGGGACCCCTAGGGATAGAGAGATGCTGCCCTATGGGCATGTGTCCTAGAGGGGCCCACCATTACCTGCCCAGCGCTCATCACAGACAGAGAAGAGCCGGGTACGGTTGGCTAGTTCAGGCAGCACACTGCTGCATTCCATGACAGCAGCCTGCGGAACCATGACAGCCAGCGACACGGCCCAGATGCCCAGGATGGAGCCACGGGCACGCCGGGCGGTGCTCTTGAACAACAGTGGGTGGCAGATGGCATACCAGCGGTCCAGGGCGATGAAGCTGAGAGTCAGCACTGCCACTGACACTGACACGGCCTGCCCCATAGGGACACAGCATCAGAGATATGAGGGGTGGCAAGGGAAGGGGGAGCAGTCCAGAGATAACGAGCATCCCAGTGTGGAGCAAATCTTGACTCTATTTAATAGCTGTGTGAATTTGTGCAAGCCACTCACCCTCTCTGAGCCTCATAGGCAGAATGGGAATATACCATGTACCTGGAAGGATTCTGGTGAGAACAAATGAAATTGTGAATGGAAATGCTCAGCTGGAGACTGGCATTAGGAGGCGTTCCCCCACTGTGAGTAACTGCTTCCATTTGTGGAACTTCCTATGTGGCAGGCACCATTCCTCCTCAATCTCACAACAACCCCATGAGGTGGGTGCTGTGTTACAAATGAGGAAACTGAGTACAAAATTCCCTCGTGTGTCTTTATGCTGAAAGTCACCAGAGTTAATCAATTGAGTGGAAAACCTTGAAACAGCAGGAAATCCAAGAAGCCTTTCTCTCACTCTGGAATGCCACCCCTTCCCTAAGCTGTTAAGAAAACTCCTCATTCTGGGAGGCACAGATGGGTCTGGACCAGTAGCACGGGTAGGCATGACCTGCGGGGCTGACTCCTGCCTTTTGTGGTGCAGAGAGAGGGTCAGGAGATACACGTGAGAGGCTGCATTGGCCTCTGGCTGGTGCTCCTCCACAAACCTCAACTGGGTGCCCTGGTTCTCCGGATGGGGAAGGCAGTGGACAGTTTCCATCAAGTCCCTCAACTCTGTCCCCCTTGGGATCAGGGGGCAGGCCCAGCAAGTGTTGGTGTCTGTCACTGTGGGCTTGTGCCTGTCTTCTCTACTGTGTTCCTGTGCACCTGGAGGTCACTGGATACGTACTTGGTGGTGTATGTTGTGACCAGGAGTTCTCTGTATGAGCATGTGGAGCTGTGGCTGTGTCCTTAACTGCCCACCCCAGTAACGTGCCCTGGGTGGCTGTAGGGGATGACACTGTAGGGGTCTTGAGCCAACATGTCCTGTCTGAAAGGCAAGCCTGAGAGACTCTGAGACCTAGGTAAAGTGGTGGTTTTTATGCAGGTGTGACAGGCTAGTGAGGGGTGCCTGGAAACCTCACCTGTAGGTAGGGAATGACTTTGCAGAGGGCATGGCCAAAGAGCCAGGACTCCGTGATGTCCACCAGCAGACTAGCAGGCAGGCAGATGGCTGTCACCAGCACGTCAGCCAGCGACAGGTTGACAATGAAGTAGTTGGTGACGGTCCTCATGTGGTGGTTCCGCCACACGGCTAGGCAGACTGCAGTGTGCAGCCCGGGAGCCAGGGCGGGGAAGGGAGCAGTGAAGCCGGAGTCAGAGCCACGCCCACCCCGCCTCGCCCCGCCCCGCCCTGCCGGCCAGCTCCTGTCCCTGCGAGTAGGAGAGGGGCAGGAGAGACCCGAGACTCACCCTCCAACCCCAGCGGAAGCCCGCAGCATTACAAGAGAGGAGGAGGACCGAGACCTACCCAGAGTGTTGCCCACCAGGGCCACGAGGAACACGGCCACGTAGGCTGCGATGAGGACCCATTCGTACTGCTTTGGGTACAGATAATCGCGCCACAGATAGCGAAGAAACTCATCTTCATAGTCTGGAGGCACGCGGGACAGTTCCCCGTTGTCAGTGGGGACTTCCGTCTGGGTCCCTGGGGCTGCCGAGGGCTCCATGAGCTCAGGAGCCGCTGCAGCCGAGGGGTACCCTGGGCTCTGCGAAGGGAGGGGAGCCCGGCCAGCCCTCAGCCCACTCCCCTCAGGGGGCCCGCTTCTTGCACCCAGGTCTTTGGGGTCCCAGCCCAAACTTCCTGAAGGAAGGAAGGAAGGAGACGTTAGGGAGTGTGCCTAGCACTTTGCATATGCGCTCCCTCTTAATTCTCAGCTGTCAAATCCATGGAGGAAGGCAGACCTGGGTGGCATCCCAATTCCACATAAGTTGCTTTTGGGTAACTTACCTCGCCTCTTTCAGCCTGGATTTCTCCATTCAATGGAGTCCGACGGAGTAATAACGGTACCTACCTCCCAGGACGGCGATGAGGAGTAATGAATGAGTTCTAATGCGCGCTAAGTGCTTTGCCCAAAGCCTGGCACTGGAAGCCAGTCTCGTGGACATTGCCGAATACCGTTACTAGGGAGCCCTGCTTTGCGAATGAGCAGATAGAAGCTCAGAGAGGTTGAGCCCCTTGCTCAAGGTCACAAAGCTACTAAGCCAAGTCTGTCTGAATACACGGGACATCACAGAGGTGGGAAGGGAAGCCGTTGGGATTACACATATTCTCTCTTGTGTTAGCTCAAGGGCTTTAATTTTTGATTGGAAAAAGAATTGAGTCAGGTATTAGAAACCCGCCTGACCCTCCCCAGTGGGCGGGCCCGCGCGAGCACACAAACACCCTCGCACACGCGCGCGCGCGCACACACACACACACACACACACACCAGAAAGGGTGCAGAGGGGAACAGACGACGTCCTTGCGAGCGAGAGGAGAGCCCGGGGCCTAGCGGCGGGGCTCTGAGACCCCTGATAGGCCCCTCTCGAATCACTGCGGCCGCGATGCTCCAGGACTGCCGCTAGGGGTCCTTGGGCGGCGAGTGGTCACGCTTTCCATTCATAAATCCGGCCTCGCTCCCGGCCCCTCCCTCCTCCTCCCTCAGACCCCTCCTTCCTTTGACTGGGCAGGAAGGACCCCGGACGTGGTAGGAGAGTTGACGGTCCCTGGAGACCCCTGGGGGAGCGAGGGTACAGGAGGCCGAACAGCTCCCTCGGCGGGACCTCCCTGCACCTCAGGGGCTGCAGGGAAGTGGGTGCAGGGGTGCAGCAAGACCCCTGGGGTTCCGTAGGAGCCCGCCGGGAGGCGAGCAGAGTCGGACGGTGACCAGCCTCCCAGCACCCAGGTTGCTCCCGAAGACTCTTGGTCCACCCATCTCCCGCCGCAGGTCCTTCAGAACCTTCATCCCCGGGCCAGGGGTCCCCCACTGTCCGCACCTGTTGGCTCCGGGACCCGGGCGTTCTCGGCTGCTTGTTTCCAAACCTTGCACCCGGGACTCCGCCTTCCTCTGGGGAAGACCGGACGCCTGGAGAACCCAGCTAGGACAGGGGGCCGGGGCAGCCCCCTCCCGAGGCGCCGCTGCCAGGCGCCGCTGCCTGCTCGCTGGCTGGGAGCGAGCCCGGCTCCAGCGCGGGCTGTGGCTCGGCGCGGGCTCCGCTGGGCTGCGCGACGCGGGAGGGGGGCCGGGGCGGGAGGGACAGGGCGGGGAGGGGAGCCCCAGCCGGTCTCCCAGCCCGAGACCCGGAGGGCGGAGGGAGAAGCTCATTCCTCCTCGCCTGTCACTTCACGCTTCCATCCCACCTCCATTCATGCGTCCATCCATTCACTGATCCCGTCTGCATTCATTCAACATTTATTCCCCCGGCCACCTCGCATTCAGGGCGCGTCTAGTGCACCCCAGGGCAGCATTGGGGGGGCCACAGAGCAGAGATGATCCCAGCCCCACCTCTTCTGGCTATCTCACCTAGCTGAGGAGATGGCACAGGTGGGTTTCAGGAGTAAGGATGCCTGCACTGTCTCCAGCCAGGCTTCGGATGCTGCCAGAGCAACTATCTCCCAGCGATGCCAGAAAGCCCTGCTCTCTCATCTCCCTATTCTATCTGCCTCAAATCTTTCTTTCTGTTCCTACTTCCCCCTCCCAAGATGGACATGAGTTGGAGGCAAGAGAGGGGGAGCCAGAGGGCTCATTAATTCAACAAATATTTACTAAGCTGTGTGCTAGTCAATGAACAGTAACAATACAGCCCCATTCCTATAGGGTGGTGAAATGTGATCTCATGTAAACGTCACCTCAACCTGGTGAGGTTGTTTTTGTTCCCGTTTACAGATGAAGACCCTGGACACACTTGGTTCAGTGATTTGCCCAAGGTCACACAGCAGAGGCAGAGCTGGGTTCAAGCCTGTGCTCCTCTCAGGTCTATCAGTCCTGCCCACCAAACAGAGGCTCCCCAAAGTCTCTCTGGCTGCTGGAGGAAGGCAGGTGCACTGCCAGGCAATTCATCTGTTTCCGGTGGAGCTGGGAGGTGGGGCTTGGGATCCTGGGACACAGCAAAGCAGATGGGCTGGTCCAGGGCTTGCTAGAGCAGGGAACATTCCTACACCCAGACCTGAAGAATTAGAAGGCAGCCCTGCAGGAGCGGGCATTGGTAGTGGTCAGAGGTCCTCATGGTAGAGGAAGTTTATAGTGCAAAGGTTGCAGGTTGGGCTTTCCGGAAATGGCAGATAAGTGAAAGGTGACCTCCTGGGCTTCAGGTAACCATTCCCTGTCTCAGAACATTACTGCACCCCCCCCCTTTACCCTCTGAGGCTCACACTCCTTCTCTCCTAGAACTTGACTCCTGAGATATAATCGCCATCTTCCCTTTGCAGGGAAGCCCTTTTCATAGGTGCTGGAGATGCACTGTTAGGCATGGAACATGTGGATGGGGAGCTGGGACAGCCATGGAATGGACGCCCTGACCTCTTCTGAAAAACAGAAAGGAGCACTAAAGCTAAACTAAGGCAGAATTTTGTCCTTGGGCAGTGATAGCATCTGCACAGAGGATGATGGGTAATAGATCCCTATGATTCCAAAACTGTCCTGCCTGCTTTAGGTGTGGCAGAGGTAAGGGAATGGATGAGGGACTCAAGAGGAGAGGGGCTGGTGTGTGTGTATGTGCCTATGCACATGGGTAGAGGACAGGTACTAAATTGATGACTGGGAGTCATCTGGGTAAGATGTGTCTGATGGATCTTTTTTTGGTACCAAAGATTAAACTCAGGGGCACTCGACCTCTGAGCCACATCCCCAGCCCTATTTTGTGTTTTATGTAGAGACAGGGTCTCACTGAGTTGCTTAGCGCCTTGCCCTTGCTGAGGCTGGCTTTGAACTTGCGATTCTCCTGTCTCAGCCTCCCAAAGTGCTGGGATTACAAGCATGAGCCACCACGCCCGGCTGATGGATCTTGATTATCCCTGTGTTTTGGTGTGTGTGTCAGTATGGAGAATGTGTTGGGGGTGGGTATGTCTGTCTCTTTTTGTGGGTCTGAATGTACAACTGTGGCTTTGACCAGCCTTGGCTTGCCAGCGTGTTTCCCTGTGAGTGTGAAAATGTGTGGTCATGCCTTTGTGTCCATGGCTCTGTGAGTGTGAGAATGTGGAACTTGGTACATCTGCTCCCGTGACGATGACTCATCCTGCTATGTTAACCCCCTCCCCCATCTAGAGCTGTGACGGGCTTTGCTATTCAGGGGCTGGGGAGGGGGCTGCAGCACATGCGGGATTGGAGGCAAATCCTGCAGGGACACTTAAATGACAGCTGCAGCAAACAAGGTACAGCCACTGATGCGGAAGGTACAGATCCATGTGTGTCTGCGTGGGCGGTGGGTAGCAGCTGAGCCCAGCACAGCCAGGCTTAGAAACAAACCTGGAACTCACAGCGCAGGGCCTCCCAGACACCCTGAATTGGAGTGAGCAAGGGGCTCCTCAGGACCCCCCAATCACTGTACATGAGGGTGCATGTGTCTATATGTGCACATTCAGATGCATGAGAGCCAGACCCCCCCCAACACACTCCTTACAGACACAATCATGGCTGAGATTCACCCAACCCCACCCAGAATATCCAATATCACACAGCCCATCTCCCCTTACAAGGGATCCCCAACTGCCAACCTTTCCCCCTTTTATCCTTTGGTACCCCAAAGATAGCTACTACCCAGGAAAAGGGACCATGGAGCAACTCCCTAAGGAAGCAGATCTCTTTTCCTCTGCTATCAGACCCTGGTAGGCAGGAGGCTCTGGGTCCCAGGTCCCTCTGGTCCTGAGTCTGGCGCACTCAGCTACGCTTGAGAGTGGGAGAAGCCATTCAGTGGCCCTCGTTGCACATGAGGGAGACTCCCTGGTTGTGCTGAGAGGAAGTCCTGCGGGCCTGAGAGGTTGTTTGGTCCTCGGCCATAGCGGCACTGGCCTGGGGAGCTCCTGGCAAAATGCCTGTGTCTAGAAGAGACCCAAGAACCTTGGGTCATTCATCTCAGGCTGGGCCCTCAGCCCTGGCGCCTCCTTTACCCAGGAAGGGCCAGCCTTGGCTTTGCTGGAGCTGTCTGTCAACCAGTGCCCACATGACCTCTTTCCTGGAATCAGCCAGCCCCAGCCTTGTTGATCTAATCCTGAGCCTCTGAGCCACAGGTCCCTGTCACATCCATCTTCAAGTGTCAGCCTGGGCAGTGGCCCCAGGTGCTAGCTCCCCACTTCATCCCAATTCTGATGAGACTTACAGTAACCTCTGTCTGGCTGGGACTAGAGCAATAGAAATGTAATTGGGTTTGCAACTTGCTAATGCTGCTGCAGCCTGGGGATGTGGGTGGGAGACTCTGGGAGGGCAGAAGGGCTGTTTAGAAGGACAGAGATCAGAAAACAAGCAGAGGTGGGGTGAGAGGCAGCCGGGACTGGGCCGTGGGTCCAGAAAAGGGGTTCTGAAGGTGAGGTCATGGGAGACCACTGAGGCATCTGCGGGTTTTTGGTTCTTGGGCCCATGGCACTGGCCTCTGGGAATGCCTAGCCAAGTGCTTATGCCCCTGGGAGGGAGCCAAGGACCTCAGATGTCTCACCACCAGCCTTTGTTCCTCCTTCCCCAGTGAGAGCCTCCGCCTTCAAGTCTAGGTGGCTCAAAGGGACCAGCATCACTGGGAGAGCAGAAGCCCAGGACCCAGAGTCAGGCCTCCTCATTGACCTTAAAAGCTTAAGAGCATCCTGGAGCCAGATTTGGAGAAGGCAGCCCCCTGCACCCACAAACACTGATGACCCCTGTAATTCCAGCAGCTCAGGAGGCTGAGACAGGAGGATCACGAGTTCAAAGCCAGCCTCAGCAACAGCGAGGCGCTAAGCAACTCAGTGAGACCCTATCTCTCAATAAAATACAAAATAGGGCTGGGGATATGGCTCAGTGTTTGATGCTCCTGAGTTTAATCCCTGGTATTTACCTCCCCCCCAAATAAAAACACTGATGGCCAGCAGGCTGCAGAGAGGGGCCCTGCTGATTAGTCTTGGGGCCCTTCATGCAGTCAAGGAGTAGAGTGCCAGTGCATTAGGGCTGGAGCCTGTGGAGGCAGGGATAGGGCAGAAGGCATTGAGACCAACCATGATATGCGCGTGAACCCAGGAGAAAACCAAGCAACCCCAAGGTGCCAAGTCCAGTTGAGGAGAGGTCAGGAACACAGGCTTCGAGGCCACAAAGACCTGGCTTAGGATGCCTTCTCTGCCACTCGCTACTGTGTGACCCTATAATAGTCACATCCTTAGCCTCTGTGACAGGCTGAATCGGCCTCAGCGAGGCCCGTGTCCAAGTTAGCTCAGTGGCACAGTGTGGGCCTCGTATCATGAGGTCCTGAATCCAGTCCCTAGTACCTCCCAAGAAAAACAAAAAGGGTAGGATAATTTATCTGAAGGCTGTGAGTAGCTCAGTGGCAGAGCGCTTGCCTAGCAGTGCCAGGCCCTGGTTTTGATCCCCAGCACTGCAAAAAAAAAAAAAATTGGCCTACACCTGTGCAGAACAGACCGAGGAGTGGCTGGGAGAGTTGGGTAGGGACATGCAGGGGCCTATGGACAGCTGCTGCTTCTTCCTTGTGGCAACAATCTTCTGGGCAACTGGTGGACACAGAGACAAAAGAAATCAACGTGAAGCTGGTTCCCAAATACAGCAGGCATGGCACAGCGCATTGGGGAGTCCCTGAAAGCTGCCGTTCCCTCCTTCCACGGTGACTTTCCACTGGACACCTGACCATTTTGCAGAGCATCCCCCTGTGGCCCAGCAAGCAAGCTCTTGCATCCCATAGCCATGGGATGCCTCTCAGGAAGCCACCTTCCTTGGGAGAGGGCCACCCTCTGCCCCTTGCTCCTCTGTGTCCTTTCCTTCATCTGCCTCAAACGCAGACACGTCTGTGGCCCCAGCAGCCCTCCCTGGCCATGAGCTGGTGCTGGAAATAGAAGTCACAAGTGAGGTGGGATAAGAAGGCACCGGTCCTCTGACTCCATGGAGGGCTTCCGTCCCAATCCCTGGGACCTGTGGACATGTTACATGGCAAAAGGGGCTTTGCAGCTGTGACTAAGTTGAGGATCTTGAGATGGGGAGAGGAGCCTGGATTATCGGGTGGCCCAACTAACTACCAGCATCCTTATAAGAGGGCGGCAGAAGCAGCAGAAAGGGGACGGACGCAGGGCTGGGAGTGACGCGGGTGCTGGAAGGGACCACAGGCCAAGGAATGCAGTGGCCTTAGAAGACGGAACAGCATGGAACAGGCGCCCCCAGAGCCTCCAGAAAGAACGTGATCCTGCCTGTTTCTCGATTTCAGCCCCACGAGGCTCATCTTGGATTTGCTTTAAGCCCCTGAATTTGTGATAATCTGTTAGAGGAGCACACCCTTTCTGTGCCTTGGGTCATTGGTTGTAACAGGAGCCTTTGCCACATGGAGGTTGTGTTAGACCAAGACCAGAGAGGTGTGCAGAACAGCAGGGCGGAGAAAGGCAGGGCAGGATAGAAACAAGCACATACACAATCTTTTAATCATAATTTCATATTTTAAAAAGTCAAAGTGGCCATCAGGGCAAGAATCGGCTGTGTCGAGCATCCTCACACTTAAACTGTCGTTTGGTATTGTTTGTATCTTGAATCACATACTAATGCTGTAAACCCTAAAATAATGAATAATATCAACAATCAACAATAATTATAGTAAAAGTGTGCTGGCGTGGTCATATCAACACAGGAACACACAAGAGGAAGGAAAAGGAGAGGCCTGTTCTTCCTGGGAGGGGTGTGTGTCTATGTGTGTGTGTTGGGAGAGGTGGGGAGCTGGAGGTTTTTTTTTTTTTTTTTTTTTTATATCTTTATTTTATTTTTATGTGGTGCTGAGGATCGAACCCAGTGCCTCACGCGTGCTAGGCGAGCACGCTACCACTGCGCCATAACCCCAGCCCCGAGCTGGAGGTTTTCTAACTGTGACCTGGATCACCAGAAATTTGAAGAAAATCTTAAACAGATAAGAGAAAGATCAAGATAAAGAGAAAACAGTTCCAGAGGCAATTCAGGCTGGGTCTTGAAGGATGAATAGGAGCTCCCAGGTGGCCTTTGAGGGAGACACGCTGGGCAGGAGTGACAGAGGAAGGAGGAGTGCTATTCCAGGCAGAGCGATGGCATGAGCACAGGTAACGGGTGGGCCTGGTGGAAGGTCTGTTCTGGGAACATATGAATGCTAGTTTGGCCTGGGGATGCTCCCATGAAGAGGAGTAAGGAGAAAAAGAAAGACAGTGAAGGGCTGGCTTAAGTGTAGGCTGAGGAGCTCGGACTCAATCATCCCACAGGCAGTGGGGTCCCTGGAGGGTTTGAGAGAGGGTGAGATGCAGGCAGATGGGCGCTCTTGTTCTAAGACTTAAAGACATTTTAAATTAATAAAGAAGACATTTTCCTTGCAAAATAGTCAAACCATTCAGAATAAAGTAAAAATCATTTTTCATTATATGGAGTAAGTACTGACTCCTGTGTTAGAATATAACTACTACCAATGAAAAATCACCTCCCCACCCCCACCTACCTCCAAATAATAGTGGGTTAGAAAGACGAAAGTTTCTTTCTCCCTGCAGATCACCTGGACAGGTCCGGTGGCTCCACTGTTATCAAGAAGCCAGCATTATACCAAGGTAGAAGAGTATCAGGGTTATGTGCACAGATGCCAGGACCACACTCTTTGACTTTAAATCAAGGGTCTGCCACGTTCCTGCTGTGTGATCCTGGGCATGCTACTTAATTTCTCTGTGCTTGGGTTTCACCATCTATAAATGAAAATCATAGAATACCAATCTGTGGTAGAGAGAATAATGTTCCCTGCAAAGATGTCTATAAGACTGTTAGAATCTGTGCCCAAATGGACTTTGCAGAAGTGATTAGGTTAAGAATTTTGAGGTGATAATATTAGGGTGGGCTCAATATACTCCTAAGAGTCCTTATAAGAGGGATATAGGAAGCCAGGTGTGGTGGCGCAAGCCTGTATTCCCAGCACTTTGGGAGGCTGAGACAGGAGAATCGCGAGTTCAAAGCCAGCCTCAGCAAAGGCGAGGCACTGTCTCTACATAAAACACAAAATAGGACTGGGGATGTGGCTCAGTGGTCCAGTACCCCTGAGTTCAATCCTGAGTCATAATGGGCTGTGCTGAGGGAAGCACACTGTGGTATTGAGGAGGGGTCATGAGCCAAGGACTGCAATCAACCACTGGAGGCACCAAAGGTGAGGGGGCGAGGCTTCCCCCACCCTCTGCAGGAGAGGGCAGCCCAGGCGGCCGCCCAGCCCACCTCAATTTCCATGTGACTTCTAGAACTGTAGGAGGATAAATCTTTGTTGTTTTAAGCCGCTGAGCTTGTGCTCATCTGTCACGATGCCATATATAGATCCACATTAGGTTAAATGAGTTAATACATACAAAGCACTTTTTAAAAAAGTGCCTAATGTCAATTAACACACAAAAATGTATTAGGTATTATTATTTATGGGAAAACTCTTGGCTTGGGTCAGAGATGGCCAGTTCAAGTACATTCACTTGTTTTTCAGCTGATGGAAAGGCACTTCACTTCTGCATATATCCAGGTGGCCTGACCTTGGTCACCTGGTCACATGTAGCTGCAAGTGAGGCTGGAAAACATAATTTTTCTCCAGAGAGCCATTTCAGCTAATGCTCAACAAAAATGTAAGGCTTCTTTGACTAAAGGAAGAAGAGGAGGTGATTACCGAAGGATTAAGTACCTAGGACAATTCCTACCAGGAAAGATGAGAAGCTTGGCAAAATAGAGTTTGGCTGGATGTACGCATTTCCAGCGCATCTTCCCTGTGACTAATCTGATGCAATGCTTCTTGACACTCCAATGGGTGAGAAGAGACATCCTTGCTCACTCGCTCTGCCTTCCTCCTCCCAACTCTTCTCGCTAAACCCTACGTTTGCATCTGGTTCTATGTCCAAAATTACAAGGTTCCAACTGTGTGTATTGCCTATCTCTGAATTTTGAATATCGAATATCAATAAAGTGATCTTTTCAAATATTATGATTATGTAAACATTATTCTCTGAGGAACCAAGGAACATCCTGGCACCTAGAAAGAAGGAGCTAATCCTAGAGTTTAAATGCTGTTTAAAGGGAAATGCTTCAAGTTCAAGTGTATTCTCCTGTACTCCCTTTGATACTTGAATTCGTGTTACATTTTAATTCATTTCCTATTTGGGCCATGACTTTCTTAGAGAACTTTTTGTTCTCTTGGAGTTTCTAATTGCTTTTATCTTTTATTCTTTAGAGAAGAAACATATGCCTTTAAAAATCAGGTCATTAAAATCACCTGGCTTCTTAATTACATTATTTGTTAAATGAAGTCCATTTTCTTCTTAAAGACTTTCTTCTCCAAACCCTCTGACTTCCTGTTCTAATTTTGACTGATGGCTCTATGGTCCTCTGGTATTTCTAGTCATTGTTCTCTTGGGTTAATTCCACTGCTCTGTGACTCTGTTGAGTCTCTCTTTCTTGGATTATGTTCCTGTTTTGCTTCAGTAGATCTTCAAATAATGATTTTAAAAGAAGTGCATAGAAGGAAAGCTTTCCAAATCTTTGCATATCTGCAAATGTCCTTCATTCGTCCTTACACCTCTTCAGTGGGGAAGATCAACCAGCAGCCTCCGGTGTAGGGTATGTGCGTACAGACAGTCACGCAGACACCCTGGGCTCCCGCCCTGGGCCAGGATGAGGAGGAATTTATTCTAGACACCAAGACTCCCCGTAGGAATTCCAGCCTTATGAGAAAGATCACTCAGTGTCTTTAGAAAGTAGTTCTTTCTCATTTAAATCCATCTCTATCTCGATATGTTCCGGATGTGTGTGCGTTGAGGCAGGGGAGGTTGGTGACCGATACCAGTTGCTATGCACAACTTAGGACTTGATTATGTACTGATGGCATTATTTTTCTTTAATTTTTTCTATACTAGACCTACATTTTATCTATACATTTTATATATACAGTTTGATGTTGTAGTTCTACTTTTGATTGCTAGTAATTATATAGCTACATATTCTAATCTACATTAAAATTATCTTATGACTATTAAGGTAACAGAGGTTTTTTGTCTGTTACTGAGCTCCACCACAGCAATGGGGCCTGCACAAAAACCTGGGGAACATTCTCTAAGAGTTAATGTGGATTGCCCTCGGGGCAATAGCCGGAGCCTTCTTCCGGCACCTGCTGGCTCGGGCTTCCAGGGGGTGGAGTTTAAACAGTCCTTCTCCCCGCCCAGATGGACACATTGGGAAATAAAGTAAAAGAGTAATTATGGAAGATAAAGTATCCCTTTTTATTACTGCCCATGTCAAGAGGAGGCTTAGTGTTTTTGTCAGCTTTTTCACTGCTGTGGCTAAAAGATATGACCAGAACAATTTTAGGGAAGAAAGTTTATTTGGAGGCTCACGGTTTCAGAGGTCTCAATCCACAGACAGCAGGTTCCATTCCCCGGGGCTCGAAGTGAGGAAGCACAGCATGGTGGAAGAGTGTGGCAGAGGGAAACAGCTCACATGGTGACCAGGAAGCAGAGAGAGAGATCTGCACTTGCCAGATAAAAATACAGACCTGGGAGCCACAACCCCAATGAATCACTTCCTCCAAACACAGCCCACTTGCCACCAACTACCACTCAGTCAATGCACTGATTAGGTTAAGGCTCTAACCCAATCATTTTTTCTCCAAACTTTCTTGCATCGTCTCCCATGTGAGCTTTTGGGGGACACCTCACATCCAAACCATAACACTTAGCTTGGGATGAGAGCTGAGGGCCCTGCTAACCAAACCACAGTTGTGGCTGTCACTGCCTGGTGATGAGGATGGCTGGACCCCCGTCTCACTGCAGTGGGCCCACAGCCTCAGGTAACCACCTCCCATCCACACGGGGTGTCCTGGTATGTCTGGCCATGTTGCTGAGGACCTTCCCAGGAGAGAGAATCCTACAGACAGTAAGAACTTGACCTGGTGGCAAAGCTAAGGTCATCAGAAGGGAAAGGTGTTGGGGATTTACACAGCTGTGTGACTACCAAGTACCTTGGTCTTGGGTACATATTCAGGGAGTAGAAAGCCCCTGACAAATTGCCTCAAGTAACAGAAAAGGAGGGGAAATTATTTGCTGCATTTGGTATGATCCCCAATCTAGATGAGGAGAGTTGGAGACAGGAAGATTGTAGGTCCATTTCACTGATGGACATAGACATAAATATCCTAACTATATTATCAGACTAAGTACAGAAATAGGCTTGAAAACACAGAATGACCAAGTTGGGTTTCTTCCAGGAAGGCAAGACTATTTCAACCTTAGGAAATTGTCAGGGCTAAGGATGTGACTCAATGGCAAAGCACTTGCCGAGCATGTGCAAGGAACAAGAAAGAAAGGGCAGGGGAGGGAGGGAGGGAGGAAGAAGGAAGCATTTGGTAGAATTAAGCAGATTATTAAAATTTTTAGCAAACGAGAGATAGGCAAGAACTTTCTTAACCTGATAAAGGGAATCTCTCTAAAGCCAACAGTAAATATACTACTTAATGGTAAAAACTTGCATTCCTTTTCAAGTCAACCCAGAAAGGATGTTCAACTGTCGCTGTTTCTGATCACATTGTACTAGATTTCCTAGCCTGTGCAATAAGAAAAGTCAAAATAAATAAATGGCATAAAAACCATTGCGGAGGAAGACACAAATCATCCTGTATTTGTAGATCATGTGATTATCTACCTAGAAAATCTAAGATTTTATGACCAAACATTGAAATTGCTGAGTGGGTGCATGTTGAGACACTTCTGGCCACCTGCATTGCCAGAGGGTCTGTCTGCAAACTGAGGCTCCAACAGTCCTCTTGCTCTGGACTCTTTTTTCTCATGGCTGCAGGGCTGAGAATGGAGCCCAGGGCCCGCCAGGCGAGTGCTCTCCCTCCTAGCTACCCTTCGGGCCCTGGACCATCTTTTGGAGACTCTTTGTCTGGCACCCATCTGTGTCTCCTCTCCATCACCTGTGGGCCCCTGTGCCCACGTTTGTCATGTCAAGATTCCAAAACAGCCTTCAGGCATCGTTTCCATGTACCAGGCTGGGAGAGGAAAAATGAGGAAACACAGCCCTGATATCCCCCTTCATCTCATTTTCCAGGACAGGGGTCACATAAGCCCCTTTTCCCTAACCATTGACCAAGAGAGATGTGAGTGACCTAGACCCAATCATCTTCACCCTTTGGAGCTGGTACTTTTCCGTTTTGAGTAATAAACTGGGGCTGGGGTGGACACATCCTGCCGGGGACCCACGGGTTTCTGTCTGGTACCTGACAAAGCTCCGGATTCTGTAGCAGAGAGAAAAGGATCTGAGGGGCTGGGACTGTAGCTCAGCGGTAGAGCGCTTGCTTCGCATGCGTGAGGCCCTGGGTTCGATCCTCAGCACCACATACAAAGCAATAAAATAAAGACATTGTGTTCATCTACAACTAAAAAAATTTAAAAAAAAAAAAAAAGGATCTGAACTCACTGCTGGTCAAGCAAAGGACAGTGTCAGATCAGGGGGATCTTTTCTCATATCTTTGCTTTCAGGATGCCCATATTTTTGTTTTAGGAGTGTCTCTTGTGAGCAGCACAGAGCTGGAGTGCGTATTTTCATTGATGGTAATAATCTATTAACAGATGGAATCAGTCCATTTACATTGTTTGTGATTATCAGTATTTTAAAATTTATTTCTACCATCTGATCTGTGCTTTCCTTTACCATGTGTATTATCAACAGTTTTTACTGGGTTAAAAAAAATCTCCCCCAAATCAGATAACAAACATTTATTTTCTCATATAGTATCTTAGGGTTGGGAATCTGGGGAATGCACTAGGTGATTCTGGCTCAGGCTTTTGGAGACTGTGGTCAAGCTGTTGCCAGGGCTGAGCCATCTGAAGGGCCTGCTGAATTTGCTTCCACGTCCACTCACAGGACTAAGGCAGGAGGCTCCAGGTCCTCACCACCTTAGCCTCTCTCTAGGGCTGATGCAAGATAAAGAGAGATAGAGCTATAGAGAATGTAATCAAAATGGAAGTCACAGACCTTTTCTAATAGGGTCACCAGATTCGGCAAATACCAACACAGGATGCCCAGCTAAATTTAAAATTCAGAGACTACATTAACATGCGCATGGGATACACTTCACTAAAAAAATTATTCATTGCTTCCTTGAAATTCAAATTTGCCTGGGCTTCCTGTATTTTATCTGGTAACTCTCTATAGGACACGGGCCAGGCTATACAATTTGTGGAGCCCTTTATTAAAATAGTGTTGAGAGGGACTGGAGTTGCGGCTGGGTGATAGAACACTTGAGTAGCATGTGCGAGACCCTGGGTTTGATCCCCAGCACCGCAGGGGTAAAAAAATAGTGTGAAGAATTTCAAAGAGAGCAGAACATTGAGGCAGGCATGAAACGCTTCTGAAGATGGGGCTCAGAAAGTGGGCCCTGCTCGCACCTGCCCTCACTTTTGCCAGCTCCTATTGGACAGAAATGAGACACAAGTCCAATCAGCTCTTTATGGGGGAGGACTGCACGAGGGCATGGGTTCCAGGATGGGGGAGGATCCTCTTAGAAACCAGCCAGGTTTTCTTCCCTTCTTTAATCTGTGGTTTCCTGACTAGTGGTGGAATGACTGGATTTTCTTCATTCCCTCTGTTTCTACTGGTTTGGAATTCATTACTTTCCTTCTCTTTCATTAGTCATCCTTAAATTTTTAACCTGCATATTTCATTAGCAAAGTCTAAAGTTAATCATTGTCCTCTGGAATAATCTTAGAATGCCTTTGAACTTGATCATGGCTTCCTGTCACTAATTTCGTTCTCACCTTGTGTGTTTTCTTTCTCTGTGGACCCAGGACCTCACGCATGCCAGGAAAGTGCTCTACCACTGAACCATACCCCAGCCCTCCTTGTTTTAATTTTTACTTTATAATTATTTTTTGGTACCAGGGATTGAATAAGGGGTGCTTTACTACTGAACCACTCCCCAGCCTCTTTTATTTTTCAGTTTGAGACAGGGTCTCACTCAATTGCTGGGGTTGGCCTTGACCTTGTGATCCTCCTGTCTCAGCCTCCTAAGCTGCTGGGATTACAGACGTGCGCCACTGTGCCAGTTTCATTTTGTTTTTTTGTTTTTGGTACTGGAGATTGAACTCAGGGGTACTGGGCCACTGAGCCACATCCCCAGCCCTATTTTGTGTTTTATGTAGAGACAGGGTCTCACTGAGTTGCTTAGCGCCTCACCATTGCTGAGGCTGGCTTTGAACTTGTGATTCTCCTGTCTCAGCCTCCCAAAGTGTCATTTTGTTTTTAAATCAGCCTTTGAACATTTCTTTTTCCCTTGCAAAGTCTGTGCCTGTTTGAATTTTCCATGATTGATCATGTTTTTGTCCTCCAACTCATATAAGCTACTTCTTCCGAGTTCATTTCCTAGGTTTTCATATTATCTTAGTCAGATCTTGCAGGAACCAGAGGTCCCTGTGGTGTTTTCTAGTGATTTTTTTTTTATAACCTTGATTGCATCTCTAGTCATATCTTTCTTTTTTGTTCTCAATATTGTGTAATTCATGGTAATGCTTTGTTAATTTTATTGACGCTTTAAAAAACATTGACCCAACTTTTGGTTGTTTTTCTATGTTATCACTTTCTATTTTATCTTTATGATTCCCTTCCTTTTACTCTCCTTGGGTTTTCTGATCATCTTTCCCTAGTATCTTGAATTGGACGTTTAATTCATTTGTTGCCAATTCTTCCCGTTTTTAATAAACACAGTGAAGGCTACAATTTTTCCTCCAAGTTCTACTTTAGCTTATTGTTATTCCATTTAAAACATCTTGTAATTTTCTTTATCATTTTCTCCTTTACCCATGAATTCTTTTTTTTTTTTTTTTTTTTTTTTAAATTTTTTCTAGTTGTAGATGGACACAATGTCTTTATTTTATTGCTTTTGTATGTGGTGCTGAGGATCGAACCCAGGGCCTCACGCATGCGAGGCAAGCGCTCTACCGCTGAGCTACAATCCCAGCCCTACCCATGAATTCTTTAGAAATGAGTTTTTAAGTTGCCAAACATATTGGATTTCCTTGGCCAACTTTTTATTGTTGATTTCTAATTTTATTATGGGGATAAAAAAATGTGGTGGAGCCGGGCATGGTGGCTCACAGCCTGTAATCCCAGCCACTCAGAAGGCTGAGGCAGGAGGATTGAACGTTCAAAGCTAGCCTCAGCAACTTAGGAAGGCCCTCAGCAACTTAGTGAGAATCTGTCTCCAAATAAAATACAAAAAGGGCTGGAGATGTTGCTCAGTGGTTAAGCACCTCTGGGTTCAATCCATAGTACCAAAAAGAAAAAAATAGTGATGTATTAATATTGATTCTTTTCTTTCCTTTCTTCCTCCCTCCTTCCCTCCTTCCCTCCCTCCCTCCCTCCCTCCCTCCCTCCCTTCCTTCCTTCCTTCCTTCCTTTTTCCAGTGCTGGGGATTAAAGCCAGGGCCTTAAGCATGCTAGGCAAGTACTCTGTTCTATCACCAAGCTACACCACTGGCCCTATATTGATTCTTTGAAAAAAATTTTAGACTTCCTTTATTACCAAGTGTGCAGTATTTTTTAAAATATTCCACACAAATTTGAAAACAGTGGGTTTTCTATTGCAGGGCATTGCAAAGTCTATATTCATCTAATGGACCAAGATTCTTAATTACATTGTTCGAACTTATGTGTCCTTACTAATGTTTTGTTACGTGATCGACTGGTTTTAAGAAAGTTTAATTAAAATTTCCCTCTTTGTTTATAGATTTCTGACTCTCCTCGCAATTCCTCCAGATTAGCACTATATGTTTCACCAAGATAAGTATATACTGCCAAATACATATAAATTCATGATTATCGTAGATTCCTGGCAGATGTTCCCCTTCCTGAGCGTTTTGCTCAGGTTATGGGTTAAACTGATATCATAAATACCCCAAGAAAACAGTGGTTTAAAAAAGATAGATATTTTATTTCTTGTTCACTTAAAAAATTCACAGCCACAGCTGGGCACAGTGGCGCATGTCTGTGATCTCAGCACTTTGAGAGGCTGAGACAGGAGAATCGCGAGTTCAAAGCCAGCCTCATCAACAGCGAGGCGCTAAGCAACTCAGTGAGACCCTGTCTCTACATAAAACACAAAATAGGGCCGGAGATGTGGCTCAGTGTTCGAGTACCCCTGGGTTCAATCCCTGGTACCAAAAAAAAAAAAAAAGAAAAGAAAAGAAAAGTTCACAGCCACAGTCCCCTACCCTCCAGCTTCCTGTGGGACATGGTAAATGTGGAGCCACAGGGGATGAGAGGGAGGGCGGGAAGGAAGGGAGGGAGGCGAGGTCTTTATTCCCTTGCTTCCCTCCTTCAGAGTCCAGTGACCTCTCCCTTGGCCCTGCAGGCCTAATAGAAGTGAGGGTGGGTGCTGTTACCAGCCCCAGGGTCCTGTACTCTCCTGTGACCCCCCCTATACCCTGCTTTCTCATGAGTGCTTTTGAAAATAAGCTCTGCCAGAATTCTCCTAATTAGCGTTCACCATCTGTGTCCCGTTGAGACCCTGAGGGGTGTAGGCTGACATCAGGTTTTTAAAAGTCACTGATTCCAAGTACCCAGAGCTAGTGTGCGCTCTCCCTCCACACTGGACACTGCGCCCCTTCTCTGTCACCCCTGGCTCACTCATTAGACTGGCTCAAGGATCCCACCACAGCCAGGTCTCTGTCACAGGGGCAGGGACTTCTCCACCAGTAACACTTTCTGTGTCTACCTCAACCCAAGGCTCATCATGACCACAGGTCTGGCCAGGGCTGCCTCTCTCAGCATCTTGGGATCATGGCTTAATGCTTTAGCGGAATGCCTTTCAGCTTCTGCAGGCCCCAGAGTAAGCCTGGTCCTTTAGGGAGACTTACACATCTCTGCTCTCACCCCCTCCTCTTTTTTTTTTAATATTTTTTTTAGTTGTAGATGGACACAATGTCTTTATTTTATTGCTTTGTATGTGGTGCTGAGGATCGAACCCAGGGCCTCACGCATGAGAGGCAAGCGCTCTACCACTGAGCTACAATCCCAGCCCCTCCCCTTCCTCTTTTTAAAAAAATTTTTTTTTAGTTGTAGAGGGACACAATACCTTTATTTTATTTATTTATGTTTATGTAGTGCTAAGGATGGAACCCAGTGCCTCACACGTGCTAGGCAAGGGATCTACCAGTGAGCCACAACCCCAGCCCTGGTCTCATCTTTAGGTGGGCAATTTAGCTCTTGGTAGGCAAGCTTGTCTCCCTGTTTCCTCATTCTTAGGCAATTCCTCAGTCGAGGGCCATTTCTACAAAGAGATTATAGAAACCACTGTTCCCATTTTACAGCCTGGGAAACTGAGGTTCAGAGTGGAAAATGAGCTTCAGGGAGGCCAGGGGAACTAGAACTTGAACCCAGGTCTAACTGGCTCTGAGTGAGAGGTCTCTTGCAAGGTGTGCATGTGCTTGGGGGAGACAGGGAGTCAGAACGGAGGCCCAAGAGGAGGACAGTGCCACAAGGTGAAAGGACTCTCAAGCCAAATTCGAACCCTTTCCTGGCCAGGCTGAGGCATGACATCTGGGCTAGAAGTGCAGAGGAGGGTCGCAGCGGTAAGCTAGCCTCTGGAGTCAGAATGAGATCCATTACCGGCTTTGCTTGCTCCTGACTTTTCACCTAGTGTCAGCGTCCAGGCCTTCCAGGGTCGTGATGACTCAGTCTGGGAAGGCATGTAAAACACGCGGTAAACGGTAGGTGCTCAGGTCTGAGAACCTGTGCAGGTGCCTCCCTGCTTCTCCTCTGCGCAGCCGCGACGTGCGATCTCAGCCACCAGGGGGCGCTGCTGCTTGGGCACCGCCGTATGTGGGTCCCGCTTGTTTCAAGTCCCGCATTTTCCCAGCAAACCCTCGAACAATCCTGAGGGCAGAGGGTGTGACCCAGCCCTGTTCTTGAGAAGTCTGCGTCTGGAAGGAGGGGTACGGGGGAGTCTGCAGTGCTGGAAGGCGACAGAAAGAGTGGGGAAAGGATATCCGAGGATGGACCATGACTGTCTAGAGGAGACAGAGGTTTCTCAGGGAGAGAAGGCTTTGGAACTTGACTGTACAGGACCGGCAGGGATTAGGCTCCCCCTCTGCGGACACTAACACTGCCCTGCAGCTCCAGATCAAGGCTACCGGAGTGTTGCACAGCTACCTCCCCTCTCCCCAGGTCCCTGATACCAACTTCAGGTCCTAGCTATCTGGGCAGTTGGAGGCAAGCGCCTGTTTGGGTACAAGCCACAGGGTTGACTGACACCTGGACGCGGCTTAGGGAAAACAAAGGCTGCCGTCTGACCAATGAGGTTCTTTTGTGCAGAAAAAACACACTGCAAGAGCCCGGCGCGGTGGCGCAAGCCTGTAATCCCAGCACTTAGGGAGGCTGAGACAGGAGAATCGCGAGTTCAAAACCAGACTCAGCAACAGCGAGGCACTAAACAACTCAGTGAGACCCTGTCTCTACATAAAACACAAAATAGGGCTGGGGAAGTGGCTCAGTGGTCGAGTGCCCCTAAGTTCAATCTCCAGTACCAAAAAAAAAAAAAAAATTCCAACTCAGACTCAGGTTCTTACACACTAACAGTGCACTCAGCAAGTGACACACAAGACCGTGGCCTCAAAAGGCATGGGGCTGGGCTGGGATTGTAGCTCAGTGGTAGAGCGCTTGCCTTGCATGCGTGAGGCACTGGGTTCGATCCTCAGCACCACATAAAAATAAAGAAAGAAAGAAAGATATAGTGTCCATCTACAACAAAAAAAATATTAAAAAAAAAAAAAGGCATGAGGCTTTCTCCTCGCCAGCCATTGTGCAGCAGGGACACCAGGGGGCATCCTCTGTCCAGTTCAGTTTAGATACCCATCCATACGTGAAGACAGGCATCAGATCTCACAGGCTGAGGAATCAGACCCGGAGGCCCACCCCACCCCCCACTCGTTTTTATTTTATTATGTTGCTATTTATTTATTTTGACACTGAGGACTGAACCCATGGGCACTTTATCACTGAGGTACATCCCCAGTCCTTTTTAATTTTTTTTTTTTTTTTAATTTTGAGACAGGGTCTTGCTAAGTTGCATAGGGTCTGGCTCAGGAGGGAGGCTCCCAGAGCCCAGTCCCTTCGATCTAGGGAGACTTCCCTGCATCCCAGATGCTCACAGGCAGGCAGGGAGAGGCCTGTTGACCTGTGAATCCTTCCTGGCCTTTCTATGCAGCCCTCTTCCCGCCAGTGTTCTGGAAAGGGCCTCTCTGGATTGAGGAGGGTCTATGACCTGCTATCTACGAGGCCAGGTCAGAGAGTCTCTTTGTGGCTGGTGGTGAGACAGAAAGACAGGAGAAGATTCAAGTTTCTATGACCACCTCAGGAAAGAAGGTCTAGTTTCTGTGACTTGCCTCAGGGAGGGAGTTTTGAGCCAGGAAGCATAGACAAAGCCAAAAAAATATGTATGTCATAATATCACACACATCACTTGGACACTAATGTGTCCTTGGGCAAGTCACCGCACCTTCTCCCATGCCCACGCCCAGCCTCAGCTCCCTCCCTGCAAAAGGAGGAGGGACCATCCTCACCAGCAGTGTGTGTCTTTAGGACAACTCTCCTGGTACCATCTCTGATGGATAAACCAGCATGCTCTGTCACCTCCGGTGGGAACCATGCGATGAGAAAGGATATCCCCTGAAGGTCTGCTAGGACTCAGCCTCATCTCCCTTTGGAAAGAGACTGTCTTGGCCATTGGAGGCAGATCCTCCACATCTTCACAAGTGAGTAGGATTCTAGATTCCCAGGGCCCAGGGGAGAGTTCTGTGGGAGAAGCTGGGAGAGGAAGCCTCACTTGTCCATCCCTCCAGACTGAGCTTCAAGGTCAGCAGAAAGTAGTCTGGTCTACTACTTACGGGCTGTGTGAGCTGATAGGTCACAGCTGAACCTCCATCTCCTCACCTGGCAGGTGGAGGTACACCAGTCCCTGTGCCATCTGTCTAGAGTTCCTCCTTCCCCAGACACTGATTCCACAAGGGCCATCATGACTTCTGTGATCCTGACCTTGGCCACAGTGGCTGGCCAACAGGTGGACACTGACTAGAGCCACATTAATCAGCAGACTCCCCAGAAAATGGCTGTGGCTGAGGCTCAGTCATCACTGGCCACATGCCTTTCCTCATGGCAGACAAATCTAGAGAAAGAGAGAGAAGGAGGGAGAGACGGAGGCAGAGAGACCATGTCCTGGCAGGACTGGGAATCCTGGTTCCAGCTGTGCCTGACCACCAGCCCTCCTCATGGTTTGAAAGTCCACCCTTCTTGGGCTCTTGCAGCCACCTTGCTGGTGGCATTGGGTTTCCAGAGGTGCACTTCCCCACAGAGAAGGGAGTAACTGGGAGTAAGCAGATGTGAATGCAGCACTTGGCCCACGGCCTGGCCCATGCAGGCTCAGTGAGCACAGATTCCTTTCCCTTCATGGACGCCAGGCAGGGATGGGGTTTGGCAAGATACCAGGAAGATGTGAGGCATCAGCACTCGTGAGGTAACTCAGCAGCCCCAGGGGGAATAGAGTCAGGTGCTTTGGGACCCCACAGGGCCCTCAGGAGGCCAGAATTAATGCCCAAGTGGAATATTTGGTAGCTAAGAAAGGATGAGGGCCAGGGGGTGGAAATTTTTGCCCATTATTTTTTTTTTAAGGAGTTTTAGTTGTATTTTTTAAGCATTTTATTTTTTAAGTATTTTTAGATGGACACAATACTTTTATTTTATTTATTTATGTTTATGCAGTGCTGAGGATTGAACCCAGTGCCTCATACGTGCTAGGCAAGCTCCCTACCACTGAGCCACAACCCAATCCCTGCCCATTCTTTTATGGGAGAATTTTTTTTTAAGTTGGGGATTGAACCCAGAGATGCTTAATCACTGAGTCACATCCCCAGCCCTTTTAAAAATAATTTGTTTTGAGACAGGGTCTTGCTAAGTTGCTTAGGGCCTCAATAAATTGCTGAGGCTGGCTTTCAACTCGGATCCTCCTGCCTCAGCCTCCTGAGCTACTGAAATTAAAGGTGTGCGCCACCAAGCCTGGGTCCATGAGAAATTTTTAACAGGCACTCTCTTCATGCTAGGGATGTAAGCCAGGGTCCCTAGAGGTCAAGCAGATGGGTGCCAAGAAAGGGTTTCGAAAGGTGGGACATTTGAGCTGGGTTTTGAAGGATGAATAAGTTTGTCAGGTAGGGAAAGGTCTTGAGGAGGGGCATTGGACTATCATTATCAATCTTAACTACTACCATTAGTACAGAGCTGATGACTATGAGGATTTAGAGGACCTGGGTTTGCATCCTGTCTCAACTACTAAATTCTGTTCCTAATAAAGAAAAATCTCAAGGCTTAAACAAGATTGTATGTATATTCAGAACAATATGTTGGCAGAAACCTGTTGTCAAGCTCTTAGTAAATGTTTAGTTCATTATGAAAACTTACCTGATCAAGTCCAATCCCTTAAAATGATCAGAACTGTTACTATGTATTGAGCCCTTAAAAAGTCCCCAACGTAGCCGGGCGCGGTGGCTCACGCTTGTAATCCCAGCACTTAGGGAGGCTGAGACAGGAGAATCGCGAGTTCAAAGCCAGCCTCAGCAATGGCGAGGCACTAAGCAACTCAGTGAGACCCTGTCTCTACATAAAACACAAAAA
>CM053400.1:20400976-20416282 GCA_028644305.1 Xerus rutilus | reverse complement strand
CCCACGAACGACAGACAAACCTATCCGATATTACACAGAGTTGGTGTGGATTGAAGAGCAGAGAGTTAAACCCAGGTTTGTCTCAGGACCCGCTACCTTGGCCAGGATTTCCTTATTGGCAGACCCTAGGGCAGTAATGCGGTTGGGGACGCCTGAGGTTTGCCTCACTCGCCACAACACATCCATCATCAGCCTCTGAGCACCAGGGGTGCCCGGAAGAGGACACGCGGAACCTGCAAAGGCCTGGGCAGCCTCGGTGCTGCCCCGAAGGAAAGCAGCGGGGGAGGGGGGGCAGCAAGGCGGCGGGGCGGGACGGGGCGACGGGGCGGGGCCAGGAGGGCGGGGCGGGGCAAGCGCCCCTGCTCGCTCCCCACGCGCCCCCGCGCAGCTTCCGCCCAAGGTCCTGGTAGAAAATTCCAGCCTGGCCCCGGCCCGCGGCTTCTGAACGGGTTTTTTCCAGCGGGGCGCGTCCAGGGGCTGAAGCCGCGGAAGGGGTGGCCTTCCTCGGGGCCCCGCACCGGAGTCGTCCCAAGGCCGTCGGCCGGCCCAGGCTCCTTGGGGACGGGTGGGCGGGCCAGAGGAGCCGGGCTCGGGACGTCCTGGCAAACAGGAAGCGAGACAAAGGCGGCCACTTATCGGCGTCCCGCATTCCTTTCAGGTGATGCCCGCCGGCCTGGGGGACGCGGCCTGACGGCGCAGAGGGTCTGCCAGGGCTTCGTGGAGGAGGACCTCCCGACCACCTGCCCGCAGTGAACTCGGCTACCCTTGCCTTTCGGTCCTGCATTCCGGGACTCCCCACCCCGCCCCCAGGCACAGCGTCCTGGGCTCCAGGAAAGGAAGGGCCCAGCTGGCATCTGTGCTAGAGGGACCAGGCTGCCACAATCTTGGGCGGGAAGTAAGTGAAGGAAAAGAATGGGTCACAGTCACTCAGTCATTCCACAAACTGAAATGCCCTTGTATACCAGGGCAGCCCGTTTGGGGAGCAGGACCCCAAACTGTGCTGCCCTCAGGAACTTACAGCACAGTGAGGGAGGTAGGTGGATATACGAGGAGTGGAACCTGAATTCGGGGGCAGTGTGCTGCTCTGTTGCAGGAAGGGTGTTCAATCCATGCCTGTGGAATTGGGGTGGTTTGGGGGAGCATGGACAGCAGATGGCCTCTCTCAATAGCCCTCCACAGGACAGTACCGAGTGCGGGGACTGCTTGAATGAGGGAATTCTGGAATTGACTTTGAAATAGGAGTGGGACTGGCAAATAGCACGTGCATATGCCTGGTGGTCTGCATGTGTTCTGAGAAGCAGTGGGGACCTGAGCTGCCAGGGCACAGGGTGAAGACATTGGTGTTACATTGTGGTTGGCAGATCCTGAGAGCCAGGCTGAAGTCTGGCTGGGAGCCTGGGGAGGTGGTGTGCTAAGAGGGTGCCTAGGCAGGCTGAGCTTCACCCAGGAGGAGAGAAGGCAAGGGCCCCCTGCCCCCGTGGCTTGGAGAGGATGATCTGCAGAGACAGAGGTCCCAGCACTGTGGGGCTGTGCCCCCCTTGCTCTCTGGGTCCTGGCGCCAGCTCTGCTGATTGGTGGGGTGGCTGCCCCTACAGGCAGGGCTGAGTCAGCGTCTGAAAGGTGGTTCCCACGGTCCACATTTTCCTGGGGGCCAAAGGCCATGCCATCCCTGTCCCTCCTCCTAGTGGGTCACTGCCCCGGGCACTGACAATTAGGACTGAATGGAGGCTAAGATTTCTACTCCACCCACCCCTACCAACCAGCGATGGCTCAGCCAGTCCTTTCTGCCTTCCCAACTCGGGACAGGCTTTCCACCCCTGGAGGGTCCAAGATACTGCAGTTATCCATACTTTTCGTTTTATTTTAAAACAGTGGAAAGAAAAATAAATATCTTTGAAAAACAAGAATACAGGAGTGGGGTGGGGTAGTGGGGCTGGAGATAGGAGGTGTCCTGGCTTCCATGGTCTTGGGCTGGAGTGCCAGGGGCCCGGGATCTACAGGCCCCCTCCTGCCCGGCCAGGCCTTGCCTCATCCCCGCTGGGAGGTCTGGGGGCTACGCCAGCCTCGCCTGCCCGGGCTCCCAGGCCGGGCGCTGCGTCAGCGGATCCCGCTCCGCGCGGGGATTAGCACCAGGCGCCCGCCTGCACCAGGGGCTGCTCCGTTGGGCGGGCTAAAGGCTCTTCTGCCTGCCGCCCCACTGGGACCCTGGCCCAGCCTGGCCCAGTGCCCGAAACTTCAGTGATGACCCATGTCCTCCATTCCCACGCGGCCCCAGACGCCCAGCACGAAGCTCTCGATGTCGCATTCATTGGCGCCACGCACGATGCGAAAGTGGCCCCTCTCACCCCAGGATGGGCCCCAGGAGTTGGCCGCGGTCTGGGAACGAAAAGAGGCGATGAGGAGGGGGAGGGGAAAAGGAAGATCGGGGAGAGGGAGCAGGGGAAAGAGACAGGGGCCCGGCACACCCGCAGGGGACTCACCCAGTATTTGAGCGTCTTTCCATCAGGCAGCGTCTCCTCTCCCCACCTGGCAGAGCAGAGACAGGGAAGGACGCGGATTCACCCGCTGTCAGGGGTGGGAACCCCTGGAGTCCTCCCCTTGCAGGCCCCTGTTGCTTTTTGAAACTTGGGTATATTTTCATGACTTGGGGAATCTCTGTCCTTCTCTGCATCCCCTCAGTCTCCCCATGTGTAAGTCTGTGTACCCAAGCTCCGCATCGAGAAGATACCAGGGGTATTAGGGGAAGGGATAGACAAAAGAGGAGGGAATGTGGACCTGGTCCTCCAGGGCCCCACATCATGGGAACAGTTCTGTGGGACCTCACACATCTGCCTGTCCTCCCCCACTTGGGCAGCCAAGGAGGGGTAAGTGCCAGGGACTGAAGGAAAAGACCTGGAGAGTGTGAGTACCTCAGAGGCCCCAGACTCCCCTGCAAAGCACACTTCCTTGGTTGGATTTTTCATCGATTACTGAAATCAGTGATCCTACGGTCTCTGGTTGTATCAGAGGGGGAAGCCGAGGTCTGGGGTAGCGACCTGCCCTGATCGCTGACAGAGCTAGGACAGGTGCCAAGGTGGGAGAAGCTGAGCAACTCTTGAATCCTTGTCTGTTATGTTATCCCTGGGGCTATTTTATCACTGTGTAAGGAAGGAATGGTTTCTAGAAGCCCTTCAAAAACTCCCGACTCTCCGTGTGACTCAAGAGCAAGCTCCTCCTCTCCCTGAGCCTCAGTTTCCTCCTTTTAAAGTGTGAGGAGCAGTCCTGATTCAGTAGAGATTACAAGGATTTGAAGCAGGCCCCCTGTACAAGCCCTGCTGCCCCCAGTCTCCCTCTGCCCACAAGCCTCTCACCCTGTGATCTTGACTGAGTGGGTCCCATGCCGGCGATACTGCTCTGGCCTGCTCAGGCTCACAGGTGTGTGGCTGTAGATACCACCCTTGTACAGGAAGAAGTCCTCATGAACCTCCATGAGTGCTGTGGGCAGAGACCAAGGTAGGGACCAGGTAGCCCCTTAGCATAGGCCCTGATGCTGTTCCACATGCCCAGACACCAGGACCTCACCCTGCAAGACTCCAGGGCCTGCCTTTTAGGAGGGGACATGCCCTCATGCCTGGCCTTACTGAACTTGCTGCTCAATGCTATACAGACTGCTTGGGCCACCACACCCAGCCTCGAGCAGACACCAGCTTCTGGAGCCTGGGCAGGACGAGGACACTCACCTTGGACTGGGCCATTCTCCATCAGCTCCTTCATGATCTCCTGCTCCTGGAGGGAGGAGAATGGGCAGGACAGCACCCATCAAGAGTGACGCTCTGGCCTCTGGTCACCCCTCAGCTTTCCTGCCTCTGCCCCCTCACCCATGTGCAGACTTACATTGGAGCCCAGGCGGTAGGCTGGAGTGACTTGGTAGATGTCATTGGCATGGACATGGCTGTTGGGGCAGCGGGCAGTGGCCTGGCGCTTACCCCGACCCATGGCCCGGCTGTGCATCATGCAGGGGGGCGCAGGACCAGCCTCATCCCGCTCACGACCCGAGAACGGATAGCAGTGGTCAGACACAACCCTGGAGAGCCAGCCGAGGGAATGAGAGGTGACACGGTGTGGCACGGCACAGACCCTGCCCACAGGGTGCCTTGCCCCCTTCCTGCCCACCCCTCACCACATACCCTCGACGTCGCAGGAACCACCAGGCACCGTCAAGACGTCCACCACGGCAGCCTTGCTGGTGGTGGGTGTCACAGGACAGCAGGTTCTGGGGTGACAAGACTGGCGTCATGTGTCCCAGAGAATGGATCGAGACACGATCAGATGCCACAGCTAGGGGAGGCAGAGGGGCCATCAGGGGCCAGGCCTTAGTCCACTGTCCCCACTGGGCTAGCCCTGCCCTCAGACACACCTGCTGTGGAGAAGGCCCAGGAGCCTGCGCAATTGCCCTGGTCCAGCGGCTCGTGGATCAGATTGGGCCACTTCTCTGAGGCCTCAAAGGCGGTGGGCAGCACCTCCCCTGGGTTTAGCACCGTCTGCAAGGCAGAGGTGGCCCTGTCTGCCTCCTGCCCTGGCGTGGCCTGCCCCTCAGGAGCACTTTGGTGTTGGAGGGCCACCAAGAGTCCTGGGCCTTCCGCAGCTGGAGCCAGAGCCTCCTGTTGCTGTGAGACTCCAGCTGCCTCCACCTCTGAGGTGAGTGAAAGAACCAGGCGCCTTTAGTGCCTCCTGTGTATGGTGGGGGCAGCTCGTGCCGCTTTACAGGTGAGGTGCTGAGGCCAGGAGCAGGGACGTGGCCCCACTGGGATCACCCAGCTTTTCATTTCCAACCTCTGCCTTTTTCTTCTGCCCCTTCTGATCTACCACACCCTCCTTCCTGCAGGGCCTTGGCCTCCAAGCCCCAAAGGGCAGGGGAGGGAAGAAGCAGCAGCGTCCCGTGACCAGGAAGGCTGCCAAGACAAACAGCACCAGGCAGAAAATAACCAGAGGCCCAGAGAAGTAAGGCAGGCTGGTCACCCAGCCTCGGGCTGAGGTCTCTTTGCAGGAGGGGCCAGCCCCTGTCTCTCCCCTTCCTGTCACTGACGGACAGACCCTCAGTGTGTGTCCCAGCCCAGTCCTGCTGCACCAAGCTCCCCCTCCTCACCCCGTGACCGCTCGGGTTTGATTCCCATCTCTTCCTCCCCCAGAGGGTCCCACTGGTGGGAGGGAGAAACCCCCTCCTCCCTAGGGGTTCTGCTGAGTCCGCATTTGTTCCAAGAACTGCTGCTCTCTGGCCAGAGCTGGAAGAGCGTCAGTCTTTCCTTTCCTAAAATACCAAGGTGACCTCCTGGCCGCTGGGGCCCTGGCCCAGCTCTGCTGGATCCAACAACATTTTTCCCAGGCTGAGGAGGCAGGAGAGACTGGTGCTGAGACCACACAGCTCAGATCTGAGCCCAGCACCTCCTGTGCAGCACGTCTTGTTATCAGCAGGCAACAAAGGCCCAGAGAGGGGAGTGATCTACTCAAGGACACACAGCCTGATAATAGGGAATAGGTCTGAGCCCTTGGAGGAGCAGGGCACAGGTACCGTCATCCCTGGCAGGCAAAGATGGACTTACATAAATCTCGTTCATGTTCATGACAGAGGAAGATGGGCGGATGGTGCCCAGGCGGTAGCGAATGCCCTCATCCAGGGTCATGCCCCAGAAGGCGCTGTGGTTCCCAGCCTGCCACCTGAAGGAGAGGGGACAGAGGGAATCATGGCTGGCCAAGGCTGGGGGTCCTGGGGCTATGTCCTTGTGGGAGGAGGATGCCTAGTGTCCAAATGAGTGTCGTGTGCCCAGCTCGACGTGCATCTCGGGCAGCCACAGGTGCCTGCTGGGGGACCCGCAGCCTCTCACCCGTAGTTGCCCTGGTTGATGGCGTTGATCATGTCCAGGTCCACCAGGCATGGCTCCTGGTCACATTCCCACTGCCCTTTCTCTTGGCAGGTGCTGGCAAGGAAAAGAGGGATGGGAAGTGAGTTGGGAGCTGAGGACTCTGCAGAGACGAGGGCTCCGAGTCAACATGGGCCTGGGATTCTGTACCGGCAACTGTGGGTGAACCCTCAGACACTCCCACCCAGCCTGGTGGCTTTAAATGTCAACTTCAAGTTCACAGTTCTCAAGTTTATGTCCACTGCCTGAACTCCAGAGTCAAGGATCTCACTGCCACTCAACACTGCCAGTGGGTATTTAACAGCAGCTCAGACTTAACACACCCCATCCCAAATCCTGATGCCCCTTACTTCTCATAGGACACCAGTTCCACCCTTCCTGGAACTCAGGCCGAAAACCTGGGAGCCGCCCTTGACATCTCTCACTTGCTGATCCAACCATAGGCGAATCCTGCCGGGTCTACCTCAAACACACACCCGGATCCAAACCACTCTTGCCTGCAGCCACCACCTCTCCCCAGGATTGGTGCTCGGCCTCATTGTTCCTTAACCTGCCCTGCGTCACCCCACATCCCCCCAGGATATTTTTAACAGGGCTGCCAGGGTCATCCTGCTAAACCTAAGTCATGCCACTCCTCTGCCCAAACCCTCTCTTGGCTTCACATCACAGAACACAAGCCAAAGTCCTTAGGTGACAACAAGCCCCGCATGATCTGTACTCTTGTCCGGCTCTACCCCCTCCCTCCAAGGCTCCAGCTAGGCTGATTGTTCACACCAACCCCACTCCTGCCTCAGGGCCTTTGAGCTGCCCTCCCTCCCACACCCCCATGGCCCACTCTCATTTTTCCCAAGTCTGCAGTCAAACGTCTCCTCCTCAGGGAAGCCTCCTCTGGCCACCCTATCTTACAATTCAGCATTCTCTATACTTCCTGTCCCACTTCCCTGTCTTACTGTTTACCTTGGCATGTCACCAGGACCTGACACCCTACCCCTATGGTTGATATGGTTTGTACCCATTTCCTAAGACCCTTGAGGGCAGGTATCGGTTGGCGTCTTCAGGAACTAGGAAAACAAAAGCCAGCACATAGCAGACACCCAAGAGATATTTGTTGAGTGAATGAGAGACGGAGTGGGCACAGGGAAGTGGCTAAGAGCACAGATTCTGGAGTTCAAATCCTGGGTTCCAATCCTAGCCGCCTCTTGTGTGAACTTAGGAAAGTTATTTAAACCCTCTCCCTCAGGGTCCTTGTCTGTAGAGCTGAGGATAATAATAGTACCGCTTTCCAGGGATTAAGTGACAGCTCGTAAAGCACTTAGCACAGGGCTGGTCCATCGGTGCTCAGAATTGTTCTGGACTATTATTGTTCTCACAGGAACCCCAGGCCCCCCTTCTCCTGAGCTTCAGACTCACATCCAGCTGACCTCCTGACACCTCTGGATGAGTAAAGGCATCTCGGATTTAAAATAGCCAAATGGCCTTCCCCCAGCCGCTCCTCCCCAGCACCCTCAGCTCAGAACACAGCACCCAGCTGCTCAGATCCAAATGCTGCAGGGTCAGCGATGTCCCTCACAGTCCCCCATCAGCAGGCTCTGGGGATGGCACTTCAGGAACCCAGCTGATCCTCGCCCCTCCGCTGCTGCCACCTTGCTGTACTCCCTCCTCACCTCTCACCTGGGCCTGGACAGCGGCTTCCTGGCCAAGTCTCTGCCTCTCTCTTATCCCCCCCCCCCGTCCCCCCCGCCCCCCCCCCTCCATTTCCCGCCTGCTCTACAGTCAGAGGGACCATGAGCAACGCAAGTCAGACTGTGTGTTCTCCAAGAGGCTTCCTGGGGACACTCGGGACACTCAGGACTCCTTGGCCCAGCTGACGAGACCTGAGGGACGTGGCTGACCTCCTCTCCCAGCTCCCAGCCTTCCCACAAGCACGTCCCCTACCTGGGCCAGGGCTGCTGGTCCTGTTGCCTACCCCTCCTTGGTGTCAGCAGAAATGTCCCTTCCTCAGAGCACCTTCCTCCTTCCCTTGGACACTCTGACTCTAAACTGGGATCCCCATTATCCTCTCTTTCTCCATAGAACAGCTTGTCAGGATATATTTATTGTTTTGAGTTTATCTCATGTCCTTCAACATTACCCTAGAAAGCTCCTGTGGGACAAGGACTGTTCTGTCACGTTCTGGCTACACCTTCTGGGCCCAGCCCGGTGCCTGTGGTGCAGTAGGTCTGTAATAACTAGCTGTCGATGGAGGGTTGGATTCTGTGCATTCTATGATGCTTTTACAAGCTCATAACTCTGCTATTACAAGATGCTAAACTGCTTCCTCCCAGGCCAGCCTGAGGCACCCGCCTCCACGGTCACCTTATAAGGAGCCTCAAGGGGAGCCAAGCCCCAGTATGGCTGGATCTCTAGGCCAGAGCGGAGTGGGTGGCGCTCAGGGAGGGCTGGAGGCGTCCATGGGGGCAGGGAGGCCCTTGTCCTTCTTTCCCCTCTGCACAGTGGGCAGCAGCCGCTGGGCCCTCTAGAAGCTTCCTTGAGGTGCATACAGCCTGGAGGGCACGGGGCGCTCCCTGCACCCACCGCCAGGTGTGAGGTGCTAGGAATGCAGCCACCCAGAGCAGTCCTGAGGGGCGGGCAGGGGTCGGTCAGTGCTTTCCTGTCCCCACCTCCTGCGCCCCAGGGCTGCCCACGCAGGTCTAGACAGGGCTGATGGCAGCAGGTCCCAGCATTCCAGAGGGGACCAGGGACAGGAATGGGAGAGCGTTAACCCCTCAGTGTCCACCCTATCAGGACGGCAGAGTCCTGCAGGCGTGCCCCACCCTGATCACACACAATGCTCTCAGGCACACACGCAGAGTCCCTGCTCCCCCTGTGACCCAGGCACTTCTCACCCCGTGAGGCAATGGAAACAGCTTATGTGCAATGCATTCCAGAAAGTCTCCTTCTCCCTGGGGCCTCTCAGACCCAGGCAGAGGCACGGGTGGAGCAGCGGCTCCTCTCTCTCCAGGGTGGCCTTCAGGCTTCCTGGCCTGACCCTTCCCACTTCCCGCCTCAGACTGAGTATGGGCACCAGGGACCCCTTCCTCCTCCTGCCAGCAGTGGTGGGGGGGGGGGTGGCATTCCAGGGAAGGCCCTGTGCAGGCGGGCTGGCTGCCAGCTCAGCCATCCCTGACCCTTGTCCAGCCCAGGGCAGCGGATGCTGCAGTTAGAGGTTTCCTTCCTGGCGTCCCCTTCTCGGTCTCTCCCATGACAGCAAGAACAGTTGGGAGGGACAGTAGCCCAGCCCAGGCCAGGAGGGTGGGGAAGGACTCCCAGATGGGGGTGGCACCTGGGCCAGGCAACCATGGCCTGACGGCTCCTAGGAATGTGTCGGATGCCAGTGTGAAAGTTACAGAGACGGTCATTGCTAAAATGTCCACATTACAGATGCGGAGCTGAGGCTCAGAGAGGGGAAAGGATTTGACAGGGATAGGGTTTTAACCAAGTCTATTGACGATGAATCGCACAACACAAGCCCCTTCAGGCCCCAAACACTCACCAGCGGTTACAGTTGTCCCAGTAGGTTCCAAAGACTGGATAGATGCGCCCCCCATGCATGCATCCTGGAGGGAGGAAAGAGAAGGAAAGTGGAACCAGGCCAGGGAATGGCTGAGATGGCCAGGTGCCCAGAAGCTCAGGTGCCCTAGACCCTCCCAAGGTCATCTCACATACACACACACCGACCCCAACTCTCACTGAAACTGAAGCCACTCTAAGATATCCCTTGCCCCTTGTGGTGGCGCACGCCTGTAATCCCAGCAACTCAGGAGGCTGAGGCAGGAGGATGGCAAGTTTGAGGTCAGCCTGGGCAACTTAGTGAGAACCTGTCTCAAAATTAAAAATTAAAAAAGGCTGCAGATGTAGCTCAGTGGCAGAGCACCCCTGGGTTCAAACCCCAGTGCCCCAAGGGTGGGGGAAAGACATTGCCTCCAGAGTCATACACCAACTTCTACATGGGAAGTTATTTAACAACTCCAATGCAAATCCCTCTTGCTTCCCAGCCACAAATTCCTGGGATCCTTTGCCATTTAAATAAGTTGGAGCATGGAAGGGGGGAGGGAATGGTGAAGCCCAGAGAAGGTAAGCAACGCCCTTAAGATAACAGCACTTTGGGACAGCAACTCAGGTGTGCAGTCTCCTTGCTCAGAGCCCCCACAGGACCCTGGGAAGAAATTCCAGCGCTTCTCTTAAGGGTCAGTGCATAGAAAAGGGCGTGGTAAAGGCGGAAAGCAGGAAAAGATCTGAGCCACTTCCCAGGTATGACCTATCTCAGGGGTATGGAATCCTGAGCAAAGGCAGAAAGTGGCTGAGATGACCCAGGCCAAACCCTGTGTGCTCTATCAGCCCAAGGGTGAGTCAGCGGGCGGGCCAGCACCTTCCCCATCTGGACAGGACTGGGAGAAAGGCCCAGAGGCAGTCAGTCCTTCCCCTGGGGCAGCTTCAAATCCCAGCTGTGGATCTTCTCTCTTTCAGTCTTACTGGAGAGAATAAGTTAGACTACAGGAGGGACTTCCCCGAGGGACAGAGAGTGAGGAAGGGTCTCTTTCCCAGATTCTGCAAAGCCTCCCCTGGAAACGTCCATGCACCAGCCTTGCTCCTGCGCCTTGCCGAGCCTGGGGCTGACAAGGTGTCCTGCCCTCTTGGTCATCTTAGTGCCCACCTTGGATGGGAGGGAAGGGGGGTGGCACGCCGAGGCAGAAGTCCCAGAAGTCAGGGCAGCAGTCGGAGACGGTGCGGTTGCAGAAGAGGTCACAGTAACAGGTGGCACCCAGGTAGGGCAGGGCACAGTCGTCGGCGCGGCCGCGGCAGCACATGTCCTGCTCCTGGCAGTACCGGCCACCCGCGTCCCGGATGCCCCGCAGGTGCAGACCTGGGGCCAGCTCCCGGCGCCAGCGACCCCGCCGGGCACCCAGGGCTCCCTGACCAGCCAGCAGCAGCAACAGCAGCAGCCCCGGGGGACAGCGCCACATGGTGCCTCCTGGGCCCAGGGAGGGCAGAGTTCAGGGGTCAGAGGCGGCGGGCACCGGAGGCTCCTTGGCACACCAGGGACACATCTCCCTGCTTCCTGGGGTTGAGAACCCAAGGAGGTGCAGCCAGGCAGGGGCCCGATGGCCAAGTCCCCAGGCAGGACATGGCATGGGAGACACGGGCTTTGTGACCTGGCTTCTAAGGGGAGGGACCTGGGCATGAAATGGAGCCCCTGCCTGACCTGCATAGGAACCTTCAAGGACAAGGAAACGGGGTGGTGGCATTCTAGAGGCCGCCACCCAGCTCTTACCCTGCACCAGGTCCCTCTGCCCCTCCCTGCCCCTGACCGGGGTCCTGACTCGTGCCTTCCTAACCCGCCCCAGCCAGCTCCCCTCTCTCCTCCTGCGCTCTCCTCTTCCTCCCACTGTGTCCCCCTGTCCCTCTCCACTGTGCTCTCTGGCATTAGTCGTGACCCCTCCGCCCGCCAGGGCCCTCTCTCTGTTCCCTCTCTGTCTACACCCTCTGCCGTCTGAGCACCGGAGCTCCCTACCTGGTGAGGGAGGGCCTGGGCTGCCCTCCGCCTCCTGGCTCCGCTGCCGGACACAAAGTCAAGTGAGGAGCATGGGGCGGGACCGCCTTTTGTACCGCCCCGTGGCTGTGCCCGCCCGGCCGCCAGGCAGTGGGAGGGAGGAGCCGGCTCCCTTGCACCTGGAGTAGACCAGAGCTCAGGGCTGGGGCTTGCAGCGAGGAGGGCAGGGCGCAGGCCCAATGGCCCAATGGCCTCCTTGGATTTTGATGAGTGGAAGTCGTTCCCTTTGGAGGTAGAACTATCACTCAAGCAGAAAGGATTGTGGTCTGACACTAGGAAGGACTTACCATGGGGCTGAGGAGCTTTCCTAGAGAGCGGGAGATGGGGGCAACTGAGCTCAGAGTTTTGGACAGGACAGGAAGAGTGCCTGGGGCAAAAGTCTCCAGGCTCCCCCTCTGGCCCCTTAGTAAGAAAACCAGCTTGGCACACCCCTCTTCTCGGTGACCCCAGGGCTGGGGGCGGCCCCAAGCTGCCTCAGCAACCAGGAATGATTGGAATCCTCAGGAGCAGGGTTTAGGAACCTGTAGATACTCTGGGCGGCTCATCCCGGGAGGCGGGACAGGGTAAGCGCCCCCCACGCCCTGCAACCCCATCCTCTCCAGTCTGCTGGGTCTGCCCTGAGCACCGCCCTCTCTGTCAAACCCAGGCACATCCTGCTTGGCACCTGTCCCCCTGCAAGGGCCCAAAGGCAAGAGCTTGACAGCTGGTTGCCCCCTGCCGAGCACCCCCTTCCGGCCTAAGGCCTAACCTTTGCCCAGGCGGGTCTGGGCCCCAAACAATAAGGCCTCTGTCCCACCAGGCCTGGCGCTGTCACCTTCTACCTCCTGTTGTGCAATCCCCTTCTTTCAACCAGCTGGGCCCAGGCCAGAGCACGACAAGCAGCTGGGGAAGAGGCTATACCTGGACAGTCCCTGTCCCCAGCCTGATGCTCTCGTGCCACTCAGAGAAGCACTGGGAATTCCCTCTGCCTCTGCTGACCCCTGCCCCTCCTCCAGCCAGGGCATCCTCAGCCAGCTGGCCCTTGGCGGAGGCGGAGGGACCAGGACAACGGGCGCTTGTAGCTGGGTCACCCCTTGCTATGAGACAGTGGGGGTGAGTCACCAAGGGGTCCTGCTCTGGTGGTGGGGGCAATGTCCAGCCCCAGATGGACACTTGTACACCCACGAGCTGCCCCTGCTCCCTGCGGGGACTTGGGAAACAATGGGAAACTGAGGCTCAGAAGAACAGATTTGCTGGAGGCCACGCAGCCAGAATAGGGGCTCCCTACCTTCTAGCAACCTCTTCCTGCTCCCGTCACCCTTAGTCACCCCAGCAAGTCTCAACGCCCTCCTGGTTGGGAAGTCATTCTTCCTATCTAACCTCCCTTCATCTAACTGTGAGGCGGGTCCCTTGGAATTGACAAATGTCATGTCCCCCTGGTGGGAGATGGAGACAGCCTTCAGAAGTCACCCAGGGTGCCTGCTTTCACGGATGGGCTTCCTGGCTCTGTCTTGGGACTGGCTCTAGGGCATCGAGCCATCCTTTTTTCTTTTCTTTTCTTTGGTACCAGGGATTAAACTCAGGTACTCCTCTACTGAGCCACATCCCCAGCCCTAGTTTGTGTTTTATGTAGAGACAGGGTCTCACTGAGTTGCTTAGCACCTCGCCGTTGCTGAGGCTGGCTTTGAACTCGCGATTCTCCTGTCAGCCTCCCTAAGTGCCGGGATTACAGGCGTGCGCCACCGCGCATCGAGCTGTCTTTTGCCCCAGAACCACTGTGTGTGCTGCCCTTGTGAGTCTGCGTGGCATACGCGCCCTGTGGCTGTGTGCATATTACTAGTACGTGTGTGTGGTGTTTCTGCTTGAGTGGCAGTTGATCTGTCTGTCTGTCCATCTGTCTACCTGCCTGTCTGCTGCACGCTGCGTACCTGTGTGTCTGGACATTTTGGCCGTCTGCCGGTTCTCGTCTGTCTGTCTGCTCGTTTGTCTGCTCACCTGTATGTCTGCATGGCCTGTGTGTTCATGTCTGTGTAGCCCTCTGGAAGCTGTCAGTCTGTCTGTCTGTCAGGGTGTTGTCCGCCCATGTGCCTGGGCCTGCTGCTCGGGTGCCTGTGTGTGGCTCTGAGGCTGTTCTGTCCGTGTCCCCCTGTCCTCAAGGTGTTTGTGTATCAGTGCCAGTGTCTGCTTGTGTCTGTCTGGGCTTCTAGCTGTCTGTTCTCGTCGTCTGTCTGTCTGTGCATAGGAGGCCGGAACACCAAGCAGGGGAAGAGCAGAGCCGAGAACAGCCCCCATCATCTCGGAGCTTGGCGCTGAGCCCACCCCAGTGGAATCTCGTGACTCACTGGGTTTCGTGGCCAAGGAGCAGAGGAAAAGGGCAGGGCCGGGGGGCTGAACACCCCGCTTTCCTTTTCCCCTCCCTCCAGTGACTCATTGTGCCTTATTCTTGCCCAGAGTGGGGCTTGGTCCAATGGCCTGGGACAGAGCAGCAAGTGAGGGACACCTGTGAATCTTCCTGGGGAGGCCTCTAGCCTTCCCGAGAGGCAGGTGACCTGAGTCTCCGTGGTGACTTTGTCCTCCCTCACTGGGGACTCTAGGTAGCACAACCCCTCTCTGGTCTTGGCTTCCCACCTGCTGCCTAGAGACGCTGTCACCCTCCCTTCTTTCTGTAGGGGAGGTGAAGGTGGCCAGGGGCAGTGACATGCCTAAAGACACACTACAGAGCAGAGGCCCGGGCTCCTCTCCTCTCCCTAGAAATCCAGTGCTCCTCCCAGCCCCCAGGTCCTCCAGCTCCTCTGAAAGCCAGAATGGACCATTTTCTGGAGGCTGGGCAGGGCCGTTGTCCTCTACCCCAGGTCCCTGGCTGAGGATCCAGCACTTGGGGTCCCAAACAGTACCCAAGCTAAGGCTAGAGCTTCCCCAGGCCACCCCCTGTCCAGAGCTGTGATTCTGGGACTGAGTCAGGTCCAGGCCAGGTCTGATGTCACAGCATGCTGGGACATGTGGTATGCTGGGCTTCCCCAGGGTCTTTGGACTGTGCCGTGAGAAGTACCCTCGGGGGCTGATCGGAGGCTGAGCTTGTGGGAGACGAGACTCCAGGCCATGGCGGGGGCCATGCCTTCCAGCTCTGCTCTTCCGTTTTTCATTCATTCATTCAACAAATATCTCTGCGCTGGGTGCAGGGTACTCCGGGTTGAACCAAAGAGATCTCGGTGCTGCTGTGGTGCAGTTTGTGATCTAATGGGAAGAGAGACCCTGAATGAGCACACAACAGACCAAGAAGGCCTCGAGGAGCACGAAGTGCACACAAGGTCTGTGCACGGTGTAAGGGCCTGGAATGCTGTGTTGGGCCTGCTGGTCTCGAGAGGAGAGGGGATCTGAGCTGTCACCCAAAGGAGGAGAAGAATGTAACCATTCCTAGAGCCCAGGCAGGGGCTCCGGGAAGACAGGATCACCAGAGCAAAAGCCCTGAGACCCAGCACGCACTGGTCAGCTAGAGAAGCAGAAGGCCTGGGAGCAGCTGGATTACAGGAAGGGAGGCCCCAGAGGAGCAGGAGGAGTCTGGGAGGAGCTGGGCTAGACCTTGCAGGACTCCAGCTGTAGGAAGGAGCTGGGATTGTCTTTTGCCAATAAAGGTTTTTTAAATTTTGTACTGAGGATCGAACCCAGGGGTGCTTAACCACTGAGCCACATCCCCAGCCCTTTTTATTTTTCATTTTGAGACAGGGTGTCGCTAAGTTGCTTAGGGCCTTGCTAAGTTGCTAAGGCTGTCCTTGAACTTGAGATCCTACTGCCTCAGCCTCCCAAGCTGCTGGGATTACAGGTGTGTGCCACCATACCTGG
>CM053400.1:20375869-20400476 GCA_028644305.1 Xerus rutilus | reverse complement strand
CTGGGAGACAGAAACCCAGTCTGCATTTCTGCATCCTCCTATATAAGAGTCAGCACAGAGCTGAGTGCAGTTGGGCATGCCTGTGATTCCAACTCCCCAGAAGGGTGAGGCAGGAGGATCAAAAGTTCAAGGCCAGCTTCAGCAAGACCCTCAGCAACTTATAACCTGTGTCAAAATAAAAATAATAGTAAGAAGGACTGAGGATGTAGCTCAGTGGTTAAAGGCCCCTGGATTCAATCCCCAGTACTGGGATGGTGGGGGGTTCCGGGGTGGGGGCCATCAGTACAGAATATACCTCAGTAAATATTTGTAGAAAAAATAAATAAATGGATGTCTCAACTAATGCATGTGAGATCTATGGTTTAGATAGAGACCAGTGTGATATTGTGATATATATGTTTCGGTTTGGTCCATGGTTTCTGGCTCAAAACTCTATCCTGAGGTAAGCCACGGAAACGAGACCTTCTTCCCCAAGACAGTTCTAGAAACTTGAATCTTCCCTTTCTGTCTCATCGCCAGCCACAGAGACTCTCTGACCTGCCCTCATCCTATAGCAGGTCATAGACCCTCCTCATTCCAGAGGGTGTTGTCCTGAACTCTGAAGAGAAGAGGGTTGCAGAGAGAGGCCAAGAAGGATGCAGAGGCTGACAGGCCTCTCCGACCCCGTCTGTGAGCATCCAAGATGCAGAGGAGTCTCCCTGGAGATCTGAAGGGACGGAACTCTGCAGACCCTCCCTCCAGCTAACCTTTCTATACACCTCGCCTTCCTAGGCCCTTGGCCTGTGTGATGTCCTTCATAATAAACTGGCAAATGGAAGGGGCTGCCCTGAGTTACCTGAGCCAGTGCAGCAAAAATTCACCAAAGCTGAGGAGGGATCATGGGAACCCAATTTGTAGCCAGCCAATCAGAAGCACAGATAAAATAATCCAGGGCTGGCCACAGGCATCTAGCATGCAGAGCAGCCGGACCTGGGGACTGAGCCTCACACTGTGGGGTCCGTGGTGTCTCCAGGTAGATAGTGTCAGAACATCTGCTGCAGCCCTGCCTGCTGGCTCTGTGTGTGGGTAGAAGGCCCCAGACATCTTCTGGATTGATATAGCACAGCCTGTGTGACTCCACATCCTGATAAGGATCCAGAGCAGAAAAGGTCAGTGGGACAGAATGAGCTGACCAGAAACAGAGCTCAGAGCAGGAGACTTCACCAAACCACCCAAGACGACAGGTTTATGGAACAGGTGGGGAAGAGCCAGGTGAAAAGACTCTCACTTCTCACTAAGGTAAATGTGAACGAGGTTAGAAAGATAATATATTTTTAAATAAACCATTAAAAACTTTAGAAAATGGGGTTGACTATGTAAACTCTCTCTTGGGGCATGACTTGCTAAGCTGGAATCTGACCAGAGAAGACTCTGAAGGATCAACAGGTTGGATGGCACCTGATTTCTAAATGCTGTCTGTTCTTAAACACAAAACTCAGTTCTTCCTGGGGATTAGGAGACCTGGGAGGTGGACCTAGCCTGGGATTAACTCACAGAGAACTACGACCTAAGTACATGACCTTGAGTTAGGCAGCAGCTTTGACACCTCCAGTGGTAAGCCCCATGTTAGAGTTACAGATGCCACGTGGCAGTCAGCCAGCACACCCAGTTGGCCACACCCAGTTGGCTCATGGGGAGGGAAGGAGGAGAGAGAGAGAAAGAGCTGGCAGTCCTCCTGCTGGGGTCTCTAGACTTTCTCACCCACCAGGGACCAAACCTCCCAGGCTCTGGGGGCTCAAAGGTCCAGGCAGGGACAACAGGAAGAGCCTGGTTTGGAAGGAAGACTCTCAGGGGGACCCAAGGCAGATCTTTAAACTTCTAGGGCCCTCCCGAGTCCCTTGTGGAAAGAGCTGGGTGGAGATGAAGGATGAGCTGGAAGAGTCCTTCTGCTCGGTGAGTCCAAGCACAAAGTGAAGTCGGTGGCTCTCACAGAGACCCCCACCCACCCATTAGCACCCACTGGTTCAGGGAGAAATGATTTCTAGCCCTGGGTGGATGCCTTCACCTCCCGGGGCCTCAGGTTCTCCTATGGATTTCTCTGGGCCTTACAGGTGGTTCTGAGGATTCAGTGAGCGGAAGTGCCGGAGTCACCAGGATGACGAAGACGGTGATAACAATAGTGGCCAACATTACTCAGCCTTAAGAGAGTCAGCATTGTGCTAAGTACTTTTAACTTTGGCAAGTTTTAAAACATTTTTATTGTTTTATTTTACTTTTTGTTTTTCTCCCAGCACTGGAGGCTGAACACAGGCCCTCATGCAGGATGAGCAAATGTTCCACCACTGAGCTACATCCCTAGCCTTGAGTTTTATTTTACTTTTAACTGACTCATAATAATTGTACTTATTCACAAGGTACGATGTGGTGTTTTTATGCGTGTATACATTGTGGACTAATCAAATCAGAGTAATGAGAATATCAATCATGTTAAGTATTTATTTTTCGTGTGTGTGTGAACATTTAAACTCTCTTTTAGCTGGGTGTGGTGACACACACCTATAATCCCAGCTACCCAGGAGACAAGGCTCACTGTGATACACACAGATTCCACTCCAGCAACTGTGCTCTTGGGTCGCTGGGGTTAAACAAAATGACTTTGGTTTGGTAAGTGTGGGTGTCGTGAGTGAATGATGCCATTAACATAGACCAAACATGACTATGTCTGTCCACAGTGTCAGAATCTATTGAGTAACAATACATGCACAAGGCACACCACTTTCAGTGATCGGTATTCACTGAATCCTCGTAGGTCACCTGATAGTCATGAGCCAGGCAATCACAAGTTCATTTATTCCATTCCAATCTTAATTTCTAATATCCATATTAGAAATTTAATAATTTAAATCCATATTAGATATTATTTCATTCCAGTCTTAATTTCTAATATCCATAACAGTCAAGTCACACATCATACTTCTCTCTCACACACACACACACACACACACACGCGCGCGCGCACACACACACGGATGTGTGTGTGTCACAGAAAGAATGAGGAAGGGTCAAGGTGGCCATGGCGTTCAGGATGCTGTGCCAAGAGCACAGGCAGAGAGAGAGAGACAGAGAGATGAACGCAGAGTCAGAGAGTCACTGTAGGAGGTCAGATAAGGATTTAACCAACCAGTTCCACAGAGTCATCAAGGTGGAAGGGCTGGGAGGACAGCAGTTTCAGTTCCTGGGTGGCAGCCTGAGGTGTCACCTTGGAGTGTGCCCTTGTTGTCATCATGGGCAGAAAAAGTCATACTGTGATGAAGGCCAGGGGGACAGGGTCAGAGGCTCGTAGCTCTGGCAATTTCCCTGTACAGAGCTTGTGACAAGTGACCAGGTGACAGGGTCAGGGTGCTGCCGTGTCCACTCCTAGGGGACTCTTCCTTTCATGGGAACAGCTTGAAAACTACTGTTCTAGTCAGCATGGAGGAACTAAGAGCAGGGCACAGCCTGGTCTCCACAGTGGGCCAAGGGACTGCTGCTGCGTCCTGGGTTAAGGTCGAATGAGGTCGGTACACACCTCATGACCTTTGGGACTGTTGCCGGATGTCATAACCTCCTCAATCATTTCAGCTCACAACGACCACGATGAGGTCAGAGCGGGGAGGGCAGAAGATGCTCCACACCAGGGTTCCTCAGCTGAGGAACGCAAATGGCCCTCTCCTCTGAGTGGCCAGGAGACACTGTGGCTTGCACACTCAGTAGCTCCAGGGTCTTCCAGCACCTTCCATTTTCATAGATGAGGAAATGAAGCCTCTGGCTGAGATTTTTCTTGGGTTTCTTTTCCAGCTTGGGAAGATCTTCAGTGGATTCTGAAGCAGGTGTCCAGAGCCCACAACTGGGCAGCTGGAGAAGAGGAGAGACTTCTGGTTACCTTCTAGAAAGAAGAGAGAAAGTATCTGTCCCCTCCATGACCTGCCTAAATATGCACGGCAAGGTCAAATTGGCTCTGGACGCTACTGGGGAAGAGAGAATGAACTGGAGATCATTCTATATTTAGGGCATGCAAATGCTTGTGGGCGCCTCTCCTGGTCCGCATTCCGCATTCCGGCTGGGCTGCTCACCTCATGGAAGCCCAGAGGTCAGGCAGGATGAGGGCCACCTGCTTTCAACACTTCCCTGGTGAAACCAGGAAAGGAAGACCCCAGAGAGAAGATCTGTCCTGTAAGCCCCTATAACAAACATTAAAAGAGCACCTACTGTGTGCTCGGTCTCCAGGAGGACAGGCAAGGGAGCAAACAGAACCTCCTTAGGTAGTGGTGAGTGATGTTCTTGCAAGTCTCTTGAAAAAACTGCAAAAGAGGAGAGATTCTACTTAGGGGACCTGGGGAAAAGGGCCTTTGGGGTCGAACCTGAAAGACTTGCAACAGATAATAAGAGAAGTGCCTAGTGTGTGTGCAAGCCCCAGCGCCAGGCACTTAGTGTTCATTATATCAACCTGTTCCAAGGCAAACTCTTGACCATCACCCCAACATGGTCCCTGGCAACTTCCACTCCCAGTGGAGGTTGGCACCATCCAATCCAGTTACACAGGCCAGGACATTCAGACTCCTCTTCCTCACTGTCCACCCTCAATCTCCATGGACACATCTGATTCTCCATGGCTTTTCCTCTTCCATGCCCCTGGTCATCCACTCCTTTCCATCTTGGCCATTGACCCCAGTGGCTTTTCCTCTGCCCTGCCCTCCAGTTTGCTCTCCACCCTGCAGAGTGCCCTCTGCTAAGAACAGACATGATCCAGGTTTAGCCCTTTTGAAAATCTTTTTTCTTGAGGAGGGGAGTGCCCAGGATTAAACCCAGGGACACTTCACCACTGAGCCACATCTCCAGCCCTTTTTGTGTTTTATTTAGAGACAGGGTTCCACTGAGTTGCTCAGGGCTTCACTAAATTGCTGAGGCTGGTTTTAAATTTGCAATCCTCTTGGGCTGGGATTGTGGCTCAGTGGTAGAGCGCTCACCTCGCATGCGTGAGGCACTGGGTTCGATCCTCAGCACCACATAAAATAAATAAAAATAAAGATATTGTGTCCATCTACAACTAAAAAAAAAAAATTGCAATCCTCTTGCCTCAATCTCCCCAGTAACTGGGGTTATAGGCATACGCCATGGCACCGCACTAGAAAGACCTTTAGAAATGATGAAAACCAGTAGACCTTACAACTGTTGTGAGGTTCAGATACCCTATGTTAATTCAACAAAGTGTGTGAATGAATGTTTATTCTACTTTTTTTTGTGTGTGGTACTGGGTAGTGAAGTCAGTACCACTGAGCCACATCCCCAGACTTATTTTTTTTTTAAATTTAGAGACAGAGTCTCACTGAGTTGCTTAGTGTCTCACTGTTGCTGAGGCTGGTTTTGAACTCACAGTCCTCCTGTCTCAGCCTCCCAAAGTGCTGGGATTATAGGCAAGCGCCATGGCACCCAGCTGAATCTTCATTCTAGAGAAGTGCATATATAATGATAACTCATAGGTTAAGAAGCACAGATTGAATCTGTTCCCTCCAATTTTATAAATGAAATTTGAATGAGATGTAGACATAAGTCCTAGGGAAAGACTGTTGGTTGGTTAACTTATTCAGGGACAGGAGTCACTCAGCATCTTCCATTCACAGGACATTAAACCATTCACCACTGTTCCTCTGTCTTGCCAGGAGCCCAGGGCTCCCAGGATGTGAGAAGAAGAACCAACAGATTCTACTCACAGTGGGGGAAATGAACAGTTGACCTTTCAACCTGCTGGAGAAGAGTGGGCTGAGTCTTCTGAGACAGTAGGAGAAGACTGAGAGAGGAGGGAAATTTTAAATCAGACCTTGAGGGACAGGCTGTCACAGTCATTCAAATACAAGCTGCCAGGATTTGTTTGAACCATGAAGGACAAACCTGGAGAGAACAGGACTCCACGCCAAGGATGACAAATGGCTGGACTGGAGGACCTGAAATCTTCCATGACATCTTTGAACCAGCTGTGGTTGGGCCTGTGATAATGAGGTGTCTTCATTGTCTAAGTCCCCGGTGAGGGGTCGCATTACCTGCTCTGGAGACTCTGATAATACAGTCAATTTTTGTAACAAGAAATAAAAAACAATAATTCATATAAGGTGACAAACTCAGAAAGAATAGAACAAAAGAATACTTCACGCATAGGAAGGAAAATAAAGAAACAAGTTTTCTGGGGCGAAAAATTGGTTCTCAGGCTGGGATGTAGCTCAGTGACAAAGCGCTTGCCTTGCATATACAAAGCCTCCGGTTGGATCCCCAGTTCCAAAAAAAAAAAGACAAAAAATTGGTTGTCAATCTTGGCTGCACTTTAAAATCACTGGGATGCTAATGAAAATCCCAGGATGCCCAGGGTCCTCTCCAGCTGGATCCTATCAGCTCCTGTCGGGGAGGGATATTGCAGCTGCTCCCAAGCAAGCAGATTAGTAAGAGACCACTGGTCTACAGGATAAGGAATGTGGGACAGATTTGTTGATTTTCGTTATCTTTCTATGTTATTTAATACTGTTTTATTAGCTGTATGATTTTTATTTAAAATTGAAAAGGCAAAAAAATTAAAACAAAATAAATACACTGCAAAAGAAGGAAAAAATAAGCTTCCCCAGGAAATCTGCAGACGGGGCTCCCCTCCAACCCAAGTTAGCTCTACTTTGGGACAAATGCCCCCTATTCCCACGGGACTACCCCCTCTTCCTTCTCACATGGAGGTGATGTAACTCACCCAAGGTCACAGAGACAGGTTTGTCAGCCCAGTGTCATAGATCAGGGTTTCTTTGACAGACAGCAGAACAGGGATTCCCTAAGGGCAGGGCCTGTAAATTTCTTTGTGTTGTGACTCAGTTTCCTGGGTGACCCCACAGGTGGCTGGAGATCAGACCCTGCCTACATCTGCCTGAACACACCCTATGGGGCAGATCTGGCTTTCCTTGCCTCACCCAAAGCACAACTTGTACTCTTGTTTCATCCAACCCGCACCTCTCCCCAAGAAGTGCAGCCCACACAACTCTGCAGAAGCAGCCAAGTTCATTGAGGAAATAGGTACACAGGCCAATCGATTGGGGTCAGCTCTCTTTTCCTTCAGAGAGTGACCCCGAAATGAGGGTTTCAGAGGTTATTATAGGGTGGGCGAGTGACGTGACTTGGGAAAGCAGGATCTGGCAAATATTCAACCTATAGTTATTTACAGTTCAACCATGACGGCACCTCCTATGTCCCCCTTCCAGTTCCTGGAACTTTAGGTCACTGGCCAGGGGGTCTGACAGCTTGTGGTTTGGCCCCATCTATGAGAAGCAAGCATAGCATTAAATCATAGAAGCACAAAAAGCAGGTTAGCAGATACATGCAGGCCTGAGCCAGAGTGACTCCATTTTTTTTTTTTTTTTTTTTTTTTTTTGGTACTAGGGATTGAACTCAGGGGCACTCGACCACTGAGCCACATCCCCAGCCCTATTTTGTGTTTTTTATGTAGAGACAGGGTCTCACCGAGTTGCTTAGCGCCTCGCCGTTGCTGAGGCTGGCTTTGAACTCGCGATTCTCCTGTCTCAGCCTCCCTAAGTGCTGGGATTACAAGCGTGAGCCACCACGCCCAGCTCAGAGTGACTCCATTTTGAGCTTGAATTTTACACCCTGTCCTCTCTGGGGTATGTTCCCACATACTTCAAAACCAGCAAACCCAAGATGCTCTGACTCAGGTGCAGAGTCAGGTGGGGAGAAGGAGGCAGGGTCAAGCCAACCCGAGGCTATGCACTGGTTGAGAATGTCCACCTGCAGTGGGAAATAAGGGATTATTGTCCCAGTTTGATGGATGAAGAAATTGAAGTTCAAAATTTCAGATGGCTTTGCCCGTGCTCTATGGAGCATGGTGGTGAAGTTCATGTACTCTGCAGCCAGACTGCCAAGGTTCACACCAGCTCTGCTGCTGATCTGGGCAAGTGCTTGACCTTGGTGTATCTGTTCCTCCTTGTCATGGAGACTGACACATGCTCCTTCTCTGAGTTGATGTGAGGACTGATGTCAGCACACACGCAGGGCTGAGGGCAAAGCCTGGTTTCACAGCCTGTCCCCGTAACGCATGCCCAGCACTGGGACTCCACAGGTGTTCTGAAATGGTTGTTCTGACATGGCTGAGCTGTCCCAGGAATCAGGAAGCAGAGGCCCCCTGGTTTATGTTCTGCAAAGAACAGAGGAGATGCCAGCCTCTTGTACGGTCTGTGCACACAGCAAGATGGAGGCAGCCCACAAGTCACAGCAGAGGCAGAAAGCGACCCCAAGATCACTCTAGCTGGAGCCTGAAATGATTTGCTGGAAATTTCTCTGGTTCAGAACCCGAGGCAGGGCAGGCTTCTGGAGAGGACTGCTTGGCTGAACAAGGTCAGGCCAGACCGTGAAGGGCAGGGCCAGGATTAAATTCAGGTTTCAGAACTTATCCTGGCAGGAGGCAGAAAAGCAGGCACGATCTGGGCTTTGGTGTTGGACACTGACCCTGAGCTCCCTGCCCTCCAGCTGTGTGATCTTGGACTTCCACACTCTTACTTGGGTGGAATCATCAGCCTCTTCAGGATTTCCATCTCAAATTGAGCAGAAGAACCCCCAGGTGAGCTGGTACCACCAAAAAAGAGCTCCATGTTGCCACATTCTGATTTCTATACCAAAATGAGCAAAAGAACCCCAGGGTGATTGGTGACAAAACCAGAGAAAATCAGCTCAAACTGGTTCAAACCACATCAAAAAGAATGCAGTTCAAGCCGGGCCTAGTGGTGCACATCTATAATCTCAGCTTCTCAGGAGGCTGAGGCAGGAGGATCACAAGAGGCCAGCCTCAGCAACTTAGCAAGACCCTGTCCCAAAATAAAAAAATACAAAGGAGGACTGGGATTGTAGCTCAGTGGTAGAGTGCTTGTTTAACATGCATGAGTCATTGGGTTCGATCCTTGGCACCACGTAAAAGTAAATAAATGAATAAAATAAAGATCCATCAACAACTAAAAAAAATTTTTTTAAAAATACAAAGGGCTGGGGATGGGATGTGCTACCCAGTGGTATTACACACGGGTTCAATCCCCACCCCCCAAAAAGTCCACAGTTCGTGCTTCTTCCAGCATATTCTTCCAACCCTCCAACATTTTTCAAAGCTTCCCTCTGATTTCCTCAGAGCTTCTGCTTGAACACAAATCCATTCAGGCACCGGCTGCCTGACTCCTGTGGATTCCATCTGCTAAAAGAAAGGCCCAGGCGTTTTCAGTCAAAGTTCTTTTGGTTGCAAGAAAACCACCTCCACAGACAGCCTGGAGAGGGCATTCCCTGCAGGAAAGTGAGGAGGGGGGCAGAGCAGCCAGCCTCAGGACACAAGAACCGGGAACTGGAAAGCCTCTGGGGCTGAGGCGGCCCCTCCCGAGTTCCATCTTCAATCTGGCTTCTCTGAAGTGTAAAACAGGGCCAGGCAGGAAGGTGGCTTGTTCAAGCCAACAGCTTATAGAGCAGAGCCAGGTCAGGGATGTTGGGACCGTCCCTGTGGGGCCTTGATGTCACAGGCTGCTCTCTCCTGGCTGGCTCTGGTTATGATCAGTGCCCCCACCCACCAGGAAGCCCTCCAGCCCCACTGGCTCAGCCACAGGGCCACAGCGACCTGGCTTTCCTCCTGAGGCCCCTGGATTCCTGAGAGGATTTACAGAATCCAAAGATACAGATTGGGGGCCTCTTTAAGATTTAAGGGATGAAATGCAAAATTAGTCCCATCAAATTGCCAAACTTATCCCTGGGCCTCAGAAGAAGCTTGAACGAATGAAATGTCATGAAATTAAAGCTTCATTAGCTTCCCGATAAATCTGCCTCTGGTATGGAAACAGCTACAAGCAGAGTCCTTGGGGAAGAAGCCTGTGGCTGGACATTGTCTGCACACTGCTGCCACCTGGAGGACAGAAAGCCCCTGCGGAGGTCTGAGGGAAGCTGGGCCTTTAGGGAGATGAGACATGGTGTCAGCCACTGAGTGCAACTCTGTCCCCAAGTGTGTGACCATGAACACATCAGTTCATTTCTCTGAGCCTCTCTTTCAGGAAATGATACTAAAAATATTCCCCTCCACCCTCAGAAGTGTTGAGGGAAAGTAGCAGAAAGTCACCTCTTCCCTGTGCTGGTGGGACAAAAGGACAAAGGGTACTGTTGGACTCCAGAGGGCAGTCAACCAGGGCACCTGCAGCCAGGAAGGAGACATGGCTACTGCTGGAGAAGCCACCCAAGGCAGAGAGGGCAGGGCAGGAGGATGCTTCTGTTTCATTCCCGTTCTCTGAGTTCCACCTGAGCCTCCACCGGTTGAAGCTGGGGGAAGCCAGCTGAGCCAGGACAGTAGGAACCACAGTCTTCAGGGGCCAGGTGAGCAAGAGCAAAACAAGACGTGGACCCCAGGGCTAGAGGCCAGGCTGCTCAGGATGCACTGAGATGAGGCGAGGTCTTAGCCAGTGGTGCCACGTGCAGACGGTGCTTGGGGAATCTGAGGGGGCTGTCAAGCCAATAGGTGAGATTTGGACAGGAGCAGATGGGCAAGAACATCATGGGCAGAGGGCACAGTCAACACAGAGGCCTAGGCACAGGTGGTGAGCTACCAGAAATACCCAGTTGGGCAAAGCGGGTGCAGATTGGGTTGGAATGTGAGCAGGGGTGAATCGTGGAAGGGCAGAGGCCAGGCCGAGGCGACTGGACTCTATGCCACGTGTGACGGGCTGTGCAGGAGGGCTTCTGAGGGGAGCGACAGGCTCAGAGAGCATATTAGAAAGAGCTCAGTGGGGGCAGCAGAGGGGCTGCACTGGAGACAGCAAGACCATAGCTGGGAGGCCATCAGGGCTGTCACTCTGGCTCTGGAGAGTGCCACTGAGGGCTGGACCCTGGCAGTGCTGGCAGTGCCTGGAGGGGGGGAAGGGGCTGATGCACAGGTGCTCTGAAGCCTGAACAGGTGGGATTTCAAAGAACACACTGGGGGCTTCCGCCAGGGTCTCCAGCATGGATGCGTGTGGCCTGCTGGTGAGCCATATGAGGGAGAAGGTCAAAGTGAGGACAGGACCCAGATTTCTCCTGAGGGGCCAGAGACTCTGGCTGAGGGGAGCAGCCTTCACTGAGATGGGAACGAGGGGAGCTTAGTCAGGATGTACTGAGGGTCCTATGGAATTCCTTGGGGAGGTAACCAAGGTTTGGAGTATGGGAGAGAAGTCAGAGACGGAGAAAGAAAGCTGGAGTCCCCCACAGAGAGGCAATCCCTGGAGCTCTAGAGAGTGGACACAGCAACCCTGGTCTGAGCAGTGAGCTTTCGCCACAGTCACTGACGCCATAAAGCCAGGCTGTACCTGAGCAGTGGGGAGGGGCAAGGCTGGAGGCTGCAGAGGCCAAGGGGCAACGTGAGGCAGGGGGTGGAGGTTGGGGTAGAATAGTGTTCCCCCCCAAAATATGTGCCACTGGTACCTCAGAATGGGGCTTTATTCAGAAATGCATTCTACCAGTTATCATCAGTAAAGGATCTAAAGATCGAATCCTCTTGGATTTAAGGTGGGCCCCACCTCCAAGGACAGGGTACAGAGACACAGAGAAAGTTGTGCAGCAGACGGGAGTATTGCTGGAACGAGCTGAAGAAGGTCTGGGGTCACTGGCTCCAGAGGATTCTTCCTTGACATCTGAGGGCAGATTTCAAGCTTCCAGGACTGAGAGAATGAATTTCTGTTGTTTTCAGCCACCAGTGAGCGGCGCGTGGTACAGCAGCCTAGGAGACTAGTACTTGGGATTGGAAGCTTCAGCGCCCTGCCTAAAACACGTACAAGATGTCTTCCTCTGCTCTGCTTCTCAGGAGATTCTGACACACAGACTGTCCCCCTGCCACCAACCTGCCCAGGCGGTACTCAACTCTCACCCTCACTGAGCAATGGCCTTCCCGGCACATTGACCAAACCAGCACTGTGGCCACACCTGTCCATCCACTCTGTGTTTCTCTTTACGCTCCTCCTTCAGCACAATTGCGATGACTTATTCCTGCCAATTCTATCATCTAAGGATCCGTGGGGGATTGTTCTTCTGTTTCTATATCGGCTGTCATTTGTCTGCAATGTGCTTTGATTCTTTGTGTTTTGTAATTTGGGATTGTGAGCTCATCTTTGTGGTTTGAGGCTGTGACTCCTCAGAGCAGACTTTATTTGCTTCTGTCAGGCATCCCTGGGATGTTACCAGCCACAGACCACTGAGTAGATTAATTTTGCAGCCTTAGGATTTCTCGGACCACAAAGAAAATGTAAGTTCGAAACCTAAATCCTTGGAAGGCTTGATGGGTGCTTGTAAATTCTCAAAGGATAAACAATCTTTCCTGTTACCTTTTTCGGCCAGTGGGCGGGTTGGATTTTTTTTTCTAATGCACTTATTTATTGAAGGTGTCCATGTGTTGGGAGGAGGGTGGATGAATCCAGACACCTGCTCCTTGTTGCCAGGCTTTTCATAGCTTGGCCCCAGATGGCTATAAAGAGTCAGCCTACTTGGTTTCCCTAGCACAGCCCCAAAGTTTTCAGGTTGCCTCCTCTGTCAATGTACAAAAGCCACAAATCCTGACGAATTCTTTTCTTGTCTTTCTCCCTGTGCCAGAGACTGTCTACTGACAGCCCCATCCTCACCCTCCCATGCCTTTCCATATTTTCTGTGCCACCAGGCTGCAAGCCTGCAAACTACATTTCCCAGATCCCCTTGCAGTTGGGTTTCAGTTCTACCAATGGGAAGCATTCATGCCAGAGGAGAAGGTGGAAAAAGGTGGAAGCTCCTGGCAGGATTTCTTGCAGTGGCAGGAAAGGGGCCCTGCTAAGGAGCTGGGTGGCTGTGGGCTCCTGTGCTGCTGGTACCATCAGTTCAGACAGAGGCAGCAGGGGGCCAGCCGCCAGCCATCCTGACCGTGGCAGTGGCAAGGGAGTGTATCTTGCCGCAGGGTGGTGGCCTTGGGAACAGTTGCAACAGTGCAGGACAAAGGACAGCAGGCTCAGACAGTAGGTGTTTCCCTTGCTTCCTAATCTCTCTGTGCAGAGGATGCTCTCAGGGCTCCAGCCCCAGCCCGTGGGCTCCTCTGTGCATCTCTGTCCCTGGGGCAGACCACCAACACCTGGAGAATCAAGCCCCACTCCCAGGAGCCCTCAGCAGGGGTGCCTGAGGTTTGGAGGGGAGTGCTCCAGGTCCTGGGTCCTTGTGGGGGTCACAGTGAGCCTGGTGTTTTCTGTCCCAGCATTTCCCATGCATTTAAGCTCCCGTCACTCACTGTCATGAGCCGCGTGTTTGCCCTGGTTGGCTGCCTTCCCGCCTGTCTCACTACCCCCTCTCCTGCAGCTCCAAAATCATGCCCTCACATCCTTGTGTCAGGGTCGCCCCTCCAAGAGGGGATGATTTGTGACCCTGAAAAATGTGTCTTCCACGTCTGTGGCACTTACAGCTTCTCTCTGCAAATCACCTCTCTTGAATCCCTCTCTGTGTGCGACACTTGGAGTCCTTTTTGTTTTTCCTGATAAGAACCCAACTAATGCACATCTCAAATGGACTCAAAGGGCAATCTTGGTCACTGCTCTGCACCCAGCAAAGGGCCCAGCACACAACAGGTACATAATACTTGTTGACTGACATGCAATGGAATGAAGCGCCCTGACTTCTACCGAGTGTCTCCGTGCTCTACGTGTATCCTGTCATTACCACCCACGAGGAAGGCATTGCTACTACATTCCTGTTACAGAGGCGAAAACAGGTTCAGAAAATTAAGCCTCTTGCCTGGACGTCTTTTTTGTTTTGTTGTTTGTTTTAATATTTTTTAGTTGTCAATGGACCTTTATTTTATTTATTTATATGCGGTACTGAGGATCGAACCCAGTGCCTCACCATTGCTAGGCAAGCGCTCTACCACTGAGCCACAACCCCAGTCCCCTTTTTTGTTTTTTTTTTAAAGTCCTGGGGATTGAACTCAGGGGCCCTTTACCATGAGCTACCCTACCCCTAGCCCTTTTATTTATTATTTATTATTACTATTACTATTATTACGTATTTATTTTTGGTACTGGGAATTGAACCCGGGGCATTTTACCACTGAGCTAAGAGATACAAAGGGATCCAGCCTCCTCCCCTTTTTTTTTCAGATAGGATCTCGCTAAATTGCTCAGGTGCTCAGGGCTTCACTAAGCTGCTGAATTGGACTTGAACTTGGAATCCTCCTGCCTCAGCCTTCTGAGTCACTAGGATTATAGGCGTGGACCACCGCACCCAATTTCATTTTTAATTTTGATACAGCTCTGGCTAAGTTGCTCAAGGCCTCACAAAATTGCTGAACTGGCCTTGATTTTGTGACCTCCTACCTCAGCCTCCTGAGTAGCTTGGATTACAGGCGTCCACCACCATGCCCAGCCTTTGCATAGAAATCTATAACTTATAGTTTCTGCATTGTAATTCTTTTTTTTTTTTTTTTTTTGGTACTAGGGATTGACCTCAGGGGCACTCGACCTCTGAGCCACATCCCCAGCCCTATTTTGTGTTTTATGTAGAGACAGGGTCTCACTGAGTTGCTTAGCGCCTCGCCATTGCTGAGGCTGGCTTTGAACTCGCGATTCTCCTGTCTCAGCCTCCCTAAATGCTGGGATTACAGGCTTGCGCCACCGCGCCCGGCTTGCATTGTAATTCTGCTTATCAACAAAGTTCCAGAAAAGGCCAAACACCATAGAGCTACACTCTGGATCCAGAGCTGCAGGGGTTCAGCTGGACAGGGCTGGCATAGAGGGGAGATGAAGCAGGATGTCATTATAGGATATATGAGCCTACTCTGGATTCTCGGGATCTTTTTGAAGATGGCAATCTTCAAAAATATAGAAAAAATAGAATTTCCTATGATTCAAGAAATGGAGTCTTCCTATTATGGATGACAGAAAGCAAACGTCTTATTGAAGGTCTGGCACAGATTGGTCAGGCCTGGTGGCCTGTGAATTCCATATCCAGACCCACTCATCCCCCCATAACAAAGAAGATTCACTGGAACATCTTCCCAAAGTCTACACACTCCCCTGCATTTCATGCCCATAATCTGGACTCCTTGGGACTGGATCCATACCTGCCTCACCTGCTCCCCCAGTGTGGTCACTCATCCCAGCTAGGCCTGAGTGGGACACCCTCCTACACTCCACAAGAGGCACGGTGGGGCTCCTAAGATATCTAGTCCCAGGAGACTTGGCAAGAACAGGGTGACGAAAGGCAAAGCTGATGCTAACTGACACACTGACTCCTCTTGAAATTCTCCCAGCAAGCCCCTGGGGAAGTTGTAACCCTTATCATTTTACAAGGGAAACTAGAGTTCAAGTAAGATAGTGGACCTGTCCAAGTTCACAGCTGGTAGGGAGCGGTGCCTACACGCCAACCAGCTCTAGCTCATCCCAGCATACGTGTAACCACTGCGATATGTTGTTATGTTTCATAGAAACTCTTTCTGGAACAAGGCCACTTATGATAGAAGAAGGAAGAAGGAGGGAGAGAGACATGTAGATGAATGCCAAGTGCTAATAGTTTAGGGCATAAATTTAGAAACCTGAAGGCTGCGTTATTTAATACAGAAGGTTAACAGCCCATTTTTGGTGTTACTCTGAGTGGAAGTAGCTTCCGACATGTCACCTTCAACCACGGCTCCTATGGACGGGGAAGTAAAGGGCTGAGGAGGAAAATGAGAAGGGCGACGGGCAGGACAGGCCACTGCTAAGAAAGTTCAGAGCAAGAATTGACCCAAATGTGAGAAAGGTGTTTTGGGAAGTTGCACACAGGATTTGAGAGTTGCCCAGACCTCTGCTCCTCACTGCCATCCTGAGTCAGAACAGTACCCCCAGGGCTGACCTCCCAGAGCATCTGCAGCCCTCCAGACTGGCCAGGCTCTGGATTGAGGGCTCTACAGGTTCCAGAAGACGCCTGGGGGAAAGGTTTGTGAGGTGGACAGGCCCACCTCACACATACACCAGCAGTTAGCAATAGCCTGTGTGTAGCTCTGGGGTGTCTAGTAGTCAGAGCCCACATGGAAGCTAGGAACACATGCATGTGACATAAGGAGAGATGAGTGCTATGTTTAGAAGCACAGAGCTGCGTACGGATGAGCACACACTAAGACAGACAGACCCAGCCATACAGAAGGCCCAGAACCCGCAGGCCCAAGGCAGAAGCAAATGACCTGAAACATAACTGGTTACACTGGCACAGGTGTGTGCTCACAGACACCTGCACACTTGGGCCAACCAGTGGATAAATGCACCCATGGAGGGGCACTCGCCCGGAGACCTGAATGTTCACATGGACACACTCCATAAACATGCTGCAATAGCAGCCCCTGGCCCAGCCCTGCCACGGAGGCTCTCTTCATGCTCTTCATGACAGAGATTCTCAAACTCCAGGACTCTGAGCAAGGAGGACCCAAGTAACCTTCACATCACATCCTGCCCCCTTTGACAAGATGGGCTCTCCCAGGAGACGGACCACAGCTTGCCAAGGGCCCCAGTAAGGGCTCCTGTCCCCAATCCAGAGTCTTTAGCATCACTCACCTGGCTCTGACTAAAGCCAACCCAGGTCTGAGGTGATCAGGTCTGCCTCTCAGCTGCAGGCTCCCAACACGATGCTCAGGGGAAGGTGTTCTGGCTGTCATGGGTCTGCAGCCATAGGACAGCCTGGAGGAAGGACACCTTGGTTAGGTAGGGTGAGGAGAGGGTGCTTAGCCACAGGCACTCAGACTTTCTGCCACCTTCTCCAGACCCCACTGACACAGGACCTGGTAGGCCTTCAGTGCCACCTGATTCATCGTACCTGCCCAGCCAACCACATGCTCATGTACATATCCACCCTTTCCTCAGGCACATCCAGACACAGAGTGTAGAAAACAGGTACAAAGTCAATGAACACCCAGTACAAACTAGGCCTCAGGCCCTATTTTGTAAATGAAAAAAAAAAAAAAATCTAGTGTTGAAAATACGAAGAAACTTGGCCAGTGCACACATCAGGTATGTGATGAGCCAGGAAGAGACCCTGGGCTGTCTCATTGCAAATGCGGGGTGGCTTCCCTACAGCACCGGCCACCAGGCCCCTCACACCGCTCTGGGCCGGCTAGTCCTCTCCACTTTTCTTAGGCCAGCCCTTCTCAGCAGGGTGCTGCTCTGGGTAATTCACTCATTCCAGCTGACCCTTGCCCCACCTGCCTGCAGCCTCTGCTCTCACCTGGCCTGGGGTGGTGCTGGGCCACCTTGGTTGGCTCCTCCTTGTTGTAGGAGGACAGGAGAGCACGTCTCGCTTGGTGGGACCCAGGCTCGCGGAGTGGATACAAGTGATGCACAAGGGGAACACGCCCAGGCCCAGCACCTGCTCCTGCTCCACCTGGCAGGCTGTGACCCACTCCCTGCTGCTCACTTGTAGACAGGAGCCCTGGGCGGGGCCTCGAGTGCCCATCACCCAGTTTCTGCAAAGTGCAGGACTCTCCATGCTGGTAGCAATAGCTTAGAACCCATTCCTGATCAACTCTAGTCGGCAGTTGGTGAATTGCACCCTGTTAGCTGAAGGCTCTGCAGGAAGGAAGGAGGGAGGCCCAGCTGAATAGTCCCGCCTTCAGGGAGATCCCCCATTCCCACCCTTGGGCTTCTGCTCCTATCTCCCTCAACACCCCTAAACCCCTTTCTGCAAAGAACCCGGATGCTAACTCCCAGGATAAGAAAAGACTCACAGAAATCACATTCAGATGGTTGGAAAAGATACACTGGTAAGTCACTGGGGGCAGGAGGGGCTCTCCCAAGCGCCAGCTTGGGTCTGGGTGATGCAGGGCTTTTGCTCTGCCCAATGAGACATCCAAATGTGGGGAGCAGCTGAACTATTCAGCCCCAGAGAGGAAAACACCATGGTGAACCCTGAAAAAAACGTAGAACCAGCTAGTATGGTGGTGCACACCTGTGATCCCAGTAACTCAGGAGGCTGGGGCAGGAGGATCACAAGTTTAAGGCCTGTCTGGGCAACTTAGCAAGACCCTGTCTCCAAATAAAAAGTAAATAAAATTTTAAAAAGGACTGGGGGTGTAGCTCAAGTTCATGCTCTGCAACTGCCATCAGTCCTGGACTTTGGCCTAAAATAAGTTCCTGCACTTTGACAGCTCTGCACCCTGAACAGATTCTTAGGCTGATTCCTGATCTTATCCAACCACCTACAGTGACTCCTTTCCATTCCATCTGCTCTCTGCCTTTGCTTTGTTCAGAACCCCTGTGGCTGCCTTAACCCTCTCTTAGCCTTTCTGTAACCTATATGTATATTTGAGTAAAGAGTGATGTTTGACTTGAGTGTTACAGATGTCAGAAATTAAGATTGGAATAAAAGGCTGGTTGCAGTGGCGCACCCCTGTAATCCCAGTGGCTCAGGAGGCTGAGGCAGGAAAATTGCGAGTTCAAAGCCAGCCTCAGCAACAGTGAGGCCCTAAGCAACTCAGTGAGACCCTGTCTCTAAATAAAATACAAAATGTGGGCTGGAGATGTGGCTCAGTGTTTGAGTGCCCCTGAGTTCAATCTCTGGTACCTCCGCAAACCCCGAAAAAAAAAGATTGGAATTTGCTTGATTTATGACTACCAGGCAACCCACAAGTATTCAGTGAACTGCTACTGATGAAAATGGTGTGGCCTGTGAACTTTTTGTTGTTCAATAAATTCTGTCATTGTGGAAAGACACAAGTGTGTTTGGTCTAAGTTCATGATGTCTATACTACAGATATCCTAGTTCACAGGAAATTCAGGAGATGGAGGAACAAATTAACCAACATCAAGTGGAAATAATCAAACTGATTCAGATGTGGGCTATTATGCAATTCAACTCTTCCAGCCTCACAGGAGGGAGTGGGAGGGGAGACCACGTAAGAGAATAATAATTAGCTACAATGTGTAGTTAGCGAATAGAGCCTGGTTTGAAAACATCAGCTAGAGAGGACACTGAGGGGGAAATTAAGAAAATTTACATATGGACTGTCTCAGATGATATCAGGGAATTGCTGTTACTTTTTTAGGTGGGATAATATTGTGGTTACATAGAAGGGTGACTTCTTTTAAAAAAATTATTTTAAGAGACTCCTGCCAAAATAATGAGCATGTCTTTTCTCTGCAATGGGGAAGCACCACTGTCCTCTGGCCACAGCCAGGCTTATTACACTGCCGGGGCAAGTACCTGATTATAGTTTAAAAATCTGAGCCAGGTGCAGTAGCGCACACCTATAATCTCAGTGGCTTGGGGGTCTGAGGCAGGAGAATCAAGAGTTCAAAGCCAGCCTCAGCAACTTAGCGAGGCCCTGAGCAACTCAGGGAGACCCTGTCTCAAAGGGGATGTGGCTCAGTGGTTATGTGCCCCTGGGTTTAATCCCTGGTACAAAAACAAAACAAAACAAAAGATGTTGGTGATGATGTAGAGAAACTGGAATCCACACTCTCTGCTGGTGGGAATGTAAAATGGCGCAGCTGCTGTGGGAACTATTTGGGCAGTTGCTTAAAAAATTAAACATAAAATCACCATGTGATCCACCAACTCCACTCCAAGGCATTGGCAAAGGGAAGGAAAGCAGGGACTCCAGCAGACCTTAGTACACCCATGTTCACAGCAGCAGGAATCACAAGAGCCAAAGCGAAAACAACCACATCCCCATCATCAGATGAGCTGATAATTACCATGTAGCACACGTACAAGGGAATGTCGCTCAGCCTTGGGGGAGGAAAGCACGCAGCCCTGGCATCTCCTTTATGAAGCAGCAGCTCAGGAGACTGGAGCTCTTCATGGCAGATGAGAAGCCCCATGGAAGAGTCAAGACTGAGGACCATCATCCTAAGCTGGAGGCACAGGGCAGGATGCTTCCCTGGTGCCGGTTAAGATGAAGAGGCCCCTTACAGAAGAAAACAAAACTTCAAATAAAGTAGAAACAATGGAAGTCAAAAGAAGACAAGATCAATAGGTGCACGCCACTTAGGGAATTAATGAAAGCTGGCTGGGAAGGGCTGGGTTGTCAATGAGGCAGATCCAATTCTGACTGAAGTGCAGCCAGTCCCTGACACAGACACCCCTGGTCATGGAAGATGCCAAAGACGTCATGTTCCAGCAGAGATGGGGCGTCTCCGGCCACAGGAGACCCCTGCGTTCCTCCAGAACTCGGTTCCCACAGACCAAGCTACATCCTCAACTAGAAAACCACAATTTGGCTTGCACGACGTCTTGACTCCTGCAGTATAGTTTTCTCTATTACTTCAATCTCCCCATTCCTTTATTGTTCAAAAAGTGACTGGCGTGCGTACCCAAAGCACATTGCACTGTTATTGTTAATTTTCCAAATGGCCAATTATTATTCTTACTTTGAGTACTGGAGGTTGAACCTGTTGAGGTATCGGCCAGCCAGACACGGACACCTCTGTGCAGCCAGGAAATCCTTTATTCAGGGGAGTGGGCGCCCAGCGAAGGAAAGAGGAAAGAGAGCGAGGGGACTTGCGGGAGGGATTTTATAGAGCCCACTACAAACCGCATGGTGAGGTGCGGATTGGTCGCTTTAAAATCCGCGGGGCAGATAAGCGGTGGAGGACTTCTTTGATGTGGCTGAGAAGGTAACCTGAGCAGCCAGGCTTTGTTCTGCTGGAGCTGCTTCGGCTTTAGAAAAGGGAGGGGCCCAAACGGTATGGGGAGGGCTGATTTTACCTAACAGAACCCAAGGCCTCACTCATGCTCAGTAAGTGCTCTAGTGCTGAGCTACTCCCTTGGCCCTTTTAATTTTATTTTGAGACCGGATATCCCTAAATTGTTCAGGCTGGCCTCAAACTTGTAGTCCTCCTGCTTCAGCCTCCCAAGTAGCTGGATTACAGGTGTGCACCACTGTGCCCAGAGATGGTATGTTTTGATGGTCATCAAATGGAAATGGGATGAGGAAAAAATACTGGTCCTGTGAAAATACCTGCTTTCCACATTAGTCACCTGTTCATTTGACTCTTGCCTTTTAATTTCCCGAGTTTTTCTGTGCTCCCTGTTTTAACAAACAACATATTTGGTTTTTGGAGCATTTTGATTTTTTCAATTATCTTTGTAAAACCAAGGGCAATTTTGTAACACTTTTACATAGCTGTTACATGAAAGGCAATCTGTTTTTGTTTTGTGGTACTGGGGATTGAATCCAGGAGTGCTTTACCACTGAGCCACATCCTCAGGCCTCTTTATTTTTTAAGACAGTCTCACTAAATTGCCCAGGCTGGCCTTGAATTTGCAATCCTCCTGCGTTAGCCTCTCAAATTACCCAAATTACAGGCATGTGACACTGCAGCCAGCTCCATTCTGCCTTTAAGTAGGGACAAATTACTTTTTTTTGGCGGGGAGGGGCGATGTTACCGGCCATTGAACTCAGGGGCACTCCATCACTGAGCCACAACCCCAGCCCTATTTTGTATTTTATTTAGAGACAGGTTCTCACTGAGTTGCTTAGCACCTCATTTTTGCTAAGGCTGGCTTTGAACTTGTGATCCTGCCTCAGCCTCCCAAAGTGCTGAGATTACAGGCAGGGACAAATTACTTTTAAAAATAAACCTAGATAGTTTTCTCTTCAAGTCAAGCGGCAGTGGCTTCTTCTTCTTGGTGGAATTACAGTAATTGTATAAAACAAGAACACTTAGATACATTTGGTTGAATCATATTTTGCTCTGGTTAGTGGAAAATGATGATAAAACATCTAGGGTGTATTTTCTCTCTATGCATAATGACAAAACTATATTACAATGCCTTTAATGCATAGAAAAATAAAATTATTTCCAGTCTTTGGGGCACTTAAGCTACATTCAGATGTGCAAAGAAAACGTTGTTTTCTTAATTTTTCTATAATAGATTCTACTTATTTCCTGAGCCCCACCCACATGGTGACAGAAAAAAGCTAAATTTTAGTCTAACACAGTGATCTCATTTCAAAAACATGCTTTGAACCACTAGTTTAGGTGACACGGTCTTCTTTGGATAAAGGCTTTATTCTCTTCCTCCTTCAAGTGGGCAGTGGATACGTGACAAGGACTGATGTGCCTCTGGAGCAATGGACAGGTAGGTGGTGATAGACACTCGCACTCTTTGTGTATTTCCTCAAATTGTCAAGGATCTTCTTGTTTAAATTTTTTTTTTTTTAAGTAAGAATTGAGTCAGGCGTGGTGGTGCACACCTAGATTCCCAGCCGCTAGGGAAGCTGAGGCAGGAGGATAGCAAGTTTGAAGCCAGCCTCAGCAACTCAGCAAGACCCTGTCTCAAAATAAAAAAAGAATAATAAAAAGGACTCTGGATGTAACTTAGTGGTAAAGCACACCTGGGTTAAATCCCCAGTCCCCATCCCCAAAATTTTAAATAGATAAAAAATAAAACAGGGTTGGGGGTGTAGCTCAGTGGCAGAGAGCCCACCTAGAATGTTAGCATATGTGAGATCCTGAGTTCAATCTCCAACACTGAAAAAAAAAATTCAGGTTAAGAACATCTGATCTCCAATCATTCCATTTCTCAGATAAGAAAACTGAGGGCTTTGGCTCAGATTCACTCCTAGTTTGGAAAGGTCCTCTGCTAATGCTGAATGAAGTGTGCAAAGAAGTGTCTACATGTCCTAACAGCCTTTTACATTCTACATGGAAGCTTTCCTACCCCCTCAAGCCCTGCTTACAAGTTCCACATGACAAAAAATCCACTATACCTAGAAAAAGCAGAGAATAAAGCCCAGATGTCTTGAACTGAGCAGGAAGACGGTTTTGCGAGGCCAATCCACCCTGCCATCCAGTACAACCTACCAGGGTAAGAGGAAGTTCAAGAGCATGAGGCTGAACTCATAAACTCACAGAAGCCCAGAGAAGGTTGTATGACTAGGAGGAGGAAGTGTCCTGATTTCCTCAGACAGGTGTTTCTAAGACACAGGCCTCTCAGTACCAAAACAAGGAAAGAACATCTGGCCACTTGAGGCACTTTGATGAAAGACCCACAGCAGGTGGGATTTGGCAGACACTCCCTTGTGATCACCTTGGCGTCTATCCCCTACCTTCCTCCTTATGTATCATACTAGAATGTTCCAGGCATTAGAAATCAGATGACACTGATCTCGCCTCTGGGTGGGTGGCCATGAATGACTTATGTCCTCAACTTGGGGGCCACAGAGAGAAGTCAGGGGTCCCTGGGTGCATAGGAGAGTAATTGCATCTTTATTTTCACCAGCCACCCACTGAAAGGTGTGCTTTTCTTCTATTATGAGTATAAGTAGCAAGCCAGTCACTTTAGCAGGATTTGAGTGGAAATCAGATTGTTTATAGTAAAGGACAGTCGTTGTAGGCTTCCCCAAATTAAGGTAATTATTCAATTTGCTGATGAGCATTCGTGATCAGAATCTTTTCATCCAATGGTCCTGCAACATTGCTACCCAGTATCAGGCAGCTCTGTGCCCAGTTCAGCCACTGCAGGGATGTCCCATGTCCTCACGCTGGACATGTCACGCTGTCCTGGATTCTCCTCCCATTGTTTGCAGATCAATCAGTACAAGGAGGTGGGTCGAAGAACACCTCATAGTTTAACATTCTTTAATATTTGTTGTTATTATTATATTGTACTAGGGATTGAACCCAGGGGTGCTTTACCACTGAGCTATACCGCAGCCCCCTTTTATTTTGAGACAGGGCCTCACTAAGTTGCTGAAGTTAGTCTTAAACTTGCTGTCCTCCTGCCTCAGCCTCGCAAATCACCATGATTATAGGCATGAGCCACCATACCAAGTCACACCTTAATATTCTTATTACAGCCAAGCAAAGCAATGAGTACCCTCACTGATGTGTCACTATAAAATAAGATTAAAATTTTGACTTACTCATATTTAAATATATTGTCTTATTAGGTAATATGTTAATCAAAACATGCATATCACTATCATAAATTTGTTCATTCATTATTTTCATAACTACTTGCAGATAGTTTCTTTCCTTTGTGATCTTATGTATTTTGCCTGTTTTTTGTTTGTTTGGTTTGGTACCAGAGATTGAACCCAGAGGAGTTTTAACCACTGAGCCATATCTCCAGCCCTTTTTATTTTGAAACAGGGTCTCACTAAATTGCTGAGGCTGGCTTTGAACTTGCAATCCTCCTGCTTCAACTTCCCAAATTGCTGGGATTGTAGGCATGCACCACAGCACCTAGCTCTGCCTGGTGCTTTTTTTTTCTTTTAATTTTTTTGGTACCAGGGATTGAACTCAGGGGTACTCAACCACTGAGCCACATCTCCAATTCTATTTTGTGTTTTATTTGGAGACAGGGTCTCACTGAGTTGCTTAGAACCTCACCCTTTCTGAGGCTGGCTTTGAATTCAAAATCCTCCTGTCTCTGCCTCTGGAGCCACTGGGATTATAGGCGTGTGCCACCATCCCTGCTTAAACACATTCTAAGAAAGGGTCCCAGGCTTCACCAACTGTCAGAAACCTAGAGCACAGAAGAGGTTAAGAACTGCTGGCTTCCTCCATCCCACAGTCTGTTTTGTTTTAATTTATTTTGTTATTTTATTTCTGCTGGATTTTTTGTTTTGGAGGGATCT
>CM053400.1:20328021-20375369 GCA_028644305.1 Xerus rutilus | reverse complement strand
TTTTTTTTTTTTTGGTACCGGGGATTGAACTCACGGGCACTCGACCCCTGAGCCACATCCCCAGCCCTATTTTGTGTTTTATGTAGAGACAGGGTCTCACTGAGTTGCTTAGTGCCTCGCCATTGCTGAGGCTGGCTTTGAACTCGCGATTCTCCTGTCTCAGCCTCCCAAAGTGCTGGGATTACAAGCGTGAGCCACCGCGCCCGGCTTAGCATAGGATTCTTTAGAGCAAAAGCAATTTATTACAATGCAATTAGTGAGGACCAGAAAGAATGTTTCTGAGTTAATAAAAATTTCTACTATAACTAGAAAATGTTTTGTCAATAATTAGCACTACAAACATGAATATTTAGAAACCAAACTACAGAAATATGAAAAATTCACATGTAAGCAGCTAGAATTCTGCAGTACGGAGAGCATTAGCATTAACATCAGGACCTAGATTCACGTCCTTGATCCACTGTAATTTGCCACGTAACTAGTGGCTAGTTACTTATCATCAAGCACCAAGCTAGAAAATATAAATATAAAATAAAATGGGGATTATACCCACTTTGCAGTTTATGAGAGTTACATGAACACAGCTGGAGTTGGAGCTCAGTGGTACAGCACTTGCCTAGATTGTGCCACTTGTGCAAGGCTCTGGGTTCCATCTCTAGTACAGAAGGGGGTAAAAAGAGCCAAGAGAGTTCCATGCACTACTGTGCATAAACTGCCTTCCATAATGCCTGGCATATGCTATGTATTCAATAAACATCACTTCATATCCAGAGTGATTTTGTTCATAACTATAAACATAAGGGTGTCCAAACTTTTTGCAACCAAGATCCCTCAAATATCTTTTATGAATTTTCCTAATGTTTTATTAGTCAGTGGCATAACTGCTATGGAAAATACCTAATTATTATGAGAAAAATAATGGGATATTTATCATCAAAAGCAATAAATAATCCGGGCGCGGTGGCGCAAGCCTGTATTCCCAGCACTTAGGGAGGCTGAGACAGGAGAATCATGAGTTCAAAGCCAGCCTCAGCAATGGCGAGGCGCTAAGCAGCTCAGTGAGACCCTGTCTCTACTACATAAAACACAAAATAGGGCTGAGGATGTAGCTCAGTGGTTGAGTGCCCCTGAGTTCAATCTCCAGTATTCCCCCACCAAAAATAGCAATAAATAACATCATAGTTAACCTAAAGATAAATGTTTGATTTTGGTTGACTTTCTGAAACACTGAAAACAATTAATAAATCCCCTAAGATCCCTCAAGGGATCTAGGGATTCAAGAATCTCTAGTAAGAAATTCTAAAAAGAATTTAAGACAACAAATTTTCCATATCACCAGACATTATCCTGGATTGATAGAATAATCTTCCATTCCTACATATAAATTAGAAGAACCAATGAAAGTAAAGTGCTATGTTCAGAAGATGCAGGAGTCTAAATCCCAATGGAGTTGCTCCTAGACTACTCTATCCTCCCACCTGGTGAATGTCCTTCTTTGTCCCCAGTGAAAAAATTACTAGCAGAGTGGCAAATAACAGTACTCTGTGAATGTTCATTGGCCAAAGGAAAAGCAGAAAGAGATGAAGAGGAAGGAAGCAGCCAAGCACAGTGCCACATGCCTATAAATCACAATGGCTCAGGAGACTGAGGCATGATAATTGTGGGTTCAAAGCCAGCCTCAGCAACTTAGTGAAGCCCTAAGCAAGGGTTAGCAAGATTCTGTCTCTAAATAAAATATAACAAGGCCTGGGGATGTAGCTCAGTGGTAAAGCGCCCCCTGGGTTTAATTCCCAGTAGCCAAAAAAAGGAAGGAGATAACTACAGATGGAGCATTCCTACACTGAGATTTGTTTTTGCCTATCATCTCAGAATTCTATGCAGTAGGGCTGGGGTTGTGGCTCAGCAGCAGAGCACTTGCCTCCCATGTGTGAGGCACTGGGTTCGATCCTCAGCACCACATAAAAATAAACACAATAAAGACACTGTGCCCATGTATAACTAAAACATATTTTAAAAAAACAGAATTCTATGCAATAAAGTGCTATTTATACTTTATACCTCTAAAAACCAAAGATCATAAAGGTTGCATAACTTATCGACATCACAAAGTCTATAAATGGTAGTTCTCAGTTCAGTCTGATTTATTACAGCATTCTGTGCTTTGGGAGGTAGGATCTTAGCCTTTCCAAACCTTTTACCTACTCAATGATAACGTTGTTGGGATCGAGGTCTTTCCCAGTCCCTTGGTTGACAACTTTCATGGAGAGGGATACTTTTATCCTATCATTTTTCATCTGAAAAAGATAAAAGAAGAGTCACCAAAAACTCTTAAGTACATAATTTAGACTGCCAATCTAAAATTAGCTAAGAATTAAAGGTTTAACCACCATTACAAACACCAAGCTCCTCTAACAGACCAGGTACTATACTAGGAACACTGAAAGTACAAAGAAGCGTAAGAGGAGATCTTGCGGTAGGAGAGTTGTAGGAAATGGTCTTCATCCCATTCCTGTCCCTCTGGGGGAAAGACAGAAATGGTTGCTCAGAAATAGAAGGCCTGGGGAGGTCAATAGACAAAAAATAAAAGCTGAAAGAAGTTCGAATTTTAGAACATTTCTTCCAGACTTGGTTTAAGGCTTCTTCAAGCAGGACACGTTAGTCACAGTGGTATTCTTTTGTTTCCTGCAGCACACATAATGTGTTTTTTCACTTTAGCATCTTTGCATAACCTATTTTCGCTGCCTGGAATGTTCTTTTCCCAACTCTTCATGTGACTGGTTCCTTTTCCTTTGGGTCTCAGCTCATGTTCCATTTCCTCAGAGCCCTTTCCTGACTAATTTATCTAAATCTACCTTCAATATTGTTTGAACATAATACAATACTTGCAGTGTGTTACTTTTCTCTTTCTGTTTTTTTCTGGGAAATATCAGGGACTGAACCCAGGAGTGCTTTGCCATTGAGCCACATCCCTATCCCTTTTTACTTCTTATTATGAGACAGGGTCTTGCTAAGTTGCTAAGGCTGGCCTGGAATTTGTGATCCTCCTGCCTCAGCCTCCTGAGTTGTTGAGATTTCAGGCATGCACCATCATACCCAGCTTGTTTACTTTTTAAAATTGTGCTTTCTGCTTATATACTGTATAAGGTCTATAGGAGCTGGAATCATTTATATCCGGTTCACTCTGTGCTTCCCAAACCTAGCACACATTAAGCATTATTGTTGAATAAGGGGCTTTTTCAGGCCCATCTCCCTTGTCATTCTTTGGTAGAAGAGCAGGATGTGTGCATGTTCATTTATCTCCTGTGGTTTGCCTATACCCACACCTTTATGCCCTTAAGTGAGCTGTTATTAACAGGGTACATGAGATCATTCTCACCTCTCCTATATTGCATGGTGCCAGATGTTAGGAAAAATAGTTACAAACGCTCTCTGTCCTCTGTTCTAGCCTAGCTGAAATATATCTGGCAGGTACTCTTTGATATTTGTGATAAAGACCTAACCCATAAATTAAGTTTCCTTCTCTTTTCTTTTTTTCCCCCTTTCTTTTTTCTTCCTTTTCAGCACATGGGAGGACAGTTTTATAAACATTTATTGCAACATTGTTTCTCATAGTTCACTGCATTCCTTCTGGAATTGCAGGACAGGAAACAGATTTAAATTCAAGACAGATAATTGTGATAGGATTTTAAAATGTGATTATCAGTCACAATTAATGACATTTTCACATTCACCGTCATAAAATTTCAAGAAAATATCAGTTTTTCTACCCTTTCTAACCACAGGAAGTTGCACAGAGTCTTACCTCTCGGCCAATCAATTTCACCCACACTTTGTCTCCAACGTCTACTATCTCAGAAGGCTTGTCCACCCGACAGGAGGACATATGAGTTCGATGGACCAGACCTGGGCACGAGAAGGAAAATTAAAATGAAGCAGAGGGCATGTCTAATATTTATACTCTAAATAACTAGGTAAGAAGACAGGAGTAGAAGAATGCAAGGGAAAAGTGAAAATTTTCACTGAAAGATGTAAATTCATTTAGAACTACAAACTAAAACCATTTGAGATCACATTTAATACCTAATTAACCAGCAAACATTCTTTAAAATACTGCTTGGCCAGGGATACAGCTTAATGGTAGAGCAGGTGCTTGCTTAGTATGGAAGGGCTAGGCCCTGGGTCTAATCTCCAGCACCAAAACAAATTAACAAATAACCACAAAAAACCCTGCTCAATGTTGGTAAATATGTGATAAAATAACAGCAAAAATATTGGCAGAAATACAAGTTGGTAAAGATTTTGATAGCAAAGGCATAAAGATATTTATATGTTTACTGTTGAAAGTTTTTCCAAAAAAAAAATAATAAAACTAGGGGCAAAAATCCATGTGCATAAAACATTTGCAGTATTATTATCTACAAAAGTTCAAAAACAAAGAATTATAAATAACCAATTATTTAAAAAAATAGCTTGGCAAACTATGGTAAATCAGTCAAATGGGAGTGTAAGCAGCCACTTCATTATAGTTACAGAAAATAATTAGGACATAAGTTAAGTGAAAAAGGGAAATATAAAGTACCATTTTAAAACTATCAAATAGCACAATATTTAGAACATAACAATAGCCAATGTTTTGTTAAAGGTAAGTAAAATAAGAAATACTACTAAGACTAGAATTAATTTAGAAATCACTGAACAATGGCTATCAAGAATAATAGGTGCCAGGCACAGTGGTGCATGTCTCCCAGCAATTCGGGAAGCTGAGGCAGGAGGATCGCAAGTTCAAAGCCAGCCTCAGCAACTCTTAGGGGAGACCCTAAGCAACTCAGTGAGACCCTGTATCTAAATAAAGTTTTAAAAAAAGGGCTAGAGATACAGCTCAGAGGTTAAGTGCCCCTGAGTTCAATCTCTGGTACCAAAAATAAAACAAAACACAAAAGACGATAAAGTTATTTCACTACTATACTTCTTTCTTAAAGAAAAAAAGGATGATGGGTCTCGGGGTGTGGCTCAGTGGTACAGCACTTGTCTAGCATGTATAAGACCCTGAAATTGTTGCCCAATACCACATACATAAATAAAAATTATATAGCAAAAATAATTTTAAATCAAATAATTTAATAGTAACATTTAATGAAACATTGATAGGAAACCTCCCTTTCCTATCTAGCAAAGGTCCTTTCCTTGGGAGAGCCACCCTCCCTACATTCTAAAATAATCTGGTCAGTCCATGTGACTTGGTTGAAACTGACCGAATGCCCAACTGTGGACATAAGACACAGGCTCAGTCAATCAAGGCATTTCACTGTCCCCTGTCCCGTCACAGTAATTAATTAGCTTGGGGATCAATACAAAAAATCAGCTAAGACAATTATTTTCAAATTTTTGAGATTATCAACTACAAAAAACTGCCAGTGCTCATCTTTACCAGCAGATGGCAAGAGTCTGCCAGAAGGAGTGAAGAAGAGTACTGGTAAACCAGAGACAAAGCCCAGAGGGTGTAAACTGAGCACCTGATAACAGCCAAGGCTGAAGTTAGACTTATCCTGCAAGTCCCCAGCAAGATTGGCCAAAATGTTTCTTAATTATGCTTCTGCCATTCTCAAACAAGAGTTCTGTCTAATAACTAATTTCACCATCATCACTTCTGGAAATCTGTTCTAAGGAAACTTTTTTTTTGAGATAGTTTCTGTTACCCAGGCTGGCTTTAAACTCCTGGGCTCAAGTGACCCTCCTGCTGGGACCGGTTCAATATATTAAGATAGGAAAATTTGGAAACAAGCTAATATCTAAAACAAGGGTAAGGGATAAATTAATTAGGGTATACTATCTCTCACCATGCACAAAACTCAAGTCAAAGTGGATCAAGGACCTAGGAATTAGAACAGAGATCCTGTGCCTAATAGAAGAAAAAGTAGGTCCAACCCTTCATCACATTAGATTAGAACCTGACTTCTTAGCTGGGCACCGTGTCACAAGCCTATATTCCCAGCACTTAGGGAGACTGAGACAGGAGAATCGCGAGTTCAAAGCCAGCCTCAGCAACGGCTAGGCGCTAAGCAACTCAGTGAGACCCTGTCTCTACATAAAACACAAAATAGGGCTGGGGATGTGGCTCAGTGGTCGAATACCCCTGAGTTCAATCTCCAGTACCAAAAAAAAGAAGCTTCTTCTCAGCAAAAGAAACAATCAATGAAGTGAACAGAGAGCCTACATTCTGGGAGCAAATTTTTGCCACACGCATATCAGATAGAGCACTAATCTTCAGGATATATAAAGAACTCAAAAAACACCAAGAAAATAAACAACCCAATCAATAAATGGGCTAAGGAGCTGAAGAGACACTTCTCAGAAGATATACAATCAATCAACAAATATATGAAAAAATGTCCAACATCTCTAGCCATTAGAGATATGCAAATCAAAACTACTCTAAGATTTCATCTCACACCAGTCAGAATGGCAGTAAGAATACAAACAACGATGAGTAATGGTGAGGATGTGGGAGAAAAGACATATTCATACATTGCTGGTGGGACTGCAGATTGATACAACCAATCTGGAAAGCAGTATGGAGATTCCTTAGAAAACTTGGAATGGAACTACCATTTGACCCAGCCATCCCACTCCTTGGTCTATACCCAAAGGACTTAAAAATAGCATACTACAATAACACAGCCACTTCAATGTTTATAGCAGCACAATTCACAATAGCTAAACTGCTGAATCAAATTAAATGCCCTTCAAATAGATGAGTGGATAAAGAAACTGTGGTATATATACACGATGGAATATTACTCAGCATTAAAAGAGAATAAAATTATGGCATTTGCAGGTAAAAGGATGGAGTTGGAGAACATAATGCTAAGCAAAGTAAGGCAATACCAAAAAACCGAAGGCCGAATGTTTTCTCTGATACGTGGATGCTGATCCATAATGGGGAAGGGGGGCACAGGAAGAATGAAGGAACTTTGGTCAAAGGGGAGGGTGAAGAGGGGAGGGGGTATGGGGACAGGAAAGATGGTGGAATGAGATGGACAACATGCCCTAGGTTCATGTATGACTGCAGATATGATGCAATTCTACATGGTGTACAACCAGAGAAATGAAAAGTTGTGCTCCATTTATATACAATGAATCAAAATGCATTCTGCTGTCATATATACCTAAGTAGAATAAATAAATTAAAAATTAAAAAAAAATTAGGGCATAGTCACTTGAAGAGCCATTTAAAAGATCACACAAAAACACGTCAATAACTCATTCTTTAGTAAATACAGTGTCTACCATGTGTTAAGTACTATAGGGATCTAGCATTTTCCTATGATAAAAATAGTATAATGCACAATTACATAGCATGATTACAAAACTTAAAATAGAGCAGGGGATGTAGCTCAGTGGTATATCACTTGCCAAGCATACATGAGGTCCCAGGGAGTTTGTTGGTTTATTTCTTTTTGTTTTGTTTTTGGTACTGGGGATTGAACCTAGGGATGCTTAACCACTGAGCCACACTCCCAGCCTTATCTTGTGTTTTATGTAGAGACATTTTTAATATTTTATTTAGAGACGGGGTCTCACTAAGTTACTTAGGGCCTCACTAAGTTGCTGAGGCTGGTTTTGAAACTACGATCCTGCCTCAGCCTCCAGAGCTGCTGGGATTATAGGCCTGCGCCACTGCACGCAGCTTGAGGTCCCAGGTTTGATCCCCAGCACCACAAACCTATGCTTAAAGTACATTTAAAAATTGGAAAGAAATGACCCAAAATTCTAATGATGAGTATAATTTAACAGTTTAACTTTTTCATTTGTTTTCATAATAGAGAAAGTTATTTCTAGATAAAATGAAAGTATTATTATGAATGACCATAAGCCATGAATCATAACCAAAATAACTACCTCCCTAAGGTTGCTTGAGAGACATGGAAGATTTATTTTCCTATGCTCCACAACCCCATGCTTTTTTTTTGCTTTTTTTTTTTTTTTTGGTACAGAGGATTGAACTCAGGGGTACTCGACCACTGAGCCACATCCTCAGCCATATTTTGTGTTTTATGTAGAGACAGGGTCTCACTGAGTTGCTTAGCGCCTCGCCGTTGCTGAGGCTGGCTTTGAACTCACGATTCTCCTGTCTCAGCCTCCCTAAGTGCTGGGATTATAGGCACGCTCCACTGTGCCTGGCTCCCCCCACGCTTTTACATACCTAAAATTCAAAGTATCTACCCTTTCTGTTTGGAGTTCCTATTAGAAACCACTGTTTTCTTTATCCACGATCATGGGGTCTTTCATACATCGGCTGATTCTGAAGGCCTATCTAAATAACACTTTTGTCTCCAAAACGTTTTTTTTTTTTGGTACTGGAGATTGAACTCAGGGGCACTCGACCACTGAGCTACATCCCCAGCCCTATTTTGTGTTTTATGCAGAGATAGGGTCTCACTGAATTGCTCAGTGCCTCACCAATTGCTGAGGCTGTCTTTGAACTCATGATTCTCCTGTCTCAGCCTCCCAAAGTGCTGGGATTACAGGTGTGTGCCACTACGCCCAGCTTCCAAAATGTTTTATTTATTTATTTTTAATTTTTAAGATTTTTCTTTTTAGTTCTAGATGGACACGATAACTTTATTTTATTTATTTTTTTAATGTGGTGCTAAGGATCGAACCCAGTGACTCACACATGCTAGGCAAGTGCACTACAACTGAGCTACAACTCCAGCCCACCAAAATGTTTTTTGTACATTATGTAAGCTATATTTTTAGTATTAGATCAATATATAATCTCCAAATTGGGTAAAATTCATGTAGATCAGATTTTATTTTTCCCCTGTGGTGATATAATGAGCAGACTTTCCTAATTGGAAAATCTAAAGAGGAAGAAAGTCTAAATTCTTGAGAAGTATTTAGTTGTTACAAAAACACCATCAAGAGTTAAATTAGGGGCTGGTGTGGTGGCTCAGTGGTAGAGTGCTCGCCTAGCATGCGTGAGGCACTGGGTTTGATCCTCAGCACCACATAGAAAAAATAAAATAAAGATATTGTGTCCGCCTACAACTAAAAAATAAATATTAAAAAAAAAAAAAGAGTTGAATTAGCACTTTGGAAGGCTGAGAAAGGAGAATCATGAGTCCAAAGCCAGCCTCAAAACGGCGAAGTGCTAAATAACTCAGTGAGACCCTGTTTCTACACAAAATACAAAATAGGGCTGGGGATGTGGCTCAGTGGTGGAGTACCCCCGAGTTCAATCCCCAGTACCAAAAAAAAAAGAAAAGAAAGAATTGAATTAAATGTATAGATACAACAGAGGACACCAATATTTACGTATATATTTAGGGTCCCTTCATTTGGTGCTAGGTGCCCTTCTAGATAAACCATGTCCACCTACTCATTGAATCCTCATATCAACTCTATGACACAGATTCACAGGAAGAAATAGTCTAGAGTTATATAAATTGTTCAAGATCACAAAGCTAACAGAGTTGTCTGTTGGTTTTTGTCTCTCAGTATCTGTGAGATATTGGTTCCAGGACCCCCTCAGATACCTAATTCTGCAGTGCTTCAAAGACATAGTATCCACAAAGAACTTACATATATCCTCCTCTGTACACTGTGTGTGTGTGTGTGTGTGTGCAGGCACGTGCATGTTAACCACAAGCTCTGCCACTGAGCTGCACTGCCAGATCCCTCCCCTATCCTTTACATCACCTCTAGATTATTTATAATACCCAATACAATGTAAATGCTATGTAAATAGTCATGTGCCACATAACAACATTTTAGTCAATGATGGACTGCTTACACAGTGGTGGTCCCATAAGATTATAATGGAGCAGAAAATTCATAATGCATAGTGATGTCATAGAAAAATGCATTGCTCACATGTTTTGGTGATGCTGGTATAAACCTGTGCTGTTAGTCCTATAAAAGTACAGCACATGCAATTACGTACTGTACATAACACAGTGCTTGATAATGACACTATACAATTGTTATGAGTGATGTATTTATTATACTATACATTTCATCATTAGAGTATATTTTTCCTACTTATTTTTAAAAATTTTTTTGTAGTTGTAGATGGACAGTATGTATTTATTTTTTTTATGTGATGCTAAGAATCAAACCCAGTGTCTCACACATGCTGGGCACACGCTCTGCCACTGAGTTATAGCCCCAGCTCTACTTATTTTCTTTTTAAAGTCCTCTGCAAAACCATATGCACTGTTATGCCAACACAAGCCTCATACCTCTGGTGTTTACTCTCTCTCGACTGCATGATTTTATCTTATACTTGATTTGAATTCATGTTTTGTTCTTCATGGCCCTAGCAGCAAGGCTATGTCATAATATATAGCCTAGGCACACAGTAGGTGTTACCATCTAGGTTCTCTTTTCAATTACAAAAAGAAAAAGATGAATTCACTTATAAATAGTGGAAACATTACCAATTCTATTTTAGTATATGCTCCAGGATGAAACAGAAGCAAACAAAATGCTTACCATGCCGCATGACAGGGAAGCAGTTTGTATCTAGATGTCTTCCCCGTCCCTCTCCTTCCTTCCTTTTGTAGTGCTGGGAATTGAATCCAGGACCTTGTACATATCAGACAAGCACTACATACCTGGTCCATGCCTAGATTTCTGACATGAAGCTATAAATGCTCAAAGGGCACATCAAGTCCATCATCACGTTCAATAAACTCAACATGACAATTACTGAAATGAGTCCCATCTGAATGTCTGCTGGTGAAAGGGAAAAAAACAATCCTGACAAGTTCCTAGAAAGCACTAGTTGCTCAATCACCATGAGAGAAACAGAGTAAGCCTACTATAGTCCCCTAAAAACCATTCTCCCAACTGTGTTAGGCTCAACGTTAATTTCTTTCACAACTCCATTGGCAATAAAGAAAAACTGTAAAACTTTCAAACTACTACAGGATAGCTACAACCAAAAATGTCAAAATAAAAGGTCCTGGAGCTGCAGTTGTAGCTCAGTGGCAGAGCGCTTGCTTAGCACATGTGAGGAACTAGGTTCAATCTTCAGCACCACATAAAAATAAATAAGGGCCAGGCACAGTGGTGCATACCTGTAATCCCAGCACTTTGGGAGGCTGAGACAGGAGGATTCCGAGTTCAAAGCCAGCCTTAGCAACGGCGAGGTGCTAAGCAATTCAGTGAGATCCTGTCTCTACATAAAACACAAAATAGGGCTGGAGATGTGGCTCAGTGGTCGAGTACCCCTGAGTTCAATCTCCAGTACCAAAAACAAATAAACAAACAAATAAATAAATAACAGAGGTATTGTGTCCATCTACAACTAAAAAATAAAAATAAAAAATACAAAAAAAAAATAAAATAAAAGGTCCTTTTACCTTTGGGACTCTGAATTCCCTGTCCAGACTTTTCAAGTAAATCATCTTTAATCAATCTTATATACCAATAATGTAAGCGCCAAAGTCAAAGTGATTTCTTATAACCTTTATCTTTTGGGATTACAGTTTCATTCAGTTGCCAACACCCACTATACTGTAGGCAAAAATGGATTCAAGCATGAATAAAACATGTTCCTATCAGTCAAAGAACCGAGAGTCTAAAATATCCCATTTCACAGATGAGGAAACTGAGGCTCAAAGACTAAGCAATTTGCCCAAGTCAAGAAACCAGTAAAGGGCAGAGCTGGGACAATTCATTTTTTCATTTAATGAGAATTACTGAATACCACTATACCTTAGGCAGTATACTAGGCCCTGACTCATCTGAACAGCTTAAGTATTCCATAACTTGGTAGATTAAGTGTAAACTCCCTCATTTTAATTATGCCACCGTAATTTGTTTACATTTCTAGACTGAATAATCTGAGGGAAGCAGGGATCTTTTTTTTTTTTTAAATCTCTGAGTTCCTACTGGAGAGGATAACCAGAGGATGGTATTCAATAATTATTTACCTGGGCTGAGATTGTGGCTCAGTGGTAGAGCGCTTGCCTCTCATGTGGGAGGCACTGGGTTCGATCCTCAGCACCACATATAAATAAATCAATAAATAAAGGTCAATCAAGAACTTTAAAAAATTTAAAAATAATAATAATAATAATAATAATAATAATAATAATAATAATAATAATTTACTAGCTGGGTACAGTAGTGGCACATGCCTGTAATCCCAGCTACTTGGGAAGCTCAAAATAAAAAAAGTATTTAAAAAAAGCACTTTTTGCTAAACTAAATTCATTGCTAAATATATAGATGTATTTATATTTAATATACAAATACATTTATATATGTACACACACACACACACACACACACACAATTTTTTTGGTACCCGGGAGATTGAACCTTGCTTAGGGTCTCACTAAGTTCCTGAAGCTGGTTTTCAATTTGTGATTTACTTGCCTAAGCCTCCTGAGCTGCTGGGATTACAGATGTGTGCCACCATGTCTGGCCAATGCTAAATATATTTGAGTTTCCACCATTAGCAAGGAACATTAAAAGTCAAGTGCCCCTGAGTTCAATCCCCAGTACCAAAAAAAAAAAAAAAAAAGTATAACACTGAGGGCTGAGGTTGTGGCTCAGTGGCAGAGCACTTGCCTTGCACGTGTGAGGCAATGAGTTCGATCCCCAGCACCACATAAAAATAAGTAAACAAATAAAGACACTGTATCCATGTATAACTAAAAAAAAAAAAAAAAAAAGTATAACACTGATGCCAGGTCCGGTGGTGCATGCCTGTAATCCCAGCACTTTGGGAGGCTGAGATAGGAGAATTGCCAGTTCAAAGCCAGCCTCAGCAATGGTGAGGTGCTAAGCAACTCAGTGAGACCCTGTCTCTACATAAAACACAAAATAGGGCTGGGGATGTGGCTCAGTGGCTGAGTGCCCTTAAATTCAATCCTCAGTACCAAAAAAAAGTGTAACACTGAATAATCTCTGCTCTCAAACTTAAATAATCTAGTGGTGATAAACAGAATACAGCAGGAAAAAATAAAACTGTATACGGCTGCATCATCTACTATGATATTCACTAGTTACATGGCTATTTTAAGTTTAAATTGATTAAAATAAATAAAATTTAAATCTCAGGCAACTGTATTAAACAGCATAGATTCGGTATAATATAAAAATATATCCGATTTTTGTCTGTTTCTGGCAAAGAATCCTTAAACCTCTTGGGATTGCCTGAGTGATCAGTGTCTTTTTTCATGAGAAGCCCACTCTGATCATACTTTGAGTTCATGCTAACAAGGTGACAGAGTAGGTGCCTAGATAACCTCCAGATGGAGCTGGTCATCGGAAAGATTAAGTGATTAGAAGGTCACAGTGTTCAGACCAACCCACTGACTGGCTACTTCCACAAAAAGGGGTTTGGGAGCTGGAGGTAGAGCTCTATAAAACTCCTCTACAGAAGACGTGTAGAGTTTCTGGGTTGGTGAATACATCCTAGTGTTGGGAGGGTTGCACCATAAAGGACATGAAAGCTCCCAACCCTACTACACCCAGACCCAGCCCTACGCATCCCTTCTATTACTTGGCTGTTCCTGAATTATACCATTTATGATAAGTGAAGTGTTTATTATATCCTTTATAATACTTACTTTCCTGAGTTCTATGCAATCTAGCAACTTAAACTTGAGGAGGTTGTGGGAACCTAATTTACAACTGGTTGGTGAGAGGTACAGGGGCATATAAAGTGGAGGCAATCTTATAGAACTTAGCCCTTTTGACTTGTGGGATCTGATGCTAACTCGAGGTAAGTAATGTCAGAATTGAGTTGGCAGATACCTACTTGATGTCCTAAGACATGGAGAATTAGTGTCAGAAAACAAATCAAAACAGATATAGAACTTTTTTTGTTAATTTTTTTTAGTTATCAATGGATTTTTTTATTTGTTTTTATGTGATGCTGAGAATCAGACCCAGTGCTCACATATGCTAGGCAAGCACTCAACCACTGAGTTATAATCCCAGCCCCAGATAGAGAACATTAACAGCATCACAGAAAGTTTTATTCAACAACACTATGAGAGGGAAAAAGAAAATCTTTATATCTGAATCCTAGGAAGGGGTCCTTAATTCAGCAGTGGGTAAAAAATTCAAAGAATAGAAGTCTGGGAAACTAATCCAACTCAGAGTCTTCTTCCTGAATCAACGACATTAAGATTTGATCAGACCACAATTATTCCATTGTTCAATCCTAATGATCATCTCCCTTTATAGACACTGAAATAGACTATAGGGAAATCAATCGCTTATGTTATCCAAAAACCCCACAGAAAGTGCCAGGATTAGAACTCAGTTTCCATGTAATTATTTGGTCCCCTGAGCTCTCTCTCCAAGCCTTGTTTTGGCACAGCTTCAGACTGACAGATTCACTTGTAAGCTGTCAGCCACAATCAGAAGCATTACCTGATGTAGTATAGACACAAGTAAGCTGAAAACTGACTGCTGCAAGGCAGCAGCCTTTAATCCCAAGATAGTCCCCAAAGTGTCACATAAATGTCTAAGTAAAAATGGCACTTTGAGGCACTGGAAGTGATGGCAAGCACACTAACAAGAAAATCTGTCTTCAAACAGGAAGAGGTGCAGGTCCTGTAGAGGTGGGGATGAGATCCACCTCATTAAATCCCAGCCAACATAAAATAAGAAACTTAATTACAGACTGCTGACTGCCAGCTTGAAAACCACTGATAAGCCATTTCTAAAGCAAAGATGCAATCTGCAGCACAGTGGTCTCCAAGGCTAGAGCTAGGCTTTATTATCCAAAGATCAGCTGTTGGGCTTTTGAAAGAAAAAGATTTTTTTTAAAATGGCAAAAAGTAAAAGTCCCTGGGCTGTGGCTGTAGTGCCATTTGCCTCACATGTGTGAGGCACTAGGTTCGATCCTCAGCACTGCGAAAGGGAGGGAGGGAGGGAGGGAGGGAGGGAGGGAGGGAGGGAGGAAGGAAGGAAGGAAGGAAGGAAGGAAGGAAGGAAGGAAGGAAGGGAAAGAAAGAAAAGAAAAGAAAAAAGAAAGATAGATAGATATTGCATTCATCTACAACTAAAAACTTATATATAAAAAAAGTGAAGCCGGGCATGGTGGTGCACACCTGTAATCCCAGCACTTTAGGAAGCTGAGACAGGAGAATCACAAATTAGTGGTGGAAATTTGGGTCGTTTCTACTTTTTTGCCACTAGTTAGTGGTGGACCCAAATATTCACCACTAACTCAGTGAGACCCTATCTTATATAAAATACAAAATAGGGCTGGGAGTGTAGCTCAGTGGTTGAATATCCCTGAGTTCAATCCCCAATACCCACCCCAAAAAAGTGGAAGTCCCTCTTCCATGTACATCTCTCCTTTAGCAAACCCATCTCCCCAAAGGTGACTATCATTAAAAATTTGTTAGCTGGGTATAGTGGTGCACACCTGTAATCCCAGCTAGGCTGAGACAGGAGGATCATAAGCCCAGGTCAGCCTGGAAAATTTAGCAAAGAACCCATTTCAAGGAAAAAAAAAAAGCTGTGTATGTCATTCAGTGGTAGAGCACTTGTCCATCATGTGAGAGGCCCTGTGTTCAATCCCCAGTATTGGAGAGAAAAAAAAATTGTTGAATATTCTTCCATACTTTCTCCTAAACATATGCAGTAACTTTAAAAAATACATAGGCATGCTGGGTATGGTGGTGCATGCCTGTAATCCAAGCAAGTAGAGAGGCTAAAGAAGGAAGATCACAAGTTCAAGGCTAGCCTGGGCAACTTAGCAAGACTATCTCAACATTAAAAAAGGGTCTGGGGGTGTGGCTCAGTGATAAAGAGACTTCGGGTTCAATCCCCAGTACCTGTCTCAAAAAGGAGGGCATATGCACACTTGCTTTAGAAGGATGAGAATGTAGAATGATGCAGTTTGGCTGTTCTTCAAAATTGATGTTAAACACCATACATATCATAGTGGACCCTATGATTCCACTCTAGGTATATGCCCCAGAGAAATGAAACATACATCCAAAAAATAAATTTTATGTGCAAGTGTTCACAAAATTACTATTCATAGTGGCAAAAAAGTAGAAACGACCCAAATATCCACCATTAATGAAATTATAATAAACAGATTTGGAAGGGCAATAAAAAAATGAAGTAGCCAGGTGTACTACTGCAACCCCAATTACTTGGGAGGCTGGAGGCATGAGGATTGCAAGTTCAAGACCAGCCTTGGTAACTCAAAGAGAACCTGTCTTAAAATAAAATAAGGATTGGAGATGTAGCTTAATGGTAAAGCATTTGCCTAGCATGCAAGTCCTAGGTTTGATCCTTGATACTGCAGTGCTGAGGAGGGAGGAATTAAGTACATGCTACAAAACAGATGAACCTTGAAAACATTATGCTAAGTGAAAGAGATTAGTCACAAGAGACCAAATATTGTATGATTCCATTTATAACAATTCAGCAGAATAGGTAGGCAAACATACAAAGACAAAGTAGACTGGTGGTTGCCTAAAGCTAGGAGAATAGAGAGAATATATGGTGATTACTGATAGTTACAGAATTTCTTTCTGGGGAGATTAAAAATGTTCTCAAATTAGATTGTGGTAATTGTTGCAAAACTCTGTAAATATACCAAAAACCAATTAAATGTACACTTCAAGTAGGTAAAATGTATAGTGTGTGAATTATACTTCAATAGAACTATTTTTAAAGGAATGTTACATAAATGGAATTATGAATAGTGTAACCTTTCAGGATTAGCTTTTTTCACTGAGCTTAATTATCTGAAGATTGACCCACGTTGCTGCAATGTATTGATACCTAATTCTTATTCCTTTTTATTGCTGAGTAGTATTTCATTATGCAAATGTACCCTAGTTTATGTAACTTTTTATCAATACTAAGAATGAATATCTTTTAATACATTTACCAAATGCCTTAGTTTTCTCCTGTGAGCTGTCTTTTCATATTGTTGGTTCCTTTTCCTACTATCCCCCCACCTTTAGCCCTTTATTACATGTATTGCAAATTCTTTTTCCCAACTTTGCTAATGATTTTTATAAGTATATTTTACCTTTTTTCTTTTTTAAATTTGTTCTATTTTTTTACCTTTTTAAAAAAATTTTTTTTTTAGTTGTTGATGGATCTTTATTTTATTCATTTATTATTTATATGTGGTGCTGAGGATCGAACCCAGTGCCTCACGCATGCTAGGCAAGCACTCTACCACTGAGCTACAGCCCCAGCCCCATATGTTTTTACTTTTATGTAGTGAAATATTCTTCCATATTTTTCTCTTATGACTACATTTTTCTGTTAAAATTTTTAACTTATTTCAGCATAAGGAGTTGGCAAGTTGAGTCTCTGGATTCACTAGCACATAGTGTAATAAAGCAGAGAGCCCATGAGGCTAGGAATCTGAAGGTTTAGATTCCAGTGTTAGTTGTGCCATTATCTAGTTAATTCACTCTGGACAGTTCACTTGTCTGTGGAATCCTGCATTTATATTTAAGACAACTGTTCTTAGAAACAAGATTATGGAATTAAGTACATGCTACAAAACAGATGAACCTTGCAAACATTATGCTAGAGGGAATCTCCAAAAATGTTCAACAGATGTTTATCTATTATAAAGAAAATTTAAAGTATTATATTTAAAATTGTTTTTGGTACCAGGAGATTGAACCTAGGAGTACTTAACCACTGAGCAACATCTCCAGCCCTTTTTATTTTTTATTTTGAGACACATCCTTGCTAAATTGCTGAGGCTGGCTGCAAACTTAAGATCCTCCTGCTTTAGCCTCATGAGCTGCTGGGATTACAGGCATGTATCACCATGCCTGGCTAATATATGTACTGGAAGCCGGGCATGGTGGTGTGCATCTGTTTCCTCACCTACTCAGGACACTGAAGAAGGAGTATCACTTGAGCTCAGGAATCTGAGAACATCCTGGGCAAGATAGCCAGACCCTAACACTTAAAAAATAAACACTGGCATGTATGAGACCCTGGGTTCAATCTCCAGAACCAAGATAAATAAATAAACAAACAAACAAATACTGTTTCCATTTCATTTAACACACTAGAAAATTCAAAATGCCAGCCTCAAATAGCTTGCCAAATTCAAACTTCTATGTGCAAAGATGTCAAGTGACATGCCTAGTGTCACAGGTGAAGTCTAGGGAAGAGTTGATTCCAGAAATAAATCCAATTAGCTATATCCTAGCCTTCTTCCCAAGTCAGAGAGCAACATTTTCCTTAGTCACGACCTGTAATGAGCCCAGTGCAGTGGTGCATGCCTATAATCCCAGAAACTCAGGAAGCTGAGGCAGGAGGATTGCAAGTTTGAAGCCAGCTAGAGCAACTTAACGAAGCCCTAAGCAACTTATCAACACCCTGTCTCAAAATAAAAAATAAGAGCCGGGGATATGGCTCAGTGTTTACATAAAGTGCCCCTGGGTTCAATTTCCAGTACCGTACACATTAAAAAAAAGACCTGATAAATGGGTTGTGGGTATATAGATCAGTGGTTGACCATGTGCTTAGCATGCACGAGGTTCTATGTTCAAATCTCCACATACAAACACATACACACACACACAAGGACCTGCTAAAAATTAACTGTTACCACTTGTCTGTATTCATACCTGTACACTAAAAACAAAATAAAAATGTAAAAAAAAATGCTCTGAAAAATGTAGAACATATAATTATGATGTGGTGGGGGTTATAGGGAGAAAGTGAAATGAGAAAGCTAAATTTCAAACTGTAGACCCACCTTGCTTCCGACAGCCTGGGATTTTGATAAAGGCTCCATAGTCTGTCACCATGGCAACCTATAAAGAAAAAAAATAATAAATCAATGTCACACAAATGAGAATCTTTCTTCCAGAGTTGCCTGGTCTCCCTGAATTTCTGCTTGGCACTGATTTGTCTCTGACTGCTACGAAACTCCCTAAATGATGTTTTGTCAAGCATTCTTTATGTTCTTTTGAAACTTAGACTGACAAGTATATACATAAACATTAGAAACAATGGTGAGATTGGAATGTCATCACATGGTATGATGGCAATCGAGGGATGCCCAAATCCCACACCTGTTGAAATCACCAAAGGTGGCCGGGCACGGTGGCGCATGCCTGTAATCCCAACGGCTCCCGGTGGCTTGGAGAACCTGGAGTTCAAAGCCAGCCTCAGCAACTCAGCGAGGAGGCCCTAAGCAAGTAAACTTAGTGAGACCCTGTCTCTAAATAAAATATAAAAAAGGGCTGGGAGGGTGGCTCAGTACCCTTGGGTTGAATCTTCAGTAACAAAAAGAAAAAAAAAAAGAAAAGAAAGGAAGGAAGAAAGAAAAAGAAATCGTCAAAGGAGTTTTATGAATAAAAGGGCTAGCAGGAACCAGGTAATAAAGTTATACTTTATATTAGCTGAGACTTAGGCCTTTAATCTCAACACAAAGAACTTTAATAGCTTGGGATAGATCATGTATTTCCCTTTTTCTTAAACTTCAAACCAAGACAGTAGAATGAACTGGACATAACTTTCCTGTGTTCATATGTGAATGCACAACCAATATAACTCCACATCATGTACAACAAAAATGGGAAGTTATACATCATGTATATATGATATGACAAAAAACAGTCTACTGTCATGTATAACTAACAAGAATTTTAAAAAATTTAAAACACATTTTAAAAAAAAAACACTTCAAAGCAGACTATATATCTGTAGTATTTTTTTTTTTTGGTACTGGTGACTGAACTCAGGGGCACTTGACCACTGAGCCACATCCCCAGCCCTATTTTGTGTTTTATGCAGAGATAGGGTCTCACTGAGTTGCTTAGTGCCTCGCCATTTCTGAGGCTGGCTTTGAACTCACGATTCTCCTGTCTCAGCCTCCCTAAGTGCTGGGATTACAGGCATGCGCCACCACACCTGGTTCCACATCTGTGGTATTTTGATCCAAATCTGAGTCCTAGGTTTTATTGAGACAGTCAGAGAAAAAAAATCAATACACAGACAACTGACAGAACCTGAAAAGATAAAAAATTTGTTCTCAAGACTTTTGAGCTGGGCATGGTGGAGCACGCCTGTAATCCCAGCACTTAGGGAGGCTGAGATAGAAGGATTGTGAGTTCTAAGCCAGCCTCAGCAACGGTGAGGTACTAAGCAACTCAGTGAGACCCTATCTCTACATAAAACACAAAATAGGGCTGGGGATGTGGCTCAGTGGTCGAGTACCCCTGAGTTCAATCCCCGGTACAAAAAAAGAAGACTTTTGTAGTACTGACCTAACAAGGAGAAGTTAGTGGCTTGATGGATTTATGTAATAAGTAACCAATAAATTTTAGTGATGAAAGGCCCAGAGCTACTGCCAAATAAATTATTATCCCAGGTTCTCTCTCTCTCTCTCTTTCTGTCTACCCTTTCAATCTTCTAGTCTTTCTCCCACCCACCTGTGTGGGTTGGGTTTAATGTTGTCACTACATACTATATTTATCATTAAATTCATTATCTGTAAAAATTCAGTATTTTATTCTTTTCAGTGTCATTAGTTGTTTCATCTTGAGCAATCACTGTTTCAGCTTCACCATATCTAAAGCTAGGGAACTGAATAAGACAATTCCCACTGGTCTAATATTCACTAATATATACTAAACACTCACTACATACAAAACACTATTCAAAAACCTCATAACACTGTATGAAGATGGTACTATTTTCATTTGACAGATGACAAAATGATGCAGAGAAAAATTAGGTAATTTACCCAAGGTCCAAAGCTGGCAAATAACCAAGCTGAGATTTGAACCCAGAGTTTAACTACACTATAGCTGCTCATGGGTTCCCTTTATTCTAATGACCAAAAGCAATGTGACATGTGATGTCCTATCTGTTCCTGGTAACAATCCTAGGAAGTATATATGGTAGGTTCCTATGTTGTAGATAAGGCAGAATAGTCTAGGTGTAGAAAGAACACAGGCTTTGGAATGAAAGATGTGGCTTCTAATCTCAGCTCTGCCATTTCCTATCTGTGGGATACTGAACACAACTTGCCTTTTAGGGTCTAAGTTCCCATCTGTTCTCACTTTGCTGCTACAAATAACAAATAACAAACATAAAATGCCTGGCACTGGTATCTAGCACATAATGCACAAAGTATAGCTTTTTAACAATTTATAGTCCAAGACATTGAAGCACAAAAAGATTAGTGACCAGTAGAAAGGTATACAACTTAGATACAAGCTAGGGACAGAACCTCGGTCCCCTGACACCTAGTTCAGTGCCTCATGCTTCACCAATAATAATAATCATTACTCATTCCATGTTAGGTGGAAACAGATAAAAACTTTCCTTCTCCTAATTTTTTTTTTTAATATTTATCTTTTAGTTGTAAGTGGACAGAATATCTTTATTTTATTTTTATGTGGTGCTGAGGATCAAACCCAGTGCCTCTCGCGTGCTAGGCGAGCACGCTACCACTGCGCCATAAACCCAGCCCCCCTTCTCCTAATTTTTTAATGAAGATATTGGGACAGAGCACCTGAACTAACTCTCCAAAAGACACAACATGAAGAACGGGTTTACAAACTAATAGTTCTAAACTTCTATTGTACACTGAAGAAGCAGCTATGCTAAAGTAAGGACCAGGCAATCCCAGAGAAACAGTACAATCATGCAGACACTTAAAATCAAGGCAAGGTAAAGCCAGAAAAAGGTCTTTCAGAAGGACTTTACAGATTGGCCGGTCCAATCCTGTCATTTTTCAAATAAGAGTGAGAACCAGAGACACTAAGTGCTTACCCAAGTTTACAAAGTAATTTGCTTATATGAAGAGCCCCCTGGAAAAGAAAATAACGTCTTTCAATTTTTAATTAAAATAAGAGCAGATCCCTTCTTTATGGATCAAACAAAGGTACTTTGGTTTTTGCTCCAGGATTCTAGAAAAAGGGCTTCTTGTCTTATATTGTGTAACAACATTATTATTTTTTTTTTTAAATATTTTTTTAGTTATAGATGGACACAATGTCTTTATTTTATTGCTTTCTATGTGGTGCCGAGGATCGAACCCAGGGCCTCATGCATGCGAGGCAAGCACTCTACCAGAGCTACAATCCCAGCCCCTTGTGTAACAACATTATTAAAGAGTATAATTATCTAACAAACTTAACAGCAGCATCTGGAAGTCAGAGTGCAAATCACCTTGCTGCTGTAAATTTTTAAAAAATCTCACTTTTCAATTGTGAAGCTCCAGTGTCACATTATGGTCTTTAGAGGTAATAAGAGACTTTAATTTGGCCTCTCCCAAAAGGAAAGGTTAATGTGCTCCAGAATAAATGTACTCAACTGTTTAGTTAGGAAAATGTATTCTTGCCTATTTCCAGCAGCAGGTGTTTCCATCACTGTGTCTCCTAGGGTACATCAAAGTTGAAATTAACAGGATGGCACCTGCCGTAGATGATCACAGTCTGCCTGGTGTCCCAAGAATAATTACTCAAGTGGCTCAGGGGGAAAAAATTCAGTAATTATCTCCAATGAATTCAAGTCTTGGGTAAAATGAATTTCCTACCTTTGGATTAGAGTAGCAATGGCTTTGAAACTCATTCTCCCCATAATGTAAATGATGAGTTTGAGGCTCAGTGACTTAAGTTAATTGTTCAAAGTCACAAAGATAGAAAGTAGTATAACCAGGTATAGAGCAGAAATCTTTTTTTACTTTTAGTCCAATGCTATTTCCACTTTACCACACCAATCTCTCCACAACATTTTTTCCACTATAGCAAGGCTGAGCTAAATTTCATCTTCTACTGCTATGCTTATACCCCCTACCATGCTTAGTTGACGCTGGCACATGATGTCTCGGATAATAAGAAAAGGATGAATATAGGCTTTGTGGCTATTTAATCACTGGGGCTGGTATCCCTGCTGAGCCCACTAAGAGAACTGTTATGATATGAGTTATACCATCAATTTCCTCAAGGACAACTGGTCTTACAAGGTTTGGGTACAATTCTATTCCAGTATTTATAAACCATCTACTATATGCAAGATACAATATCAGGTACTGTAAAATAAAGACAACTTACAAAAAGATACCTGGTTGCTGGGCATGGTGGCATACACCTGTAATCCCAGTGGTTTAGGAGGCTGAAGCAGGAGAATCACAAGCTCAAGGCCAGCCTCAGCAACTTAGTGAGGCACTAAACAACTTAGCAATTCTTAGTTTCAAAAATAAAATTATGGCATTTGCAGGTAAATGGATGGAGTTAGAGAATATCATGCTAAGCAAAGTAAGCCAATCCCAAAAAACCAAAGGCCAAATGTTTTCTCTGGTAAGTGGACACTAATCCATAATGGGGGCGGGCATGGGAAGGAACTCTGGATTGGGTAAAGGGGAAGGAGGAGAGGGAAGGGGGAATGGGAGTAGAAAAGATGGTGAAATGAGAAGAACATCATTATCCTAGGTGTAAAACTGCACAAATGGTGTGACTCTACTTCGTGTATAACCAGAGAAATGAAAAATTGTGCTCCATTTGTGCACAATGAATTGAAGAGCATTCTGCTATCATGTATAACTGATTAGAACATATTTTTTAAAAAGACACAGTTTCAAAATAAAAATTAAAAAGGATTGGGAATGTGGCACAGTGGTAAAGTGCCCCTGGGTTCAATCTCTAGTACTAGCACTCCCCCGACTCCAAAAAAGTTGCCAAGCCTATTTAAAAAAAAAAAAAGAATAGGAAGTATTTACCAAGATACATGAGAAAATCAGAGAATCTTGGTCTCTACCCTCCAGTGATTCACAATCTACTGGAGACACATATACAAATAATAATATTGCAAGATTGAATGTGACAAATGCTATAATAGAATCACACAAACGACTGAAAAAAAAGATTTACCATCTACCTTCTTCCTATACCTCAATTCAATCAAAATTCATTTATTTTTTTATCCTAGAGATTGAAGCTAAGAGCACTTTACCACTGAGCTATATCCCCAGCCCTTTTCTTTTTCTTGAGACAGGCTCTCATTAAGTTGTCCAGGCTGGCCTCAATCTTGGATCCTCCAGCTCCAGACCCCCAAGTAGCTGGAAGTACAGGTGTATGCCACCATGTCCAGCAAATGTATTCTGATGGAACTTTTCTTCATATATTTATGTACAATTTGATAACCTCTGTTGTAGTTTAGCAAAACGTAGAGCTGAAATGATTTAGAATCCCAGCTTTGGTATTTATTCATCATTGGACAATTACTTAACTTCTGACAAATTTTTTTTTTTTTTTTTTTGGATACTGGAGATTGAACTCAGGGGCACTCGACCACTGAGCCACATCCCCAGCCCTATTTTGTGTTTTATGTAGAGACAGGGTCTTACTGAGTTGCTTAGCGCCTTGCTGTTTCTGAGGCTGACTTTGAACTCGCAGTTCTCCTGTCTCAGCCTCCCTAAGTGCTGGGATGACAGGCTTGTGCCACTGCCCCAGCTCTGACAAGTTTTCTTATCCATTAAAAGGAGTTAACTTTGGGGCTGAGGTTATGGCTCAATGGTAGCGTGCTCAACTAGCACACGTGAGGCACTGGGTTTCCATCCTTAGCACCACATAAAAATAAAATAAAAAGATATTCTGTCCATCTACAACTAAAAAATAAATATTTAAAAAAAGGAGTTAACTTTGGAAAGATTCAATAACACAGAATGCGTTGGAGTGCTAACATGCTAGGCTTTTGAAAATTTTTTTCCGATCTACTATTAGGTACTCATTTATTTTCCTTGTAAATATTAGGTACTCATTTATTTATTTATTTGGGTACCAAGGTTTGAACTCAGGGGTGCTTTAACCACTGAGCTATATCCTTAGCCCTTTTTTATATTTTATTTAGAGATAGGGTCTTACTGAGTTGCTTAGCACTTTGCTGTTGCTGAGGCTAGCTTTGAACTCGCAATCCTCCTGCCTCAGCCTGCTAAGTCGCTGGGATTACAGGCATGCACCACCACATCTAGCCCGACTTCATTTATTTTCATTGAATGAATATTCTGAAAAAAATTAATTCCTTCCAATTTATTATGAAATTTTTCTTTTCCTAATTACAAGTCATTTCTAAAGCATTCTTTTTCAAAATATCCTCTTGAAATACCAAGTTAGAACTCAAGTTTTCACTGAACATTCACTGATAGTAATATGTATCTTCCTTGATGGTAGTATATAAAGTCTGTACTAATTCAAGTAGAATTTTCTCATAGAAGAATTTTCTCATAGAAGAAAAAGCTGTAGGCCAGGACTCACTTTAGAAGAAATCTTAGTCTGAAGGGCAGAGAACACTATCCTTTCTTTTGTGTAGTATCTAATAAGTGAGGGCTTCAGGATCAGAAAAATCAATTTCATTTGCAATGCTACCAGTTCCTTTTTCTGAGTTCTGGTACCTCACTCACCTTTGGGGAAACCATGGGCCATAAAGATAAAAGACAGAACCTCTGAACAGCAGAGTTGTTTGCTATTTGTTTACTAACTTGATATATTTGATATATTGCCTTTTGGGATCAACTTAACAGATATCAAGAGCAACAATTATCAATAACTGACTGACAATCACAAAGCCTATCCTTAAAAACCTCACATTATTAGGAGGTAAAATTTTATCAACTGTAAAGCAAGAATGAACGTCAGAAGAATAATACAGTTAATATACTTCAGGCATTTTTAAGACACTGAAAACCATTTGGGGGCTTTATCTTCCCTTCAAGAATAGAGAGACAACATTAATGAATTCCTATGTCTGCCATTTTTATAGATAAAATCTTATTTAACCATCACAGTAATCCTTTGGAAGTAGTTATCTCCAGTTAACAAATGAGAAAACTGAAGTTCAAAGACACGAACAGCCTCAAGTTAGTAAATAAATAAAAAGAACTGGCATTAGAATCCAGGTCTGTCTAGTTCCAAAGCTTCTGCTCTCTAAAGAAATCCAATGCCTCAAAAGTTGATCATTCACTGGGGCTGCGGCTATAGCTCAGTGGCAGAGCGCTTGCCTAGCATGCGTGAGGCACTGGGTTCGATCCTCAGCACCACATGTAAATAATAAATGAATAAAATAAAGATCCATCAACAAAAAATATTAAAAAAAAAAAAAAAAAAAAGTTGATCATTCACTCAGTCATCGAGCACCTACTATTTTTCACCCATCTACCTGAAATTGAGATATACAATAAAGCAGAGCTCTGCCCTTGTAAAGCTTAAGTGTCTTGTGAGAATGACACTACACAAGTATGCAATTAGCCAATTAAGTTCCAAGTTTTCAATTCTGTGAATATTTCAACAAAACTGAAACATGTTTGGGAGGCTCAGATGGGAGAATCGCGAGTTCAAAGCCAGCCTCTGCAATGGCGAGGCACTAAGCAACTCAGTGAGACCCTGTCTCTGCATAAAACACAAAATAGGGCTGGGAATGTGGCTCAGTGGTCGAGTATCCCTGAGTTCAATCCCCAGTACCAAAAAAACAAAACAAAACAAAAAAACAACTGAAACGTGCATTAAAATAAGTTGGAAATCATACTCTAGAACTTATATATTCTTTATTATCATTAAGAATAAAAATAGGGCTGGGGTTATGGTGCAGTGCTCGCCTAGCACGCGTGAGGCACTGGGTTCGATCCTCAGCACCACATAAAAATAAATAAGGGGCTGGGATTGTGGCGCAGTGGTAGCATGCTCACCTAGCATGCATGAGGCACTGGGTTCGGTCCTCAGCACCACATAAAAATAAAATAAAGATATTCTGTCTGCCTACAACTAAAACATAAATATTTTTAAAAAAATAGAGATTATCCTATGAATAGGACACTGGGATACAACATCTTTTACATAAATATGTCATCCTATAAAATAGAACACTGACAAATATATCTTCTTTTTTAAAAATTTTTTTGTAGTTTTTGGTGGATAGTATGCCTTTATTTGTTTATTTTTACATGGTGCTAAGGATCGAACCCAGTGCCTTACACATGCTAGGCAAGTGCTTTACTACTGAGCTATAGGCCCAGCCCCGACAAATATATCTTTATACATTAAACAATATACAAAGAAGTGACTTTCACGAACTGTTCAATAACTAATTTTGGTAAAAAGAAGCAAGACTTCATGGCTGTGCTTGTGGCTCAGTGGTAGAGCACGTGCCTTGCATGTGTGAGGCACTGGGTTCGATTCCCAGCACCACATAAAAATAAATAAAATAAAGATCCATTGGCAACTAAAAAAATATTTAAAAAAAAAAAAAAAGCTTAAAAAAAAAAAAAAAAGAAGCAAGACTTCAAACAAATATTACATATTTTTGCAATATGTTGTCAGTTTCACATGACATGGCTTGTTTTGATATCACTATTCTTGGCATTTGAAAATAATATGATTTCTCATGTCAAATCTGATATCATCTTGGACACAGCAGGTTCGGGAATATTACATTTTCTTCCTCTTCCTGGTTCCTCGTTGCATCATTTTAGGCATGTTAAGCAGAAATCTCTATTGAAATCCTACAAATTTATGGGATCTTTCTTTCTTGTCTTTGTTCACAAACTAGTAAATAATTCATTGATTTATGATACACATACTAATTATTCAAGGGAACAAAAGCCAATACCATTTTTTAACCTCTAGAAGAAGTAGAATATTTAGAAACAAACCAATTTTGTTTATCCATACCACCACTGAAATTCTTACCACTACTTTGAAGCACATTAGCTATACTTTTTTCTTTTTTCCTTCATTGAATTTTGCAAGAGGTTTGACATCATAGTTCATTCCAACAATGACACATTTATTATCTAACCATTTTCATGATGAGAATTTCATTATTTGTACTGAATCTGTAATCACAGACTATCTTGCTTGTTTTTTTCAACACTGTTGTCAGTTTTAGATACTTATTTATTCTGTTTTCCCTCATGGTATCTGTAGCTTGGACTGCAGTATTTCAAAGGAATGCCAGCAAGTCATATCCAGTGAACAAACTGCTAAAACAGTGTGATTGCCAGGTGTGGTGAAGCATGCCTATAATCCCAGCAACTGGGGAGGCTGAGGCAGGAGGACTGCAAGTTCAAAACCAGCCTCAGCAACTTAGCGAGTCCCTAAGCAACTTAGCAAGACTCTGCCTCAAAATAAAAAATAAAAAAGGGCTGGGGATGTGGCTCAGTGGTTAAGAAGTTCTTCTGGCTGTGATGTAAAGAATAGACTGAAGAGGGATACAATAAAAGCATGGATCTTGTAAGGGCCAAGCGATATGAAGAGCTTGAACTAATGAGGTGCCAAGAGGTTAAAGAAGTATTATTAAGACTTATGGATAGACTGGAGAGGGAGGGAAAATGAAGATCAAATTAAGAAGTGAAATCAAGGATAATATCCAGATTTCCAGCTTGAGTACCTGAATGGATAGTGGTTTCACTGGCTATTGGTGAGAAAATTAAAAATCAGAACTCAGGGATTTCTGAAAATTAAAAATCAGAACTCAGTACCCTTGAGTTCTATCCCCGATACCCCAAAAAATAAAAATTTAAAAAAAGAGAGAGAAATTTACAAAGAACAAAAGACAGCTGGGCGTGATGACATACTCCTATACTCCCAGTACTTTGGGAGGCTGAGACAGGAGAATCGTGGAGTTCAAAGCCTCAGCAATGGTGAGGCGCTAAGCAACTCAGTGAGACCCTGTTTCTACATAGAACACAAAATAGGGCTGGGAATGTGGCTCAGTGGTGGAGTGCCTCTGAGTTCAATCCCTGGTACCAAAAAAAAAAAAGAACAAAAGGGGCTGGGGTTATGGCGCAGTGGTAGCATGCTCGCCTAGCACGCGTGAGGCACTGGGTTCGATCCTCAGCACCACATAAAAATAAAATAAAGATATTCTGTCCACCTACAACTAAAAAATAAATATTAAAAAAAAAAAAAAAGAACAAAAGACTATACCTCTCCTTGGAAAATAGTGTAGAGAGCAGGTAAGTTTTCCATGGTCTCAGGTCTTCCTGAATTCATCCTTAATGTTCTATGGCTCCTCCATTTCTCTTCTGCTAAAGCTAACTCAAGTGTCCTGTTACAAAGAAATAAGTAACAATTAGAAAGACATCTACATTAAAGAAGAAATCAATATGCAGTCCACATTTTGTCTCTATAAAACAAGATTTAACACCATGGGCTTTAATCCAAATCTCTTTTGTCTATTTTAATTTGGAGAGTTTTGGAAACCTTTATCTTATTTTGCTTGTTGTTGGTTGGGTTTTTTTGTTGTTTGTTTTTGGGATTGAACCCAGGGGTCCTCTACCACTGAGCTATATACCTAGCCCTTTTTATTTTTTTAAATTTTGAGACAGAGTCTTGCTAAGTTGCTTAGGGCCTTGCTAAGTTGCTGAGGCTAGCCTCAAACTTGTGATCCTCCTGTCTCAGCCACTGGGATTACAGGTGGGATTACCATGCCTGCCCTTTAATTTTATTACTCCTCAAGGCCTTTAGAATACTAGTTTTATTTTATGTTCATTTATTGCTATTGTTGCTATTCTTTTGCAGGGGAAGACTTGTAGGGGAGAGGGAGTACCTTCTCCTGGACCTTAGAAAAACAGAATAGTAATAGGAGCCAATACTCATCAAGCACTTACTAAGTCCAGATGCTGTGTTAAATAGTGAACATGTAATGTCATTTAATCTTCAAAACTCTCTCCAGTTATGGGTAGGTCCTATTTTTATTATCATCATCATTTTATATTTATACACACACACACACACACACACACACACACACACACACACACACACACTATAATCAATGAGAAAACCAAGGCTTTCAGAGATCAAATTACTAAGCCTATGTCAAAAAGCCAGCAAAGAGAAGAAGGCATGGTGGCACATGTCTGTAATCTCAGTGGCTTGGGAGGCTGAGGCAGGAGGATTGTATGTTCAAGTCCAGCCTGGTCAATTTAGCAAGACCCTATCACCCTTTTTAAATTGTGGAAAAGGGTTGGGGATGTGGCGAACTGGTAGAATGCTCCTGAGTTCAATTCCTAACACCACAAAAAAGAAAATACCATAAGACCCAGTAAATGGTAGAAAAACTCTGGGAAACCCCAGAACCCATACTCCCAACCACTATGCTAGGTAGGCATTAAGTCTGAAATGAATTCAAAAAGAAAAGAATTGGCTGTCTCTCCCTCTAAAAGATGGCCCACGTTCTCCCATGAATGTACATCTGCTTTCTTAAATAAGTGTGTCTCTTAAAAAAAAAAGTTTTTTTTTGCTTGATTAAATTAAAACACACGTATTCATTTTAAAAGTTCAGATAAAGATAATACATGAATAATGAAGAAAATACCATCTATAACTCAAGCTGGTTTATATTCTTTCAGGCTTTTTTTAAATAAGCAGAAGTACTTTAATTTTATTTGTTTATTTTTGTGGTACTGGAGATTGAAAACAGAGGCACTCTGTTACTGAGCTATAATCCCAGCCCTTTTCTATTTTTTATTTTGAGACAGGGTCCCACTAAATGTAAGGCTAGCCTTATACTTACACAAGTGTTCGTTGTTGTTTGGTACCAGGGATTGAACCCAGGGGTACTTAACCACAAAGCCACATCTCTAGCCCTTTCATTTATTTATTTTTTATTTTGAAACAGGATCTCACTAAGTTGCTGACTCTGGCTTTAAACTTGCCATCCTCCTGCCTCAGCCTCCCCAGTTGCTGGGATTACAGGTGTGCACCACTGTGCTTATGTAAGAAGTAGGTTTTTTTAAATGAAATTATGAAATCATTAATCACTAACAGCCATTTTTTTAACGTAATATATTTGCAACTTTTTTTTTTTTTTTAAATATTTTTTTAGTTATAGATGGACACAATGTCTTTATTTTATTACTTTGTATGTGGTGCTGAGGATCGAACCCAGGGCCTCACGCATGCGAGGCAAGCGCTCTACCACTGAGCTACAATCCCAGCCCCTATATTTGTAACTTTTATTTTCTGGTGCTAGGGACTGAACCCAGGACCTCACGACTGCTAGGCAAGTGCTCTACTGTTGAGCTACATCCCCACCTCCTTGCCTAATATATTATAGCAACTCATACACACACACATATTTTTCTAATGCCTACATAATAATCCATTGTTGGATACACCAAATTCAACTATTTATGAATTGTGTTGAAATAAAGATTAGAATTCAGTAGATCTGAGATAGTGCTAAAAATAAGCTTTCATTTTATTTTGGATGGTACTGAAAATTAAACCTGGGGTGCTCTACCAATGAGCTACATTCCCAGCCCTTTTTTAATTTTTATTTTGAGACAGGGCCCGTAGAAGTGGACAACTGGTCATTGGGGCCTTGCCCACAAGTCAACTGCTCAATTGCATCCACCACCAGGACTGTTTGGGGTGCAGCTAGGTAGTCATGCCAGGCCGGTGAGATGAGGGAGACACAGAGTGGGATCAAGTTTGGGCCTCCCACCTTGAATGACAGGCACCAACCCCAGTTACTACAATTGGGTCAGGGAAGGTAGGGCTCTACATCAGCATTTTGCTGCTTCTGCAATTATCATAGCAAGCTGAGTCCATACCACTGCTTTTTTTTTTTTTAATTTTTTAAAAATATTTTTTTAGTTGTAGATGGACACAATGTCTTTATTTTATTGCTTTGTATGTGGTGCTGAGGATCGAACCCAGGGCCTCATGCATGCAAGGCAAGCGCTCTGCCACTGAGCTACAATCCCAGCCCCCATACCACTGCTTCTATGTGACCATCAATTAGACTGAATCAATTCAACTGCTTCTGCAGTGGTAGTTGCTCCACAGTCCCCACCCAGTCACCTGCCACTTCTGCAGCTGCTACAGCAACCATCTCTATCACATTTGTCAAGGAGACATTAGTTTTAGAAGCATCTGTACAAGATACCAAGCAACTGTCCCAGACAACTTCACTTTGGCCTTAGCCACTCCAATGTCTCTGCCCACCTGCAGCCATTTCAGACATACCCACTCCAGTCCTTGAGGAGGTGACTCATGACAGCCAAGGCAGGCCAGTCCAGCATACTTCCCCAGAGGGGCATGAGAGTGCAGAAGTCCACAATCAGCAAACAGAAGACTGTGCACATGTGGGCCTGCCCATCTGGTATATATGCAGCGTGGAGTCCATCTGGGAACCTCCATCCAGGACACTGTTCTCCCTTATGCTGCAGCACAATCCAAATAAAGCCTCTTTCAGATAATTTTATTTTGCCCATTCATGGTTTTTATCTCAGATTGAACAGGCTAAGCTGATTGCATTAAGAACTGGAAAGAGGGGCTGGGACTGTAGCTCAGCAGTAGAGCGCTTGCCTCGCATGCATGGGGCCCTGGGTTCGATCCTCAGTACCACATACAAAGCAATAAAAAAATAAAGATATTAAAAAAAAAAAAAAAAAAAAAGAACTGGAAAGAGCCGGGTGCAGTGACACACACCTGTAATCCCAGCACTTTGGGAGGCTGAGACAGGAGAATCGCGAGTTCAAAGCCAGCCTCAGCAATGGCAAGGCACTAAGCAACTCAGTGAGACCCTGTGTCTACATAAAACACAAAAATAGGGCTGGAGATGTGGCTCAGTGGTTGAGTACCCCTGAGTTCAATCCCTGGTGCAAAAAAAAACAAAACAAAACTGGAAAGGACAGCTAGCACTAAGAATGGCTGGCAGCCAAAGAGCTTCTGAGAACAGCTAAAGAGTTGCTGGGAGCTACTAGCTCCAGCTGCCAAGAGCTGCTAGGAGAGTTAGTGAAAATGGCTAGGAGAGCTGCTTGCACCATGAGCTGAGAGCCACTGGCACCATAGATTAGAGCTGCTAACACTAAAAGAGCTGCACTTTGCTTTTTTGTAATTTCTTTTCTTTTTTTTTTTTTGGTACCGGGGATTGAACTCAGGGATACTCAACCACTGAGCCACATCCCCAGCCCTATTTTGTGTTTTATGTAGAGACAGGGTCTCACTGAGTTGCTTAGCGCCTCGCTGTTGCTGAGGCTGGCTTTGAACTCGCGATTCTCCTGCCTTAGCCTCCCAAAGTGCTAGGATTACAGGCGTGCACCACAGTGCCCAGCTCCTTTTTGTGATTTCTATCCAGACTGAGCAGAAAAACCCCAAGCTGACTGGTAAAAGCAGCACCAGCAATCAGATCATCTAAAAGGAACTCAAACATATTAAGCCTATTATTTTGATCTTCTCCACATAAAGTCATAGAAAGTACAACAGCAGAAATGAACTTAAGTTGTTCCTTACAGATTTCTGCTGTGATAAGAGTATAAAAAGCTAGTATTTTAAACCCTCCTTTTTGTTACTTTTATAGAACAGAAGCCCGAAAAACCCTGCACAATTCTTTTTTAATTTTTTTGTAGTTGTGTATGAACAGAATGACTTTATTAGTTTTTATTTTATGTGGTGCTGAGGATCGAACCCAGTGCCTCACACATGCTAGACAAGCGCTCTACCACTGAGCTACAGCCCGAGCACCCCCTGCACAATTCTTTTTTTTTTTTTAAAACATTTTTGTAGTTGTTGATGAATCTTTATTTTGTTCATTTACTATTCATAGGTGGTGCTGAGGATCGAACCCAGTGCCTTATGCATGCTAGGCAAGTGCTCTACTACTGAGCTACAGCCCCAGTCCCCCTGCACAATTCTTTTTTTTTAAATATTTTTTTTAAAGTATTTTCTTTTTTTTAGCTGTAGATGGACATAATGTCTTTATTTTATTGCTTTGTATGTGGTGCTGACGATCGAACCCAGGACCTCACGCATGCGAGGCAAGCGCTCTACCGCTGAGCTACAATCCCAGCCCCCCCTGCACAATTCTTAAAGAAGGAAACTGGCATGCATTTTTTGAATTGAGAGTCTGCTTATTAAAAATACTGGATATGAAGAATGACGACTCGAGCTTGCATTCGTATCCACCGTACTACACTGCCTCTAGAATTTAGTCCACATCCAAACTTTGTAGAGTACAGCTCTAACACTGTCAAGGTCCCATAATGAGATGATGAATCAATGAGGAGTAATCAGAAGGAAATTTTTCATCAAAGAGTTTAGAATGAATAAGGTCTGATTCCACTCATTCAAGCAAAAAATCAAGGACTATTTCTTATTTGATTTCATGTTTTCAGGCCTGGTATACTACAGGTACTCAAGGTTATTTTGTATAAGAGAATCACACCTTACTCTGTGCAACCTACAAATAGAGAAAGAAGGAGAAAGAAGGAGGGATTTTGGTTCCTAAAGGATATAGAAGAAGGAACTAGGTGCCATACAATGTTAGATAGGTCAGCAAATGGGAGACTTTCAAATGCTGAACTGATGGCTAAACCTTGTTCCTTCCCACCAAATTTCTAGAGTGATTATTCAAACTCTAGTGCACATGTTGAGAAAATGGTCAGATGCAGGAAACAGGAAGAAGAGTAAAAAACTAGGATAAAACACAAAAAGTAGGCTTATAAAATGTAAAAACTGAAAGGAATTATTAAGATCATTAAGCTGATTGCTTTTATTTAACTGAAACAGGCCAAAAGATGTGAAGTGATTTGACAAAGGCTGCTCATAGTTAGCAATGTTGGCATTATACTCCAAGACTAGTACTTTGCTACCACACACTACTCTTTCAGTCAATTATTCCTAAGGTCCCTTCAAAGTCCTCTAATAATAATAGCTAATATATGAGTGCTTCATATTTGCCATGTATTAACCTAAGAGCTTTACTTGTCTTAATTAATTTAATTATCTTTTTGACCACCCCTAAGCAATTATCATTACCACTTTTAAAATGAAGACAAACTGGAGGAGGTGGCGTACGCCTGTAATCCCTGTGGCTCAGGAGGCTGAAGTGAGAGGATCACAAGTTCAAAGCCAGCCTCAGCAACAGCAAGGTACTAAACAATTCAGTAAGACACTGTCTTTAAATAAAACACAAAATAGGGCTGGGGATGTGGCTCAGTGGTTGAGTGTCCCTGAGTTCAATACCTGGTACCCCCTCAAAAAAATGAAGACACAAAACAGGCACAGTGGCATACATCTATAATCCCAGTAATTTTGGAGGCTGAGGCAGGAGGATCACAGGTTTGAGACTAGCCTGAACAACTCAGCAAGGCCCTATCTCAAAACAAAACAAAACAAAAGGCCTAGGCACTGTGGTACGTGACCGTAATCCCAGCCTCTCTGGAGTCTCAGGCAGGAGGATCACAAGTTCAAAGTCAGTCTCAGCAACTTAGCTAAGGCACTTAGCAACTCAGCATAACCCTGTCTCTAATAAAATATTTAAAAAAGGGCTGGGGATGTGGCTCAGTGGTTAAGCACCCCTGGATTCAATCCGCAGACCAAAAAAAAAAAAAGGGCTAGAGACATAGCTTAGAGGTAAAGTACTCTGGGTTCAAACTCCAATCACACACACACAAGACATAAGAGAAGCTAAGTAACCTGCTCAAAATTTTAAAAAACTATGAATGATACCAGAGGGAGTCAAATCATATTAATGAACATCTTTCCTCCCTTCTAGATTTTCAAATTCTTGAAAGCATGCTCTTGTCCTGCACATCATCATATCCTTTTTCCCCAAATCTCTAGTGCCTAGCACCATGTGAGAAAGACACATCTAACTGTATAACTGTCTGCTAAAATTAAAATACTGGAGTTAAAGGAATAGCTCAGTGGTAGACAGCTTGCCTGGCATGTATGAGACTCTTGGTTTGATTCCCAGCACTGCCTACTTTTTGTGTTTTAAAATAAACAATAAATAAAAATAAAAGTATGTAATTTTGCCCTATTAATTGTTAATTAATTCATCAATTCAGTACAAGAATGTTTACATGTAATGGTCTGTGCTTTACAAACCTATTTAAAGCCCTGAAACAACTCTACAAAATATCTCAATATTTTATAGGAATAAAGTAACTTGTCCAAATCACATGGCTAGAAAGAGACAAATTTTGGGCCATTCCAAGGGCCACATCAACGAAGTCACCTTTTTTTTGTTGTTTTTTAAAAAATATTTTTAGTTGTAGATGGACACGATACCTTTATTTTATTTATTTTTATGTGGTGCTGAGGATCGAACCCAGGGCCTCGCACATGCTAGGCAAGCGCTCTACCACTGAGTCACCACTCTAGCCCCACTAAGTTACCTTTTAAACACAGTCCCTGTCCTCAAACATTTCCTAGTCTGACAAGGATGACGTCAAATTATAATTCAGTGAAGTAGGTACTAAAGTGATAGTGAAGAAGACAGGGAAGGAGGGAGTTTCAAAGATAGCAACTGAGTAGGCCTTTAGGATAAATGGAAGTCATCTAATAGAGAATATTGTTCCTAAATCTCATTAGAACCCTAATTGATTCACCTCTATTTTCCTCCCAATCTATCTTAGATTCCATAGCCCCATCACTTCAACAATACCCTGAACTCTTTAACTCTGTTTTTATAGCTTACCTATCTGGCAATATCCCTACTATAGTTGCAGACACAGTATCCACTGTAGCTCTAGGTTAAGTAGAGAGGAATTTACCACAGGTATTACCAAAATTATTGGAAGCATTATAGTAACAGGCTTTGGCAGAATATCCAAAAACAATTTCCAACCCAGAAAATAACAATGCTTTTGCCATGATTAAGGTTATGGCGGGCTGGGGTTGTAGCTCAGTGGCAGAGCGCTTGCCTCGCACATGTGAGGCACTGGGTTCAATCCTCAGAGCCACATAAAAATAAATAAAATAAAGGTATTGTGTCCAACTAAAAATATTTTTTAAAAAAAGAAGGTTGTGGGGCTGGGGTTGTAGCTCAGTGGTAGAGCACTTGCCTAGCATGTGTGAGGCACTGGGTTCAATTCTCAGCACCACATAAAAATAAATAAATAAAAATAAAGGCTCATCCACAATTAAAAAATATATATATACATATATATATGTGTGGGTGTGTATACATACATGTGTGTATGGGTGCATATATATATATAAACATCGTTATGGCTGGGTACAGTGGCACATGCCTGTAATCCCAGCAGCTCTGGAGGCTGAGACAGGAGGACCCCAAGTTCAAAGCCAGCCTCAGCAATGGCGAGGTGCTAAGCAACTCAGTGAGACCCTGTCTCTAAATAAAATTCAATATAAGGCTGGGGATGTGGCTCAGTGGTTGAATGCCCCTGAGTTCAATCCCTAGTACCCGCCCCACCCTCCAAAAAAGTTATGGCTCCACAAGAAAGAGAAGTTAGGTCTGGGAATGTAGCTCAGTAGCAGAGCGCTTGCATTGCACGTGTGAAGCACTGGGTTTGATCCTCAGCACCACATAAAAATAAATCAATAAAATAAAGGTATTGTGTCCATCTACAACTAAAAACAAAAATTAAAAATAAAAAGAATGGGAAGTTATATTCCATGTATGTATAATGTCAAAATATACTCTACTGCCATGTATATGTAAAAAGAACAAATTAAAAAAGGAGAAGGTGGTTATGGCTATGACTGCAGAAAGTTACCAAACCAGGAAGCTGCTGACTAGAGAATCTCACTGACACTGCCATCTTTGTCAGCAAAACTGGGTGCCTCATACCTTCTTTCTCTTTGCATTTAACTCAGTTCCAAATTAAATTCCCGTCTTAAGTACAAGGGAGTCTAGGAAACAGTTTTTAGCTTTCTAGCTCCTTCTATAAGAGATGGCACTAGAGGTTAGAATGTGCATTGAAAAGTCAAGTCCATAGTCCTTGCCGTATGTAGATAGGTTTTCTCCATGCATGCACTAAACAGTCTGATATACTGGAAAATTTTGATTTCCAACCTCAAATAGGCCCTTAACTCTGCCCAGCAATCCTACATTTCTCTAGTAAGCTCATTATCCCATACTCCACAATGACTTTCAAATCTGCAATATTCACAAATTTCTGATCTTCTCTAAGTATATGATCCCACTTCCTCCTTTACAGAGAAAATAAAAGCCATGAGACAAGGAACTCACTTTTTGAATACCAAACATACAACCTGTATCTATAGTCTTTACTTCCTTCTTCCCTTCTGTTAAATGAAGAAACTGTCCATCTTCCTCAAACTGATCCCTCTACCTATACATTGGGTCCCACCCATTACCATTCTCAGAAATCTTATACCATCAGTGACCCAATTTCTCTCTTGTATATCCAACTTCTCTACTGCTTTCTCAATTAGATCCTTGATAACTCTCATCCTCTTCAGCTACAAGATTCTCTCCTTTTTACAGTTATATCTATAAAAAATACTATCCAGGAGTTTCTAACACAGACCATTTCATTTGTTCCTGAGACATTCTTTGGGTCCTCCTCTCTATTTCCTCCTCTTCCATTTCTCCTGTTGGTTCTCTCATTTGTTCTTTGCCATGCTGGAAAAATTCAAGGTTCTTAGTTGACTTTACCCACACCCATGGTTCAGTTTTCACATATACGCAAATTATTTTCAGATTTATATTTCCAACACAAATCTTTATGCTGAGAAGCAAAGATTTATTTCAAACCTTACAAAACAGTAGGCAAATTATTCCCAAATTTATATTTCCAACACAAATCTCTATTTTGAGCCACAGGTTTATTTCAAACTATCTCCTGGATATCATCAATGACCTCCCCACAAAAACCACAACAGACAAAAAACTGGTTTCAGAGCCAGGCACAGTGGCACATGCCTGTAATCCCAGCACTTTGGGAGGCTGAGACAGGAGAATCTCGAGTTCAAAGCCAGCCTCAGCAATGGTGAGGTGCTAAGCAACTCAGTGAGACTCCGTCTCGAAATAAAACACAAAATAGGGTTGAGGATGTGGCTCAGTGGTCGAGTGCCCCTGAGTTCAATCCCTGGTACCAAAACACAAAACAAAACAAAAAAAATTGGTGTCACCCAGGCAGAAGCACATGACTATAATCACAGCAACCTGGGAGGCTGAGGCAGGAGGTCACTAAGTTCGAGGCCAGCCTCAGCAACTTAGAGGGATGTAACTCAGCAACTTAGAAGAACGCCCCTGGGTTCAATTCCCAGTACCAAAAACAAACAAAACTCATCTCTAGTCATCTTCTAGTGTTCCCTATCTCAGGGAATACTACAATTATATACTGCATATGTCAGAAACCTAGAAGCTATCTTTCCCTGTTTACTCTGAATCCAATCCATCACCAAATCAATCTCATCCACTTACCGGCTATGTACCTCATGAACCTAATTTTCTGCAGTTCCATCTCAGTCCTGTTGACGTTTCTGACCAAAATCACTGCATACTCTAAGTGATCCATCTGTATCCACTTGGGCTCCCTTCACCCCAACCCGTTCACACCCTTAAGCCCCACTCCCCAGGGGAGGGAAAACTCTCCCTTTAGAAGTAGAAGCTACAAATTCCTGCAAGGCCTAATCTCTACCACCTCCAGCTTCATCTTGTACCATACTCCCCTTCAATTTCTTTATACCAGCCACACTGGCTCTTTGTTTTAATATTCCTCAACTGATACAGAACCTCTGTCCATGCTGTTCTGTATGGAATGCTCTGCCCTCCCCTCTTCCCGTGTAATTAGAATTCTATCATCAGATATCAGCTCAGGCATCTTTTCCTCAGAAAAGCCTTCTGCTTACTCCAGGCGCTAAAAGCATCAGGGATCTTTCTTGAGTAGCACTTCCATTTATTAGTGAGCTCACTGTTTAACACTGCAACCACCTGAAGATAGGGACCATGCTTGGTTCACAATGTATCCCCTAAGGCTCTGCACAAGAAATAGCAGTAGGGCGATTGAGGAGAAGACTTGGTTCCGGGGTACGAATCTCGCTCAATAAGGCTGTGCTCTGGAGGAGGATTTGGACATTTCCTTCATCGCTGTCTCTCTCAGGGTTGTACATTAGGCTCTAATAAATGACTGCAAAATCAGTGGCAGAAACAAACAAGACGGCCTCCTCAGCCAAAGGGAATCCCCAAGTAGGCTGAGAGACTGGCCTTTCTTCCAGAGAACGCCAGGCATAGGACTGGACACAGTAGGCGTCTGTCGAAGGCAACAGCCATCAAGGGCCAGCAGCAGCAGGGTCTCAGTCCCGCCGCTAGAGACCCCAAAGCTCTGCTCCTGCCGGCGAAGGGACTACTTATCAGAGCTGAGAACTCGTGAGCCCGCCTCCCCACCCTTGCAATCCGGGCCTTCAGCTGAGAATGGCAGGCTCAGGCCGCACAAGCCCGGTGTTGCCTCCAGATCCGAGGAGCCACTCACCCCTGGTCTCCCTCAAACTCACTTGGCGTCAGCTCCAGGTCTCCTAGCCGCCTTACGTCCTCAAACGCCAAACCCAGTCAGAGCGTTCCCACCCACAAGACCCAGCGCGCTTAGGAGGGACGTCAGCTCCTTCCACCAATCCTGGAATGGGGTTCTCGTGACGTCAGAAAAATGTGGCCAATAACAAGATAGTATCCAGAGGGCGGTGCAAGAGGAGAATATTGAAAGCCGATTGGCTTTTCCAAACCGGAAGTTCTGGAGGAAGGACTAAACCCGAGCCAATCGCAGGCCGCCCGAAGTTGTCGGCGCGGTCTGTAGCGGCGCTGAGGATAGCAGGTACCGCCATGATAGAACAGCAGAAGCGTAAGGGCCCGGAGTTGCCGCTGGTCCCAGTCAAGCGGCAGCGGCATGAGTTACTGTTGGGAGCAGCGGGATCGGGCCCCGGGGCCGGGCAGCAGCAGGGGACGCCGGGAGCTTTGCTGCAAGCGGTAAGTGAAGAGGAAGGCGGCCATCAGCCCTCAGCTCATCTCCGTCTCCTAGCGCTGGTACCTGATGATCCCGCACTGCGGGGCGAGAATATACCTGAAGTTAAAACAGATAAAGACAATAAAAGCGTCGCGTAGATGCTCCGGATATGTTTCCCTGTGTGAAGCACTTTTTCAACCTTTCGACCGCCCTGTGAGGTAGCATTGAAATTAGTTTAAAAACCTTGGGCTCACAATCAGGGCCCGGACTTCTGCCTCCTAAATATTCCAGGAATCCAGCATAAAAGTAAACATTCAGAAAAGTTTGTAGAATGGACGAATGAATAGTGAAGGGAAATGAATGATGTTGTCTCGCTTTGGGATTTGGAGCAAGTGGCTTTTCCGTTTATTTCTCTGCGCTAGTGTTATTAACAGCAACTGAATAAACACTACCTAACATTCATTGATCCTTGTACTAAATGTTTTGTATGTGAAGTCTACATTAGTCTTGGTAATAGCATAAGAGTTAGAAACTGTTACTTTCCCATTTTGGAAGTGAGAAAACAAACCCTTATCAAATAAGCAATGGATTTTTGAATTGGAATCTATACTCCTAACTGCATTTCTTGTCAAACACAGATGAGCACACTTCTCTTACTATGCTAATAGGCTCAAACGAGGAAATACATGTGCCCTCTTCTCTCAGCTTCTCAATCAGCCTGTCAGCAAATCCTGCTGGCATGTCCTCAAAAAATCTCCATAAGCATAAGCCAGGTAGTGGCCTGTGTGCTTTGTAGTCCCAGCTACTTGGGAGGCTTAGGGAGGAGGATTGCTTGAACCTAGGAGTTTGGGGCCAGCCTTAACAACATAGCAAGACCCTGTCTCAGAAAAGAAATCTAGATAAAAAATCTAGATAAAAAAAATCTAGATAATATACAGAATTACTGCCATTTTTTCCAGCTCCATCACTATCACTACCTCCTGGTCTCACATTTTGTTGTTACTAGGGATTGAATCCAGGGGTGCTTTACCACTGAGCTACATCCCCAACTCCATTTTATTAAATTGTTGTTAGAGCCTTGCCAAGTTGCTGGGCTAACCTTAAACTTGAGATCTTCCTGCTTCAGCCTCCTGAGATGGGATTACAGGCCTGAGTCAACTACTAGGCTCAAGTCAGTATTATCTCATCTGGGATTAAAGGGGCCTTATATTTCTGTTTTTATCCTTGTGTGGACAATGTATTATTAATCTAACAGCCAGTGGCATCCTTCTAAACATCAAATTATATTACTCTGTGTTGAAAATGTTCCAGGGACTTTGCATTTCATTCAGAGTAATCAAAATCCTTATTTCTACTGCAATGTTCAGGTGGGTATCAAAATAGAGGCATGAATTATGTGAGCAGAGCTGCCTTTTTCAAAATCATTTGAAATCCTCTTAATCATTTGCCTGATCTTTTCCCTTCATTCCCTACCCTGCAATTTTGCAGCTGCCTTTGTCCGTATGCAGTGGCTCCCTCATACTTCTTTTTTGTTTAGGGACCTCCAAGATGTTCCTCTCTTCAGGCCCCAATCATGCTGCTCTCAGGACATGAAGGAGAAGTTTACTGCTGCAAGTTTCATCCAAACGGATCCACCTTAGCATCTGCAGGATTTGACCGACTGATATGTAAGGCATAGTTTTTGAATCTGAAATAATTGCTCTCTCCCAAGTAGTGATTTAAAAACAAAAACAAAAGAAACTTTGAATGCACATAAGTTATCAGTCTAAATTAGCAACATAAACTGCATGGTGAACATGCTAAAATCAAAGCATAAAAATGTTCATCACTTGGGTGTAGAATTTGGAGTACATGTAGTAAATACAGAAAGAACTATTCTACTAGTTGGAAAAGTGAATTGGCTGTGGTTTGAGAACATATAAAGGCAGATCTTGAGCTAATTTAGCAAGACAACAATCTAGGTTTAACAGGTTAATGACGGTTATGAGGAATGAGAGAACTTTCCTTTCTCAAAGGTATGAGATCATCTTCTTGATACATATCCTGAATCTTAGCATATATAAAGGAAGGGGGGCATCCTAAAATAGTAATCAGATAATCTACCTGTACATCATTAGGTTCTGCTGTCAGATTCCTAGCTATTAATCAGGAATACCCGTTTTTGAAAAATAAGTAGAAAAATCAGACTGGGGCTGTAGCTCAGTGGTAGAGCACTTGCCTAGCATGCACCAACCATGGGTTGAATCCATAGTACTATTTAAAAAAACGGGGGTAGGGAATAAAAAAAAATCATTTTGAAGCAGGAAGTCAGCTGAGCACAGTTGTACGTGCCTGTAATCCCAACTACTAGGGATGTTGAAGCAGGAGATTTCAAGTTTGAGGCTAGTCTCAACAATTTAGACCCTAAGAAACTTAGCAAGAGTCTGTCTCAAAACATTTAAAGGGTTGAGGATGTAGCTCAACCTAAAGGGTGCTAAAGCACCCCTGGATGTAATCCTCAATACCAAAAAAGAAAAAGAAAAATTTTTTAAAGTATGAAGAAGGGAGTCTTGAGAGAAGGAAAAGAAAAATATTTTAAAGTATGAAGAAGGGAGTCTTGAGAGAAAGCAAGAGAGAACAACAAAATTATCTCACTTTTTTTTTCTTGTGGCTTCATTATATTTTTTTTTAATTTTTTTTAGTTGTTGATGGATCTTTATTTTATTCATTTATTATTTATATGTGGTGCTGAGGCTCGAACCCAGTGCCTCACGCATGCCAGGCAAGTGCTCTACCACTGAGCTACAGCCCCAGCCCCTTCATTATCTTATAATGAGACAATTATGAGATAAAATGAGTCCTTTGGCTTTTTTCTTTTAACTCTGCCTTGGATTGGGTTATATTTATCTTCACTGTCCCCACTTTTGTTTTGGTACCAGGATTGAACTTGGGCATACTCAACCAGTGAGCCACATCCCCAGCCCTATTTTGTGTTGTATATAGAGACAGGGTCTCACCAAGTTGCTTAGCGCCTCACCGTTGCTGAGGCTGGCTTTGTGGTACTGAGGATTGAACCCAGTGCCTCACACATGCTAGGCAAATGCTCTGTCACTGAGCTACAACCCAAGCCCTTCACTCCCCATTTTGATTTGAATGTTTTATTCCTGTGGTACTTATTCTTAACAGTAGCCAAGCATCTGGAAGACTTGGGGATCTTTGTAGAACTTCTATGATTATCAGTATTGATATGCTTAATTTCATCAAACCGTTTTGTTAGAAAAATGATTTTCATATCTATAGATACCTATCTATATATACACATATATATCTTATCTAGGTATATATTCCTTATCTAGGAATTCATAATAACACTCATCACAACTTCACTCCTTGCTAGATCATTCTCCCTGAAAATAAGAAGAATTTATTCTAGCATCCCACATGTAGTAGTTACTAAGTGTGGAATGAGGAAATATAGTACAATGTCATTGCCATGTGACCGTCAAGTTGTAGATTCCTAGGTTTTCTATATGTCTATCATTTTGCAGACTCAGAACAGATAAATAGACGTAGATATCGACTTTTTAAACTACAGGGAAGAAAATGAAAAGTTTCAAGAACTTTCTTTTTTTTATCTTATCAATTATAAAAGCATTGCCATTTTTATTTTAGTGTCAAGAAAATTGGTCCACTTTGTTGAACCTGTAGTATTCCAGGGGAGTATAATTTCAGACCTATTCTTCTGGTTAATTTACAACTTTTTTTTTTCCTGTGAATGTGTTTGTGTGTTACGTGGGAGATTGAATGCAGGAGCAACTCTTCCACTGAGATATATCTCTAGCCCTTTTTTATTTTGAGACAAAGTCTCACTTAATTGCTGAAGCCGACCTTAGCCTCCTAAGTGGCTGTGATTACAGGTGTGCACTATTGTGCCAAGCTGTATGTAACCTTTCACAGCCAGTAGTGTGTTTTCTTTTGCATGTTAATGCTCATAAAAGCCCTCTCTCCTTAACAGTGTTGTGGAATGTCTATGGTGACTGTGATAACTATGCTACATTGAAAGGACACAGTGGAGCAGTGATGGAACTGCATTATAACACAGATGGCAGGTGAGTTCTGCATAATGGACTGACAACTGCTTCTCATACTAATCTCTCAGAATCCTTTCACCTTTTGACCTTGAGTTAGCCTCTCTTGTGAAACCTTTCTGTCAAAAACTGCTACATTTTAGATAGCTACTTTCTTATCCTCATTACTGTTATCTATGTATGCAATTATAAACACACTGTCACTATCATCTAACATTAATAGTCCAGACAATTTGTTTTATTTTATGACACAAAGCAAAATATAATTATTTTAAAAATTTTTTTTAGTTGTAGATGGATGCAATATCTTTTTTTATTTATTTATTTTTATATGGTGCTGAGGATCAAACCTAGTGACTCACACATGTGAGGCAAGCGCTCTACCACTGAGCCACAGCCCCAGCCCCAAAATATAATTTTATCTGTAAAAATTAGCTACTTTTCCTGTAATCCCAGCACTTAGGGAGGCTGAGACAGGAGAATTGCGAGTTCAAAGCCAGCCTCAGCAACGGCGAGGCGCTAAACAACTCAGTGAGACCCTGTCTCTACATAAAACACAAAAAAATAGGGTTGAGGATGTGGCTCAGTGGTCGAGTGCCCCTGAATTCAATCCCCGGTACCAAAAAAAAAAAAAAAATTAGCTACTTTTATTATGAAAATAATAAAATACAATTTTGAGAAGCCAAAAACAGCAGACAGATTTTTTTTTTAAAGTGTGTGTTCCTAGCTGGGCACAGCAGTGCATGCCTGTAATCCCAGCACTTTGGGAGGCTGAGACAGGAGAATCACAAGTTCAAAGCCAGCCTCAGCAACAGCAAAGTGCTAAGCAGCTCAATGAGACCCTGTCTCTACATAAAACACAAAATAGGGCTGGGGATGTGGCTCACTGTTCAAGTACCCGTGAGTTCCATCCCTAGTACCTAAAAAAATAAAATGTGTGTTCCTGCCATGCAAAGATAGTCACTATTAATATTATATTTTTTTAAAGCATTTTCCTATCCAAATTGTTTACTTTTGCTTGGTGTGTTGGTGCATATCTGTAATGCCAGCTACTTGGGAAGTTGAGGCAGGATGATCACAGTTTTGGTTTTTTGTTTTGTTTTGTTTTTAATTTTTTTTAGTTGTAGATGGACACAATATCTTTATTTTATTTATTTTTGTGTGGTGCTGAGGATCTAAGCCAGTGCCTCACGCATGCAAGGCAAGCGCTCTACCACTGAGCCACAATCCCAGCTTGGATTATCACAGTTTTGAGGCCAGCCTGGACACCTTAGCAAGACTCTGACCCAAAATAAAAAGAGTTGGGAATATAACTCAGTAGTAAAGCACTCCTGAATTCGAAGTTCAATCACACACATGTGTAGTTTTGATATATTAGAGATATGTGGTATTTATTTATTTATTGGTATCAGAGATTGAACCCAGGGATGCTTACCTACATCTCCAACCTGTTTTTTATTTTTTATTTTGAAACAGGTCTCATTAAGGGCCTCACTAAGTTGCTGAGGCTGGCTTTGAACTTGTGATCCTCTGCTTCAGCCACCCGAGACACTGGGATTATAGGCCTGTGCCACCATGCCCAGTTTGTACAATCTTATTACTGATTTTTTCCCCTAATATTGTTCACTTAAGTTCTTTTATCATAAATGTTACAACTGCATGCTTTTAGAATATCTGTAGATAATATAGAAATTTGGTTATAAAGGTTTGGTAGGAGCCAGCCTCAGCAATGGCGAGGCACTAAGCAACTCAGTGAGACCCTGTCTCTACATAAAAACACAAAATAGGGCTGGGGATGTGGCTCAGTGGTCGAGTACCCCTGAGTTCAATCCCCAGTACCAAAAAAAAAAGTTTGGTAGGTATTTTGGTGAATGTTGATGTATTTTACATTTCTGACCTCTTAGTATCTTGGGATACCCCATCTACTAGTGTATAGTATTGTGTATTTTAAGTAAAAATGTGTTCTAAAATCAGGCTTAATTTAAAATTAATCCTTAGAGAAAAAATAAAAACTTCAGTTTTTAGAGAAAGGATTGGAGTTACTCAGATCAAGAATTACTGCTTTTTTTCTTACCTCTATTGCAGCAGAGTGATCAAACATTTGCAAGTGAAAGGATGTCTTATCTGTAACAGATATCACAAAGGAGAAAAATCTGCTGTAATAGGCATGTGATATATCATGAGGACTCAGAAGGAAACTCTTTTTTTTAATACATATTTTTCAGTTGTGGACGAACCTTTATTTTTACTTATTTATTTGTATGAGCTTGCTGAGACTCAAACCCAGTGCCTCACACATGCTAGGCAAGTGCTCTACCACTGAGCCACAACCCCAGCCTAGAAACGTTTTTAAACTTCATTGAGTATAAGGATTTCTATAAGTAGTGTAAGCCATACCAAAAATGACAACAGTCACAGGAGAAATGCAGGAACTCTGGATGCAGCAGCGGGGAGGAGGGAGGAAGGAAAGGGAAACGGGAATAGTAATGATGATTGATCGAATGGGTCATTACTACCCCTGGTGCATGTATGAAGACACAAATAGTGTGACTCTTTATGATTTGCAACCAGAGAAATGGAAAAACTGAGCTCTGTTTATGTACTATGACTTGAAATGCATTTAAATAAAA
>CM053400.1:20299406-20327521 GCA_028644305.1 Xerus rutilus | reverse complement strand
ACTCTGGATGCAGCAGCGGGGAGGAGGGAGGAAGGAAAGGGAAACGGGAATAGTAATGATGATTGATCGAATGGGTCATTACTACCCCTGGTGCATGTATGAAGACACAAATAGTGTGACTCTTTATGATTTGCAACCAGAGAAATGGAAAAACTGAGCTCTGTTTATGTACTATGACTTGAAATGCATTTAAATAAAATAAATAAATAAATAAAAAAGAATGAAATAAAAAAAAATAATAATAAAAAGAATATGTTTTAATAAAAGATAAAATCAGACCACAAAAAAAAAAAAAAAAATGACAACAGTTAGTGATCTGGAAGAATCTGTCTGATTTTGACAAGTGGGAAAGACATTATTAATGTTGGTCTCCACTTATTTCTTTTGTTTTTCCTCTTCTAGTATGCTCTTCTCAGCATCCACAGATAAAACTGTGGCAGTATGGGACAGTGAAACAGGAGAAAGGGTTAAAAGGTTGAAGGGACATACTTCCTTTGTGAATTCCTGTTATCCAGCCAGGCGGGGCCCCCAACTTGTCTGCACTGGCAGTGATGATGGTACCGTAAAGGTATGTATTCTTAGTCTGTATGACCCTTATTTTGCCTTCCCACCTGTGCTGCACCCTCCTTTGCAAAACAGTTTTAGTAATCAGTTTCCAAAACAGACCCTTGAAATTTTTTCCCATTTAAAATAATAGGCGCTGTTTTAATTACCCTTACTACTCTACAGAATAATATTAGAACCATAGAATAAATTACTACATGGAACAAAGTGGACCATGTGGATCTGATTCTTGGCTTAGCTGTTATTTGTGTGACCTTGAGCGGTTCACTTTTTTTTTTTGTAGATGAATACAATACCTTTATTTTATCTATCTATTTTTATGTGGTACTGAGGATCGAACCCACTGCCTCACACATGCTAGGCAAGTGCTCTACCACTGAGCCACAACCCCAGCCCAGCAATTCACTTTTCTGAGGCTTGGGTTTTTTTTTTTTTTTTTTGCATTGATTTTATTCCTGTGCCATAAGATTTTGTTTATTTTGTTTCTTCTCGAATATCTTTTTCTTCTGTGCAACTTCCTCTTCTGGTTTAGGAACAATTTGTTCCTTTTCAGTGAGGATCATCTCAATGTGACAGGGGGAACTCATGTATGGGTTAATCTGAACATGAGTTGTGTAAGTACGGCAGCACATCTTGGGTACTTTGTTCATCTGGATGTTCAATGACCAGAGAATCTATGTCTAAACCTTTAAGTTCAGCATTACTCTCTGCATTTTTAAGCATATGCAGCAAAAATTCAATTTTTGGGCCACCAACCCTGTGTTCAGCCCTACTGTTTGGCTTGGGCACACCTCCCAACTCCCCCTTTGTAGTACGAGAATGGCATGCATTACTACATTGCTTCTTTTTGGGAGGTGCTAGTGGGTACCAGGGATAGAACTCAGGGGCACTCAACTACTGAGCCAAGCCTCATCCCCAGCCCTATTTTGTGTTTTATGTAGAGACAGGATCTCACTGAGTTGCTTAGCACCTCACCATTGCTGAGGCTGGCTTTCAACTCCTGATTCTCCTGCCTCAGCCCCCTGAGCTGCTGGGATTACAGGCATGCACTAGCACTCCGGGCACACACATTGCTTCTTTACAGTGTCATCTTTCAGGTACTTGGTGGCATTTCAGATCTGCATACCCCTGATGGCCTGCACAGTTTCATGGGTATTCTCAAAGTAAACACAAAGATTTGAACGTCTTGATTTGTGTGATTTTGTGGGGTTTTGTGGGTCAAGAGAGTAGAGGACCATTTTCACAGATCACCTCAGGCCGCTTACAGGAAGAGGAAGAACCAAGACTCGGTTTCTTAAATCTTTGGTAATATAAATGTCTTACAAGGTTATTGTGAAATTACAGACATTTATAAAAAGCCTTGCGGTGGCGCAAGCCTGTAATCTCAGCACTTTGGGAGGCTGAGACAGGAGAATCGCGAGTTCAAAGCCAGCCTCAGCAATGGCGAGGTGCTAAGCAACTCAGTGAGACCTTGTCTCTACATAAAACACAAAATAGGGCTGGGGATGTGGCTCAGTGGTCGAGTGCCCTTGAGTTCAATCTCCAGTACCAAAAAAAAAAAAGCCTAGTAAATGGTTTTAGTAGCCCGGGATGGGAACTTAAAGGTCACTTGGTCCAAAAGTTTCCCACCCATCTGTATGTATATTAGAACCTGTTAAACTACCTAAAGATTCTGGTTCAGTGGCTCTGGAATGGGAATCAGAATTTTTAAGGTGTTCTTCAAGTGATTTCTTACAGAGGATCTGACATTATAGGAGCCACTGATCTCATCCATCATCATCATTTTACAAATGAAGAAAATGAGACCTAGAAACATCAATTTGTGTCAAAGATATACAAGGACACACTGCTTCATAGTTCCTGGGGGGGCCCTTCTTCTTTGCACTGTTTGACTCTGTTGGAGTTTAATGACTAAACGGGGGAACTTTGAAGGCATACACCTGCAAAACAACCCTAACCCTTTGATTATTTATTTTTACTTTTTTTTCCCCTTGAACCCAAGGTCTCAAATGCTAAGCAAACACTTGGTGTACCCTTGATGCTTGACTAAAGGAAACTGTGGCTTAGGACTAGTTTCTAAGCCCAGAGCTGTTGGATAGGTATATGTTTGTTTACCACTGAGCTATATCCTCAACCCTTTTTACTTTTCATTTTAAGACAGAGTCTCGGGCTGGGGCTGTAGCTCAGTGGTAGAGCGCTTGCCTAGCGTGCGTGAGGCACTGGGTTCGATCCTCAGCACCACAAACAATAAATCAGTAAAATAAATATCCATCAACAACTAAAAAAAATTTAAAAAAAAAAAGAGTCTCACTATATGGTCCAAGCTGGCCTCAAACTTGGGATTTTCTGCCTCACTCTCCTGAGACACTAGGATTACAGGGGTATGCCAGTTGAAGAGTCTTAACAGTGGTTATTTGCTAATTGGCATTGCAGAACACAGGAAGAAATGGAAATGCCCTAAGAAATTTTGTTGACAAACATTGAATGCCTTCTGTAATAAATATCTAGGAACTTGTTTTTATGCATTCCCTTTTCTCTCAGTTTCTTTCATTTTTTCCCCCTTCTCATATTTATCTTTCTATCCTTTAGCTTTTTATTTTTCTAGTACTAGAAAAAGTTTTATGTCCTGTCTTCCTTTATTTTAGGTTCTTTTTTTAATTGAACATGAATTGGAATCATTTTAACTTTATTACTCAAGGTAATGTTTTTGGTTTTTTTTTTTTTTGGTACTGGAGATTGAACTCAGGGGCACTTGACCACTGAGCCACATCCCCAGACCTATTTTGTGTTTTATGTAGAGACAGGGAAGGTAATGTTTTTTTTTTGTTTGTTTGTTTGTTTGTTTTTAAATCTTTTTTTTATTTTTTTAGCTGTAGATGGATACAATGTCTTTATTTTATTGCTTTGTATGTGGTGCTGAGGATCGAACCCAGGGCCTCACGCATGCGAGGCAAGCGCTCTACCGCTGAGCTATAATCCCAGCCCCAAGGTAATGTTTTTTAATGGACAATATGTCGTATCACTAAAGATGACTTTGTAATAGTTAACTTATTTTGAATTTTAGTATATTATTTGTATTTAAGGCATCATCAAACAACTTTTCTTAGTGGTTTATTATTTTATTGTATACTTTATAAAAACAAAAGCCTGAAGACACATTTCCCCAGTATTAGGAAGAGAGCTTATATCTTTTTTGTGCAGCCATCTTCTAAAGTAGGCCACATTGTTTACTTCTTTTCTCCCCTCAAATTTTTATATCCCAGCCACAAAAGTGGAGCTGCAAAGGGGTTATATAAATGAGATCGTCTTGCCCTTATTATAATGCAGACTCTTAAGGTGACTCAAGAACCATGAAAAAGAAACACCTAATGAAGATGTGGAATGTCTGATAGCTGTAACAAGGAGCTGTTATTAATTTGTTGAACTGGCACCTCCCTGACATAATGAGTTTGTAGGGACATGGGCACATGAATCGGTGCAACCGACATGGACTAGGTAGGTGATTGCTTTTACTTGTTTCCAGAAGGCACATGTCTTCTACACCCTTTCTTAAATAACTGAATACAAACTACGGGAGAATCCAGTATTTAGATTCCACCCACTCTGAGGTATTAAATGCATAAGGAAAAGATTAGTTATGTCCAAGTAGCATGCAATAAAAATATTTTTTAAACCAACATGGTTTTATGTGTTAGGATTTTTAGAAATCAAAATATTTATTCACATAATTTTAAAACTAAAGTCAAAGCTAATTATATTTTATGGTAATAATTTAGGCGCAGGTGATACGATTTTCACATGTATTTCCTTCAGAGAAAAGGCAGATTAGTTGTTCTTGAACAAGTTAGTGCCGCTCTACAAGAAGGAGACATTGTTTCTGGCATGCTTTGTTTCCGGTTCAGACATCTCAATTAGATGCTTTCTAAATGCTGCCATTCTCTTCCATTTGAAATTGGTAAGTTCTTTTGCAGATTCAGAAAACTTCAAATTTCTGGCAGCTTGAACAACTTTTCATATATACTTTTAGCTACTTATCAAGTTGGAAGGCTTTGTTGTTTTCTTTTACTAAGTTTGTAAGTATAAGAATAAAATGATTTATCTACGGGGAAAAAGTCACGTTGCTTTTTACTTGTCACAGTTCTTCACAGAACATAAAGGTTTCAGATAGTACTATGACTGAGCTACACACCCAACCCCTGGTTTTAGCATTCTTTCCCCTAATTAAAAAATAATAATAGTAAGCGAGGGCTGGGGGTATAGCTCAGTGGTCATGTCTGTGCTCAGCATGTTTGAGGCCCTGGGTTCAATCTATAGTGGCAAGGGAAAAAAAGTAAAATACAATATATGTATATAAAAATTGTTTCCTTTCCTGAACTCTTCAGTCCTAAAGCCATTATGTAGGCTAAAGCAAGGAAGGTGTTCTGATTGGAGCTGGGAATGGGCAGAAGTAGCCCAAATGAGGTGGGGAGAATATTCACACCATGAGGGGCAGTTCATTGTAGGGAGTTATTAAGAAGGGCATCCCTGCTTAGCTAGCTTAGTGCACTAATGTGAAAGAGTCATATACACATGGTGGTGGTGGTAGAGGGGGAGTGTGGCTGTCAGAACCTGAGCTCAAATTTTCAAGGCCTTGAATTCCAGGAGAAGAGGTTTGAACTTGATTCTTGAGCTAGAAGGGTTGGGGAGGGGACATGTTCTGTAGGGAAGGACACATTTGGACCATTTATCTGAGTAACCACCTAAGCCTTTTTAGTTCATGCTTCCATGAAGTAGGAACTACTTTTCATCCTAAGCCATGAGAATTGGGAGGAGAAGCATCTTGGCACTCTTCAGGTGCTACTTTTTGACCATAAAATTGAATTTAAGGGCTGGGGTTATGGCGCAGTGGTAGCGTGCTCACGTAGCATGCATGAGGCACTAGGTTCGATCCTCAGCACCACATAAAAATAAGATAAAGATATTCTGTCCACCTACAACTAAAAAATAAATATTGAAAAAAATTGAATTTAAGCCCATTAGATCTTTTCTAAAATACCATGGCATTCCTTTCTTTTCAATGACAATCCTTTAACACTTTAAATAATCACCTAACATTCCTTCTCTTCTGAATGAAATGAACTGTACTCTTAAAACATTTCCTTGTGGTTCATCTTCTCGAGTCTGTCAGTCATTTATTGAAACATCTCTGACCTCTTGCTGTATTATCCACACCTTAAAAATATACACCTATAAGCCTTTTTTAAATTATTCTTTTTTTTAAATATTTTTTTAGTTGTAGGTGGACAGAATATCTTTATTTTATTTTTATGTGGTGCTGAGGATCGAACCCAGTGCCTCACTTGTGCTAGGCGAGCACACTACCACTGCACATAACCCCAGCCCCAAATTATTATTTTTTAATGTGACTAAATTACCTGGTTGAGTACAGTTCTAAAGTTGTTATGACTTGTTTTTCTCTCTTCCTCCCCTATTATTTACATATCAAGTAGCTATTAAAAAAGAATGTGAGCCGGGCGCGGTGGCACATGCCTGTAATCCCAGCACTTTAGAAGACTGAGACAGGAGAATCGCAAGTTCAAAGCCAACCTCAGCAATGGCGAGGCTCTAAGCAACTCAGTGAGACCCTGTCTAAATAAAACACAAATAGGGCTGGGGGTGTGGCTCAGTGGTCAAGTGCCCCTAAGGTCAGTCCCAGGTACCAAAAAAAAAAAAGAACAAGAGATGTAGCTCAGTGTCAAAGTACCCCTTTGGTCAGTCCCCAGTACCAAAAAATAAATGAAGAAGTTTAGCCAAACATGGTTGCACACACCTGTAACCCCAGTGTCTCAGGTGGCTAAGACAGACAGATCACAAGTTCAAGGCCAGCCTCAGCAACTTAGTGAGGCCTTAAGAAATGTTTATTCAAATTCTCTGCCCCTTTACTGATTGGGCTTTGTGTATTTTTGTTTTTAAGTTAATAAGAATTCATTATTTTGGGGGCTGAGGCTGTAGCTCAGTGGCAGAGAGCTTGCCTAGCACATGTGAGGCACTAGGTCTGATCCTTAGCACCACATAGAGAAATAAATAAAATAAAGGCATTCTTTCCATATACAACTACAAAAAATTTTTTTTGAAAAAAGAGTTCATTGCCGGCATGGCGGTGCAAGCCTGTAATCCTAGCACTTTGGGAGGCTAAGACAGGAGAGTTGCGAGTTCAAAACCAGCCTTAGCAATGGCGAGGTGCTAAGCAACTCAGTGAGACCCTGTCTCTACATGAAACAAAATAGGGCTGGGGATGTGGCTCAGTGGTCAAGCACTCCAGAGTTCCATCCCCAGTACCAAAAAAAAGGGAAGAGAAGGTTTATTATTCTGGGGCTGTGTTGTAGCTCAGAGGTGGAGTGTTCACCTAGAACGTGTGAGAGCTCATTATTTAAGTCTCGTTTATCTAGTTTTGCATTTGTCACCTGTGCTTTTGATGTTGCATTTAAAAATTCATTGCCAAATCCAAAGTCACGAAGACCCCTGTGCTTTCTTCCAAGAATTTTTATAGTTTTATCTCTTACATTTAAACTTTGATCTATGTTGAGTTAAATTTTGCAAATCATGTGAAGTAGGGGGTCTGTCTGCCTTTTTCTTTTGTTTTTTCCTTTGGTGTTAGGGACCGAGCTCATCCTCACATTTGCTAGGCAACCACTGTATATCAGAGCCACACCCCCAGCCCTAGTTGTATTCTTTTCCATGTGGTTGTCCACTTGTCCCAGAAATATTTGTTATTTCTTTTTTCTTTTTTTTTTTGTTTTTTGTTTTTTGTTTTCTTCTTTTACATGTACTATATTCTATAGCATTGCATACTCACAATTTTTTTGTTGAAAACTATATATTTAAACATATGAAGTGACAACAATGGAAATTAGATTCTACTCAGAGTTTGTTGTTGTTGCTTATTGTAGTTATTGTTTGTTTAGTGATTTTTTAAAAACTATTTTGTAAGGTCTCTACTCTTCTGTGTAGCTACTGAAGTCTTTTTCCATAAGCATTCCAATAAGCTAGTAATTGGCACAGGTTTCCTTAATCATTTAGAATAACAAAAATTCTGCCAGTCTTTCCAGATTGGCTTTGTGTCTGTGTCAGAGCCTGCCTTCAACTCTGAGCTGGGAAGTTTGCAACTCCACATTGTCATTCACTTCTTGCTTGTACAGAGCCTGAAGGTCAGCTGGAGGCGAGAGCTTAGGGCCTTCTCAGATCCTCAGGAATATATGAGAGCTTTTCAGAGCACTTTTTTCCCACATTCTCCTTCCCTGTCCTTTCCTCCAATCTTTTTGGTTTGTCATTTGCCCTATTCCCTGCCCCAGGCAGCAGAGGGAAATGCATTTGCCTTTAAATATATATATATATATATATATACACACACACACACACATATATATATATTTTTTTTTTTTTGGTACTGGGGATTGAACTCAGGGGTGCTCGACCACTGAGCCACATCCCCAGCCCTATTTTGTGTTTTATGTAGAGACAGGGTCTCACTGAGTTGCTTAGCGCCTCGCCATTGCTGAGGCTGGCTTTGATCTCGCGATTCTCCTGTCTCAGCCTCCCTAAGTGCTGGGATTACAGGCTTGAGCCACCGCGCCCGGCTATATATATATTTTTTTTAGTACTGAGGACTGAACTCAGGGGCACTCGACCACTGAGCCACATCCCCAGCCCTATTTTGTGTTTTATGTAGAGACAGGCTCTCACTGAGTTGCTTAGCGCCTCGCCCTTGCTGAGGCTGGCTTTGAACTCGTGATTCTCCTGTCTCAGCTTCCCAAAGTGCAGGGATTACAAGCATGCGCCACTGTGCCCGGCTTGCCTTTAAACATTTTTTAAGAAGAGTTTCAGGTTACACAAAATGCAAAATACCTGTAAACTTTTTGAACCCATCCTTCAGAGAGCCACCAGGCATAGGCCTGTAATCCCAGTGACTTGAGGCTGAGGCAGGAGGATTGCAAGTTCGAAGCCAGCCTCAGCAACTTAGTGAGACCCTAAGCAACTTAGCGAGACCCTATCTCAAAAACTAAAAATGCTGGGGATGTGGCTTAGTGTTAAAGCATCCCTGAGTTCTATCTCCAGTGTCTAGAAAAAGAATCTGAACAGGGTACAATAGCTAAGGGATGCCAAGGCAGTAGGATCCTAAGAGTCCAAAAATACAAATGAAGTGATTTATTACTTATTTTTATGTAATTCTAATAATTTCTTTTTAATGGCTAAGAATCAGTATAAGCATTTTAAATGCTTTTTTTAAATTTAATTCCTAATGCATTTTGTTAAGATTTGAAAATGACCTCTATGTCCCTATTAGAGATGTGTCTGTCCACAGGTTCCTTGAATTTAGGAGTATACTGTGTGATTACTTTTTCCCCCCATACCCAAGATTGAACCCAGGGGCACTTAGCCACTAAATCACATACCTAGTTGTTTTTTGTATTTATTTAGAGACAGAGTCTCACTAAGTTGCTGAGGCTTGCTTTGAACTCCCAATCCTCCTGCCTCAGCCTCCCGAGCCACCGGGATTACAGGCATGTGCCACCACGCCCGCCTGTGTGCTTACTTCTTCAGAGTGACATTACTGATGATAGACTCATCTTTTCCTCTGCTTCAGCTTTGGGACATCCGGAAGAAAGCAGCCATCCAGACATTTCAGAACACTTACCAGGTGTTAGCTGTAACCTTCAATGACACAAGTGATCAGATTATCTCCGGAGGAATAGACAATGATATCAAGGTATGCTTGATGTTTATGTTATAGTTCTCTTTCACTTGCATACACTCCCAGAAGTAAATCTTTGCAAACTAAGATTGTAGTGCCTTGGCACTCAATGCCAACTGATAGGAAGGATAGTAACTTGAAATTTTCTCTCTTCTCCTTACTAAGTTTCTAAATCAAAGGTTACATTGTATCTGGTATAAGAACCAGGTAGTTGATTTGAAGTGTGAAGTCCCTGGGTGAGGGTCTGTGTGGAAAATATGAATGCATTTTATTCCTTCCCTGAAGACATTTCAAATCTTTTTTTTAAACTATCTTGTTCTAATGAGAGAGCTGTGAAGCAATTTGTGATTCCCTATCATCTCTTGGTGTGTTTCTTTTTGACACTATGAAAAGGAAATTTCCTAAGCTTCTCTAAGAATAAAAGAAGGTAATGATATTGGAGAAAGAGACAGTAGACCATGAGCTCAAGCTTTCAGGTAATTGACTTGGATTCTAATCTCAATTCCATCATTTTCTAGTTTTGTGACTTCAAGCAAGTTCTTTTACTTTATTTCTTTAAGCCTCTGTTGTTTCAGGAGATCAGCAAGGGTGGTAATAATAACAAACAATAGCATCTGCGTCAGAGGGTTGTGGTAGTTATTAACTGAGCCTCGGGTATTAGAGTACCTGGCAGAGTTCCTGGATGTAGCCAGTGCCAGTAGTTGTGCAGTGTTGTTTTGGAGCTACACAGTTCATGTCTGCCTTTATTGGCTTCCTTGAGGCTCTCAGAGACTTCGGCCTTACATTCTGCTTTATCATAAGAATAGTAGCTATTAGTTAATACCCAGCTTCCTCGATTGTCCCCACCTGGAGATTGTACTATGTTCCCATCCCTCCTTGCTTCCTTTGTAGTTACTGTGGATGAAATATCCTGCTTTTATCCAAAGGTGGTCCTTAAGTGGAAGAGTTTCAGCCCTTTTTTCCTCCTCAAGAAACCTATGCCATCAGTTTGCCCAGATCCTATTTTTTTAACTTCTCTTCTGTGTTTCTCCTTTCTTCTCATCAACATTTCATCATGCGTAGGTCTTTTGTAGGGCAGGTAGGTGGGATCATTCTTCAGCCACACACCCTGTCTTACTATTGCGCTGTAGGTCTTCCCCTTCACAGCCAAATTTTTTGGAAAAGGATGATGGTGGTGCTAATGTTATCATCTAACACTTACAGACTGCTTACTTTATGTCAAGTGTGTTCTTAAGTTTTGCATCAGTCATTCATTTAAGGTTTACAACTGTCTCTTGAAACAAACACTATTAATACCATTTTATAGGTGAAGAAACTGAGCTAAAAGAGGCATAAAATATAACCCAAGGTTCCACCACTAATAAGTAATGGAAACTTACTTCAAATCCAGAATTTGGTTCCAGAGTCATACTCTTTTTTGTTGTTGTTCTACTTAGTTATATGTGACAGCAGAATGCATTTCAATTCATTGTATACAAATAGAGCATAACATTTCAATTCTCTGGTTATACACATTGTAGAGTAATACCATTCATGCAGTCATATATGTACCTAGGGTGATGATGTCCATGTCATTCCACTATCTTACCCGCCACATGTCCCCTCCCCCACCCTCCCTTTCGCCCAATCCAAAGCTCTTCCTTTCTTCCCATGTCCGTCCGATCCTGTCCTATCCGTACCCATCCCCGTCCCCATCCCCACCACCACCATTATGGATCAGCATCCACTAATCAGAAAACATTCTGCCTTTGGTTTTAGGGGATTGGCTTACTTCACTTAGCATGATATTCTCCAACTCCATCCGTTTATCTGCAAATGCCATAATTGTGTTCTCTTTTAATGCTGAGTAATATTCCATTGTGTATATATACCACAGTTTCTTTATTCATTCATGTATTGATGAGCATCTAGATTATTTCCACAGTTTAGCTATTGTGAATTGAGCTGCTAAATATTGATGTGCTTGCATCACTATAGTATGCTGATTTTAAGTCCTTTGAGTATAGACCAAGGAGTGGGATAGCTGGGTCAAATGCTGGTTCCATTCCAAGTTTTCTGAGGCAGAGTTATACTCTTAACACTTAAGAGAAAACCTCTGAAGATTTTCATGTACTCATTGTCTTTAGTTCCTTGCTTCCCTTTTTTTCTCAATTCCATGTCTCCGATCACCTCTAACAGTCTGGCCTCTGCTTTCATTGTGAGCATTACTCTCTTTAAGACTATCAGTGATCTCTCTAATGCCAAATACAGTAGATCCTTCGTAGTCTTTTTTCATGTGTGTGTGTGTGTGGTTATATATGTCTTATCACCATACTCATCCTATATCAGACATGACTTCTTTCTTAAGTTCTATACAGCCTTAATCCTCTATCTCAAATGCCCTCGTGAGCTCCTTTCTCTCAGCATGGATTTTTGTGTGATATTGCTGCATATCAAACACAGGGCAGGCACTCTACCATTGAGCTACACTACTCACCTTCTCTGCATTTTTTTTTTCTTTTTTTTTTTTTTTGTTCTGGGGATTGAACCCAGAGGCACCCTACTACTGAGCTCCATCCCCAGTCCTTTTTGTTTTTTATATTGAGACTATCTTGCTAAGTTGCCAAAATTGGCCATGAACTTGTGATCCTCTTGCTTCAGCCTCTCAAAGTGCTAAGATTACAGGTGTGTACCACCACACCTGGCTAGTTTTTATACTTTGTAAGATATTTAAATATAGAAAGGTAGTTGCAATGGTGCACACCTCTGGTCCCAGCTATGCACCTCCAAAGTTTTATAGAGACATAAAAATTGCCCTAAAATGTACACTTATCAAATTAAAATTATTGGCAATAAAATTAAAAATTAAGAAAAATTGTCAAGTGATTAAAATATTTTTAGCAGCCAGGCATGGTGGTACACACCTGTAATCCCAGCACTTTGGGAGGCTGAGACAGAAGAATTGTGAGTTCAAAACCAGCCTCAGCAACAGCGAGGTGCTAAGCAACTCAGTGAGACTCTGTCTCTAAATAAAACACAAAATAGGGCTGGGGTTGTGGCTCAGTGGTCGAGTACCCCTGAGTTCAATCCCTGGTGCCAAAACAAAAATTTTTTTTTAGCAACAAAAATGATAATTTGAGCTGGGTACGGTGGTGCACGCCTGTAATCCCAGCACTTTGGGAGGCTGAGGCAGGAGAATTGCAAGTTCAAAGCCAGCCTCAGTAACCGCAAGGCGCTAAGCAACTTGGTGAGACCCTGTCTCTACATAAAACACAAAAATAGGGCTGGGGATGTGGCTCAGTGGTCGAGTACCCCGAGTTCAATCTCCAGTACCAAAAAAAAGTGATAATTTGTTCATTGAAGAAAGTTTACAAAACGTAAAAAGAAAAATAGCCTGGCACAGTTACACACCTATAATCCCAGCCACTTGGGAGGCCAGAACAGAAGGATTGCAAGTTTGAGGTCAATGTGGGGCAACTTTTTTTTTTTTTTTTTTTTTAATTTTTTTTTAGTTGTAGATGGACACAATGCTTTGTATTTTATTGCTTTGTATGTGGTGCTGAGGATCGAACCCAGGACCTCACGCATGCGAGGCAAGTGCTCTACCGCTGAGCTACAATCCCAGCCCCAATCTGGGGCAACTTAATGAGACCCTGTCTCAAAATGAAAAATGAAGGGGCTGCAGTCATAGTGCAGTGGTATAGCACTTGCCTAGCATGTGTAGGGCATTGGGTTCGATTTTCATCACTGCATATAAAGAAAGATTCATTGACAACTAAAAAACATATGTAAAAAATTTTTAAATAAAAAACTTAAAATGAGGGCTGAGATTGTAGCTCAGTGGTAGAGCGCTTGCCTCGCATGTGTGAGGACCTGGGTTCGATCCTCAGCACCACATACAAAGCAATAAAATAAAGACATTGTGTCCATCTATAACTAAAAAAATATTTAAAAAAAAAATTAAAATGAGAAAAGGGTCAGGGATGTAGCTCAGTGGTAGAGTGTTCCAGGGTTCAGTCCCTGATAACAAACAGAAAAATAGTAAAAATAAAATCACTATAGTATAATCATTCAAATTCATTCACTCTTGATATTTCATCATATTTCATTATACTTCTAGTCTTTTCCTTTCAGTAAAATATTTTGTTGTGGTGGTGGTGGTGATGGTGGTGGTGGTAGTGGTGCTGGAGATTGAACCCAGGACCTTGTGCATGCAAGGAAAATACTCTACCAACAGAGCTATATCCCCAGCCCTTAGATAAAATCTTATATGCTGCTTTTTAAATTTATTATCCTATAGCTAGTCCCTTTATCAGGAACCTTCCTACATTAGACCCTGCTGTAACTGATTTGCTCTTGTTTTCATCTCTTAGCTCAGACCATTCCTCTGAGAGGACTTCTAAACTTAAGCAGACCCTCCTCTAGTTGCTCTCTATCATATCCCTCTTATATTCTTCTGGGCAATATGTTAGGATCATTTTTCTGATTCTGCCACTTAATTGCTAGATCTCTGATCTTAAGAAAGTTATTTTGTAGCCAGGTGTGGGGATACCTGTAATCCCAGCAGCACAGGAGGATCACAAGTTCAAAGCCAGCCTCATCAATTTAGCAAGGCCCTAAGCAACTCAGCAAGACTGTGTCTCTAAATTTAAAAAAAATATATTAAAAGGGACTGGAGATGTGGCTCAGTGATTGAGCTCCCTCCTCTGTTTTTAATTCCCAACCCAAAAAAAAAAGTATATTTTTATACTTTTTTTTTTTTGTTATTGTTGTTGTTTTGTTTTTACAGATAGGGTCTTTCCTTGTTGCCCAGGCTGGTCTTGATTTCCTGGGCTGAAGTGATTCTCCCTGCTTGGCCTCCAGAGTAACTGGGATTAGAGGTGTGTGCCAGCACACCTAGTTAAGAAAATGATTTTATCCTCTCTGAATCTCCATTTCTTACCTCTAAATGGGAGTAATCAGCCCACCACATACTATTGTTACATGAATTAAATTAAATAAGGATATGATATTCCTAGCACCATGGCAAGCTCATAGTAAGTGTTCAGTATGTCACCTGCCATTATCATCTTTTTTTGTTGCTGAGGATTCTGCTGTACCACTAAACTATATCCCCAGCCCATCATCATTATTATTATTAGGATACTCTGTAATTCAGTAAGTGACAACCATGTCACTGGACATTTCATTTAGACTGTTTTGTACATATCACTGTCACAGATTACACTGCTATGGTCATATTTCTGTGAAACTTTTTCTATATTTGTTTCCTTGGGATAGAGTTCCAGATTAACAGTAAGGTGTCAGAGGCTTTGGAGTGTAACTCAGTGGTACAGTGCTTGCCTAATAAGGTCCTGGATTTGATCATAAGCATCACAAGAAAAAATTATGATGATGATGATGATGATAATGATAGTAATAATACATTAACAATAAGAATCTTTCCAGGGCTGGGATTGTGGCTCAGTGGTAGAGCGCTTGCCTCGCATGCGTGAGGCACTGGGTTCGATCCTCAGCACCACATACAGAGCAATAAAATAAAGACATTGTGTCCATCTACAACTAAGAAAAAATTAAAAAAAAAAAAAAAAGAATCTTTCCAATTTTGAATACATATTGTTTTTGTTGTTGCTTTTGTTTTGGTTTGGTTTTCTTCTTTTTTATGTTTTTAGTTATAGATGGACAGTATGCCTTTATTTTATTTGTTTATTTTTATGCAATGCTAAGGAGCAAACCCAGTGCTTCATACATGCTAGGCATATGCTGTGCCGCTGAGCTATAGCCCCAGCCCTATTGTTTTGTTTTATGGTAGCAGCAATTAATGGTATTTAAAATTAGGTTGCTATAATTATTTTTCTTCTTTTTTTGCTTCTGTATAATTAAGGTATGCTAGAGAAATGTAAAACCTTATTAGAATTTAGTTAGAATATAGTTTTCTCCTTTCCTATATACCCTGTTGTTACATGCTTGGGGAGAGTAATTATCCCTGGACCCAGAAGCACTCTTAAGTTGTCCTCAGGCCTCATAAATTTCTTTAAATATGCAAAAGAGAGGCTCCTTTTCAATCAGAAATAGACTCAAAGAATGTCAAACCTGCAAGAGACCTTAAACATCAGGTTCATCTCTCTTATAGATGACTAAATGGGGCCCTAAGATGTTAAGTGATTTAGCCAAGATCATGTAGTCAATCATTCAGTCAGTGGTAGAGCCAGGATCACAGCTGTATCCTCAGAGGGCTGATAATCTTTCCAATCTGTCTTGTTGCCTCTAGTCAATTAACAGGTTCTTTTTAAGCACTTAGGGACTTGCCAGGCTTTAGCACTTAATTGCTTGACAAGTCCCTATACTGCCTCAGCACATTAGTTGGTATTCCTAAAAGGACCTGGTTCTTGGGCTGAGGGTGTAACTCAGTGATAGAACCAGTGCTTAGCATGCATGAGGCTCTGGATTTGATCCCCAGCATGGTTGGGGGTCCAGGTGTGACAGGACACTTCTCAGCACTGCCTGTTTTTAAAAAGGAAGAATATATGGGGAATGGGAGTCCCTTTTGTGAGCAAATATGTTGTCTCTTGGGACTTTGTTCCTGGTGACAGATCTGGAAGTCAGAGGAAAATGAAAACAGAATAAAACATCACTGCTTGAGGGCTTGATGGTCTGGCTAGCAGTCCTTCGTGTAAACCTGAGCTTTAAGCCACATGGGAGTTTAGTTGGTAGTTTTGTTTCTTTAAAGGAATAAAATAAATGTTTTTTGATTTCTTACTTCCTGGTCTCATCTCTTTGATTATCTGGGCCAGAAAGATCTTCTCAGAATACAGATCTGACCAGCTCATTGCCCTACTTTGAACCCTTCTGTGACTCCTCAGATAAAGTCTAAGCCAGGCATCCAAAACCTTTTGTGAGCTCACCTCTGCTTATGTACCTCTCAAGCATCATCTGTTTCTTCTTTATGCTTGATTCCCTACAATCTAGCAATTTTATCATGCTTTCTGCTTTCACACATCACCTTTACCTTGAAATATACTTCCACTTTGTCAAAATTTTTTTAAAAATCTCATCCATTGAGATTTTGTGGCACATGCCTATCATCCCAGCTACTCAGGAGGCTGAAATAGGATGATCCCAAATTTGAGGACAGCCTGGACAACTTAATGCAACCCTGTCTCAAAAATTAAAAAGGGAGCCGGGCGCGGTGGCACAAGCCTGTAATCCCAGCACTTAGGGAGGCTGAGACAGGAGAATCGCGAGTTCAAAGCCAGCCTCAGCAATGGCGAGGCGCTAAGCAACTCAGTGAGACCCTGTCTCTACATAAAACACAAAATAGGGGGCTGGGGCTGTGGCTCAGTGGTAGAGCGCTTGCCTTGCATGCGTGAGTCACTGGGTTCGATCCTCAGCACCACATACAAATAAATAAAATAAAGATATTGCATTCATCTACAACTAAAAAAAAAAAAAAACACACACACACAAAATAGGGCTGGGGATGTGGCTCAGTGGTTCAATCCCCAGTACCAAAAAAAAAAAAAAAAAAAATTAAAAAGGGGCTGGGAATGTAGCTCAGTGGTAGAGTGCCTGTCTAGCGTGTGTGGGCCTGGGTTTAATCCCTAGTACCACCAAAAAAAAAGTCTCTTCCTTCTTGTATACCTTGCTCAAATGCTTCCTTCTCTGTGAAAGCTTCCCTTTCTCTCTCATCCCTGTTCTACGAGACAGTTAAACCTTCTGCCCCCTCTGCTACTGCTGTGGGTATATATAGGCCTCTCAATACTTGTTGGCATGTCTGTTTTCCTTGCTAAACTAAATGCTGCTTCAGAGCAGGAACTCTGTCCCTTTATATCTCCAATAGTAGTTGTCACTGATTAGATGCCCAGGTGTTCATTGAATAGGTGATTAGGACATTTGCAAAATGTTTTGCTTAAATTAGTGCCCTATTCATTCTTTCTGTGACAAATCCCAGGTATTTTTTGTCCCTGTACACAAACTAGGTATAGGGCTCAAAGAAGAAAGTCTAGAAATAACACACAAGTGCTGAGATTTGTGGCAGTGCGTTTTCTCCTACTTGTTATTAAGGTAAAGATTTCAACAGTGCCTTCTCTGAAGAGGAAGGACAAAAGCTTTAACAGAGCGTCAACCATTTCAAGCTCTTCTGATTACTGAGGCAGCAAACATCCTGACACAAAAAAGTGATGGTATATGAAGTGTGCTGGGCTCCACACATGAATGAGTTATGGATGAGATGTTGTCTGCCTTATGTATTGCTCAGGCATACAATACCTACCTCATTTCTGGATGAGAGAAAGCACTTAGCTTTAGAGAATGGCAAAAGTTTTATTCACTTGGGAAAATTACATGGCAGTATTAAATAAAATTTGGAAAGAGTTTTATATAACACCAATGACCCTCACAAAAATTACTGTTTTTCCATTTGACATCCAAACTATTGCTGGCAGTGTTAATAATCATTTTACATAGTTGCAGTTTGTGTAAGTATGAATACTGTTTTGTATTTTCCCTTTTTTGCTTATTATGTAAATATTTTCACATTTGGGTTTCAGAGTTATTGTTAGGAACTGCTTAATAATAGCTGCCAATTATTGAGGGCCTGCCAAGTGCCAGGCATATGGTAAGCATTCTTATTTGTAATTACAACAACCATGAGAAGTAGATGTTTTCCCTGTCCTCAGAAAGGGTTAGTGGCCCATTGACACATAACTCCAGTTTATCCTTACCCTAAATCTCCTCTCTTTCCACTCTGCCATGCTATCTCCTTTATGAGAATTCATAATGTTCTAGTGTGCTTATGAACCATAATTTAAGGTTATCTCTCACCTTTTTGACATTTAGGTTATATATAGTGTGTGTATAAATACATGTTTACATATACATATTATGACATTAAATTAATAATTTAAGCATCAGTATTCTTGCATATTTTCTTATAAACAATTTACATGTACTCAGTCTTTTTAAATCACATATTTACTTATTTTTATGTCGTTCTAATAATTTCTTTTTAGTGACTAAGTATCAGTATAAGCATTTTAAATGCTATTTTTTCTTTAATGCCTACTATATTTTGTTATCCTTTGAAAATGACCTCTATTCAAATTTTCTTACATTGAACTTTATCTTAATATTTGACATTAATTTTTATCAAGTCAAATATAGTCAATTTGACTACTTTTTATTTATTTTTTATTTTTTATTTTTGGGTACTGGAGATTGAACTCAGGGGCACTCAACCACTGAGCCTCAGCCCAGCCCTATTTTGTGTTTTATGTAGAGACAGGGTCTCACTGAATTGCTTAGCACCTCGCCATTGCTGAGGCTGGCTTTGAACTCGTGATTCTCCTGTCTCAGCCTCCCTAAGTGCTGGGATTACAGATGTGCGCCACCGCATCCGGCTCTTGACTACTTTTTAAAAGACAAGGGACTTTTTCCTCTTTGAAAGAAATCCTATATTTTGTAGTTAAAGTAATAATTGGCCCAGAACTCAGTTTAAGAAGGAATACCAATTTCTCCTAGCAATTGACTTTTGAATAATTCTTTCTCTGAATTTGATTTCTGGGAGCGCTTTTTTGTTTTTGCAGGTCTGGGATCTACGCCAAAACAAGCTAACCTACACCATGAGAGGCCATGCAGATTCCGTGACTGGCCTGAGTTTAAGTTCTGAAGGCTCTTATCTCTTATCCAATGCAATGGACAATACAGGTAACTTTGGAGAAGGAACTTATCCCAGTACCCAGTCTCTGTACAACCTAAAGAAGTGAGCATTGGGTTTTAAAAACATGGAGGGGTGGAGGGGGTTGTAGCTCAGTATAGAATGCTCATCCAGTATGTACAAAGCCCTAAGTTCAGTGCCCAGCAATGCAAAAGGAGAAAAAATATGTGTACTGGGATACATGAAAGTCAAGGAAAGAGTCAAGGAGGAGGCTGGGGTTGTGGCTCAGTAGTAGAGTGCTTGCCTAGGACGCATGAGGCAATGGGTTCGATCCTTAGTACCACATAAAAAAATAAAAATAAAAAAAGGTATTGTGTCCACCTACAATTAAAAAAAAATTTTTTTTTTTTAAAAGTCAGTTGGGCGCGGTGGCACAAACCTGTAATCCTAGCACTTTGGGAGGCTGAGACAGGAGAATCACGAGTTCGAAGCCAGCCTCAGCAACGGGAGGCGCTTAGCAACTCAGTGAGACCCTGTCTCTACATAATCTCCAGTACCACAAAAAAAAAAAAAGTCAAGGATGGCTTGAAGAGTCTACCAGTCAATGAGAATATTGTAGTGGGAAAAGCTTTAGATGATTCAGAATCCAGGACAGTAGTCCCAGATCTGCCATTGTAGCTCTTAAACAACTTTACGCAGCCTTTATCTTTAAGGCCCATTTCTACTCTGGTATGCTTGTGAGTCCAAGCAGAATACAAGAAAACTCTTGACTGATTAGTTTAATGAGAAAAAAATCAGAGTCCATATATTCAGGGCACTTCTCAGACATTTGCAGATAGTACCAAGTTTGGGCAATAGACTGGTCAGTAAACTAATATGCTCATTTTGCCATGTATCTTACTCTCCACTCCCAAGAGCCCTGGTGAGAACGGGGAATGGTGGCACACACCTGTAATTCCAGCTATTCTGGAGGCTCAGACAGGAAAATAGCAAGTTAGAGGCCAGTCTGAGCAATTTAGTGAGACCTTGTCTCAAAATCAAAAGTGCTGGAGGTGTAGCTCATGGTAGATTGTTTGCCTAGCATATGTGAGGCCCTGGGTTCAGTCATCAGTGCTGAAAAAAAAAAATAGCTTCAACATTCTGGACTTAAACAAACTCTTGCCCTATCTCTTTGCTTATTTTTTTGTTTGTTTGATTTGAGTTTTTTAGTTGTAGGGTGGGAGAAATGATTTACCATAGCAAAAAAAGGAAGGTGAATTGTGGGATTATATGCTTAAATTGGAGTTTGGAAATGCTCCTGGTACCCATATCATATTCATAGGCTCGTCAAGAACTAAAATGCACTCACTGACATTTTATAACAAAAACAGTACCTGGCATTTAATGAGTACTCAAATATTTGTTGAATGAATGGATGCCTTTACTTCCTGACTGCATTATCATCTCAATAGCAAACTTTCATGCATAACTTTGCCTTTTTATGCCTGCCTGACTCCCAAGTGTTGGTGTTACCTTTTCATACTCAAATAAAATGACATCATTCAAATTCCTCTGTAAGATTAGTTTCTGTTAAAACAGCAGTAGCTCCTGCTTACAATGTATATTTATATGCACATCTCAACTTCAGTGGATTTACCATTAGCCAATTCTAGCATTCTTTATAGTGAGAAACAATGAAGTTCTGTAAGTGGTTATTAAAAGAATAGTAAGAAGAATTTCTTGTTATGGCTACATAATAAAATTATAAATTCTTTGTTTTTGTCACCTCCAATTTTTTACAATCTTTCCACGTATGCCATCTTGCTCAATCCTTAAATGGATTTATTTAAAAGAAACAAGCCAGGCGCGGTGGCGCAAGCCTGTAATTCCAGCACTTACGGAGGCTGAGACAGGAGAATCGCAAGTTCAAAGCCAGCTTTGGAAACAGCGAGGCACTAAGCAGCTCCGTGAGACCCTGTCTCTACATAAAACACAAAATAGGGCTGGGGATGTGGCTCAGTGGTCAAGTGCCCCTGAGTTCAATCTCCAATACAAAAAAAAAGAAACAGAGGTATGGTGGCACACACCTGTGATCCTAGCTAGTCAGGCAGTTGAGTCAGGAGAATCAAAAGCTTGAGGCCAGCCTGGGCAACGTAGCGAGACCTTGTCTCAAAATAAAAAGACCTGGGAATGTAGCTGAGTGGGAGAGTATCCCTGGGTTCTGTCTCTAGGACCACCAAAAAAAAAAGTGATTTTTTTCAACCACTGAGCCACATTTCCAGCCCTATATTGTATTTTTTTTTTAAATGCTTATTTTTTAGTTGTAGGTAACAGAATATCTTTATTTTACTTTTATGTGGTGCTGAGGATCGAACCCAGTGCCTTATGCGTGTTAGGCGGGCACGCTACCACTGCGCCATAATCCCAGCCCCCCTATATTGTATTTTATTTAGAGACAGAGTCTCACTGAGTTGCTTAGTGCCTCACTTTTGCTAAGGCTGGCTGGGAGCTGCTGAGATTATAGGTGTGCACCACCACGTTCAGCTATTTGTGTTTTTGTTTGTTTGTTTTTGTTTTGTTATTGTTTGGGGGGTTTTGGGGGGTCACTGGGGGTTGAACTCAGGGGTACTCGACCACTGAGCTACATCCCCAGCCCTATTTTGTGTTTTATTTAGAGACAGGGTCTCACTGAGTTGCTTAGCACCTCACCATTGCTGAGGCTGGCTTTGAAGCCGGTGATTCTCCTGTCTCAGCCTCCCTATGTGCTGGGATTACAAGTATGCGTCACTGTGCCCGGCTTATTTGTTTTTGTTTTTGTTTTTTTTTAAATATTTTTTAATTGTAGATGGACACAATGTCTTTATTTTATTGCTTTGTATGTGGTGCTGAGGATCGAACCCAGGGCCTCACGCATGCGAGGCAAGCGCTCTACCGCTGAGCTACAATCCCAGCCCGGCTTATTTGTTTTTTAATAGAGCGGAAAATCAAGACACAAACAATTGACTATTTACCTAACATTCATATATACAACAAAACTAAAATTAAATTCAGAGTTTACATTTTCTGTGGCTGAGGATGTAGCTCAGTAGGAGAATGCTTGCCTAGCATGTGTGAGACCCTAGATTTGATCCCCGGCACCTGGGGTGCTGGTGAATGAAGTTCACCTTTTCTGATGTTTTTTTATACGGTATTCTTTTGCTGTATTTGACCTTGTTCAAGGTTTGTGTGTGGGTGTGGGTGTGTGTGTGGTGGTGGTGCTGGGAATGAACCCAGGGCCTTTTGCATGCGAGGCAAGCACACTACCTTATGAACTATATCCCCAGCCCTCTTGTTCAGGTTTAGACTCTTATGTACCCATATGAGGAAAATTATAAAAGATGAGTATTAACTTTGGTTTTTATAGACTCATTTTTTATAATAGTCATTGGTATTTAGATTGTTATATCAAACTGGCCCTTAGCGCCAGTTAATAGAACTTTGATGCATTATATCCCCACTAGAAAAAGAAAAGAGGCTTAACAGGTAGCAGTGTTACTAGTTTCAGCTGGGTTCTCAGGAAGCCTCTGGCTCACAGTTGGTTGGGTTGACTAATTGGATTGAATTTGTTTTGCAGTGCGGGTCTGGGATGTCCGGCCATTTGCCCCCAAAGAGAGGTGTGTGAAGATATTTCAAGGAAATGTGCACAACTTTGAAAAGGTGAGTGTTACATAGCAAAGGGATTTTACTATCCGTTTGATTCCAAAAACATGTAAGGTGATGCTAAGGCTAAAGAGGAATAGCTTTGCTAAGAATGGCCTTCATTCCAGTGGCTGTTCTTTATCTAGTAAGTTATTCTTACCAGAAATAAAACTAATAGAGGTATATCAGAGAAGACACTCACTCAGCCAGATAGCAATGAAGCCAGCCTTCAAACTGAGACCTTCTAATATCAGTCCATCCTCAATAGGACTCTCCTAGTCTTCCTTTTATTTTATTCCTTCAGATCAGTGTCCTATATGGGACCCAGGTTCCCATGGCTTTTATCCAAATTGTTTCTTTCACCTTCCCAGTGACCGGGTGTTAGAACCCTGGAAACATATCCCTGTTCTCAGCACCATGGCCCAATTTGTGAGAGACAGGAATTTTTCTTAAACCCTCAAGTTCCCAGCTCAGCTCTGTTGGAAGCAAGCAGCACCTCCCCTTGAACAATAGGTTAATAGAGATTAATATTTTACTTTTGAGAGCTCATTGAAATTGTTTCACTTTCTAAATCAGATCTTTTTTGTTCTTGTTGTGTTTGGTTTTATTTTAATTTTTCTTCAAGGTTAAACAAAAACATAAAATGATAAGAATGGGGGGAATTTAATGAGGATCAAGATAAATAGAGCAAAGGAGGCTTCTATTTATGGGCAGAACAAGTTTTTGTTGTCAGATATAATCTAACTATAACTTACCAAGCATTTTCTAGTTGATGTTTATATGGTATAAAATAATGAAGTATGCTATTTTGCCCTATAGAACATATAATAATTGCTGATCATCTTTCTGGGAAGAATAATTAAGAGTCTAGTTAGGAGACTTAAAATCTCCCAGTGATTCTGGGGTGTGGCAAAGAGAAGTTTGGTATGTTACCATTCAATAGATTCCTGCTTATTCATCATTATAGAATCTCCTGAGATGTTCTTGGTCACCTGATGGAAGCAAAATAGCAGCTGGCTCAGCCGACAGGTAAGGATTACTGGGTGTGAGGTAGAAGATCATGTAGCTGCGTGTCTTCTCATGTTTAATACATGACGTGCAGTTACGGACCATAGCAGCCAGAGTTATAGGTGTACTTGGAGATGAAGTCATTTGCAGTGTGAAGGATTTGAATCGCATGTTGGACAAACACATTATTTCTCTCTTCCTTAGATACATTTTAGACCTTAGAAGGTCAACCATTTCTTTGATCCTATTGGATTCCCACTCCCGTCAAAATAAAACTCAGATGCATAATCTTCCCAGTGTCTCATCAGATTCTTCTCGTGCTTCAGTTTGTTCTCATACATATTGAGTATTCCTTTCCCTGCCCGTCACCATAATGCTGCACTCACATGGAGCTCTCTGTATTCTAATCCTTCTGCATTCTCAACTCTGGGTTCTCTCTCATACCCCCTTCTCCATTATCCAAGCTGCCTTATCTTTCTAGTAACCACCAACCACTGTGTTATACCTTTAAATGTTCCCTGGCCTTCTCTCTCTTACCTCTTGAGCATAAGTAATTACTCTTTGTTGTAGTTAACAATTCATCCATCTAATCCTTATTAGTATTTATTATACCTCACAATCAGACAAACATTGTGGGGCAACACTACTCAATTATTTGCACCCAGAGCTCAGGGACTGATTTTTTTTTTGGTACTAGGGATTGAACCCAGGGGCACTCGACCACTGAGCCACATCCCCAGCCCTATTTTGTGTTTTATGTAGAGACAGGGTCTCACTGAGTTGCTTAGTGCCTCGCCATTGCTTAGGCTGGGTTTGAACTCACGATTCTCCTGTCTCAGCCTCCCAAAGTGCTGGGATTACAGGCCACCACACCCAGCTATCAGGAAATGAATCTTAGTCATCTCTGTGAATCCAGGGAAGTGCTTATCAGCACTTGAGTTACTTTATTCTAAGCACTTGTGAATATTACATGTATGAATTCCTAACCCAAAGATGATGGTCACATTCTACCGTACATAACAACTCAGCTATAGGTGACAGCTGCCAGGGGTAACTTTTGAGACAAGTTGCTAAGATTGGCCTCAAACTTGGGATCTTCCTGCCTCAGCCTTTCAAGTAGCTGAGATGACAGGCATTTGCTACCATGTCCAGCAAGTGAGACTTACTTTCTTTTTTCTTTTTTTTTAATATATTTTTAGTTGTCAGTGGGCCTTTATTTAATTTATTTATATGTGGTGCTGAGAATCGAACCCAGTGCCTCACACATGCTAGGCAAGCGCTCTACCACTAACCCACAACCCTAGCCCCCAAGTGAGACTTTCTTAAGTGTGAATTTAACTGGCCCATTATGTGGCTGGTCTGAGGGCATTTTTCCATCAGATGCTGTTGTATTTGGCATGTCTATAGTGGCCTATACTTGGAAGGGAATCAGGTTAAATAGAGTGCCCAGGCTGGCATGCTGCAATGTGGGATGATAAAGAATGAGACCTTCTGGTGGTAGATTGAGGCTTTACCTTTCATTGGGAGATGTCTTTACTTTTTGAAGGGAGTACCGGGGATTGAACTCAGGGGTACTTGGCCACTGAGCCACATCTCCAGCCCTATTTGGTATTTGATTTAGAGACAGGATCTCACTGAGTTACTTAGCGCCTTGCTTATGCTGAGGCTAGCTTTGAACTAACGATCCTCCCTCCTCAGCCTCCCAGGATATGCTGGATACACCACTGTACACCACTGTGCCTGGCTAGATGTCTTTACTCTTTTTTGCTTAGCTTCACCCTTGTCCCCTTCAGATACTCTCCTAACTACCCTGCTGAAATAAGCATTATCTATAAATGGGACCCCTTTCCCAAGCTTGCAAAAGCTTTTAACATGCTTCAGGTTTTTCTTCTTGGAACACTAGCACTGCCTGGAGAAAGTTTACCATAGTCTGCCCCACACCTCCTTGTGATTAACTCTAGACATACTTGAAAAATTCCAGAGTCCACTCTTTTTATTTTCCTGACAAGTTTAATGCCAGGAAAAATGGAGAAGTAATCAAGTTGTTTTGTTTTTGTTTGTTTGTTTGTTTTTTGAGGGGAAGGGGCTTAGATGAAGTAGTAACACGTTGATGATTTTAGTCCAGGTGGTGTAGAGAGCTGCCTTGAAGAGGGAATCTAAAAGATGTTCAGTGGTCAAAGATGACCTTAAGGGGCTGGGGTTGTGGCTTAGAGGTAGAGCACTTGTCTAGCTTGCATGAGGCACTGGGTTCAATTCTCAGCACCACATATAAATAAATTAATAAAGTAAATGTCCATCAGCATCTAAAAAAATTTTTTTTTTTAATATTTATTTACTTTTTTAGTTGCAGGTGGACAGAATATCTTTATTTTATTTTTATGTGGTGCTGAGGATCGAACCCAGTGCCTCACGCATGCTAGGCGAGCACGCTACCACTGCGCCACAATCCCAGCCCCTAAAAAAATTTTTTTTTAAGAAGACAACCTTAGCCAGGAGTGATGGTGCACGCCTGTAATCCCAGCACTTAGAGAGGCTGAGACAGGAGAATCACGAGTTCAAAGCCAGCCTCAGCAACGGCGAAGCACTAAGCAACTCAGTGAGACCCTGTCTCTACATAAAACACAAAATAGGGCTGGGGATGTGGCTCAGTGGTCGAGTGCCCCTGGGTTCAATCTCCAGTACTAAAAAAAAAAAGACAACAACCTTAAGAAACAGACTAAGGTATCTTACATTTTGTTTTTTAGTTGTAGATGGACACAATACCTTTGTTTTATTTATGTATTTTTATGTGATCCTAAAGAATCGAACCCAGTGCCTCATACATGTTAGGCAAGCGCTCTCTATTACTGAGCTACAGCCCCAGCCCTTGCTTGGTCTTTTTAAATTATATTTGCATATTCCCTTTTCCCTGACAAGAACAACTTATTTCTAACATAGGCCCTTTCTTGTTTGTAGGGTCTTTCCTTCTCTTTTCCTTCCCACTATTCCTTTAAATTTTACATGTGGAAGCTTGACTCTGGCCTGAGGAAAGCCTGCCCCTCTCTCCCTGCTGGGGTTGTCCAGATTTCATAGGCCACCTCGCCAATTAGCCCCAAGTCAGCAAGCAGCTCTGTTACATAAGGACCTGGTTCCTACCGAATGTTGCCATGCTACAGTGAGGAAAGGCAAGGAATCCCTCTAAATTTAGCATCTAATTGGCAGCCATCAAGAATGAAGCTTTGAAGTAAACCCTTGGAGAGCTGGGGTTCTGCCGTCTTTTATGTGCCTGGGAATCTATCCTTCCTTCTCAGAAAACTGCTCTTCAACTGGGCCTGGGTTTGCCATACTTCCCCTTTCTACTTAGAAATCACCTCCTCATCTTCAGACCTGAAACCCTTAGCATCCCGAGTAAGGACACAGGAAGACTGTCCAGGCTGATCCAGGAAGGATCGATTCAGCCCATGGACTTCATGTGATTCTAGTTTGACAGCAGATGTACTGACAATAGCAACAGCCTCCACTAATTCTGTGTGCCAAGCACTTTGCGTTACATATTATCTCATTTTCCTCAATGGAACTATGAAAACAGTTTTTTCCTCCATCATTATAACAGATGAAAGAAGCTCAGAGAAGTTAAATTATTAAATTTATTTAGCTAATAAGTAGGTGCACTGAGACTTTAACCCAGATCTTTCTGGCTTCTGATGAAACAGCACTTACACCGTTTCACCCTACCACACTGCCCTTACCATGATGAATGAAGACCAGTTATTTGAACATGGCAGGAAAAAAGCACAGCGAGCACAAACAGGAATGCCAGAGAGTCTAGACAGATGGAGTTACCACTTCTTCCGCCTTGCTTGGAACTTCTACTACAACTATGGAACCTAGCCTCTGAGAGCTTAATAATTAAGAAGCTCTTATTGGTCTGGGGTTGTGGCTCAGTAGAGGCAGAGGGTTTCCTAGCACATATAAAGCACTGGGCTCGATCTCCAGCACCACACAAAAATAAGTAGAATAAAGGTATTATGCCTGTCTACAACTAAAAAAAATTTTTTTTTAAAGAAGTTCTTGTTTATGTGCTTTTTCATTTTTTGTTTGTTGATTTGTTTTTCGTGTGTGTCTTTTGTACGGGGGATTGAACCCAGGAGTACTTTACCACTGAACTACATCCTCAGCCCTTTTTATTTTGAGACAGGGTCTTGCTAAGTCACTAAAGCTGGCCTTGAACTTGCAATCCTCCTACCTCAGCCACTTGAGTCACTGGTATTACAGGCATGCACCACCAAGCCTAGCATTTATTTGTACTTAGACCAAAAGTTGTTGCATCAGAACTAGGCTTGAGCCGGGCACGGTGGCTCACGCCTGTAATCCCAGCACTTAGGGAGGCTGAGACAGGAGGATCGCGAGTTCAAAGCCAGCCTCAGCAACAGCGAGGTGCTAAGTGACTCAGTGAGACCCTGTCTCTACATAAAACACAAAATAGGGCTGGGGATGTGGCTCAGTGGTCGAGTGCCCCTGAGTTCAGTCCCTGGTGCCAAA
>CM053400.1:20285967-20299306 GCA_028644305.1 Xerus rutilus | reverse complement strand
ATGTTTTTAAATCCTGCTAATAACTGTTTCAAACCACCAAGCATATGAAGCTGGTGACTATTTTGCCCTTTAGCTAAAATGCCTCAGGCAAGGTCAAAGAAAACCTTTTTTTTTTTTTTTTTTTTAAACCAGGATTTTTGAGTCAGGCGCAGTGGCGCAAGCCTGTAATCCTAGCACTTAGGGAGGCTGAGACAGGAGAATCTCGAGTTCAAAGTCAGCCTCAGCAATGGTGAGGCGCTAAGCAACTCAGTGAGACCCTGTCTCTACCTAAAACACAAAATAGGGCTGGGGACATGGCTCAGTGGTCGAGTGCCCCTGAGTTCAATCTCCAGCACCAAAAAAAACCAAAAAACAAAAAAAACAGATGTTTGAAGGTGGTACGAGAGGTGAATCCTGGAATATATTAAGAGTTCTAATTTTTATGCTATCACTAATGAACTGTGTCACCTTGGAAAAGTCACCATACTCTAGTTTTCTGGTCTATAAAATAATTCAGCTGATTTCTGTTAACCCCTTCCCATTCTAGAATGTAAGTTTTTGTGCCTATCAGTTCAGTGTAAGATTTGGCTTAAGTGAATATTTGAATTACGTTGATATAGTTGAAATTTCCTGTCCCTTTTCTGGGCTTGGCTTTGAATACAATACTAAAAATTTGAATACAATACAGTACTATAGTACAATGGTTTAAGTACAATAGTAAGAAGTTATGCTTGATTTCCCAATCTGCAGTAAGTCGGGTTATCTTTAAAACATTCCTGGATGATTTTAAAGTTAACTATAGCCTAATTATATTAGATACTCTTTGAGGAAGGTTTTTATGTGGGGTTCACAGGAAAAATTGTTTCTTCTCCAAGGCCTCTCCCATTCTAGAAGCTGGTGTTTGAAAATACTAATAATTCTTATATTTTTAGCTATACCTGTTTAATGAGTTCCTCAAGAGCAGGGTCCATGTCTTCGTTCAAACTTTGTTCCTAGTTTCTAGGCAAGTGCTCTACCACTGAGCTACACCTTTAGCCTCTGTTCTTAGCTTCTAAAAGCCAGACTGCAATTCAGTACATACAGGTAAATAAAATAGTTATGGTTTCCATTTCCATTAAGGAGCCATGCCTTTGCCCTAACACACCTCTAGAAGGCCTTACCCTTGCTGTTCCTGATACTTGCAGGTTTGTGTATGTGTGGGATACCACAAGCAGGAGAATTCTATATAAGCTGCCTGGCCATGCTGGCTCCATCAATGAAGTGGCTTTCCATCCCGATGAGCCCATCAGTAAGTCTGTCCTCACAGTTGGGAAAGGGGACCTGTGGTGGTCTTGCCAGAGAGGGCCTGGGAATACAAAGACAGAAACGGGCATCTGTTTTATGTGAATTTCCATAGAAACAGCCCTTATAGGTATCAGTGACAGTCCCATAGTTGCTGTCCTAAGTCACAAGGATAGAAGTAAGTTCCATTTTCTTCTCTATCTCAAAGGAAAGGTAGGTTAGCCTATTTTTACAGTTTTTTGCATTTACTTGTTTCAAATTTGTGCTTCAGTGGTATATTTAGAGACAGAGTCTTCCTGAGTTGCTAAGTGCCTCGCTAAGTTCCTGAGACTGGCTGTAAATTCATGATCCTCCTGCCTCAGCCTCCCAAGTCACTGGGATTACAGGCGTGCACTACTGTGCCTGGCTTGTTTTTGGTTTTTTGAGCAAGAGTCTTTCTGTGTTGCCCAGGCTAGCCCTGAAGTTGAGCACAAGCAATCCACCTGTCTCAGCCTTCCAAGTAGCTGGGATCACAGACAAAATGTTTCTGAATATTTAGATATAAATTGCCACTTAACTTCAAGGAGAAAATGTAACTTTCTCCAAGTCTTAACAAACAGAAGCACATTTACAAATTGATGGGCACAGACCTCAATTCCTCCCTCCTAAAGTCACTAGGAAGATCTTTTCCTTGAGGTTTCACTGACAAGGGACTTCAGGATTTAGAGTCTGATGATGTATTTCCCATAGTACAGTCTTCCTCATGGTTTTGAGAGGACTTGGATTGAAAAACCAGGCTATAGTTTCCTGTAGATGCTATTTAGAAGGGGAATTCAAGCTAAATCCAATTGCTCTTATATACCAAAATTGACTCTTGACACAAGAGCCCTTGAGCACCAAGTCTCCTTGAGCCTTCATTATTTCCAGTTATCTTCTCTGTTCTTTTTACCTCAGTTCTTTCGGCATCCAGTGACAAGAGACTGTACATGGGAGAAATTCAGTGAAGCTATGGAATGGAAGACTCCAGGGCTGCTTGACCTTGAGACCTCAGACTACATAATTGGCGTCAAATGGTGCCCAGGCTGACCTCCTCCCTTATGACCATTACTAGCAAGACACAGAGGAGGTGGTGTCCATATTCCAACCACCACTTGTATTCCATGCACCAGGATGATTGAGGCAAGCTCCCAGTAGCCTCTAATACCACCTGCCAGATTTCAGGGACTGGTTTCTCCTTCCTTTTTTTTTTTAAATAAGATTTCTTCAAAGGGATAGACATTCATTGGTTTATAGTTCCCTGTTTTTTAGTCTGGGCAGAAAGTGGGGATTATCAACTGAAATTTGTTGGTTCGGCTTGGTTGTGTTGTTTTGTTTTTAATTCAGTAACTGGCTTGTATGATATTTTCTTTCTATGTTTCTGAGTCATTTTATATTAAAAGCCAAATAGATGACTTTTTACAAGAGCGATGTGATTGAATTTATAGCTCTTTTCTTTGAGGCTTGATTGCTACAAATCAGAGTATAGCATGTTTTGGCCAGGGGATACAATCCATTTAAACTTCAAAGAAGAGCCAGATGTGGTGGTGCACACGTAATCCCAGCAACTCAGAGGACTGAGGCAGGAGGATTGCAAGTTCAAGACCAGCCTCAGCAACTTAGTGAGACCCCTGAGTAACTTGGCAAGACTGTCTCAAAATTAAAAAATAAAGAGAGATAGTGATATAACTCAGTGGTAGAGTACCCCTGTGTTCAGTTCCCAGTATTTCAGATTGGGGGGTGGAGGCTTCGAGAAGCTGTTTACTTGGGAATTTTTCTTTCCCCTTTTTCTGTGTTTTTAGGTTTCCTCACTCCCTTGAAAATCACAAACAAGGGCTGAAGTTGTGGTTCAGTGACGGAGCACTTACCTCGCACATGTGACGTACTGAGTTCGATCCTCAGCACCACATAAAAATAAAATAAACCAAATAAAGATATTGAGTCCATCCATAACTAAAAAATATTTTAAGAAAAAAAAAATGGCAAACAATATTAATTTATCAGTAACAAATATCTTCCTACTACTAGAAGTGATAAATAAGGTCTTAAAGAACCTGGCTCTTGTGTACTTGTACACTAATGTCTTCTCTTCCTCCTACCCAAAGCACTTTTCTGAGCAACAGTCTGTACTCAGGGCTCATGAAGTGAACAGACTTCCAGTGGTCTTTTCTGGTAGAAATGACATTGGCTGGAATGCTGCTTCATAACTCAACTCAGATGGAATATGCAAATGTTTTGATGGAACTTGGTCATGACCGTCTCTGAGACTTTATGATTCTGTTTACATGTCTGCTTCTTCCTACACTGACAGGGACATTAAGAAATATTATTGCGGGGCTGGGATTGTGGCGCAGTGGTAGCGTGCTCGCCTAGCACGTATGAGGCACTGGGTTCGATCCTCAGCACCACATAAAAACAAAATAAAAATATTCTGTCCACCTAGAACTAAAAAAATAAATAAAATTAAAAAAAAAAATGTTATTGCAAACCGGGTGTAGTGGAGCACGCCTGTAATCCCAGCACTTAGGGAGGCTGAGACAGGAGAATCGCGAGTTCAAAGCCAGCCTCAGCAATGGCGAGGTGCTAAGCAACTCAGTGAGACCCTGTCTCTACATAAAACACAAAATAGGGCTGGGGGTGTGGCTCAGTGGTCAAGTGCCCCTGAGTTCAATCCCCAGTACCAAAAAAAAGAAATGTTATTGCTGGGTGTGGTGGCACATGCCTGTAATCCCTGCAGCTTGGGAGACAAAGGCAGGAGGATTGCAAGTTCAAAGCCAGCCTCAGCAATTAGTGAGGCCCTAAGCAACTCAGCGACACCCTCTCTACATAAAACACAAAATAGGGCTGGGGATGTGGCTCAGTGGTCGAGTGCCCCTGAGTTCAATCCCCGGTACCCAAGAAGAAATTATATATATATATATATATATAAAGGGACTAGGGGTGTGGCTCAGTGGTTAAGCACCTCTGGCTGGGTTCAGTCCCCAGTATCAGGATCTCCAAGTGACTGTGCCCACATCCAAACAGGCTCAGAATTCCCATCTGGCCCTGGGTAGTGGAATGTCAAAACAAAGAGGCCTTCCTATCTCCAACCTGTTCTGAGCATGTTTAATTTTTATACTTTTATCTCAAAATTTTTTATTTTTAGGGGGGATACTAGGGATTGAACTCAGGGGTACTCAAGCACTAAGCCACATCCCTAGTCCTATTTTTCTATTTTATTTAGAGACAGGGTCTCACTGAGTTTCTTAGCTGCTCGCCTTTGCTGAGGCTGGCTTTAAACTCAATCCTGCCTCAGCCTCCCTAGCCACTGGGATGACAGGTATGCACTACTGCGCCAGACCTTTTTTCTCACAAACTTGAATCCTATATTTAAGTTAAAGAGAGGATATTACCCTAAGTTTGTGGCATAATCATTCAACAAACACAGCCCCTGTTTTGTGACAGGCTGAAGAGTTGTTGCTGAAGACAGAGATAAATGAGATACTGTCCTTGCCATCTTGAGAAATGCACAAATTAAGAGAAAAGACTATCTCAAATCAACTACTTTTTTTTTTCAAGTGAGCACATGCCAGAGATTTATTTAACTCATTAATGGAGGAAGCAGCAGGGTGGTAAAGCTCTCAAACCAATTACTTTTAATACAGTGAATGAAGTTTGAATAAAGTACACTGGAAACACAGGAGGAAGCAATTTATTGTGCCTGTGAGAGATGAGGAAATTTCACAGATTATGTGATCATGCATGAATCAGGGTATGGAAAATGAGCCGGGCTTGCCAGGTAGACAAAAAACTTACACATTCCAAGGAACAGCTGGCACGAGCTTGAATGCACAGTATGTTTAAGGAACCAAAGGACTTGAGTGTGGTTAGAAACAGTGAAGGTGCAAGCTGGGTTCCTGTAATCCCAGCACTTAGGGAGGCTGAGACAGGAGAATCATTAGTTCAAAGCCAGCCTCAGCAACGGTGAGGTGCTAAGCAACTCAGTGAGACCTTGTCTCTACATAAAACACAAAATAGGGCTGGGGATGTGGCTCAGTAGTCGAGTGCCCCTGAGTTCAATCTCCAGTACCAAAAAAAAAAAGAAAAAACAGTGAAGGTGCAGAATTGAGTAAGCCAAATCCTGGAGAGCTTGAACAAGTACTGGATCCTGTGTTTCCTAAAGTGTACTCCACAGAACGCCGATTCCCACGTAGGTTCTTAGGTACATTGAGGCATATAGATGCCATGCTCAGATAAATTTGAGAAAAACTAGGTTAAACAAAATGAAATTGGCTTCTTTACTTGGAACCTTTAATATACAAAGTATTGTGAGATCTCCAGAGGGAATGGTGACTCTCAGATTTCTGGCCTGAGAAAGTTATAAATACGGTTTTACCTTTAGTCAGGAAAGATGTGGCCAAACATGGCACAGGAGCTGCTCTTCATGTCCCCAAACACTATCACAGGTGACTCCCTAATCGTTTGTTAAGCATCAGGTCCACATGCCTCAATTTGTTTTTTCTTTTTTCTTTCTTTTTTTTTTTTTGTGATACTGAGGGTTGAACCTAGAGGTGCTCTACCATTGAAATACACCCCCAGTCCTTTTTGTATTTTTTGTTTTGAGACAGGGTCTCACCAAGTTGCCAAAACTGACCTTGAGCTTGCAATCCTCCTGCCTTGAGTCGCTGTAATTTCAGGGGCCTGTCCCACATTCCTCAAGTGGCTCAGTCCCTTCCACTCCTCTCGCCTTTCTTGGCTTGGGATAAAACCAGTCTTGAACCTTGGCACTGCCACTGCACTTTAGAAACCCACCAATCCACGAGATGCCACAGCCCTGCAGCCTGCCAGGGCTCTCCTCTGACCTCAGCCTCTGCAGTCCTCCAAGTCTGTTTCAAGTGGCTGGGTGGAGCCATTAGCAGGAAATAGCAGTGCCACTTAGGATTTGAAGAGAAGTCCCAGCCTGGGGAAAAAAGATTTTAGTATAAAACATCCCCAGAGGGTGCAAATTGTGTTCTCACTTTGGGGAGAGATAGATTGCTCCCAAATGAGTAATGGCATCTCTGGTTTTCAGTTAATTTCCCTTTATGACTTCCATAGTCTCTGGCGCTTAATAATGTTGGCACTTAAAGAGCAAAAGAAAAAAATTTTTTTCTTCTTTGCTAGGTGGTTTTTGGTGGGCTGAATTGTCGGGGAGGTGTATTTTCGTGCTATTTTTTCCTTTGTTTGGCCTCCCTGGTGTGGAATTTTTTTTTCTCCTAGCCTGTAACCCCAACCCCATCTGGTCCTAACCCCTAAGCAATTTATTTACAGACTAGCCGATCAGAACACACATGGGTGGGTGCTATTTTCCCTCACCTGCTTCCCCTGGTCATGCAGGGATGTTTGGCCCCTTTCAATTGAGAGATGTGAGGCCCTGGAGACTTGCATGGTAGAGGTGTGCAACGATGAGTCCTGTAGGGAGGCAGGACAAGGTGGCTGCTATTCCCAGTAAACAGATCACAGGCTGAAGTAATAGCTTCAAAGATAAGAATCATCTGGTTATTATTCTGGTTAGTAGCTAGAAAGGATAGGTCAGTGCTCTTGTCAGAGTTGCTTCTTTACAGCAAAACTATAGTATTTGCCTCTTTCTCATTGATAGACCTGGAGTCAGCTGCTTATTGATAATATCTCAAGGTGGCGGGTGGGAAACTGGTGAAAAAGCACTGAACAATTTGGGTCTGCAGGTAATTGAGCCTTTGAGGAAGATTGCTGGATCATTTGATAAGACAGGATTGCTACTTTCACAAGATTTGGGCAGGTACAGCCAAGGTGTAACTGGAGTAGAGCATATGCTTAGTATGCATGAGGCCCTGGGTTCAATCCCTAGCACCAAAGAAACTCCAAAGACTTCAGAGCTTGACAGCTAGTATCTCAGGACAAAGGGAAGGACCAGACATCAACAGCCCCTGTTCCTAGGAGACCAAATGAGCCCCATCTGAGTTCCAAGCCTACCCTCTGGTCAGCTATAGTGATCTCTGGAAGAGTCAGGTGGATGCCTACCCACTGCATCAAACTATGACCTCTACTAACTTCTCCTAGATTTCAAGTTCTTTTCCTCCTTGACTCTGCAACCCATCTAGACTCTTGCATTTTTTAGCTTGGGGCACTTAATCCTTAAAGGACATTTGGCAATGTCTTGGATAAACATGGTTGGGTGCTACAGGAGTCTTAACGGGTAGAGACTAGGGATCCGTAAGGAATTAGCTGTTCCAAAATGTCATTGTGATGCTGTGGAGAAACCTTGAGTTAGATCAGTGACTCCCTTGACCAGCAATAGCAGCAGCACCTGAGAACTTGCTAAAAGTACAAATTCTAGAGCCCCACTGAGACTTCTGAATCAAAAAGTGGGATTGGGGGTGTAGCTCAGTGGCAGAGGGCTTGCCTAGCATACCCAAGGCCCTGGATTTGATCCCTAGCATCATGCAGAAAAAAGAAGAAGAAAAAAAAGAAAGCCGGGCGCGGTGGTGCAAGCCTGTAATCCCAGCACTTAAGGAGGCTGAGACAGGAGAATTGCAAGTTCAAAGCCAGCCTCAGCAAAGGCGAGGCGCTAAGCAACTCAGTGAGACCCTGTCTCTACATAAAACACCAAATAGGGCTAGGGATGTGGCTCAGTGGTCAGTGGTCGAGTGCCCTGAATTCAATCTCCAGTACCAAAAAAAAAAAAATCCAGAACTTAGACCTTATCCCATACCAAATTAAATCAAAATCTCAGAGGCAGCCTCAGTGGTTTTTAAAGCTTCCTTTAAAAAAAAAAAGTATAATGGAAGTTGGGAACACTGGTGCTTGCTGTGGCTGTAACTACAGCCAGGAGGGCAGCCTGAAGACTTGCCATTCAACTTTGCCCATGATCCCTTGGATCTCAAGGAAGCCACTGGCTATCATACAAGCTCCGTGTGAATATCAGAGCACTTTTTTAAAAAATATATTTTTGAGTTGTATATGGCACAATTAAACCCAGTGCCTCACATGTGCTAGACAAGTGTTCTACCACTGAGCTACAACTCCAGCCCCAATTTCAGAGCACTTTTTTTTTTTTTGGTACTGGGGATTGAACTCAGGGGCACTCGACCACTGAGCCACATCCCCAGCCCTATTTTGTGTTTTATGTAGAGACAGGGTCTCACTGAGTTGCTTAGCACCTCACCATTGCTGAGGCTGGCTTTGAACTCGCGATTCTCCTGTCTCAGCCTCCCTAAGTGCTGGGACTACAGGCTTGCGCCACTGCGCCTGGCTTCAGAGCACTTTTAAAGCCCTTTCTGAGCTTAAACTTAGGAGCTCAGCAAAGAGCCACCATGGCCATCTCTGCCTGGTAAGACTGGGACTTTGTGTAAAAAAAGCCCCTGACTTTCCTTCAGCATCCCAAGTACGGGGCTGGAGGTGCAGCTCAGTGGTAGGGCACTTGCCCAGCATTCATGAGGCCCCAGTTTGATCCCCAGCACCAGGAGAAAAAGAAAAAAAAAGTCTCAAGAACAGCACAGGAAATGACCTTGGTAGGTAGACCTTCAGGTCATCCATCCAACATCACTTTACAGAGAGGAAACTGACAGGAGATAGAATGTTCCCAAGGCCACATGCACATATCGCTAGTGCTTTGTCTCATTCAGTCTTTCTTTTTTTTTAGTGCTGGTAACTAAACCCAGAGTCTTGCTCATGCTAAGCATGTGCACTACCACTGAGTCACACCCCCAGCCCTCTTCTTCTCTTTTGTTTTTTTTTGGGGGGGGTACCAAGGATTGAACTCAGGGGCACTCGACCACTGAGCCACATCCTCAGCCCTATTTTGTGTTTTATGTAGAGACAGGGTCTCACTGAGTTGCTTAGCGCCTTGCCATTGCTGAGGCTGGCTTTGAACTCGCGATTCTCCTGTCTCAGCCTCCCTAAGTGCTGTGATTACAGGCGTGCGCCACCACGCCCAGCTTTGGAATCAAAGTTTTATGCACTTTTCTATTCTGTCTGTATTGTCTCTTCACTTAGTACTGTCCCCCTGCCTTTTTCCCAGTGAAGTTGACTGTTCATGTGTGTGGGTTTGTCTGCTGCTTCATAGTATAGCTGTGCTTGTGTTATATTAATAAATGCTTTAAATGACTGAGCATCAGGTAAAGTTGACAATGCGGGAAGGTACGCCACATTTATCCCATGCTTTCCATCTTCTCACGTACTTGTTTTAGAAACAAATACAAACAAGCAGTTTAAGTACAACCTAGAAGATGGTGTCAGGGGCATGCCTATAAACTAGGATGCAGTACCTAGGGAGGAGTTAGGGAAAACTTTAGTGAGGAAATGACACTTGAGGTGAATCTTACAGGAAGACTGGAAACAGAAGAGAGGGAGCTAGGACCGGGAGTGAGGACTGTCTAGGTAGTGGGAATAACGTGGACACAGATCACCAGATCACTTGCTTTGTCCAAAAATGTCACACATTGCACGGCGGTAATAGCATGTGAGGCAGTAAAGACGAACAGCCTCCTTGAAATTTTTGGAGACAAAATGCAGAGTCTCGAAAGCCAGATGGGCAGCTTTAGGCTTCACCCTATGGGAAGAGGGTCACCAAAATTTCTTGGCACTCTGTGCTGGAGATCAATTGCACCTGAAGATGATCTTAGTCCTGGGTGTCCTCTCGGGACATCATTGTGGGGAACAGATGTGGGAACCAGGGAAGACAGGATTATTGTCTCCAAACATCAAAATGCTCCCTTGGGCCAGGCATAGTGGTGCAGGCCTGTAATCCCAGCTACATGGGAGGCCGAGGCAGGAGCATCACAAGTTTGAGGCCAGTCTGGGTAACAACAAAACCTGTCTCAACATAAAATAAAAAGAGCTGGGGAGCTGGATGCAGTGGCGCAAGCCTGTAATCCCAGCACTTAGGGAGGCTGAGACAGGAGAATCGCGAGTTCAAAGCCAGCCTCAGCAATGGCGAGGCGCTAAGCAACTCAGTGAGACCCAGTCTCTACATAAAACACAAAATAGAGCTGGGGATGTGGCTCAGTGGTCAAGTGTCCCTGGGTTCAAACTCCAGTACCAAAAAAAAAAAAAAAAAAAAAGGGCTAGGGATGTAGTTCAGTGGTAGAACACCTTGGATTCCATCCCCAGTACCAAAATAATTTTTAGAAAAACTTTTTAAAGCCACCTTGGAAAAGAATGCTTTTATTGATGCCTCAAAGTGCAGAACCAAGACAAGTGAATTATAAGAGAGCAGATTTATATTCAACAAAGACAGCGGCTGAATCAGAGCTGTCCACAGGGTAAATGGGAGGAGGTCCCTCATCTCTGGAGTTGTGCAAGCAGAAACCAGGGGACCATTGGATAGGAATTCCTGAGGTGGACTGACTCAGAGGATTAGAACCACTCATCAGAATCCCTGGGGAGTGTATTAAAAATACCCATAACCAGGTCCCACCCCCAGAGACTGCTCTGCTGAGCTGGCGTGAGGCCCTGATGCAGATGCAGGTGTTCGGTGCGCTGACATTTGGGAACTACTCACTACAGGAGAGGTCCTCCAGGGTTGTTTCAGCTGTACCGTTTAGTGATCTTAAGATGGCGTTTTCTTCAGACTCTAACATGGTAATCTCAGGATTCTCTGTCCTGTTGGCTGAGAAAGGACATCTGGGAAAGGGCTTATGGAAAATGACAAGGGAGCCAGCCAGGAATTGAGAATATTGTTGGGGCACTTGGAACCTGCTAAGGGGCCGGGCCTGAGTGGACTCCATCTGTCTTCCTATCCCCTGTTGGCCCCTGGACAAACCCAGTGCAGCATAATGAAGGCCCAGTGGCAGTATGAGGCCGATTGGAGAGGGCCTCTTCTCATCCCTCAATGTCCCCAGCTCAGCTGGCCTCAGGGCAGACTTGAACTAAAAACCCATGTGGCCTCCAAGGCCTAGTGAAAAGAAGATTTATCTTGGCTGTCAGCACAGAGGCTGGAAACTGCATCCCACAGCCCCGGATGAAAAGAGCAAGTTCTCCACAAACTTCGAAGGCACAGGGCCTGCTGTGCCATCGGAGCTATTTAAGATGCCTTGACCTTGACCCGGCTAGTCATATACAGCCCATCTTATCCTCTTCCTATTCCCAACCATTCTCCCCCGACCCCCAGTGCTGGAGATTAAACCCAGAGGTACTTTATCACTGAGCTACACTCCCAGCCCTTTTTGATTTTTTTTTTTGGTACTGAGAATTGAACTCAGGGGCACTCGACCACTGAGCCACATCCACAGCCCTATTTTGTGTTTTATGTAGAGACAGGGTCTCACTGAGTTGCTTAGCCCCTCGCCGTTGCTGAGGCTGCTTTGAACTCGGGATTCTCCTGTCTCAGCCTCCCAAAGTGCTAGGATTACAGGCTTGAGCCACTGTGCCTGGCTCCTTTTTGTTTTTTGAGAGAGGATTTCACTAAATTGCCCAAGCTGACCTCCAATTTGCGATCCTTCCGCCTCAGCCTCAGTAGCTGGGATTACAAGCATCCAGCCTTTTCCCAAACCCTCTTTTCTCTCTTGAGTCTTTCCCCTCTTTTTCAGATTTGCTCCAGGCTTGGGATTTTGCAGGAAGCTGTTTGGAGAGGGGAGGTGGCACTAAGGAAGCAACAGGAAGTGCGAGTGTGGGCGGGGCAGACGTCAAAGGAGAAGGCCCCAGCTCCTGAAGCGCAGCCTGCAGTACACGCTGCACGTCTGCACATCTCCCGTCTCACAACCTGTGTTCCAACCACCATTCTTCCTCTGGAATTTACCTTCACTACCTATACCCACGCAAAGTTAATCCTTCTTCCCAAGATCCCGTTTCTGTACCTCGCAGACACGTTGCCATTCTGTATGTGGCTCGTGACTACCAGTTCGTGGGTTCGGTTTCTCCAACGAGCCCGAGGGCCCCAAACTCAGATGCCATCCAGGAGAGGGCAATAGGGGAAGCTGCTTGGTTTAAGAAAATAAGCAGCTGGGCACGAGGGCACTCCCCTGCAGTCCCCGCTGCTCCACAGGCTGAGGTGAATAAATGACTGGAGCCCAGGAGTTGAGGCCAGCCCCGGCAGCGCAGCAAGACCTCATCTCAACAAAAAAGAAGGAGAAATAAGCAATGTTGGCAGTGTGCTGACCCTGCCTTCATCCCAGGCTCCCTCAGAGTATTTATCCCAGTCATGCTCAATTCCAAAGGCTCAATGCCTAGCACCTAGAGGTCCACCTCTGAGGTGCTGTGTGACTTTAGAAGATTCACTCACCCTCTCTGTCCTTCAGGTTCTCTCTCTCTGTATCTCTCCCCGTCTTCAGTAAGTAAGTGGCATCTTGAAGACCATTTAGGTCTTCAAGTGGTTTTTCTACTTTGTTCTTTTTTTTTCTTTAGTTGTAAATGGACACAATATCTTTATTTTATTTATTTTTATGTGGTGCTGAGGATTGAACCCACTGCCTCACGCATGCGAGGCAAGTGCTCTACCACTGAGCCACAATCCCAGCCCCTCTACTTTGTTCTTTTTTTTTTTTTTGGTACCGGGGATTGAACTCAGGGGCACTCGACCACTGAGCCACATCCCCAGCCCTATTTTGTGTTTTATGTAGAGACAGGGTCTCACTGAGTTGCTTAGTGTCTCACCATTGCTGAGGCTGGCTTTTAACTCGCGATTCTCCTGTCTCAGCCTCCCTAAGTGCTGGGATTACAAGCGTGAGCCACCGCGCCCGGCTCCTCTACTTTGTTCTTTAGAGACCTTGAATTGACATGAGATCTTCACAGGAAATAGGAGCTGGCTGAAAGAACAGGTTGCTCGTCCTCTTTCCCCACAACCAGACCAGTTGTATCTTCTATTTAGAGATGTATGCTCTCTTCTGAAGAAAAGGATCTACTGCTTAAAAAGAAAAGAAACAGTAGACATGAAATAGTTCTGCCTGGGATCAAACCCCAATTAAAACACTTCCAGGTACACCCCTAGGCCAATGTAACTTCTTCAAGCCTCAGTTTCCTCATCTGGAGATCATGGTGGGAGCATCTGTGTTACAGGGCTGCTGTGAGGTTGGATGAGCGAATGCACAGAAATTGCTCAGAACGGTGCCTGGGTACAGTGTGTGGTAAA
>CM053400.1:20260508-20285467 GCA_028644305.1 Xerus rutilus | reverse complement strand
AGTCTAGGAAGACTTCCCTGTAGGTCAGGTTGAATTCAGGGCTTGGGGCTCTGTCCATCGGGCTCCCAACAAGAGAATATATTGGGTATATTGCTTTAAGAGAGGCGCTGGCAAGTTGTGGAGGCAAGGTGTGTGTGGTGGAGCATCCAAGTCGGGAGGCTTGGAGACAGAATCCAGAGACCAGACACTGAGTTTTGGAATCAGAAACTATAGTAAGTACAGTATGTTCAAGGCCTGGCTCCACCAAAAACCTAGCTGTATGGCCTCAAGCAAACCACTTCACATCTCTGGGCCTTAATTTGCATATCTGCAAAATGGAAATTATAATCCTAGCCTAGCCCAGGGGATGGAATCAAATGAGAAAGTTAGAAGAGTCCATCTGCTAAGGATAGTTTTAATCATTGGAGGTGAAGAAACCGAGGCCCAGAGAGAGCAAGGGCTTTGCTAGATGTCACACAAGGTGTCAGTGATGGAGCTGTAACTGGAACCCGGGACTCCTGCTCCTAGTTGCCAGTAGCTTTCCTAGGGCTGGTGAATGTGTGGTGAGATGGGGTAAGTCTGTCTGTCCTGCTGTTTCTCTCTGAACAAGGGGCAAGATGTTGGGTGAAGGGTGAAAGGGAGAGGCTCGAGAAGGGAGGAAGGCCCCGGCGCACTCCAAGGCTAAGATAAAAAAAATACAAACCCCGCGACCCCCCTCCCCCGCCCCGCCCCTCCCGGCCCCACCCCGTAAGTCCGAGCTGAAGGGTCAAGTCCACTCCTCCCGCCGCAGATCGAGGCGGGGCCGCGCAGGCTGCAGTGGGTTCACAGGCCGCCAGGGGGCGCGCCTGTCCATCTTGGCCGGTGCTTGCGGCAGCCGTGGTCAGTCCAGCAAAGGGCGCGGCGCCGAGGTGGGAGCGGGGCGGAAGCTACCCCGACCTGCAGGAAACGAAGGCGGGTTAGGGGAGTACGTAGGTGGACGGGAGAGTATGAGGCGGGAAGATCTGGCTGCCCTCCCCACTCCTCCGTCCCTTTCTTTTCTCGACACTAACGTCCCAGTCCCTCTACCCGACCTCGCCCAGAGCCAGGACCCACGTGTACAGAGGCTGCAGTTGTAAATGCGACGTCTTCTGCGGCGCCTGGTACCCGTAGGAGTCAAAGCCTCCGATGAAGTCAACTGCAGGAGGGGAGAGGACAAGTTATGAGAGGCTGGGTCCTGAAAGGGAAGGATCGAGGGCTCTAGCCCCAGCCCCAGGGGGCCCCGGTAAAGAAGCGGGAGGGTGGGGCCGAGGAGCGCCGAGGGAGCCCACCCAGCAGGGGGTCAAGTCCCCGCCAGAGACTTGGCTAGAGAGCCGGGGAGCGGCGGTCCCATAGGAGAGAGGGCTCTGGGGGCGAGAAAATACCTCCTACGGGGTTGGGGCCGGACCGGGAAAGGGCGGTGTTGGGCCCTGCATTGGGTACCTGGGCGTCTGGGCCCAAACCTAGAATGGGCTGGCTGCACACACCCGCAACCACCCCTGCCGGCTCTTCGCCCCCGGCCCCCTGCCCCGCACTCCCACCCCCGCCACGTCCGGTTCCGGGCCCTGTCCAGGGTGCTGAAAGGCTCCGAGCGGCGCCTGCCAGGCTTCCCCACCTCCCCGGGGGCCTTACTTACAGCTGTCCTCCTCCTCCAGGAACACTTTGCTCACGTAGCAGGCGAACACAAAGCCGAACAGCTGGGGGAGAGGGCGACACATCAGGGAAGACAGAGAAGCTTTTCCTTGGACCCCCAGCCCACCCCGACTTGCGACTTGCGAAGGGGCCACCAAGGCCAACACGTTCAAGTTAAATGCCTACTCTTAAAAGTCAAACATACCTGATCCCATTCTGCGGTCTGGGAGGGCGACTTCAGGCAAGTAATTACCTCTCTGAGCCTCAGTTTTCCCAGTTAGACCTGGGAAATGCCTTAATGGCTTAAGAGGAAAGAGGATTATGTGACTGTGTGGGCGTAAAGTGCTGGGACAGGGTTCCTACAATCTTGGAGCCCCTTATCCTCACAACGTTATTAGGCTGATAATTGTTTTGTTGTTGTTGTTTTGGGTTTTTTTTTTTTTGGCACTGGGGATTGATCCTGGTGCACTTAACACTGAGACACACACAGCCCCAACACACTCTCCACCCTTTTAAAAATTTTGAGACAGGATCTCACTAAGTGGCTGAGACTGACCTCGAACTTACACTCCTCCTGCCTCAGCCTCCCAAGTCACTGGGATTACAAGCATCTGCCACCATGCTCAGCACTGTCATTCCCTTTTGTGAATAAAGGAAAGAAGCTTGGAGAGGGCAAGTGACTTATCTAAGGTAACAGGGAGTGTATTAGGTATTGAAAGCCAGGATGGACTCATGGTCTGATGCTTCATCCTACTTAGTAAACCTGTTCCCTGATGGGGGCTGCAGCAGGAGAGAGGGAGGTGTCGTGATATGGAAACTGATCTAGTTTTACATAAGCACAAGTAGGCAGGAAGAACCAGGTTCGTTCTCCCTTAACCAGGGGTAAAGAAAGGGGTTGAGGTGGAGGCCTGTTCCTCTGGGAGTATATATGGGGTGGAAACAGACTCACCGCCAGGAAGATCTGCAGTGCGCTGCTGAGCGCTTCGATGTAGGGATAGTCAAGCAGGCAGCCAGTGACAGAGATGACATGGTGGTCCTCCAGGGCCAGGCGGGAGTTCAGAACAGGGGTCACCAGGCAGCCTGGCCCATTCTCCATCCACCAGGAGCGGTGCAGGGACGTGTTGAAGGTCATGATGAAGTCCCGGTCCTGGGGGCAGAGGGGCCTGGGATACTGAGTAGGGCAGGGGATATCCTTCCCAGGCTCCACTTCACACCTGGACCTAGACCTAGAGCCTCCTGTTTGGTTTGTAAGGGAACAGAGGAAGACTGCATCTGCAAGTCCACATTTGGCCACTAAGTGGCACTTGATGACCATGCAGGCCTTACTTCCACTGAGAAGATGGAAAGGGGTTGGTACAGACCCCTCAGGAGCCTCAGAACTTCATAGCTCCAGAAGGGACATTACCAGTGACAAGGTCCAATTCCCTAGGCATTGGTGAAACCCTCAGTCAGGCTCTTTCACAGCTGATTTGGTGCTCCACTGCTCTCCTCGTTGTGTGACCTTGGGCAAATTGCCCCTCTCCTTGATCCTTAGTCTTCTCATTTGTTACATGGTGGAGGGGCTGGCCAAGATCAGACCTTACCCAGGCTGTGCAGCCCTGTGTTCATTAATCATGCGCTCCTTCAGCCCAGTCAAGATTCACTCAGCAACCACATTAAGTTGGGATTGCTACTATCTCCACTTACTAGAGGAGGAAACTGAAGTTCAGAGAGGACAAGCCAGTGCCCAGAGTGACACTGCTGGGACAAATTACAAAGCTGAAGCTTTTTATTTTTTTGGTACCAGGGATTGAACCCAGGGGCACTCAACCACTGAGCCACATCCCCAGCCCTATTTTGTGTTTTATGTAGAGACAGGGTCTCACTGAGTTGCTTAGCACCTCGCCTTTGCTGAGGCTGGCTTTGAACTCACGATTCTCCTGTCTCTGCCTCCCTAAGTGCTGAGATTACAGGCGTGTGCCACCGCGCCTGGCTCTGAAGCTCTTATTCACATATTTTTCCTCTTTAATATCTCAAAATAGAAGTAGTGTCTCTCTGGGCTTGCTTTTCTTAAAGCTAAACAACTCCATTTTCTTCAGTAGTTCTCCATGTGATAGGATCTGCTCAATTTTTCCTGAATAAACACAAACTACTCTGTTTCCCTTATGAAAAATATTGATCAGCATTGGACCCAAATCTTTGTCTAAGCAGTACAATGTGCATGGAATTTTCACCTCTTGCTCTAATACTCTAGGGCCTAAGAATACTTTCTGGGCCTGCACATGCTGTTGGTTTTTACTGAGCTTGTGATCAACTGGGACCCTCAGCCCATCTTCATAGGGACTGCTCTTTAGCCTCTGAGAAATGCAAAGGAGGCCTGAAATAAAAACGGGGGAGGGGAGGAAAATGGGTATCCAGATTATTTGAGTATGTAGAAGAGGGAGGGTGGTGTCTTGAAGAGATCATGGTCTAGGTCTATACCACACTGGGAGACCTGGGGACTGGGATGGGAAGGGTCAGGCTCTGCCTTACAGCACTGCCCAGGCCTGAGGCTTACCTGAGACAGCTGTCCAACTTCCAGGTAGAAGCAGATGATGAACGCATTCCAGCCGACCCAGAGTACCAGCCAGGCTGCATACTGGGGAAAGCAGAGGTGGGTTCAGGTAGGGCCCAGGGCTGCCCAAACATTGCTGCTGCTGCCTCTCCGCCAGGCAGGAGGCAGGATTGCAGGAACTGCATCTGGGGCCCCGGGTCATTCAGGAGCAGTTACAGAGTGAGGACGGGATGCACCGATGAAGGGCCCAAGCCTCAGGGTGGCACAGGGACTCCTCAGCCCCTCAGTTTCCCCACATCTCAAATGTGACCACTCCTGGGGGGAACTATGTCCTGCCCGGGCCGTGCTATTGCAGAGAGCAGAGGTCTGGGCCTGCAACTCCAGCAGCTGCCACCTGGCGGACCCTGGCACTGCCTGTGGGGCCTGGGGCTGTCCTGAGGGCTAGAGAGAGGTGTTCCTGTGTCAGGCGACAGAGCTTTGCTAGGGCCCTGTTACCTGGCTCCTGAGAGCTGAGCCCTGGGAGGTGGGGGAAGTCCTAGAGCGAGTGGGCTCTTGGTGACATTGCCTACCGTCGTCACTGTAGGTATCAACAGGGTCAATTTCATGGAAAGCCTTTTCTCTCAAGCCAGCCATGTAAAGAGGTCACTGAGGATCAGCAGGGAACATGGGTGTTTGAGAGACCAACAGAGCCGGGGGCTTGGAGAGAGGGGTTGGGGGAGGGTGCTGGGGACACAGTCAGACTCCCAGGGCTAGAGTGCGGGGAGCCCCTGACTTCAAAGCCACACCAGTTGTTCCAGTCCTCCATGAACAGCAGTCAGCAAGGACAAAATCCAAACCCCAGAAAGCTCCCTCAGCATTCTGAGAAACTCAGCCTGAGGCTCATCCCTCCTGTGACTGTCCCCAGGGCTTACTAAGGCTGCGTGGTGATGGGGCAGGAGCTTTGGTTCCAGACCTGATGCCCTTACCCCAGCTCTGCCTTACTAGCTGTGTGACCTTAGGAAAGCTCATGACCTCTCTGAGCCTCAGCTTCCTCATCTAGAAAATGAAGATGGTAGGACACACCTCACTGGGCCCATGTGTGTTAGATACTTGCTAAATGGTATATCTTTTTTTTTTTTTTGGTACTAGAGATTGAACTCAGACACTCGACCACTGAGCCACCTCCCCAGCCCTATTTTGTGTTTTATGTAGAGACAGGGTCTCACTGAGTTGCTTAGCGCCTCGCCCTTGCTGAGGCTGGCTTTGAACTCACGATCCTCCTGTCTCAGCCTCCCAAGTGCTAGGATTACAGACGTGCACCACCGCGCCCGGCTTAAATGGTATATCTTGTTGATGCTTGGATTGTTTCTCTGGAAAATTCTTTTTTTTTTTTGAAACTGGGGGTTGAACCCGGAGCTTTGTGAATACAAGGCAGATGCTTTGCCACTGAGCTACATCCCAGGCCTCTCTGGAAAATTCTTTAAGAAAAATATCAACGTAGTCTCTGAGCAAAGCTCCTTTGCTATCTGGACATTCACCCCCTCAGCCAGGCTGGAGCTGACGCTGGTCCATCTGGGGACCCAAGGCTGGAGGAGCAGGAAGGGCTGAGTGGGCAGGCGTGAGGACAAGTGCCAGGCTTAGGGAGAGGGTGGGTGAGTCATACCAGAATGAGGTACCGGGAACGGTACTGCACAGTGCCAAAGATGCCCAGGATGACCGCCATGATGTGCAGGAAGTTGGCCAGGATAGGAGCCCACTGGTAGCCCAGGAAGTCAAAGATCTGCCGCTGCAGTGCAGCCACCTGTGGGAGAGAGAGGCTGAGCCCACGGTCAGTACTTGTGAGGGAAGGTCAGGGACTCCCGCTTGACCTTGTGGAGCAGGTGATGTCAGTTACCATGGTGATGAGGCATCCAGCTCCTTAGTATACCAAAGGGATGCTGGGAAGTGGGGGCAAGTCCGTAGGAATGAGGGAGGGATCTCAAAGCCTGATCATCATTTCAGGGTGGGCTGGAGGGAGGCAAGAGCCAGAATACCATCCACGCTGCCCAGGACACGCTCCCCACTGGGGCTTGAACTCCTCCCTTCCCCACCTGAGAAGGCTGGTGGATTCAGGGCTCAGGGAAATCCCTGAGTCTGTCACCAATTGGAAGTTGTCCTGGCCCATGGAATCCCCAGGTCAGAGAGAGGAGATTTATTCACTCCTGTTCCCCGAGGGAGCTCTAGTAGGTTGGTTGCAAAACTGGCCTCATGTTCTTCCTTTTCCTACTTCCGTGCTCTCTCGCAGTGCCCTTCCATACTAGCGCCATGCTGGGTCATGTGGTTTGCTTTGCCCAATGGACTTTAGAAAATGATGCAAGAGAAGGCTTGAGAAATGTTCGCACTGGAGCTGGCCCACCTGCTTTGTTTGTAACAGAGACCACACAGTGAAGGAGCCTGAGCTGACCTGCTGGAGGATGAGGGTCACCTCTAACAGCCATTAACCATCAGACAGGAGAGTGAGTCCGTCCTAGACTATCTGCATGGTAGCCAGCCCCCCACTGATGAGACACATGGCCCAGAGCAGAATTGTCCCATCCCCACTAGCCCACAGAATCATGAGCTAAACAAAATGACTCTTTTAAACCAAGATGCTTGGGAGTGTTTGTTAATGCAGCAAAAGCTAACTGATACATATAGGACTAAATCAACACTCCCTTTCAACCACCCCCTGGTACAATCTTTTAGGAACAATATTTAGGAACAAAAGTGCCATGTATAACTATTGTATTTGACCCTGTCCAATGTCCCTTATTCAGGTGACAGAATCTATCTCTGTTTAGAGAGCTACCTCCCACCATGCTGTCCATGTGGCTCGGGGAGGGCTGACCCCATTTCTAGTTTCTGAGGCAGGCAGGTAACTTGGGCCTAGCCAAGTAATCAGACATCATGCTGGGCTCAGGGATGGCACTCACCCTTGTTCTCTGACCCTGAGGAGTACTCTGGGTATTTTCTGGGACAATCAGGACAGAGCCATTCTCTACCTGCTCTGATACCTGAATGGGGGATGGTATCAGGTTGGGGCGGTTGGTGGCCATTTTTGCCACCCAGGAAGATGGTCTGTCTGAGGAGGGAGCCTGAGCGCAGGGTCAAAGGGAGTGTGGGAGGAAGATCTAAGAGCAAGATCAGCGCCCCAGGCAATTCTCCCTGCTGGCATTTCTGACTTAGGCATCTTTTCCTGGCAGGGAGGCGGGAGGTGAGCTGTTGCCATCACACAGGTGGTGAAGTCTGGGTGGAGACCAAGGAAGCTGCAGGCTTGGGCAAGGGCTGAGCAGAGCCTGATGGCACCAGCCTGTTTCTTGTTGGTGACACCCCTCCCAGGGCTCTGCAGAGGGTTAAGAGCCTTCCAAGCTCAGCTCTGGCTGGGTACTGACAGAAAGGCAGAGCTGGGATTATGATCTCCTTTTGAGGAAAGAGAACATGAGGCTCAGAGAGGGGAAGTGAATTGCCCGAGGTTACACAGCAGGTTAGTAGCAGAACAGGCCTTTGTATGCCACCTGTCCCATCTTGGCACCATATCCTGCCCTTCCTGGTTGGCACTGGCTTGGAAGTCAGGAGGTGCAGGTTCTAACGGGAAGTCTGCCTGTGACTGCTGGGTGACTTTGGGCAGGTCACCCAGCCTTCCCTGTTGGGTCTTGGGCTCATCTCCCACACAGCCTTTGGTGGATGAGATAATCCATCCTTGATTTCAGCGGTCTGCAGAGCTTGGGGGAAAAACTCCCCAGGCTTGTACCCCAGTCTCTCTCTGCTGCTCCCTCTCCCAAACACTCCTCCCCACTCTGTCCTTCCCCTCGCACCCCGACCCTGCCTGCATTAGCAGTGCTGATGATCTGGTGTCCAGCTTAATGTTTTGACTCAGCTGAAATCTGGTCCAGGGGAGGAAGGTCCCCATCGGAGGATGCAGGAGGAGGTTATGACAGAGTTGCGCACACTCATGGTGTAGCTGGGGAGACATCCTGCCCAAATATATCCACTTGAGACATGATATCACCCCTGACCCCTACTCAAAACCCCTCTCTGGTTTTTTTTTTTTTTTGGTACCAAGGATTGAACTCATGGGCACTCGACCACTGAGCCACATCCCCAGCCCTATTTTGTGTTTTTTTAGAGACAGGGTCTCACTGAGTTGCTTAGCGCCTCGCCTTTGCTGAGGCTGGCTTTGAACTCACGATTTTCCTGTCTCAGCCTCCCAAAGTGCTGGGATTACAGGCTTGTGCCACCATGCCTGGCTCCCTCTCTGTTCTTGTGACTCACTAATAGAATGAGCACCAGCCGGCTCAGTGGCTGAAGCCTGTAATCCCAGCACTTAGGGAGGCTGAGACAGGAGAATCGCGAGTTGAAAGCCAGCCTCAGCAACGGTGAGGTGCTAAGCAACTCAGTGAGACCCTGTCTCTACATAAAAACACAAAATAGGGCTAGGGATATGGCTCGGTGGTCGAGTACCCCAGAGTTCAATCCCCAGTACCAAAAAAACAAAAAACAAACAAAAAAAACCTAGAATGAGCACCATGATTTCTTTCTTTCTTTCTTTCTTTTTTTTGAAAGCAGCAGCAGCTCTGGAGTCACTCAAACTCGGGTTCAAAGTCCAGTTCTGCTGTGTGACTCAGAGCAAGTCACTTTCCCTCTCTGAAACTATTTCTTCAACTGTATAAACAAGATAATCCCTTCCCTGAGAAGTTGCAGTGAGGATATAGAGGCATCACATAAACTAACACAATTAGATGTGTTAAATGGTGGCTAATTAACAGAAGTCGTAACAGTGTAAGCTTCTTAGTTTGGCTCTAAAGGCCCACTAGGATCTGGTGCCACCCTTTATTTCCTGTCAACTCCTGTTTCCAAGCAGCTGACACACAGTTCAAGTCTCACTTGGATTTCCTTTTCCTTTATCTGAGTCCTCCTTGGTCTGTGAAGTGGAGCTTTATCCCTTCCTTTGGGAGGAAGGCCTTCCTGACTGGCCTTTTGGGCTGGGCTCTCTGTCTCCAGGGGCAGTTGCTGCCCCATAGCCAGCGCCTCAGCCTCTCCCCATCCTAACAGCCACAACCATGGGCTCGTTCACCCACAGCCCACTCATCCGCCCATCAGGCGTCTCATGTGCCTTCATGCATCCAGGTTCTTCACCGATGCGTTCACAGAATGCGTGGTCCAGGCAAGCCCTGGAATGCCAAAGTGAGGGTGTCATGGGCCCTGCTCTTTGGGAAGGAGGTGAACAGGAAATCACTACAAACCACAGTCGTCAGCACCAGGGGCCAGGCAGGCCTCAAGGAGACACTTGAATATGTCCTTTTGGCCAGGAGTATAGCTCAGTGGTAGAGCACTTGCCTAGCACAGGCAAGGCCCTGGGTTTGATCCCCAGCATGGCAAGGAAAATAAATTAAGCCGGGCCTGGTGGTGCACACCTGTAATCCCAGCTACTCAGGAGGTTGAGGCAGGGAGATCACAGGTTCGAGGCCAGCCTGGGCACGTTAGTGAGACCCTGTTTTGAAATAAAATTTTTATTTATTTATTTTTTAATATTTTTTTAGTTGTTGATGGATTTTTATTTTACTCATTTGTTATTTATATGTGGTGCTGAGGCTTAAACCCAGTGCCTCCTGCATGCTAGGCAAGCGCTCTACCACTAAGCCACAACCACAGCCCTTGAAATAAAATTTTTAAAATGGGCTGAGGTGTAGCTCAATGGTAGGGTGCTTACCTAGCATGTCTAAGGCCCTGGATTCAATCCCCAATACTGGAAAAAAAAAACATATATACATTCTTAAAAATGGAGATTGTGACTTATAAAGAGTATCAATTCTAAAGTTTTATTATTATCATTTGCAGGGCTGGGGATGGAATCCAGGACCTTGTACAAGCTAGGGAAGCACTCTACCACTGAGCTTCATCCCCAACCCATTTTTTTTTTTTTTTGGTACTGAGGATTGAACTCAGAGGTACTTGACCACTGAGCCACATCCCCAGCCCTATTTTGTGTTTTATGTAGAGCCAGGGTCTCACTGAGTTGCTTAGCGCCTCGCCGTTGCTGAGGCTGGCTTTGAACTTGCGATTCTCCTGTCTCAGCCTCTCTAAGTGCTGGGATTACAGGCTTGAGCCACCGCGCCCGGCTCCCAACCCTTTTTTTTTGGCGGGGGCGGGTACGAGGGATTGAACTCAGGGGCACTCGACCATTGAGCCACACCCCCAGCCCTATTTTGTGTTTTATGTAGAGACAGGGTCTCACTGAGTTGCTTAGCGCCTCGCTGTTGCTGAAGCTGGCTTTGAACTCGCAATCCTCCTGTCTCAGCCTCCCTAAGTGCTGGGATTACAGGCGCACGACACCGCACCAGGCTGCATCCCCAACCCCCAAAGTTGTTTTTTATTAGAAAGCCATGGCGAATAGTTCAGAACTTCTGCTGGTGTGGCAGTGATATGCAGCTAATTAGCAAATACTGATAAGAAGAAAACAGGAGGACTATCTTCCCCATCTGGTCACAGCAGCTTAGAAACAAGAATCCGAAGGCTGCAGTGACCGTACATCACAGGTGGCCACGTGCGTCTTCCTTCCTTTGATGAAAGAAACTGTGCAGAAGCTACCCAGCCCTTTGCCAAGAATTCAAATGCATGTGCACTGAGGAAAGAACTAGCTGTGGGGATATTTCTACCTGGTCAGCACGCAGGCCAGGCCGAGCAGGCTTCTCAAATCTCTCCTAAGGGGGCCAATAGCAATGTTCCTTCCTGGGAGAGGGGACAACTCATGCAGAATAAGGTGGGCCACCACCCCTGCCACCAGGGATCTTCTGCACGCTGAGCAAGTGCTCTCTCACCGAGCTACACCCCCCGCCCACCGGTGCCTTTTCTAAAATACAAATCTTGCCACGGACATACAGGATCCCAAGACCAGATGAGTCTCCTGACACAAGTCCCAGAGTGACAGGTGAAGACAGGTCACCGTAGCCTTGCAGCCCTGCTGACACCTACAAGGTAAGACCCTTATTCCTGCACATCAGTTGTCTACCCTTGACCTCCAGGAGGTCTGTTCCTGACCTTTCCCACTTTGTCTGTCCCTAACCTTTCCCGCTTTCCTAGCAGGTCCCTGGATCCCTGGCTCCTCGCATGTTGCAGTTGGGGCGAGGCCTTCGACGGTGAGCCTGCTTCTCTCCTCTCCGTCCATATTCCTCAGGCCTGAACACGGGGGTGCAATGCTCTGGGGTCCCCACACTGCTTTCAGTACATATGATATGGCCCTGAGGTTCGATCCTGTGGCTATCTCACCCTTGTCCATTGCTGGCCTCGACAACCAGGGGCTCCTCTTTTTTTTTTTTTTTCTTTTCCCAGTACTGGAGATTGAACCCAGGGGTGCTCGGCCATTGAGCTACATCCCCAGTCCTTTTTATTCTGAGACAGGTCTTGCTAAATTGCCCTGAACTTGTGATATTCCTGCATCAGCCTCCTGAGCAGCTGGAATGACAGGCGTGGGCCACCATGCCTGGCTTTGTTCCCTCTTTGAAAGTGAGTTTAGCCTCTGTATCCTTCTGGTTGATTTCGACACCAGGGACCACCCCCTCCAGCACCTTGGCCTCACAGTCTTTCAGATGCCTTCCCATGTGTTGGATCTGAGGTGACCCCCAAAGCTCCCTTGTTAATGCAGTCGGTGGAATGATTAGATCACGACAGGTGATCACACCACTGATTAGATTAACTGTGACCTAATCAGTGGGCTAATCCATTTGCTGGATTAATAATTTGAATGGACAACTGGGTGGTAACTGTAGGCAGGTGGGGTGTGGCCAGAGGAGGTTGGTCACTGGGGCTGTGCCCTGGGGGATGATATATTTTGTCCCTGGCTTCTTCCTGCTCTCTCTCCTGGCTGCCAGGAGCTAATGGCACTCCTCTGTCGCCCTCTTCTGTTCTGCCTCATCTCAGGCCCAGAGAGATGGAGTTGGTTGACCGCAGACTGAGACCTCCGGAACCATGAGCCCAAAATAAACTTTTCCTCCTCTAAGTTGTTCTTGTCAGGTATTTTGGTCACAGTGACAAGAAAACCTAACACACCATGGCCTTGCCCCGCAGTCCTCATCCTCAGCTGCCCTCTGGACCATGTGACCACCTGCAACCGCCCTGTCTCTAAGGTCTCCAACCCGCAGCCCCTCTGGGACCACCCGCTTGGCTTCCAAACACCGTTCAGGGCGACAGGTCATCTCATGCTGCTGGGACTTTGTGAGCTCTCAATGTAGCCCTGCCTGCAGCCCAGACCTCGTCCTCCCCTGCCTTGCCCTCACACCTGTGCGGAAGAGGCCTCAGCTGGAAAGACCCAGTGACTAGATTCCCTGGTGACCGTACAGCAGCCCAGCAAGCTGGAGAAGGTCACTCAGGGTCCACCACAGGCCCACACTCAATGGCTTCGAGAGGGTTCCTGATGATGTCCCACGACCCAGCCAGGCTTCTCTGGGGTTCTCCCTCTCCCCATGACTGCTGCAGAGCCTCCTAAGTGCTCAGCCCTCCTGGAGCCCCTCCAGCGCCCTCTCTGGTGGCCTGTTCAACTCTCCCTGTCTGTCACCAGCCCAGGCTGGTCCCTGCACCTGTACACCAGAACCGGCTTCTCTTGCCTCAGGTCTGCACCACCTATGGTCCCTTTTCTCCCCAGAATCCCACTTCCCTCTCCCGGCCTCCTTCCCACTGGTTCCTGGAGCCTCTCGAGCCCCTCCCACTAAAATGAAAAGAGCCTCGTCCACCTCAGCACCATCTCCACGCCCAGCCGGTCCCTCCTTCTGCCCACTACAGTGGGCCTTCTGCTCAGCCACCAAAATAATTCTACCTGAGGTCCCTGCAACCTGCATGTCACCGAGTCCAGCAGATGCATTTCAGAACTCAGTTTTCCCATCTCTCTTGCCCCGAGATGTCCTTCCTTGTGGGCAACACTCTTCCCGGGCTTCTGTCCCAGAGGCAGGATGACCTGCAGTCAGGAGCAGAGCCAAAGTTTGAACAGTGGCGTGCCACTGAATATTATACAACTTTGGGCAAGTCACTAATACACCTGTGCCTCAGTTTCTTTGCGAACAAAATGGGTATGATTTACTCATAGGGTCATAAGGAGAGTATCATTTAACATTATATAACTATATATTCTTCCACTAAAGTCCCTGCCTCCTGCCAGGTTTATTTTTTCCATGGCCCTGAATTGAACCCAGGACCTCACGCATGCTAGGCAAGTACTATACCACTGAGCCACATTCCCAGTCCTTTTTATTTTTTATTTATTTGGTACTGAGGATTGAACCCAGGGGTGCTTTCCCACTGAGCTACATCCCAGCCCTTTTATTTTTTATTTTGAGATAGGGTCTTCCTGAGTTGCTGAGGCTGGCTTCAAACTTGCATTCTTCCTACCTTAGCCTCCTGAACTGCTGGGATCACAGCTGTGCATCACCATGCCTGGCTTTTCTGTGGGACTTCTTAGCCACTGTGCCATCCACTTCTATATACTGTCTTTCTGCACCAGCTGGTGAGATCCCCTAGGGCAGGAATCTTTCCTTGTGTTGCCACTGTGGCATTCCCAGTGTCCAGAGTAGTGCCTGCCACGTTGCCGGTGCCAACAACTAGACAAGGCCCAGCCTCCCCATCTACTCCAGACTCTGGAGCAACTAGTTCTCCTGTGTGGTCAGGCCTGTAAATCTCAGAGGGCCTCAGGGTCACATGCTGGCCTTCTTGGGCTCCACGTGTCCCAGGCCATGCACGTCCACCCAAGCTTCAGAACCTGCTGCCCACTCATGTGCCAGCCTCCGGCCCCTCTCGAGCTGGCTACTCACAGGGGTCCTTGTGGACATGATGATACCCAAACCTGGTCCATATCCAGTGCTTGGGCCCCCCAGTGTGTCCAGCTGCATGAGGTGGAAACCTGGACCTCAGGTCCAGGCCTCCCTCCTGCTGTCTCAGCTGTGTCCAGGGGTCACTGAGTGCTGGCTTTTGAACTTCCAAGTCCCTCACATCCAGCTACTGTCTTCATCCACCTTCTTCTCTACCTGGCAACTCCAACTCCTCCCGGGCCTACCTCAAGCCTGACCTGTACCCCCTCCTCTCCAGAGTGAAGCCCCAGCTCCTCCTCCTCACCACCGGCCCCTAGCTCCCCACCTCCACCCCTGATTATTTATTTATCGGGTAGCTGCCAGCTGAGGGGGATGCTGTTGCCATGGGAACCTTCAGCCCCAGTCAGGGCTGCCTCTGTTCTCAGTAGGATGCTCTTGTCTGTCTAGACGCCAACCCCAGGAGCCCAACTCCAGGTTGGGGGCGGGGCAGGGGATAAAACATGCAGATGGGATCCACCCTGGCCCCAGGAAGCTGGCTGGGGCAGAGGGCAGGGAGGGGCTGGGCTCAGGGCCACGGAACCCATCAGAGAACTCTTGCACCCAAGTCCTCACCAGGCAATTCTGCATGTCAACGGCTTCCCTGGCCAAAATTCCAGACATGTCGCTAGAGGCCTTAGACACAAGTCTGGCTGTCTGGGGAAGGATGAAGGAGGTGTTCCTGAAGTTTCTGGAGAACGGTTCCCTCCAGGCTGTTCTGTGTCTTTCACTGATGTTAGTTCACTGAGGGCTGGGACTCCCCTGGGAGTCCAGCAGGGCCGAGTTCCTGTCCCACCTGTCACCACTCACTGTGGGATCTTGGGCAGCTCATTCCTCCTCTTGGGGCCTCAGTGTCCCCTCTGCCTGTGTCCTGAGGATGCAGACATTCAGAGCTCTCGGCCAGCCTGCTGCCTGGCACACAGCTAGTGCTCAGTACTTGGCAACAGCCTCCCCTGCACCCCCAGACTCGAGCCCCCACTTTCCCAGTGGGTTTCTGAGGCAGCTGACAAAATTAAACGCGACTGAACCCTTCATGCATGAAATGACGGGGTGGGACTGAGGCTGCGGCAGCAGGCCAGGCCGGAGGAGCCCTGGAGATCTGAGGGGCCAGCCCCTTGTCAGGGCAGGCAGCACAGTGGCAGCAGGGAGGGACAGCACTGGCCCTGGGGAGGCCTCCCCCGCTCCCGGGCTCCACCCAGCTCCAGCTCCACCGGGGGTCAGTGCCATTTGAGCACAACAGACTCAAAGGAACAGTCACAGAGACAAGGTGGTGGGGGCAGAAACATGGGCCACATGGGACATTGATCTACTGAGCAAGTATTTCCTGGGCCCCTGCTCTGTGCCAGGTCCTGGCCTAGCTACATGATATGTAGCCGTGAACAAGCCGGTGTGGCCCCTGCCTCAGAGGGCAAACCCAGAGGGGCTGCTCTGCCGGGCCCGCCTCTGGGCCAGCTGACCTGTGGAGACGCTCTGGGAGCCCCAACATGCACACGGGCTGCCGTGCCCACACATGCCCTCTCTCTTCAAGGGCTTCCTCAGAGAGGCCCTTCTGCTCTCCATCCCAGCCTGCATCCTACTGGAAAGGCGCCAAGGCCGTCACTGTTAGGTGGCAATGGCAAGCTGCAGAGCGGCAGGACGCCATTGTGTGACAAACAAAAGCCCAAAGGCACCAAGTGCGTGTGAGAGTAAATGCAGAATCAAGAGCCAGCACAACGGTGGCTCTGAGAAGTCGTCTGCGGGCGTGGGAAGGCGGAGGCAGGGACACTTAAGGAAGCACGCTTCTGTTTCTGAAATGTTTTACAACAGAGCTGTACCTTTAAGGAAGTTATGAGAACACATCTTCAGGTTTTGATTCAGCCCGCAGACCGCACCAGGGAGCGCCAGAGTGGCTCGGAGGACCTCAAGCCTTCCTTCTCCGAGGTGATGGTGCTGTGTGACCTTGGCCAGCCCTTTCCTTCTCTGGGCCTCAGTGCCCTGTCTGCACAGTGGGGCCTTGGGAGCTCTGAATCATTGTCTAGGTTTGGTGTCGCTGCAGCCTTCTTGCCACCAGGGGGACTGGCCTCGGAGCCCTGTGACCTCTGCTGAGCGTCCAGTGGCTCTCCTTTGCCCCATGTTGGCTTTGCAAGCCCCAGGTCCTGCCTGGGTCTTCCCATCCCTGCTTCCTCCAAACTGACTACACCCAGGTATGCTCTCCCTCCTCTAGCCAAGGGCACCCTGTCCTGCAGCCCTGGTGGGGTGACGGATACGAAGCAGTCACTCAAGTCTCTCAAAGTCCAGGATGCAGCAGAGCTAGCATGTGGGGTCAGGGGAGGAGGAGGAGGTGGGGGCAGCTTCTCTGAATCAAGGGCCTCTCCTAAGCCCTATTTTGCATTTTATTGAGAGATACACCTTTTGATCCTAGCCCCAGGTAGAAGTGAGGAAGCGGGCGCCTAGAGCAGAGGCAGTGCTTTTGCAAAGAGCCAAGATCCAGCTGGGGTGTTTGGGGCCAAGTCCTCCCCCTTCCCCACCATGTGGCTCCCTGGGATTTGGCTACTGAGCTCCTGCGCATGCCCCAGCATTTGGGAATCTTAGCCCTTACTTCCCTGCTGGAGGGAACTTCTGCTCTGGAGAACTAATCTCTCTCCTCCTCAGGACAGGTCCTTGAACCCAGAGCCGCAGACTGCCATCTGTCTGTCCTCATGCACCCCCACTGTGGCCCAGCCCTCCACCTCAGCTGGGCCTGGGGGGCCAGGGAGCAGCTGGTCACTACTTTCTACATAATTAGCCCTCAGAGACCAGCCTGGAGCTGCAGAAAGGCGCAGGATGGCCTCAGAGGGCTGATCTGGCCAGTCGCGGTCCTGTCAGGAGACAGGGGCCTGGCCTCTGTCTCCATGGCAACCCCACCCCTCATCTTGGTGACCATTGACCCATTCCCACCCCTGCCCAGCTGGGGGGCTCCGCAGGCCCCTTCTGGGCAGATGTGTCTCTACACCTCTGAGCTGGCAGCTCCATTAGAAGTGCCTGGTAGCGATCCAATTAACATATATCTACATTAATTTGCATAAATCCTGGGCCAAGTGGCCCTGAGTACAGCTACCAGGGAGAAGTCTAACAAAACTCCAAAGTCCCCATCCCACTGGGCCTGTTTCCTCGCTGACCATCTGGTCCAAATCCACAGGGGCCACAGTGGCAGGCAGAGCAGAGAAGGGCCTTCAGGCCACGACTCTGTCACTCAGTTCCTCCTCAGGAGATGAGGACAAGGATGTGTACCTCGAAGAAGCCTATGTTAAATTTTTTTTTTGTTTTTGGTACCAGGGATTGAACTCAGGGGTACTCGACCACTGAGCCACATCCTCAGCCCTGTTTTGTGTTTTATGTAGAGACAGGGTCTCACTGAGTTGCTTAGCACCATGCCGTTGCTGAGGCTGGTTTTGGACTCACAATCCTCCTGCCTCAGCCTCCTGGACCGCTGGGATCACAGGCGTGCGCTACTGCGTCTGGCTGTTCGAAGAGGCCTGGGGGGTCTCCTAGATGCACCCTCAAGCCTGTTCCTTGCCACACATCCCTGGTCTCCACCCCTGGGGCTCCTGGCTTCTGCCATGGGGCCCCGTGGAGCCAGCTCTCAGAATCTGGGGTTACTCTGTCACCTCCTCCCACCTGGTCCTGGTCCTCCCTAATTTCTGGGCTCTGGCAGGAAAAGGACTAGAAGCTACAAACTGCCAGTTTTGCACATTTGACCTTTTGTCAATGACATCTCTTATGGGCTTTGCCCTGGGACGGGTGCGTCCCCAAGGAGCAGAGTGCATCTGTCCAGGCTCTGGCCCCAGCACCAAAGTTCTGAATAACCTTGACAGGTAGTTTAGGGTAGCGGATCAGAGGCGGCCCTGTAGGCAGACTGCTTGGGTTCAGGTCTGGGTTCTGCCACTCACCACTGTGCGAGCTTGGGTTTATCTTCCACACAAGTCTCAGTTTCCCCACCTATAATATGGGGACAACAACAGTCTCGACTCCACACTTCCTGGAACCATGAAACTAAATGAGATAATATACATCAAATGCCTGGTACAGGAAGAATGCCATAAGTGTTAACTACTCTTACGAAAATAAGGGTAGTAATGAGAAGAAATCCTGGGACCACAGGGAGGTCAAGGAAGGCTTTACTGAGCAGGTGACATTTAGGTTTGGCTTTGAAACACTGGAAAGTCTGCATGTCCCTCAGAAGAGGACATGGTAAATTATGGTAAATGCACATGGTGTGGGGGTGGAGAGGCAGGCTGTACAGCCACCTGAGGGACAGGATTAGGGAGAGGGGAAAGGGAGAGAGGGAGAGAGGAAGGAAGGGAGAAAGAATAAATCCAACTGTTCACCCATTAACTCTGGGGAGTAAGATTACAGAGATCCTTGAGATTCAACCAGATATATTTCTGTAAGGTTTTTACCTTGAAGAGTAATACTTTTTCCTTTTTTGGTACTAGGAATTGAACCCAGGGGTGCTAACTACTAAGCCGCATCCCGAGCCCTTTTTATATTTTATTTAGAGACACCAAGTTGCTTCGGGCCTCACTAAATTGCTGAGGCTGACTTTGAACTTTTGGGATCCTCCTGCCTCAGCCTCCTGAGCTGCTGGGATTACAGGCATGGGCCACCGTGCCTGGTGAAGGGTAATACTATTATAAAACAATAAAACGAAGACATTAAAAGAAGACACTAAAGCTGGATGTAGAGAAGCACAATTGGAATCCCAGCTACTTGGGAGGCTGAGGCAGGATGATCATAAATTCCAGGCCAGACTAGGCAATTCAGCAAGACCCTGTCTGACAAACTTTGTAAAAAAAGGAACCGGGCGCGGTGGCTCACGCTTGTAATCCCAGCACTTAGGGAGGCTGAGACAGGAGAATCGCGAGTTCAAAGCCAGCCTCAGCAATGGTGAGGTGCTAAGCAACTCAGTGAGACCCTGTCTCTACATAAAACACAAAATAGGGCTGGAGATGTGGCTCAGTGGTCGAGTGCCCCTGAGTTCAATCCCCAGTACCAAAAAAAAAAAAAAAAGGAATGTGGCTGTGGCTCCGGGGTGGGCGCTCGCCTAGCCTGCGCGAGGCCCTGGTTCCACTGTGGGTAATGCTGCAGCACTCCCCGCTGGGCAAGGGGTGGGAACCACAGTAGGGTGACCAACTATTCCTGGGACCATGAGGTTTCTTGAGATTCAGTACTCTGATACAAAACCCAAAAGTCCTGGGCAAACTGGGACAAGTTGGTCACCCTGGATATGGGTGGTGTGAATGTCCTGGGGAGGCAGGGATGGCAACAGGGAGGGGAAAGGATGTGGCTAGACCTTGGCTGGACCTCGAAACTGGGGCTCCGTTTTGTTGATCCCTAGGATGCCACCAGCTGAGCAGAGGGCCCTGGAAGCTGGGCACAGAGGAGGAGGCTGGGCCGGGTCGGCAGGAGGTAAAGAGGCTGAGCTTTTCTTTTCTTTCTTTCTTCTTTTTTTGGTACCAGGGATTGAATTCAAGTACTCGACCACTGAGCCACATCCCCAGCCCTATTTTGTGTTTTATGTAGAGACAGGGTCTCACTGAGTTGCTTAGCGCCTCGCCCTTGCTGAGGCTGGCTTTGAACTCGCGATTCTCCTGTCTCAGCCTCCCAGAGTGCTGGGATTACAGGCATGCACCACCCTGCCCAGCTGAGCCTTTCTTGGCAAGCTGAGGACAGGGCCCAGAAGCCTCCTCCAGGCCCGGATCCCACTCTGCCAGGGCTCCCATCTTCTTGGCAATGCCCTCCCTCTCTACCTCTGCCAGGGCCCCCTGTGCAGACTGCTGAGGTCACCCTAGTCTCATCTCCCAGAAGTGGGGCCTTGAGGAGGCTGCCCTCCCAAGAGCACTGGGCGCAGGAGTGGAGGGGGAGACAAGCAGGTGGGGAGCACTCAGCCCAAGCGCGGCCCTCCCAGGAGACACAGGCTGCAGACAACTGAACATTTGGACAAAGAAAATGGTGATTAATCAGATTCCCGACTAAGCACATCGAGCACCACCATATAATTAAGCCAAAAACTTGCAGTAGAAAGCACCTTAATGGAGCGGACACTTAGGCAGACAATTAATTACAGTGGCGCTCAGAGTTTCAGGAGTGCCTAGAGGGCTGAGGGCCGGGCCGAACCAGAACAACTCGGGGTCAAGGAGTCAACCCTGCCCAGCATGGTACTGAGGCCAGGAGCCCAGGCTCAGGCTCCCAGCAGGTCACCTGCAACTGAGTCCCAGCTCTCATAAACTGTGGGATCTGGGGAACTTCCTTCCTGGAGCCTCAGTTTTCTCATCTGTAAAATGGGAATAATATCTACTTCCTGGAACTCTGTGAGGACTCAATGAAGTAATGTGAACAAAGGACTTTGCATGGAATAGATGGTCAATGAATTATTAAAGATTGCACAAGCCACTTTCCATTTCAGGATCTTAATTTCTTATTGCAAAAAAAAGTGATAATGTGCTTTCTTTTTTTCCTTTTTGGTACTGGAGATTGAACTCAGGGGCACTCAACCACTGAGCCACACCCTCAGCCCTATTTTGTGTTTTATGTAGAGAGAGGGTCTCACTGAGTTGCTTAGCACCTCGCCATTGCTGAGGCTGGCTTTGAACTCGTGGTTCTCTTGTCTCAGCCTCCCTAAGTGCTGGGATTACGGGTGGCGCCACTGCATCTGGCTTTTTTTTTTTTTTTTTTAAGTTGTCAATGGGCCTTTATTTTATTTATTTATATGTGGTGCTGAGGATCAAACCCAGTGCTTCACACATGCTAGGCAAGCACTCTGCCACTGAGCCACACCCCAGCTCTGTGCTGTATTCTTCACAGAGAAGTTGGAGGGTCAGGTAAGATCACACCCATGAAAACTATACATAAGACAGAATGTCCTTTCTAAGCAGAAAAGTGCCATGCCCCACGTTGTTAAGATTATTATTAAATCCTTGGTTTCATACTTTTTTTTTTTTGGTACTGGGGATTGAACTCAGGGGAGCTCAACCACTGAACCACATCCCCAACCCTATTTTGTGTTTTATGTAGAGACAGGGTCTCACTGAGTTGCTTAGCGCCTCGCCGTTGCTGAGGCTGCCTTTGAACTTATGATTCTCCTGTCTCAGCCTCCCTAAGTGCTGGGATTACAGGCTTGTGCCACCGCGCCCGGCTGGTTTCATACTTTTATTTTTTTGGTACCAGGGATTAAACCCAAGGGCGCCTAATCATTGAGTCACATCCCCAGCCCTTTTTATTTATTTTTTTTTTAATTTTGAGACAGGGTCTCACTAAGTTGCTGAAGCTGACCTTGAACTTGGGATCCTCCTGCCTCAGCCTCCTGAGCCAGGGGTCAAAGGTGCTCCATCACGACCAGCTGCTTGGTTTCACACTAAGATCAGACTCTTGCTGCTTCTTTCCCAAGAAGCTGCACAGGTAGTAAAGGTGTGGCCCAGCTGAGCATGGTGGAGCACACCTGTACTCCCAGCCTTTTGGGAGTCTGAGGTGGAGAATCACAAGTTTGAGGCCAGCCTGGGTAAATTAGCAAGAATCTCTCTTAAAATAAGATAAAGAGGGCTAGGGATGGGGCTCAGTGGTAGAGCGCTTGTCTAGCTGAGCAAGGTCCTGGTTTCAGGGGGGTAAAAAGTGTAGCCTAGGAATTAGACCATCTGAGTTTGAATCCTACATTGGACATTTAGCTGTGTGACCTGCAGCAAGTCACTGAACCTTTCTGTTCTTTAATTTTTCCATCCTTAAAATGGGGGTGAAGATATTACCTACACAGGTTGTTGTGAGGTGTAATGAGGAAGTATGTGTAAGACGTTCATACGACTGCCTGGCTATGCTCCAGCGTCAGCTGTGACTGTCATTCCCTATAAAGCAAACTCTGGGCTCAGAGGACTCATGCTTTGAAAATAGGACGATAGGTTGTCCTAATGTGCAGGGGCATTTTGAGGCCAGGTGGCACCTTCCCCAACAGGCCTCATCAGGCCAGCAGCTGCCTGGCCCAGGTGCTCCACTCTGTGGACCTGACCTGACCTGTCAGGCCTATGCTGGGTGCAGAGGAGAAGAGGCCTGGCCCTGACCTCAGGGTGCCCCCGGTCTGCAGGGACACGGACCCCTGATTTCAAGTAACAATTCGCACAAGCCCAGAGAAGAGCACAAAGATCGAAACGGACGTGGCCCACCCCAGGAGGGTGTAGGAAGCCCACCCCGAGCGCTACTTAACATGCTGTTCATTCACTTCTCTCCGCTCCTGGGGAGCTGTCACTGCCTACTGAGGCCCAGGTGGGTAAAGCAATAAGCACCAAGTCACACAGCAAGGAAGAGGCAGAGATAGGATTCGAACACGGACCTGCAGGCTCCAAAGTCTGTCTGCCACCCCACGTCTCCCCATTAGTGCTTCTGCTCCACACGTGGCTTCTGGCCCCCAGGGCATCGCACGGTGACCGACTCCCAGCCCTGCTGAAATAGGGAACAGTCCCAGGGGATCCCCTCATGCCTCCGATGATGGCTGAGATGCGTTTTGTTCAAATCCAGGCTCTGTCAATTACTAGCTGTGTGGCTCTGGCAGACATTCAAACTCCCTAAGCCTCATTTCCTCACCTAGAAAAAGGAAAAGAACAACATCTACCTCTGGGAGAGGCTGTGACCTTAAAGGATGCAAGCACGGCGCCTGGCCCGGGCAAGGTGCGCGGTTCCTTCCTCTTCCAGTGCAGGTCCCTCCTCCTCTGCCCACCTCCGCAGACTGCACTTGGGGTCTGCTCTAGCTCCAAGCCCAAGCCTTCCCCTCCTGCAAAGCTTCCCTTGTCCTCCTAGCGACCTCCTTTCCTGCTAATGATAAAATGTGTCCCTTCTGCAAACTCCTCGAGCAGGGTGGCCTGCGCCCTCAGCACCCCTGGGGTGGGGAACAGCACAGGACCCAGAGCTCCTGACACCCACAGGCAGCCCCAGGTCCACCTGCAGGCCGGGGGTGGGCTGGAGCCCCTGGAGGGAGCACACTCTCCCTGAGCTGCCTGCAGCCGACCCGCCCTCGAGTGCTCAGCTCCAAACACCACCCCAGGAAAGGTCTCCCCACAAAAGCCCCCGACTTTCAGGGACTCTGTGTTGGTCTACAACTTCCGTCCCACTGGAAGACTTAGGACGTTGAGACCTTAGCAAATCACACCTGACCGTCCAGTCATTGCAGGGAGGGTCCTAGGATGGCTGGGCCCTGTCAGGCATAGATACTCTCCATTCTCACCTCATTTTTTTTTTTTTTTGGTACTGGGGATTGAACTCAGGGGCACTCGACCACTGAGCCACATCCCAGCCCTATTTTGTGTTTTATGTAGAGACAGGGTCTCACTGAGTTGCTTAGCGCCTCGCCGTTGCTGAGGCTGGCTTTGAACTCGCGATTCTCCTGTCTCAGCCTCCCTAAGTGCTGGGATTACAGGCATGAGGCACTGCACCCGGCTCATTCTCACCTCATTTGTTCAATCAATAAATACTTATTGAATGAGAGTCTCAGAACTGGACAGCGAAGTTCAAGTGGTGGACAAAAATGAAGCCAGACGTAGCAGCCCCTGCACAAAACAGAAACGCAGGGAACGTCCTCATGCTGGTCGGGCTCAACTATAAAGAACTCACAGCTGACCTCATCCTTATGGTAAAACACTGAACGGTTCCCCTGAAGGTTGGGAAGCAAAGGTGCTGATACCTGTTACAACCGTTACCATTGTCCTGAGGATCCTCGCCAGTACAGTTAAGCGAGGACAAGAACTCAAGGGCACCCAGATTGGAAAGGAAGAAGCAAATCTGTCTGCAGTTGACCTGACGTCAGACATAAGAAAGTCTAAACTATCAGAGGTAGGCAAGGCTGCAGATTCAAGATCAATATACAAAAAGCAGTTGCATGTTTATACACTGGCAATGAGCAAGTTAAACTGAAATTAAGGAAACAATTTCATTTATAACAGCATCCAAAAGAAGAAAACACAGAATAGATTTTTACCAAAGAGGTAAAAGACTTGTAAGCTGAAAATCACAACCCATTGTTGAAAGAAATTAAAAAGACTTAAATAAATGTAAAGATATCCATGGATTGGGAAAACATAAAATTGTTAAGATGGGCTAGGTGCAGTGGGGCACCCTGTAATCCTGGTGACTTGGGAGGCTGAAGGCAGGAGAATCACAAGTTTGAGGTCACTTAGTGAGACCTTGTCTCAAAATAAAAAATATTTTAAAAGGCTGGGGTGTAGCTCAATACCCAGTTTAAAAATATATATATATATATATATATAGAGAGAGAGAGAGAGAGAGAGAGAGGCTGGGCATGGTGGTGCATGCCTGTAGTCCCAGCAGCTCAAGAAACTGAGGCAGGAGGATCACAAGTTCAAAGCCAGCCTCAGCAACAGCAAGGAGCTACACAACTCAGTGAGACCCTGTCTCTAAATGAAATACAAAGAAGGGCTGGAGATGTGGCTCTGTGGTTGAGTGCCTGAGTTCAATCTCCAGTACCCGCCCCCCCAAAAAACCCATATATATAGTATTTAGTATTTAAGATGGCAATATTTTCCAAATTGATTTACATATTCAATGCAATCTCTTAAAATTCTAACTGCCTTTTGTGAAGAGATGGATAAGATGGTGTTAAAATGTATAGGGAAATGGGAGGGAGTACAAGGAGCCAGATAATGTTAAAAAAGAACAAAGTGAGTGGAGGACTCACTTTCTGATTTCAAAACCTACAAAAGCCACAGTAATCAAGACAGTATAGTGCAGGCATAAGGAAGACAGATGGATGGATAAATGTAATAGAAAGGCCTCAAATAGAACCACACACTTAGGGTCAACTGATTGTCAACAAGGGTGCTAAGACAATTCAATGAAGAAAGTAGTCTTTATAACAAATGGTGCCGGGACAATGGGGCACCCCCATGCAAAAGAATGAAGCGGGATCCCTACCTCACACCATACACAAAAATTCATTTAAAATTGCTCAAAAACCAGCC
>CM053400.1:20249645-20260008 GCA_028644305.1 Xerus rutilus | reverse complement strand
CTCACGCTTGTAATCCCAGCACTTTGGGAGGCTGAGACAGGAGAATCGCGAGTTCAAAGCCAGCCTCAGCAATGGCGAGGCGCTAAACAACTCAGTGAGACCCTGTCTCTACATAAAACACAAAATAGGGCTGGGGATGTGGCTCAGTGGTCGAGTGCCCCTGAGTTCAATCCCTGGTACCAAAAAAAAAAAAAAAAAAGAGGGCTGGGGATACAGCCTAGTCGTTAAGTGTCCCTGGGTTCAATCCTCAGTACCAAAAATGAAGGTGGGGGGACAACATGGCATGGGCGGTGTCCCTTTCCCCTATCCCTATGATCTCCTTTTCTTCCTCTTCCTCCCTTTTCTCTTCTTCTACTTTGGTACCAGGGATCGAACTCAGGGGTACTCAGCCACTGAGCCACATCCCCAGCCCTATTTTGTGTTTTATGTAAGACAGGGTCTCACTGAGTTGCTTTGCACCTCGCTGTTGCTGAGTCTGGCTTTGAACTTGGGATCCTGCTGCCTCAGCCCCCTAAGCTGCTAGGATTACAGGCGAGTGCCATCGTGTCCTGCTTCTCAGCCTTTTTTTAATTTTTAATTTTGAGACAAGGTCTTGCTAAGATACTAAAGTGGACTTGGAACTTGCAATCCTCCAGCCTCCATCTCCAGTCTCCAGAGTCGCTGGGATTATAGGCGTGCGCCACCGTGCCTAGCTCCTCCATCACTCATCCCCCCACCCTCACACTTCCTGAAGCAACCCTCGCTGAAACAGATCCAGAAGATAAGGAACCACAGCAAAATGAAAAAGCCCTGGGAAGACTGTTTTAAAATGGTGTGTGAGCAGCGAGTGTCCACACACACAGGCAGAAAGCAGCCTCAGGGGGCCTGGCCTGTGGGACTAGGAATGGATACTGTAGGAAAAGGCAGTTTAAATTCTGCATTTGTTTCTTCTCTACTGTTGCTTTGATTCAGTCATTCCTTGGTGCCCACTACAGAAATCTGAGGGCCATGTCCCAGTCCTGTGTGGCAAGGTCCACAGTGGTCACACCAGGATCACAGGGACAGATACTGCCTGTCCAGCATTTGAATGTGTGACCTCCACCACTACCCTTGGCTGTAACCTAAGCATGGATTGCAGTTAGTTTCTCCAAAGGAGAAACAGTCTTGGAGGTACAGTCAGAAGGGCTTGTGGTCTTCATGGGAGCTGACACTGGGGCTGGCTTTGCTGCCTTCCCAAGAAGCATGGTCCAGAAGAGGAATCAATGACCCCAGGAACATGAGAGCTAACAGGCCGAATGAAGAGGACATCAAGGGTTAGGAATGTAGCTCAGTGGTAGAGCACTTGCCTAGCACGTGCATAGCCCTGGGTTCTATTACCATTACAACCTAATGGGGAAAAAAAAAAAAAAGGACAGCAGATGAAGAAAACAGCAAACTGCCTTACTTGTGTTATCAGAAATCAATGTCTTAGCCGGGCGCAGTGGCGCACGCCTGTAATCTCAGCACTTAGGGAGGCTGAGGCAGGAGAATTGCGAGTTCAAAGCCAGCCTCAGCAATGGCGAGGCGCTAAGCAACTCAGTGAGACCCTGTCTCTACATAAAACACAAAATAGGGCTGGGGATGTGGCTCAGTGGCTGAGTACCCCTGAGTTCAATCTCCAGCAGCCCCCTCCCCTCAAATTTCAGACACTGTCGTTACTATGAGTAAGAAACCAATGCATATGAAAGCATGCTACCATTTTCATCTTAATGAAAGAAGTATATTGATATCGAGTTTAAAAAGGAAGAAGGGAGAAGAAGAGGCAGGCCAAGTTAAGTGAAAGAGGTGGTAGAAGACTGAATATTTTAGTAATTGTAATAAGTGGAAAGTGGCAAAACTTACCAGTTAAAAGATAAGGGATTTGGGCTCTGGGGTTGTGGCTCAGTGGTAGAGCGTTTGCCTAGCATGTGTGAGGCACTGGGTTAGATTCTCAGCACCGCATAAATAAATAAATAAATAGATAAATAGAATAAATATATTGTTTCCACTACAACTAAAATAAATAAATAAATAAATGTATATATGTATGTGTGTGTGTGTGTGTGTATACATATCCCAAAGTGCTGGGATTATAGGTGTGCGCCACCACGCCTAGCTACAACTAAAAACATTAAAATGATGAATAAAGTTAAGACTTGTGTCGTAGGTGTGGTTTGGTGGTACAGTGCTTGCCTAACATGAGTGAGGTCCTAGGTTGAATCCGCAACACCTCAAAATAAAGAAACAAAGAAGTATATTTCAGAGATGATCAGATTGGATTAAGAAAGAAAAATTTATAAAGGCATGAGAAAAAGGAAAGACCTTGCAGGCAAATTTTAACCAGCACTAACTAATCTTGTGTAGACATATTTATATCAGAACATATAAGCTGGGTGCGGTGGCGCACACCTCTTATCCCAGGGACTCGGGAATCTGAGGCAGGAGGATCGGATCGTGAGTTCAAAGCCAGCCTCAGCAACAGCAAGGCACTAAGCAACTCAGTGAGACCCTGTCTCTAAATACAATACAAAATTGAGCTGGGGATGTGGCTCAGTGGTTGAGTGCCCAAACCCTGGGACCCCCAAAAGAAAGAAAGAAAGAAAAATAAAATGCAGACTTTTAGATAAGCATCACTAGCCCTGACATGTTTATTGACACTTGTAATCCCATCTCAAAAGAAAAGGGTTAGGGATATAGCTCAGTTCAGTGGTTGAGTGCTCCTGGGTTTAATTCCCATTACCCACCATCCCCACACACAAAAGATAGCATCACTGGAAGATGCTTACTTACATAATGATAAACCAAGAAGATATAAACATTTTAAACATGGATGCTTTTGATAAAATGACAAGAAATATACAGAAAAAAATGACATGAACAGTGTGTGTGGTGGTGCATGCCTGTGATCCCAGTGACTCAGGAGGCTGAGGCAGGAGGATTGCAAATTCAAGGCCAGCCTCAGCAATTTAAGCAATTTAGTGAGACCCTGTATCAAAATTAAAACAGAAAAAAAAAGATAAAAATGGTTGGGGATGTGGTTAAATATGTCTCTGGGTTGCATCCCTGGTTAAAAAAGAAAAACAAAAAAAAGAAAAGAAAGAAAGAAATGAATGAATGAATGAATGAATAAATCTGACCTCTCACGAACTGCTGATGGGAATATAAATAGAAAACAGCCCTTGGAAAACAGGCTGGCAGTTCCTTAAATGAATAAACAGTTACCCTATAACCAGGCAATGAAAACATATGTTCACACAGAAACCTGTGCATGAACCATTATAAAGCAGCAGCATTCATAGTACAAGGTGGAAACAGCTCAAATATTCATCAGGGGATGAATGGATAAACAGATGGGGGTATGTCCATACAATGGCACACGCAAGACTCCCCCGACGCGTCCTTCTGTGGTTGAATCTGAGAGTGCATCCACACCACAGAATCCGATATGCTCAGCAATGAAAAGGAAGGAGCTATTAACACATGGAACAACTTGGATAGAACTCAAGGGAATTACATTAACTAAACAAAGTCAGTCTCAAAAGATTACATACTGAGCTGGGCGCGGTGGCTCACGCCTGTAATCCCAGCACTTAGGGAGGCTGAGACAGGAGAATCGCGAGTTCAAAGCCAGCCTCAGCAACGGCGAGGCGCTAAGCAACTCAGTGAGACCCTGTCTCTACATAAAACACAAAATAGGGCTAGAGATGTGGCTCAGTGGTCGAGTGCCCCTGAGTTCAATCCCCAGTACCAAAAAAAAAAAAAAAAAAAAGTAGCTGGAGGGGTCCTATGGTGATGGAATAGTTCTATATTCTTACTTTTATTTTGAGGTGCTAAGGATTGAACCCAGGGGTATTTAACCACTGAGCCACATCCTCAAACAGGGTCTTGCCGAGTGCTCAGGGCCTCGCTAAATTGCTGAGGCTGACCTTGAATTTATGATCCCCCTGCCTCAGCCTCCACTGAAACTGCTGGGATTACAGGCATGTGCCACCATGCCCTGCTGGAACAGTTCTGTATCTTGTTTGTGGTAGTGGTTACATATATCCACACATGTGATGGAACCACATAAGTGTATATACACACACACACACAAAGCGGTGCAGTGAAATTGAATAAGCTCTTTTTGAAATTGTACTATAGTTATGCAAGATGTTATTGTTAGGGGCTGGGGTGGTTGCTCAGTGGTAGAGCGCTTTGCCTAGCATGTGTGAGGCACTGGGTTTGATCCTCAGCACCACATATAAAATAAATAAAAAATAAAGATGCATCAACAACTAAAAAAATATTTAAAAAAAGATGTTATCATTGGAGAAACTGAGTGAAGGGTACATAGAATTTTCTGGTACATTTTTTTTGCAACTTCGTGTAAATCTAATTGTGTAACTATTTTATAGTAAAAAACTTTTAAAAATTTGAAGCAGTAGGATTGGGGGTGTTAGCTTAGTGGTACAGCACATGCTTAGTTCTATCAATTCCTTGCTTGTGCGCTCTCTGTCTCTCTCTCATACAATTAAAACAGTAATTAAACTTTCAATGATGAAGATACCAGACTCTGATGGTATGGCAGACAAATACTATCACTTTTCATGAAACATTCTAATTTTATACAATCTTTCCAAGCAAAGACAAAGAGGGAAAAAGATATTCCCACTCTCATTCTATAAACCAATATAACCTTTATATCAACTCCAAATGAAGAAATAAGAAGGAGAGGAATTTACTTGTGATTGTAAATGCAAAGATTCTAAATGAATCATATCCAATAATGAATAAAAGAAGCAATATACTATGTCCATGCCCAGGTTGGGTTTATCCCAGGAATAACACGTTAGACTATCTGTGGATGTCATTCACTACAATAACTGATGGAGAAAAAAATCATATGATCACTTCAATAAATGCAGAAAATCATTTTATATTCTTTTTTTTTTTTTTTTTTTTTTTTTGGTACTGGGGATTGAATTCAGGTACTCCACCACTGAGCCACATCCCAGCCCTATTTTGTGTTTTATGTAGAGACAGGGTCTCACTGAGTTGCTTAGCGCCTCCCAGTTGGTAAGGCTGGTTTTAAACTCGCGATTCTCCTGTCTCAGCCTCCCAAAGTGCTGGGATTACAGGCGTGCACCACCATGCCCTGCTTGAAAATCATTTTGTAATATTTAACATAAATTAAAAATACAAAGGTAACCCAAAGGTGGTGGTGGGGGGAGAACCTCCAACAAATGTTCAACTCAATATGAAAACTTCAGTGGGACATGATGATGCATGTAATCCCAGCAGCTTGGGAGGCTGAGGCAGGAGGATCACAATTTCAAAGCCAGTCTCAGAAATTTAGCGAGTCCCTAAGCAATTTAGAGAGAACCTGTCTCAAAATAAAATATGAAAAGGGTTGAGGATGTGGCTCAGTGATTAAGCACCCATGGGTTCAATCCCTGGTACCTTAAAAAAAATCATGAAAGAATCTGCAGGCAAGTAATTAGAGTAATTACAAGAGTGTAGCAGAGCTGGGTGTGACACACATGACACTTGGACTGAAGCAGGAGAACCACAAGTTCAAGGCCAACTTGGGAAAGTTAGCAAGACCTTGTCTCAAAATAAAAAACACACAGATAAATAAAATAGGACTGGGAATGTGACTTTGTAGTAAAGTGCCCCTGGATTCAATTCCCAGCACTGCCCCCTAGACAAAGAGTGCAGGTAGATTGTGGGTTATCTGTTATATGCAAAAACCACCTCAAGCCAGGCTGGGTGGGGCACGCCTATAATCCCAGTGGCTCAGGAGGCTGAGGCATTAGGATCATGAGTTCAAAGCCAGCCTCAGCAAAAGCAAGGCACTAAGCAACTCAGTGGGACCCTGTCTCTAAATGAAATACAAAATAGGGCTGAGGATGTGGCTCAGTGGTTGAGTGCCCCTGGGTTCAGTCCCTGGTATCCCCCCGCCAAAACAAAAAAAAAGTTGTGTGTTGGCCTTTTACTCTTTGTATAGTAAATATCCCATATGTTAGAGTTCAGGTTTAACAATTATCAACTTATGGACCAACTCATTTCATTTAGACCCTCTTCTACTTCCCCTTTTCAGATTATTTGGAAGTAGATCCCAGACATTACATCATTTTATCCTAAAGAGGGAACTTGCTGTCAGTGTTTTGACACCAGCTCCAAGAGGAATCTTTTTGCTCTTCAGTGAAGTTAGTCACACATTCCAATAAAATAAAATGGAAATTAGATTATTTACCTTAAATATTATTATTATTGTTGTTGTTGTTGTTGTTTGTAAGGGATTGAATACAGGGACACTTAACCACTTCCTCAGCTCTTTTATATATTTTATTTAGAGACAGGTCTCTCTAAATTGCTCAGGGCCTCACTAAATTGCTGAGGCTGACTTGAACTCACGATCCTCCTGCCTCAGCCTCCTGAGCTACTGGGATTACAGGCATGAGCCACTGTGCCTGGCCTTAAATATTACTTACTTTCTTTTTTTTTTTAAATATTTTTTTAGTTGTAGATGGACACACTGTCTTTTACTTTATTGCTTTTGTATGTGGTGTTGAGGATCGAACCCAGGGCCTCATACATGTGAGGCAAGCCCCCTACCGCTGAGCTACAATCCCAGCCCAAATATTACTTTCAATTTGTTTAATCTTAGCAGTTTAATACAAGTATAATTTAAAAATAAATACAAAACAAATGGAATTTGTTACCTATGCTTTTTCTTTTCTTTCCTCCTTTTCCTCCTTCTTAGAGGAGAATGCTAATGTAGTCCCCCACTACCACAAATTATGCAAAATTCCTACATTTGGGAAAATCAGGGCACATCTGCAGTGCAGTGGATAAAACTCACTCTGGGAAAGTCACCTATGTGCTCACTGTGCGTTCCCTGCCAGGAATTTTACCTGTTTTTTTTTTTTTTTTTTTTTTGATACTGGGATTGAACCCAGGGGTGCTTAACCACTGAGCCACATCCCCAGGTCTGTTTTGTATTTTGTTTAGAGACAGAAGTCTCACTGAGTTGCTTAGCACCTCACTTTTGCTTAGGCTGGCTTTGAACTGATTCTCCTGCCTCAGCTTCCTGAGCTACTGGGATTACAGGCATGTGCCACCACGCCCGACAATTGTAGAATCTTTATCTCAGATATCACCTTCTAAATTTTAGCCTTAGTTTCTGCTAAATGCTTATTATCATTATGGAAAATTTTAGTTTATGATTTTATTTATTTGTTCTGGGGATCAAACCCAGGGCCTTGGTCTCATGCATGGTAGGCAAACATTCTACCACTTAGCTACACATGCATTCCATTCCCAGTTTTTTCCCCTGATCATCTATCTATAACAGACCATGGAAATGTAAATATTAGCAAATAAATCTCTAAAACATCTACTTTTCTTTTTCCCCTAGTGCTAAGGGTCAAACCTGGGGCCTTGACCCCAGGGCCTTGCATGTGCTAGAAAGTGCTCTATACTGAGTCACGCCCTTCTTAAGATTTTTTTTTTTTTTTTTTTTGGTACCAGGGATTGAACTCAGGGGTACTCGACCGCTGAGCCACATCCTCAGCCCTATTTTGTGTTTTATGTAGAAACAGGGTCTCACTGAGTTGCTTAGCACCTCTCCCTTGCTGAGGCTGGCTTTGAACTCGCGATTCTCCTGTCTCAGCCTCCCAAAGTGCTGGGATTACAGGCATGATCCATGGCGCCAGGCTCTTCTTAAGATTTTTTCCTAGCTGGGCGCGGTGGCGCAAGCCTGTAATCCCAGCACTTTGGGAGGCTGAGACAGGAGAATCACGAGTTCAAAGCCAGGCTCAGCAAGGGTGAGGCGCTAAGCAACTCAGTGAGACAAAAAATAGGGCTGGGGATGTGGCTCAGTTGTCGAGTGCCCCTGAGTTCAATCTCCAGTACCCAAAAAAAAAAAAGATTTTTTCCTGTTGTATTTAATATTTACCATTTACTGTACTTTCATTTTGTTTTTCTTTTCACTGTTCCTGTTGAAATTTCCTGGCTTAAATGTTATAAATGCTATTTTTTAAAAATGTTTTTAAATTGTTGATTGGCCTTTGTTCATTTACTTATATGCAGTGCTGAGGATTGAACCCAGTGTCTCCCGTATGTGAGGCAAACACTCTGCCACTGAGCCACAATCCCAGCCCATATATTTTTATTTTATGATGTGTCTTACTAAAAATCCATTATCATATGTATTTAATTTCTATCAATTTTTGAACCTTATCCATATTTCTTCTAAGAAACAAGTACTTTTTGCATTTTTCTCATGTACCACTGGATTTCTTTCTGAGACCCTTTATGGTCATATTGTCCAGAATTTCAGTTCTGGAATTTGACTAACACTTTCTAGTTTTTCTTTTCCTTTGCAATTAACCTCCTCTTCTTCTCTCCTTCTTCCTCCTCCTCCCGTTTTTTTTCTTTCTATTTTTCTTCTGTTCACTGTATGCTTTACTTCCCCAACTCTTGCACATAGAGACTTTGCTTCCACTTCTGCTTCCACCAGGGCCATTGCGCTGCGTTGACGTGACCCCATGTCCCTTGAGAATGGTGAAAGGACGCCACCATCTCTTTACCTTTCACCCATGTACCAGCCTTGATTTTCCTGAGGTCTCTTGTTTAGAATTCACAGCATTGCTCAAATCTGTAGCTTTACTTTATTTTATTTTATTTATTTATTTTTGTTGCAGATGGAGACAATACCTTTATTTATTTTTATCTGGTGCTAAGGATTGAACCTAATGCCTCACATGTGCTGGGCAAGCACCTATTTTAAAATTTTATTTATTTGTTTGTTTTTGTTTTGGATAGGTCTTGCTATGTTGCCCAAATTAGTCTTTTTCTTTTTCTTTTTTTTTTAAGAAACATTTTTGTTGTAGATGGACTCAATACCTTTAGTTCATTTATATGTGGTGCTGAGGATCGAACCCAGTGCCTCACATGTGCTAGGCAAGTGCTCTACTCCTGAGCCACACCCCCAGTTCCCACATTAGTCTTAAATTCCTAGGCTCAAATGATTGTACTGATTCAGCCTTTCGAGTAACTGGTGTACATGAGTGTGACGCTACATTTGGCTGTGGCTTTATTTTATTTTATTTTTCATTAGTTTTGGAAAATTAGCCCTTTCCTGTGAAATATATCACAGGATATAATTTTCCTCATTCCCTCATTCTTTTCTTCCTTTCATTCTGGTTTTCCTGTAGGTGCAACTGATTCATTTTCTCCTCTCTTTGGACTTGTATCTTTCATTTTGGATATATTTTGTGACCAATCTCTAAGTTTACTAGTTCTCTATCAGTGTTTAACCTGCTGTTGACCTCAATCTGTTGGATTATAATGTGTTTCTGTTATGGAGTTATTATTTGATTGTTTTATATATTTCCCACTTTTGTGGCCAAAATTATGAATCATCTATTTATTTGTTTGTTTGTTTGTTTTTATGTGATGAACAATCCAATAACTCCAATATTTAGAGTCCTTTTCAGTGACTTATTGTTTCTGTTGGATTTAGTTTATATTGTCTTCTAGTATAGGTAATGACTTTTGCTGGTGGACTGAATACCATATTTGCATATTTGTTTGAGGAAATACTTAGAGGACTAGGAGAATGATATTTTATCCAGTGAGGATGGTTTTCTGCCAGCTACCTGGAGACATCAGTACTCATGGATCACCTTAATGCCATTCTAGGATTTGAGATGGGTTGAAGCCAAGTTGCAATTGCTTCATGCAAGGAAATCCTGTAAGGGCTTGTCTCCGCTTTTCTCCTTTACTTTTAGGGTGCAGTGCTTTGGGATTCTAATCCAAGGCAAGAATTCTCATGAGGAACTCTCTCGCCTAGCAGGTTCTGAACACCAGTCTCTATTGTTAAAAGTTCCCCTTGTCCTCTTAGCTCTCTGAGGAAATGCCTTAGCTTGAAAAGGAGTTTTAAATGTGGGGTTGCATCTCTGTTATTCTCCTTACCCAGGCCCTGGCTCTGTCATTCTTCACTAGCTTGTTAGCTTTCCAACAATATCAAGCAGGGTTTTTTTGTGTTTTTCCAGTTTTACTAGTTTTCTCTCAGTGGGAGGGTTGCTCAGAATTACCTAATCACCAATACTGGAAACCCGAACCCCTCCTTCCACGTACCTTCAGATGGGAAGAGCACTTTATTTTTTTTTTATTTTTTTATTTTTTGGTACCAGGGATTGAACTCAGGGGCACTCGACCACTGAGCCACATCCCCAGCCCTATTTTGTGTTTTATGTAGAGACAGGGTCTCACTGAGTTGCTTAGTGCCTCGCCATTGCTGAGGCTGGCTTTGAACTCGCGATTCTCCTGTCTCAGCCTCCCTAAGTGCTGGGATTACAAGCGTGAGCCACCGCGCCCG
>CM053400.1:20235324-20249545 GCA_028644305.1 Xerus rutilus | reverse complement strand
GAAGAGCACTTTAATAACCATGATCTGCTACGAAAAAGAACTGACAATGGAAACATCAACAGTGTAACAATTAGCCAAGCACCAAAACAGGATGGGAAGTGTCACCCAAGGGAGATTCTACAAATAAGCAAGAACACAAATGTAACACAGTTGAAAACCAGTAGTGTTAACTAAATATCCTTCCAGAAAATTAAGGAATCCAATCTTTGCTCCACAATGTTTGATGATAAATTTACAAATGCTACATTATAGCGACTTTTACTAGTCAGTAACATTTGGTTATAAGACACAATGAAAGTCAGGCTGGGGATATCCTTCCCTGGTACAGTGTTTGCCTAGCATGTACAAGGCCCTGGGTTCAATCCTCAGTACTGCAGGGGAAGGGGGAGTGGGAGGGTATAGGGGGGTGGAAGGTGGCGGGGGTGGGGGGGGGACTTGAATTTATAATTAACCCCTTGAATTTGTTCTTAGTTGTCAGCATGGCCAGGTTGAGGATGGTCAACTCAGCTGTAAACCTCTGACTACACTTTGAGAACCACTATCATATGAAGGAAGAGGAGGAGGTGATACTTGAAATTCTTTTTTTTTTTTTTTTTTTGGTACTGGAGATTGAACTCAGGGGCACTAGACCACTGAGCCACATCCCCAGCCCTATTTTGTGTTTTATGTAGAGACAGGGTCTCACTGAGTTGCTTAGCACCTCGCCATTGCTGAGGCTGGCTTTGAACTCGCAATTCTCCTGTCTCAGCCTCCCTAAGTGCTGGGATTACAGGCTTGCGCCACCGCGCCCGGCTGATACTTGAAATTCTTGAACAGTTTGTTTCAAATGACCTTCACTAAAATTTTCTGTTTTGAGACTTCTAAAGGTTTTTCTTTGAGGTTACAATGGCCTGGATTAAGTTCCTTCTGAATAGATTTAAAGTACTCTTCTCAAATCCACTCTAATCTTTTTCTTACTGAGCTGCTTAGCGCCTCTCTGTTGCTGAGGCTGGTTTTGAACTCGTGATTCTCCTGTCTCAGCCTCCCAAAGTGCTGGGATTATAGGCGTGTGCCACTACACCCGGCTTTACTCTAATCATTTCCCCAGGTCAGCTTGATTAGATTTTTAAGTTTTAAAAATTCCCTAAGATGGGCTGGGGTTGTGGCTCAGTGGTAGAGCACTTGCCTTGCATGCGTGAGGCACTGGGTTCGATCCTCAGCACCACATAAAAATAAATAAAATAAAGATATTATGTCCATCTACAACTAAAAAATATATTTTAAAAAAATTCCCTAAGATTGATGATATTATCTGTTACATATGGGTTTAACCAAATGAATTGAGAGAATTTCCAAGTTTTGGGCATGATTTCAACTTTGTCTTGTTCATGCAACTCCCAGCAAATAGCCTTAGACAGGTTTGGATACATGATAATCCATTTCTTAACTTCTCTAATCTTGGTTTGCTCATCTTTAAATAGGAAGAAATAATTTTGTCCATGTCATAGATATTTTTGGAATTTTAAATGAAATAAGAAAGATCCTCTTCATTATTTGATAAAAACACAGTCCCATGAATTTTTTGGCGACCTTGTTCTGAAAGGTTATTTGGGGGCTGGGTGGGGGCCTCAGGCCCTTTAAAAGGAAGTTCTTAAGGGAGGCCAGGGATGGGTGACAAGCATTCTGCTGGGATTGCATCATTTGATTGAGTAGAGGCCTAAAGGCTGGTAACACATGACTGTGGCTAACTGACATTAGAATCTCTCCATTTGATAATAAAAGCTAAAGTTAAAACTAAGGAATTAGTCATGGATCTCAGGATGAAATCAAGGAGCACAGAGCCTGGTAAGATTCTGAAAACTGTAACTTTCATATAAATGCTGTTTCTTCCTCTTGTATATTTTTCTGTTATGGCTACCCAGCACTTTGTGGTTTCCTGGCTCATGGGCCTCAAAGTATTATCTACTTTATTTCATTTAGTACTGTTAGATTAACCCCATGTTGCACGGGGAGGCTGGGGAGAAGTCTCAGGGAAACAAAGTAATTTTTAGTCTGGCTCCAGAGCTGGATCTCTGAATACAAAATATTACTTGTAGGGTTTTTGAATTTGAGTATTGACATTGTAAATAGTTGTTGAATTCATGTATTTGCAGTAACAGGGATTGAATCTACCATTGAGCAACACTCCAGCATTTTGGGTCCCTAATTTACAATCCTCCTGCTTCAGCCTCCTGAGTTGCTGGGGTTACAGGCATGTGCCACCAAGCCTATGGAATTCATACATTTAAAAAACTTTTTTTGGCGGGGGTACTGGAGATTGAGCTCAGGGGCACTTGCCCACTGATACACATCCCAGCCCTATTTTGTATTTTATTTAGAGACGGAGTCTCACTGAGTTGCTTAGCACCTTGCTTTTGCTGAGGCTCGCTTTGAAGTTTCGATTCTCCTGTCTCAGCCTCCCAAAGTGCTGGGATTACAGGTGTGAGTCACCGCACCCAGCTCATGATAGTTCCATTTTGAGAGCTCCAGATCTTTGACTTCTAAATATATATATATATATATATTTTGGTACGGGGAATACGGCGATTGAACCCAGGGGCACTTAACCAGTGAGCCATATCCTCAGCACCCCGTCAACCCTCTCCTCCCTTTTTTGTATTTTATTTATAGACAAGCTCTCACTGAGTTGCTTAGGGCCTTACTAAATAGCTGAGGCTGGCTTTAAACTCGCGATCCACCTGCCTCAGTCTCCTGAGCTGCTGGGATTATAGGCGTGAGCCTGGCTAACCTCTAAATCTTATTGAGAAATTAAAATCTTAAAAAGGACGGGAAGGAGCCAGGCATAACGGTGCTTTCCTGTAATCTCAGTGGTTGGGAAGGCTGAGGTAGGAGGTTTGTAAGTTCAGAGAAAGCTGAAGCAACTTCTTGAGGCCCTAAGCAATTTAGTGAGACTCTGTATCTAAATGAATGAATGAATGAATGAATGAATGAGTGAATGAATAATAAAAAGGCTGGGGATGTGGCTCATTAGTTAAGCACCTTTGGGTTCAATCTCTAGTATACAATGAAAACAAACAAAACAAAAATTTTCTACTTTTTGGTAAATAAAACTAATATATGCTCAATTTAAACAACCTGAGTGCTGATCTTAGCACATACTTCCAGAAACACCATGTTAACAAACAAACAAATATTTTATTTATTAATTTTTTTGTAGCAGTGGAGATTGAACTCAGGGTCTCTTGTATGCCAGGCAAGCATTTTACCACTGAGCTACACCTCCAGACTCATCAATTATTTTAATTTGGCCAGTGTGAACAAATGAAATATTACATTTCAAAGTTGCATTTATTATGTATTTTTATATTATATTTTCTCATCTACAGCTTTGAGATACATTTCATGTACAATAAGTCTCATTTGAAGTGTACAGTTGAGTGTATATTCCCAGTTTTGCAACCACCTTGCAGTCTTTTTTTTTTTTTTTGGCTGTGCAGGAGATGGAATCCAGGGCCTGGCATTTACTAAGCAAGTGCTCTACCACTGAGCTACAAAACCAGTCCTTTTTTTTTTTTTTTAATTTTTTTTTTTTTTTTAGTTGTAGATGGACACAATGTCTTTATTTTATTGGTTTGTATGAAGTGCTGAGGATCGAACCCAGGGCCTCATGCATGCGAGGCAAGCACTCTACCGCTGAGCTACAATCCCAGCCCCAACCCTAGTCCTTTTTATGTGTTATTTTGAGGTGATCTCATTAACTTGCCCGTGTTGACCTCAAACTTGCTATGGTCTTGCCTCAGCTTTGTGAGCTTGAATCACAGTGTGTACAATGGCTGCTAGCTTGGATTTGTTTTTTTAATATTGATTAGAGAAGTTTGTATTTATCATGTTCATTTGCCTCCCATATACATTGCAAATATTCTTAGCCATTTTCTTATTAGTTTTACTTTGTTGATGGCCTCCCTTCCTCTATAGATGGTTATGTTTCCTTCCATCTTTTTATGATCGATTGGTTTGGATTCATAAATACAAACATTTTCTAAAACTCCTCCAATTATAGAGCTCACTTTTCCCCCCCTCCCAATATTTTCTGGCCTTTTATAGGATTGTGGTTTGCCTAAGTGTTCAATCCATCCTGAGTTTAGTTTGAGATAACATAACTATCAGATACTACTGATTTGAAAAGTCACTTTCATCAGATGACCACATTCCCTTTCTTTGTCGAACCGGGACAGAATGACAGCAGCCGACATTGAGACTGAGCGCTTACTAGTAGGGTCGGCTTCAGGTTCTTGGTTTGGTGTTCTCTTGTCGCCATCTTAAAATTCATGTTCATTTTTGAACAAGGGGCCTTGCATTTTTTGCCCCAGAATCTTGCAAATTGTGTTGTGTGGTTTGCTTACTACAGGTACTGTACTAAGTATTTTACATATGTTATTCGCCTTAATCCTCGCGGGCATTCAGTTAGGGAGGTGTTACCATTTTCTTGTTCATTATACAAATTGGGAAATAGAGGCAGGAAGATTAAAGAAGGCCCCCAGCTAGCAGGGTTAAGTTAGGTGTTTGTCTTGCGCATGTCTAAGGTTAGAGCCCTGCGGGCGCAGCCAAGCTGGAATAACCTGCGGGCGAGCTTGCAGGGCAGAGGACCGCGTCCAGGACTCCGCCGGGCTCCTGCGCCGCCCGCCTGCCCCGCTGCGGCCGAGCTGGGCCCGCGCCGCGCGCACCGTGCGCGCTCAGGTGCGGGCCGTGGGCACCCCGCCTACTGCCCTCGGAGGCGCGCGCTCGCCCAGCGGGCGGGCACTCGCGCGCGCAGCGGTTGTGTCGCTTGCAAGTTTCCCAAGTTCACACAGGCCCCGGGTTGGCATGGCAACCAGGCAACCTGTTCCAGAGCCGCTCTGCCTTCTCCGCACACGCCGCTGCCACCGCCGGAGCCGGGGCCAGAGCCTATCCCATGATGCACCGCGCCAGCCCAGTCCCCAGTGGGCCGCCATGTTGTCGGAGTGAAAGGTAAGGGGGAGCGAGAGCGCCGGAGAGAGAAGATCGGGGGGCTGAAATCCATCTTCATCCTACCGCTCCGCCCGTGAGTATCCGCACCCCGCGGGTCCCAAATGCTACTCCGCACCCCTAGTGAGCAGATTATCCCTTCGTATTGGTGTTTGAGAGCGGTTGGTGGGGTGAGAAAGGCTTTGGAAAAGCCGCCGGGGCCCTGGCTGAGGCTCTTCACTCGCTGTTCTTCGTACATGTTTTGGAGTCAGCAGCAAGGCCCCTATTGTTATCACAGGAGGGAGGGGGTGGGGAGCGGGGTCGAAGCGAGGAAAAGGCCGGGGGTTTAGGCCCGGGCCTGGAGCCCAGAGGCGTCTCTGTGTTTGTGCTCGGCCTTGTTGGGAGTCTCCGGAGATTGATGTTGCCGTTCGGGTTGCTTTTTTGACGGGTTTGCGAAGCCCGGATTCCTCTGTGTGGCCATGGAGTGTAATTCTGTGCCACCCCGGGGTTCTTCGACTTCTTGAGCTTCCGTGGCAGCGCCGATGGAGGGGGAACAATAAATCGCTGGAGAAGCAGCCGTGGCCCTTAGTCCACGGGCGAGACCCGCCGTGGGGAACTTTGCAAGCTTTAAATGCGGAGAAGTGGCGATCAGGAAGTTTCAGATCGCTTTTTAGGCTCCTGGGTGCTTTGTGGCCTTTTGTTTCCGTGAGAGCTTGTGTTTTGGGTAGGTTCTTCCTCTCTGAGCCTGTCTGTACTGGTGTGTCTCTCTTAACTCAGAGGGGCTCATCCGTCGGTACTAGGAAAAACATCCTCACACACAATAACTGAACACTTTTCGTTCTTACAAATGTGCTTGGTAAACATAGGTCATTTATTTTACTTGCCAGTATCACTCCCACGTCAAGTGAGGAATACGCTCCTGTAACTTTTTTTCCTCCAGTGTAGTTCAACCCACCCCCCACACCCCAAAACCAAACCAAAGAACCCATACACAAATTACCAGAGAAGGCTTTGTCCTCATCATAACTTTAATCCTCACCTCTTCATTGTTCAATTCAGAAAACACTGTTTATAGTTATTGATCCTTTTGCTCAAGTCCTATTATTATTAAGACTAAGGTTTTATGAGGCTTTTTTTTGGGGGGAGGGTATTTTGTTTTAAAGTCAGTTCTCAGATAATAAATAGGTTTGTAGCTTTAGCTTTTTGTTCGTTTTTGCGAGAATGCTCAAAATCACCAAGACAAGCCTTCCTCAAAGTATGTGGCTTCCGATGTAGTTTTAGTAAACAAAACAAACATTTTGATCCCTTGCTAATTTTAACTTTGAAACACTCTGGTGGTTGTTGATTCTTTATCTGGGTCTTTGGGAAATACTAGATTGTGAACTTTTGAGTTAGTATTTTGCCTAAGCCACGCTTGAATTCAATTTATCCAAGGCCACGACTTTTTGAAGTTGGAATTTGTTTAGTTTGGATTTGAGATGAATTGCTTTAAAATAAATTTATGACCACAGAGTGTTTGTTCAGCATGGTAAAAATAAACACCTTTTAAACCACTAGCCATTTTAGTAAGAGGAGAAAGATTAAACCATGTTCCTTTATTTGAAGTAAACTCTATTAGTAATATTCAAACTGAAACAAAACAAGAAAAAACCCACACCTTGATGTAAACAGAAAACTATGGAAGAGTAGCTAGAATTGGCACCTAATTCTAGTTGCTTAAAATACTTATTTTCATGGATCGTCAGTAAAAAATAACATTTAAAATCTAAACTTAATTTTTTAGTGAACTTTGAGAGTTCCTTATAAGGCTTTAGGAATTTAAGTGTTTTCTAACATTTAGGTGACTTTTATTTCTTAATTTTTGTGCTGTAGTTGAAAGGATATTATAAAATTACCCAAGACACATGTTAATTACTTAGATATTTGCTCACTTTCAAATTGTCCCTTCTGCCAGGTTTTCTCTCCTTTGAGAAACTACCTTGCCTCATTAGGTAAAGCAGGAAGTTGCAGGCCCTACAGATAGCTTTACAAAAGCCAATTGTTTTGTTTGAACATTTTTATAGGAACCAGCCTCTCCCATCCCTTTTTGGAATGAGGCTGTTTTCAGTGTGCTTCCGTGATAAATTCTTCTTTCATATGGAAATTCATTTTAGATAACTATTTTGACAGGTCTTTTCTATCAGAAAAGATTACATTTACTATTTTAGGAATTCTCTTGGAGCTTGGAGCTGCATTGCCTTAACTGGTGGTAACTAATGTGTGGGCTCTTCAGCATGGTGACTTTAAAATTTATCCAGAACTTTTGTATATTTTAATGTACACCCCCTCCCCCAATAATGCATGGAGAAAGCGAATCTTCTGTTTTCTAGATGAGAAAACAGGCTCAGAGAGATTGTTCAGTGGCAAAACTTGGTTTTGGGGCTTCTGGTATATTCTGAAAGATTGATTGAAATTCCCTGGTAGAAGAAAATGGGACTGTCCACTACTGGAAACAAAGTAATGGGTTCTTTTGAAAATCAAGTGGGAAGGCATTAGGTTGTTTTGCACTTTGCAAAGGCTGATAGTGAAACAGCCATGGTTTTCTTGTTTTGGTACTTGAGTATGGACAAGATTTTATTCATGAAAAGATAAAACTGAAAAGTCTAAACTACTCCAGTACCTCAGTAACCCTCTGGTGGATTGGAGTTGTTAACCTAGACTAGGCATTTCCAAATTAGGCTTTGAACAGATTACAAATTCTATTGTGTCTTCTTACTTCTGGCTTAAAAACATTCACTTCTTAGTTGTGAGAAGTGAATGCTACTTTATCAGGAGGCTTAATTGTTCAGTAGAGATAGATTTCTCATAAATCTAGCTTGGAAATTGGAGTGGTAAGACATGTAGTAGTGGAATCTGTTGAAATGAGGCTTTCTGAGGTTGTGGACAGATGTGTGTTAATTGGTAACTGATTTATTTACTTTGTATATACAAATGTAACTCTTTGATTTCAGAACTTAAATAGTAATATTGAATAGTAACATTTCCAGGATTCTTTGAGAGAAGTAGAGGACACTGGTGAGAGATACTGTTGCAAGGAGCAGATAGAACTAGGTTTGGGTACAGAGCCGATTGAGATCTTTTCTCTGGTGCTCACTACTAAATGGCCTTGGGCATATCACGTAATTTTGTACCTTAATGTTTTCATCTGGGAAATAGGGATGATAATCCTTACCTTTCAAAGTTTCTGTGATGAGATAATGTCTACAATATATTTACCACAGTATTACTGTGGTGAGATTTCTGGTCTTTATAGTGAGGCTTTCTACTCTAGTAAAGTGAATTTGTTTTTTCTCATTCTGTTTCTACGTGTCAAAGCACTAATGGAATAATTATGTGATTACATTATAATTGTACGTTATGGGTTAAAGTCTTGAATTTTCCTCATCAGTAGCAGCTGAAGAGAGGGTTTAGGCTAAGAACATTCTGTTGTTGTTCTTGGTCAGAATGTCTAATTGTTTCTCCAAGGAGTATCCTGTGAATATGTTGGGCATTTTAAAGGGTCCTGTCAAATTAAACAATTTGAGCTATTGATTATTTTGTGTTTTAGTTTTTTCGTTTGTTTATTGGCATATCCAGCAATAAAGTTGTTCTAAAAAGCTCTTGTTGACTTAAAAACTATCTTCCACAGTTGGCTTAAGGAGTAAGTAAGCTGAGTACAGAAGCCACCAATTTAAGTCTAATTCTGTAATTTCTCTCTCTCTCTCTGTGTGTTTTTTGCACCAGGGATTGAACCAAGGAGTGCTTAACCACTGAGCCACATCCCCAGCCCTTTTAGAGACAGAGTTTTTTTTTTTTTTTTTTTTTTTTTTTTGGTACTGGGGATTGAACGAAGGGGTGCTCGACCACTGAGCCACATCCCAACCCTATTTTGTGTTTTATGTAGACAGGGTCTCACTGAGTTGCTTAGCACCTCACCATTGCTGAGGCTGGCTTTGAACTCGCGATTCTCCTGTCTCAGCCTCCCTAAATGCTGGGATTATAGGCTTGAGCCTCCGCGCCCGGTTTAGAGACAGGGTCTTGCTGAGTTGCTAAAGTACATAGCTAATCTGCTGAAGCTGGCTTTGAACTCACTTGATCCAATCCTTCTGCCTCAGCCTCTGAGTTGCTGGGATTACAGGAGGGCGTGATGGCAGCACCTGGCGCTTTTAAAAAAAAATTTGGGGGTAGAAATGGAACCCAGGGGGGGATGGGGTTGTGGCTCAGTGGTAGAGCACTTGCCTTGCATGCGTGAGGCACTGGGTTCCATCCCCAGCACCACAAAAAAATAAATAAATAAAATAAAGATATTGTGTCCATCTACAACTAAAAAAAAAAACCTAAAAAAAAAGAAAGAAATGGAACTTTTCTCATATATTAGAAAAGTGTTCTATTACTGAGCTACATCCCAGCCCTTATATTGCTACCTTTTGATAAGGCTTCCCTGAAGTTGCAGTATTGAGTCCCGATTTCAATATCTTGTCAGAGCACCTGCCATCAACTACCTTTATTTCCCTACACAGAGATTCAGCAACTTAAAAATGGAGGTTTTAGTTTAGGAACTTGTGTGTGTATTATAAAATAGTTGGCAGTTTGGTAGAATCTGGTTTATGTTGACTGTATAGCAGAAGACATGGAGTTCATATTTTTATTAGTGTTTATCAAGTTTTAAAATGCAAATATTAAACATATATAACCTATCTGTCCTTAGGTGTTGGTGGAATGAGCGTTGCATGTGTCTTGAAGAGAAAAGCAGTGCTTTGGCAGGACTCTTTCAGCCCCCACCTGAAACATCACCCTCAAGAACCAGCTAATCCCAACATGCCTGTTGTTTTGACATCTGGAACAGGGTCCCAAGCGCAGCCACAACCAGCTGCAAATCAGGCTCTTGCAGCTGGGACACACTCCAGCCCTGTCCCAGGATCCATAGGAGTTGCAGGTCGCTCGCAGGACGACGCTATGGTGGACTACTTCTTTCAGAGGCAGCATGGTGAGCAGCTTGGGGGAGGAGGAAGTGGTGGAGGCGGCTATAATAATAGCAAACATCGATGGCCTACTGGGGATAACATTCATGCAGAACATCAGGTAAAAAAAAGTTCACTATTTCAGCTTTCAAACTCTTTTATAATCACTATCCACTTACAATAACTGCTTTCAATGAATGTCTTTAAAAGCTTAAATTTTTAATTTAGTTTGGTCTAAACAAAAGAGTCACTTGTTTAAAGAATCATTGTCATTGTCACTTAGTCATTTTCCATTTGGGTACTAAATAGTAAATAATTCATTTAAAATTGAATTTAAATTGAATGAATTTAAATTCATTCATTAATTAAATAAATTGAGTGAATGACTGTTTTAATGTACATAATATATTTTTAGGAATACCTTGCTAATAAAGAATACTTTTACTCCCTGTTGAGATGCTTTCAAGAGCTGTTGAGGCTGTTGATAGGACAAATATATATTTTATAGAGTCTTTTTTTTTTTTTTTGGTACTGGGGATTGAACTCAGGGGCACTCGACCACTGAGCCACATCCCCAGCCCTATTTTGTGGTGAGAGACAGGGTCTCACTGAGTCGCTTAGCGCCTCGCCGTTGCTGAGGCTGGCTTTGAAGTCGCGATTCTCCTGTCTCAGCCTCCCTAAGTGCTGGGATTACAGGCTTGAGCCACCGCGCCTGGCTTTATAGAGTCTTTTTTGTTGGGTTTGGGTGACATATTTTCAAGGTGTTATAATCAAAAGTAGTTGGAAGTTGACAGCAAAATCAGCTGCTCAAGTGAAATTTGAAATGCAACTGATTGATGTTTTGTATCAAGAGGGGTTGGTGCTTAGGTTTTAATTTTAAATTTTTTCTTTTTTTTTTGTATTGGGGATTGAACCAAGGGCGTTTTACCACTGAGCTATGTCCTCAGCCCTTTTTTATTTTCTTAATTTTGAGATGGAATCTTGCTAAGTTGCTGAGGGCCTTGTTAAGTGATCCTCTTGCCTCAACCTCTGGAGTTGGTGGGATTTCAGGTGTGCACCACCACACCTGGCTGCTTTTAGGTTTTAACTATCTTTGTCCTCTTGTTCTAAGAAGTTGTTAGATTTTAGTTAATTAAGAAATTTATTGTGCATTATTGTAATTATACATAATGGATTCACTGTTATATATTCATAATTGTACACAACATACTTTGTTAAATTTCATTCCTCTGTACTTCCCTGATTTTGCTTAATTTAAAATTTTTTTGTTTTGGTACCGGGGATTGAACTCGGGGGCACTCGACCACTGAGCCACATCCCCAGCCCTATTTTGTGTTTTATGTAGACACAGGGTCTCACTGAGTTGCTTAGAGCCTTGCTGTTGCTGAGGCTGGCTTTGAACTCGAAATCCTCCTGTCTCAGCCTCCCACAGTGCTGGGATTACAGGCTTATGCCACGGTGCCCAGCTAATTTAAAAATTTTTAATCTTACTAGCTTAAAACCACAGCTGGAATCAGACTATTTTACAGATGAGAGTTTTGCCTGATCAGCAGATTAGACTTTTAATCAGACTGTTTTTGGGAATTGGGTATAGATTAAATTTGCAAAAGTTCATTTTATATAACCAATCTGAGTTCTTTTTTTTTTTGGTACTCGAGACTGAACTCAGGGGCACTTGACCACTGAGCCACATCCCCAGCCCTATTTTGTGTTTTTTTGTAGAGACAGGGTGTCACTGAGTTGCTTAGCGCCTCACCGTTGCTGAGGCTGGCTTTGAACTTGCGATTCTCCTGTCTCAGCCTCCCTAAGTGCTGGGATTACAGGCGTGAGCCACCGCGCCCGGCTTGAGTTCTGATTAGCACAAAGCATTGACATTTTTCACTAGACCTCATGCTTTCTGTTTTGCCTCAACAGGCACATTTGCAAATCTGAATTCTCAGTTATGGCTTCCCTTGATCCCTCAGTAAGAGTGGTGCACAATGGTGGAAGCTAGCATAATTTGTTTTCTTATTGAAATTTCTTGAACACTTTGATCGATACTGTTGTACTGACACAATCCTCATTGTCAATGCTGCTTCATAAGCATGTGTAGGTGAGGGATGCTAAAAAGTATAATGTATAGGAAGCTCCCTGTGCACTGAGGGCACTTTTCTTTTTTTTTCCGGGAATGGTGGTGGTGGTAGTGGGGATTGAATCCAGTTGTGCTCTACCTCTGAGCTATATCCCCAGCCTTATAGTAGAGCTTTCAAAGAAATGTACTGAATGCATGAGTCTCTAACTCTTTAGCTTTTAAGTAAGGTTGGGGGAAAAGGAAGTGGTTGCAGAGATGAAGGCCAAGCTTAGATTTATTTTGGGAGATAACAGGGTTTTTCAGTGTTTGGAATGGCTTTTATTCAGTGGAATGGGTAATGGCTGAGACTAATTGGATAACCTGTTTAACAGACCTGAGGTAATCAATGCAAAAGAAGGTATGAAGGACTGGGGTGTACCTCAGTGGTATAGAATTTGCCTAATGTTTGAGGTCCTGGGTTTGATCCCTAGCACTGTATGAATAGTATGGAACTGAGACATGCAGACTTTGTTGATTCAGGTAGAAATCTTAAGTCCTTGGGAAAATGAAGTAATAGAGGCAAAGTACAGAGGGGATCTGATTTGAGATCAAGGTGATTAAATTTTGTGGTATACATGTTGAATTTGAGGTATAGGCAGACTATTTCAGGGTGGGGGTGGGGATTATATTGTAGGCAGCTGTTACATGTAGAGAGAACTCAAGGTAGGTGTTTGATTTGGGTGGCACCTGTGTAATGGGCAAAAGTAGAAAGTCTTATTTCTACCTTATTTGGCTAAACGGTGTTTAAAAATTATAAACATTAGTGTTTAAAATTTGTATTATAGATCCATAAAATCTTATGTTGGGTTTCCTAATAGTAGACTGATGTGAAGGTGTAAGGCAAATCAAGGTGCTCAGGTTGTACATTGCTAGGTGGGCAAATCAAACTATTGATCAATCCTTGGCAGAGCTCTAAGATCTAAAATCTGGTTGTGTTGTTCAAGTCAACAAGTGTTTTTTGTTTTTGTTTTTGTTTTGTTTTAATTTTTGCAGCATTGAACCCAGGATTGAATCCAGGGCCTTGCAAATGCTAAGGCAGGCCGCCCTCTACCACTGAGCCACACCCCCAGTCAAGTATTCATTGAAGGCTTACTCTGGCCTCTCTTAGGCTGAGCCCTATCATAAGGAATCACATCTTGACTTATGGAGCAGTTTTATCCAGGTCAGTTAGCAAACTCGAGTTAATAATATTAAATGGCAAAACCTGTTCCCTACTCAGGGGGCCTAAACTGGTGACCCCCACTTGGAATTGGCATTTACTACCGCCACACAATTCTGTCAGGCTGGACACATTAGATAATGAACATTAGAGAACTATGGGTAGTTGCTGTGGCATGTTGGTTTTGGGCTACCTGTAGATTAGATTTATAGTCATTATAGTATATTGTAATTTATGGCTAATTTGGTGTTTATCACACCTCCTGGACTGAACTGTTTTAGGGAAGAGACTATTGTGTTTTCATGCACCTTTCCTGGAAGCTATTCTGAAATTTTACATTGACAAATGAGGGAAGACCAGAAATTTTTAAGCTTTGTCCTCAGGTGAAATACTGGATCTTAAAGCTCAGCTGTCTTGCTGGGAAACTGATGGCAATAAGTAGAGGCCACTTGGTCAGGGTACCAAGGTGGTGAGTGCAGTACAATTGAAGAACAAAGGTGCATCTCTCTCTCTCTCTCTCTCTCTTTTTTGGTACCAGGGATTGAACTCAGGGGCACTTGACCACTGAGCCACATCCCCAGCCCTATTTTGTGTTTTATGTAGTGACAGGGTATTACTGAGTTGCTTAGTGCCTCGCTGTTGCTGAGGCTGGCTTTGAACTTGCTATTCTCTTGTCTCAGCCTCCCAAAGTGCTGGGATTACAAGTGTGAGCCACCGCGCCCGCCTAAAGGTACATATCTCTAGGTGGAGAATCTCTACCCTTATTAGCCACTGTTAGTGGTGGTAGGAGGGGTAAGAGGTGGTCGAATCTGTCTGCTATGTCATAGTGGAAAAGAGGTTGGTTGAAAACTACTGATAGATGAAAGCAACATTTAGTGAGAACTTATGTTGTAGGCACTGGACTATATACTTCTATATTTAATCTTTACAATAATCCCATGAGGGCAGTAATATCCTTTCTTGAGGGATGAGGAACAAAAATTTAATTATGAGATAGAAACGCGGGGGGGG
>CM053400.1:20216209-20234824 GCA_028644305.1 Xerus rutilus | reverse complement strand
TTTGGTACTGGGGATTGAACTCAGGGGCACTCGACCACTGAGCCACATCCCCAGCCCTATTTTGTGTTTTATGTAGAGACAGGGTCTCACTGAGTTGCTTAGCACCTCGCCATTGCTGAGGCTGGCTTTGAACTCGTGATTCTCCTGTCTCAGCCTCCCTAAGTGCTGGGATTACAGGCTTGAGCCACCGCGCCCGGCTGGTCTTTATTATTTTTACACAGTTGTGTAACCATCATCGCAATTTTAGAAAATTTTCATTACTCTCCAGATCCTTTACCCAGTAGCAGTTACTCCCCCACCCTGGGCAACCACGTCTCTTTACTTCTGTCTCTGTGGATTTGCTCTTTCTGGACATTTCATGTAAATAATCATGCAATGTATGACCTTTTGGGACTGCTTTCCTTCACTTAGCTTAATGTTGAGGGGCTGGGGATACAGCTCAACTGCAGAGTGCTTTCCTCGCATGCGCAAAGCCCCGGATTTCATCCCCAACACTGCATACAGTCAGTTCCTCCATGTTGTTATATCATTGTTTCTGAATAATGTTCCATTGTATAGATCTGCTGTATTTTATTTATCTGTTTATAAGTTGATAGACTTTGGAGTTGTTTTTACCTTTTGGTTATTTTGGATGATGCTACTGTGAATTTTTGTGTACAGATGTTTGTGGGGATGTGTGTTGTCATTTTTCATGGTGACCTAAGGATTTTATTTTATTTTATTTATTTGTGGTGCTGAGAATGAAACCAGGCTTTGCTTGCATGCTATGGAAGTGCCCTACTATTAGTTTATCTGCAACTTCACAGTATAGACTTGGAATTTTTCCAAGTGAGTCACAAATTTTACTGGGGCTAACGGCAGGCAACTTTTTTTTCATTCTTTGAAGAAAACATTTGCAATCTAGAGTATAAATAAACTTGTTTACAACTTTGGGAAGGGGCCTGCTTCAACTCCAAACAGGTATTTTCAAGGTAGTGCAAACTCTTTAGATGCCATAGATATACTATGGTCAATTTATCTGCTAAGACAGTTTTTCTCTTTCAAGGAGAGTTCCCCGAGGGTTTTTAACAAGGAAACAACTTACTAACCTAATTCTAGTTTCTGTATGTATTTAAGAGCACCAAACCTGCTGTTAATTAAAAAATATTCTTTAAACTATTAAGAGTTTATTGATTCAAATCGTTCTTCCTGCCTCCAGTAATTCCAAATTAGGGAGATATTGTTATGGGTCAGAAGCTTTGTAAAATGCAAAACAATGAAATTAATTGATTTTTGCTCTGAAGAAACTTAGTTTCATGGAGGGAGGAGGAAATTATAAGGAAAATTGTTTCAAAATGAGAATTGCAGTGAGTCTGTAGTGAGAATGGGTATGGATGTAGGGATCTAAAAAAATTGTATGAGAGTAATTGTATATCAGGTGCAATTATTTCATTTTTGAATTCATTTTCTAGAAAATAGGCTTTAGATTCTTTATTCGGAGTGATGTATGTGGGTTAATGAATGGGTGGAAATACCACAACATATTGTTATATTTGTGTAACAAAATATTTTGTGAGGAGATTACATGCAGTTTTGTTTTTTTTCTTGTTTTGTATTTTCCAAACTTCAGTTGGCTAAAAAACAAAAAAATCAAATTAGACTTTTTTTTTTTTTTTTGGTACTGGGGATTGAACTCAGGGGTGCTCAACCACTGAGCCACATCCCCAGCCCTATTTTGTGTTTTATGTAGAGACAGGGTCTCACTGAGTTGCTTAGCGCCTCGCCATTGCTGAGGCTGGCTTTGAACTCACGATTCTCCTGTTTCAGCCTCCCTAAGTGCTGGGATTACTAGACTGTCTTAATATGAAGAGCTTGGTTTCCCTGTTTAAAGGAAAGGATAGTTCATAAATTTCCAGTGGAATTTTAGTGTTAAAAAAGACCCTGGAAATCATTTAACTATTTTTCCAATGCAGTGATCTCTTATAATTATTTGTGTTTTAATTTAAAAAAGTCTTAGTAATGTAAAAAAAATGTTAGTAATGTGTTGAGCATAGGTTGCTGGAGTGTATCCACTGAGATCTACAGGTAATTTTGTTGTTATTGTGTACTTTCTTTCTGTATCTAGAAATAATAACCACAAACTCACAAGCTTTGCTGGGATTGTTCTAATCTTTTTATGTAATTTGAACTACCAAGAACTTTTTTTTTTTTTATGGAAACCTAGGGCCTCATCCATGCTATGCAAGTGCTTTCTATCACTGAGCTATACTCAGTTCCTCCATGCAGGGTTTTTTTTTTTTTTTTTTGGAACCGGGGATTGAACTCAGGGGTACCCGACCACTGAGTCACACCCCCAGCCCTATTTAGTGTTTTTATGTGGAGACAGGGTCTCACTGAGTTGCTTAGCGCCTCCCGGTTGCTGAGGCTGGCTTTGAACTTGTGATTCTCCTGTCTCAGCCTCCCAAAGTGCTGGCATTACAGGTGTGCGCCACTGCGCCCGGCTTTCATGTAGGTTTTGATTATTCTTGTTTTATGGATGAGAAAGTGAAGGATGAGAAAAAAGGTATGTTGTAAAAGTTCAGATGATATATGTTGAAGGTGATTAGCTCGTGCTCTAGACCATTGTTTGGAGGCCTACTATTCATTTAGGTGTAGTTAATTAATACAAACATCACATTTAAAAGCCTTACTTGGATTTATCATCTAGGGACAATAATAAAAGCTTAGTCATGTATAACTAATTAGAACAAATAAAAATTTTTTTTTTTTTTTAAAGCTTAGTTTGTATGTCTAATTATAGGCCTAGTTTGGTACATAATAGGTACTTGTGAATGGCATAATGCTGTTCATAACTGAATTTATTAGTTTTCTTCATTTCCTATGTTCGATTTCTGAGGATGGCATCTTTATTATTATTCATGCTATTGGGGATTGAACCAGGGGGTGCTCTACCATTGAGTTATTATTCTAGACCTTTTTATTTTGAGACAGGGTCTCTCTCATTTGCCCAGGCTGATCTCAAACTTGTGATCCTGTTTCCTCAACCTCCAAAGAAGCTGGGATTATAGGAGTGTGTCACCTGGGATTGAACCCAGAGGGGCTTAAGCACTGAGCCACATCCCCAGACCTTTTTTGTATTTTATTTAGAGGCTGGGTCTCTCAGAGTTGCTTAGGGCCTTTCTGTGTTGCTGAGGCTGGCTTTGAACTTGGGATCCTTCTGCCTTAACCTCCTGAGCTGCTGGGATTACAGGCCTGTGCCACCGTGCCCAGCCTATTAGAGGTTTAATAGGAGCTATCCTAGATTCCTGCCTCCTGCACCCACCTGCAACAGTTCCAAAGATATATCCTGTCCCTGTTGCCTTTTTTAATGGGCCTATATTTCTTGCCTGGACACTTAACAGTAGTCTTCTGTTTTTCTGCATCTCCCCTTTTGTTCTATTTTTTATGCTCCTGACATAAAATAGTTTTCCAGAGATACAATCTGCTTATGTCTTACCCTTGCTTAATTTCTTTTTATTTTTGTGTTTGTATTGCTTTTAGAATAATTTCCAAACTCCTCATCATGGCATAACAGACCTTTTGTGTTTTTGCCCATCTTACCTCTCCAGTTTTCTTTACTGGCACTCTCAGCTACACTGAAGTATTTGTGGCTTTCTGAATGCACATGCTATTTTTATAGTTTGTGTAGTTTCTCATCACAGTTGGTTCTATTTTTATTTATGTAGTTTTTTCTTCTTGGAACTGCTTTCCCTTCACTCACCTAGTCATCTCCTTGTTTTTCAAGCTTGAATTAAAGTATCTTCATTTCTGGTAAACGTTGCCCTCCCTTTTTTTTCCTCCCCAGATTGGGTGCCCTCCTTTGGTGTCAATATGGTACTTAATACACATCTTACTGAAGCATGTAGCCACTGTATTGTAGTTGAATATTTACCTTTTCACTGTTGGGTGTTAGCAAGCTGTTTAAAGTAAACAGATTCTTGGGCTTAAGTCCAGGCCTACTGAATCAGAATCTTCAGTGATGAGTCACAGTTCATATTGTTTTTTAAGTACTCCCTGGTGATCCTCATGTACACCTTAGTTAAGAACCTCTGTGGGGCAGGGGCTGTAGCTCAGCGGTAGAGTGCTTGCCTCGCATGCGTGAGGCCCTGGGTTCGATCCTTAGCACCACATACAAAGCAATCAAAGACATTGTGTCCATCTACAACTAAAAAAATATTAAAAACAAAACAAAACCTCTGTGATAGTTTCTAAAAAAAAGTCAACTTTTTATTTCTGGTATCTGGCAAATAGTATGTACTTCATAAGTGGTGAATGAATACATTTTCCCTTCAGGGATATTAAAAGAGACATATTGAGTGGAGGGTTTCTTGGAAAAATATTAAATTGTTTTGAATTGATAAAGGTTTAACAGAAGTAGGGTTTGAATACTGAGAGGGTTTGGATTGAAGATAAGGAGCCAATGAACATTCATTGAAGAGTTGTAGTAAACAATGTTTAAGGAGTTTTGTCAGCTCTGATTTTGTGTTTGTGCCTTTTTTTTTGATACTGAGGATTGAACCCAGGGCCGCTTAACCACTGAGCCACATCCCGGTGGGATAATAAAATTATCCCCTTTTATAATTTTTTTATTTTGAGACAGGGTCTCATTAAATTGCTTGGGGGCCTCCCTAAATTGCTGAGGCTAGCTTTGAACTTGTGGTCCTCCTGCCTCAGTCTCCTGAGTTGCTGGGGTTATAGATGTGTGCCACTGCAACTGGATCCTTGAGTTTCTCTTAAAACTGTACCTGAGGTAGGCAAACAGAAAGGGGTGTGGGAACAAGGTTTACTTTTCTTAATTGGTAAAACATTGAAACTTTGTTTCTGTTCCTAGTTGTATCACTTGTCTGGGAATAAGCACCATACTGTTTCAGTATAACACATTTTTGAGGTTAATTTCTATTCTTAAAAATGAATATTTCTTTCAAGATAGCTAAAGAAAATAGTATTCCTGTTATGACTGAATGATGAATGAAAATTGTAATTTCCCCTGTATTGTCAACAGTTAGTTCTTAAGACTAGTGATTCATTTCTCCCATTTGAAGCTATTTGTTTATTTGAACCCAGGTGTGCTCTATGACTGAGCTACATTCCCAGCCTTTTTAATTTTTGTTTTGAGACAGGATCTCACTAAGTTGCCCAGACTGGCCTCAAACTTGTTATCCTCCTGCCTCAGGCTCCTGAGTTGCTGGGAGGCTCATTTGAAGCTTTCTAATGAGATACTCTTTGGGTTTAAAATTTTGCGTGGGTCCTAGTATAAAGTACAGTCTTTGAATGTGTATTTTTTTTTCCTTACAGATTATGATGAGCTTTGTTCTAAAGTGGAGTTTTAATACTGATTTATTGACATACAATTCTCATACCATACAGTTCACCCATTTACAGTATACTGCTGTGTTTATTCAGTGCTTTTCATTATATTACCAGAGTTGTGCAGTCATCAACCAGTCAGTTTTAGAAGATATTCATCCCAGCAAGAGACCCTGTATCCATTGTTAGCCATTCTTCACTTCTGTCAGCCTGAGACAACCACTAATCTACTTTCTGCCTACAGTGGATTTGTTTTTAGTAGTATGATTGTTCTACAATAATTTTAATAATCTGGTTTTAGAGTTAACTACTTTTTTGTTTGGTTCATTTCCTTCCAGGCTTTTTTAAAAAAATATTTTTCTAGTGGTTGATGGACCTTTATTTTATTCATTTATTTATATGTGGTGCTGAGAATTAAACCAGGGTCTCACACATGCAAGGCAAGCACTCTACCACTGCACTACAACCCCAGCCCCTTCTAGGCTTTTTTGTGCTTATATAAACACAGATTCATGAATCTACATGGAGTTTTAAATAAAATGGGATCATTTTCTCTGCATTATAAAAATATACATACAAATTATGTGGTAATCTCTTTCTCTTTAATACATCGTGGCCATCCTTTGAGATGAGCAGATACCTTTGTATCCTCCTTTTTAAAGGGCCATAGTATATGAAAGTACACTATTTTAGCCATTTATTTCTATTTATGAACTTTAGACTGTTTTCAGTTTTTGCCCTTTTTATTTTTGGTGTGTGTGCGCAGTGCAGGGGATGGAATCCGTGGCCACTTGCAGGCTGGGCAAGTGCTCTAAACACTGACTACTACATTCCCAGCCCTCCAGCCTGGTTCTGTGTTTTTTTTTTTTTTTAAATTATTATTGTTTTTGGTACCAGGGGTTCTTAACCACTGGGTCACCTCCCCAGTATTTTTTATTTTGAGAGAGGGTCTTACTGAGTTGCTTAGGGCCTCCCTAAATTACTTGAACTGGCCTTGTGATCCTTCTTTCTCTGTCTCTGGAGTAGCTGGAAGTGTCCCACCTCACTGGCTCCAGCCTGATTTTTGACATTTTAAATGCTGCTGCAGGTTTTTTATTATTTTATTTAAAAAAAATTTTTTTTGAGATAGAGTCTTAAGAGTCTGGTATGTTGTTTCTGATCTTCTGCCTCAGCCTTTCGAGTAGCTAGGACTACATGTGAGCCTCACAGCAGCTGGCTAACAATTTTGTGGAATGTTTATGTTCTTTGTATATCTTTTAGACTAAATTCATAGAAGTAAAATTTGCCAACAAAATGTATTAAAAATTTCAATAGTTCCAGATTGTTCTTTGGATATCTTTTTTTTTTTTTTTTTTTTGGGTACCAGGGATTGAACTCAGGGGCACTCGACCCCTGAGCCAGGTCCCCAGCCCTATTTTGTGTTTTATGTAGAGACAGGGTCTCACTGAGTTGCTTAGCACCTCGCTGTTGCTGAGGCTGGCTTTTTTTTTTTTTTTTGGCACCAGGGACTGAACTCAGGGGCACTCGACCACTGAGCCACATCCCCAGCCCTATTTTGTGTTTTTTATGTAGAGACAGGGTCTCACTGAGTCACTTAGCACCTCGCTGTTGCTGAGGCTGGCTTTGAACTCGCGATCCTCCTGTCTCAGCCTCCCTAAGTGCTAGGATTACAGGCGTGAGCCACCGCGCCCGGCTTGAGGCTGGCTTTGAACTCGCGATTCTCCTGTCTCAGCCTCCCTAAGTGCTGGGATTACAGGCTTGAGTCACCGCGCCCGGCTTGTTCTTTGGATATCTTGTACCAATTTGAAGTTCCACTAACTCTATGTGAATGTTCTTTGTTCAATTTTTTTTTTTTGGTGGCTGTGTGTGTTATTTTCCTGTATTCACTAATGTGCTGTTATATGCCGTTTAACTTTCTTTATTGTGTCTTTTGCAATTCAGAGTTTTAAAATGTGTGTAGTTAAATTGTAGGTCTTTTGCTTTTGACTTCTTTAACATTCTTGGGTCATTCTTCTCCCAAACTCATGTTATTGGTGTTTTTTTTTTTTAGTTGTACATGACAGTAGAATGCATTTTGACATATTGTACACAAATGGAGCACAACTTCTCGTTCCTCTGGTTGTACATGGTGCAGAGAGTCACTCCAATAGTGTAATCATACACGTATATAGGGTAATAATATCGGTCTCATTCTACTGTCCTTCCCATCGCCACAGCCTCACCTCTCCCCTCATGCCCCTCTATACAAACCAAAGTTCCCTGCCCCACAGTTGATCAGCACCCGCTTATCAGAGAAAACATTTGGCTTTTGGTTTTTTGAGATTGGCTTATTTCACTTAGCATAGTGTTTTCTAGTTCCATCCATGTACCTGCAAATGCTGCAATTTCATTTTTCTTTAAGGCTGAGTAATATTCCACATGTTGTTCTTGCAGTAATTTTATGATTCTATTTTTTTTTTTTTTTGAGATGGAGTCTTTTTATGTATAGACTTGTCTGGAATTTATGCACTAATCTTCCTGCCTCAGCCTACTTTGTAGATAGGACTGTAGGTGTGTGCCATTGCACCTGTTTTTATGGCTCTATATTTGTATTTTCAGCTTAGTCCATTTTGTGTTCATTTCTGTCTGTTGTATAGATAGGAAATAGTGATGTTAGTTTATTTTTTCTCAATGGCTAGCAAGTGATCTTAGTACCATTTATTTTTTAATAAGATTTTTAAAAAACATTTGTTTTATTTATTTACGTATTTTGTATGTGGTGCTGAGGATTGAACCCAGTGCCTCACGTGTGCAAGGCAAGCACTGTACCACTGAGCTACAACCCCAGCCCCCTAGTACCATTTATTGATTTAGAAACTTTGTTTATAATAAACAAAATCTCAGTATACATGGATGTGGTTGGTTGTGTTTTTTTTTGGGGGGGGGAGTACTGGGCTTGAAACTGGGAGCGCTTAACCACTGAGCCACATCCACACATCCCCAGTCCTTTTTATTTTTCATTTTGAGACAAGGTCTTGCTAAGTTCCTGAGGCTGGCATTGAACTTGTGATCCTCCTGTCTCAGCCTCCCTAGCCACTGAAATTACAGGCGTGTGTGGGTCTGTTTTTTGACTCATTGTTTATTGATACGTTTCTAGGACCTTAAGTGTTTTTTTTTTTTTTTTTGGGGGGCATTGGGGTTTATCATTATGTACCAAAGACTGACAGCCTATGAGAGATACACGTGGTATGCTGACAAACGATCTTTGGTGTGTTTGCCATTTTTTTTTTTTTTGGTACCATTTTTTTTTTTTGGTACCAAGGATTGAACTCAGGGGCACTCGACCACTGAGCCACATTCTCAGCCCTATTTTGTGTTTTATGTAGAGACAGGGTCTCACTGAGTTGCTTAGTGCCTCGCCGTTGCTGAGGCTGGCTTTGAACTCTCGATTCTCCTGTCTCAGCCTCCCAAAGTGCTGGTATTACATGCCTGTGGGCTTGAGTTTTTCTTCTTCTTCTTTTTTTTTTTGACATGCTGAGGATCAAGCCCAGAACCTTAGGTATGCGAGGCAAACACTAATTTCTTCTTTTTTTAAAAAATAATCTTAATATATTGAGGAATACTTTATGTGAAATGTACATATTTTAACTGTATAGTTTGATAAATTTTGGATCTTTGGATCTTTGAAATGATATTGGCCACAGTCAGCGTGATGACTATACCTACTGTCTCAAAGTTTCCTTGATCTTGGTTTTTTTTTTTGAGCCAGATTCCCTTCCCATTAAAATCTTTGTTTTTTTTTGGTACTGGGGATTGAACTCAGGGGCACTCGACCACTGAGCCACATCCCCAGCCCTAGTTTGTGTTTTATGTAGAGACAGGGTCTCACTGAGTTGCTTAGTGCCTTGCCGTTGCTGAGGCTGGCTTTGAACTCGCCATTCTCCTGTCTCAGCCTCCCTAAGTGCTGGGATTATAAGCGTGAGCCACTGCACCCGGCTTAAATTTTTTTTTTAAATATATATATATTTTAGTTGTAGATGGACACAAGACCTTTATTTTTATGTGATGCTGAGGATTGAACCCAGTGCCTCACACGTGCTAGGCAAGCACTCTACCCCTGAGCCACAACTCAGCCTATTAAATCTTTTTTTTTTTTAAATTTTGAACAAGGCAGGGTGGCGCATACCTGTAATCCCAGTAATTTGGGAGGCTGAGGCAGGGGATTTGTAAGTTCTAAGCCAGCCTCTGCAAGTGAGTGAGGCCCTAAGTAATTTAGTGAGACCCTGTTTTAAAATAAAAAATTAAAAGGGCTGGGGATGTGGCTTAGTGGTTAAACAACCCTGGGTTCCATCCCAGGTACCAAAAATATGTATTTTTTTAAATTGTGAGACAGGATCTCTCCAAGTTGCTTAGGGCTCTGCTAAATTGCTAAGACTGTTCTTGAACTTGTGAACCTCTTGCCTCAGCCTCCTGAGTTGCTGGGATTGCAGGCGTGCACCACTGTGCCTAGCTAAAAGCCATTGGTTTTAATGAGAGGAAAAAAATCCTTTGTTCTATTTGAGTTTTATATCCATTTTCAAACTTTGTTCCATTGTATTCATAGTCTTCAAGCTTATTAAAACCTAGTAAAAAAAAAAAAAACAAAAAACAAAAAACAAAAAAAAAAAAAAAAAACCTAGTAAATTTGGTATAAAGTATATCTTCAGCCTAAGGAGGGAAAATTTCCTTAATGCCTCATGGCCTCACAAGACTATAGGGGCAAGAAATGAACAAAGTTTTCAAAAAAGTGAGTAAGGAAGTTTTTCTGTTTCATAACTGTCAGGTGGAATTCTATAAAGAATTAATCTAACCACACAATTTAATATGCACGAGGGATTAAAAGATTTTTTTTTTTCTAAATATTTTTTTAGTTGTAGATGGACACAGTATCTTTATTTATTTTTATGTGGTGCTGAGGATCAAATCCGGTGTCTCACGCATGCGAGGCAAGCGTTCTACCACTGAGCCACAATCCCAGCCCGGATTAAAAGATTTTTTTTATTTTTAATAAAGGACTCTCTTGTTTTTTTTTTTTTTTTTTTTTAGTTGTAGATGGATACAATGTCTTTATTTTATTGGTTTGTATGTGGTGCTGAGGATCGAACCCAGGGCCTCACGCATGCGAGGCAAGAGCTCTACCGCCGAGCTACAATCCCAGCCCGGATTAAAAGATTTTTAAGCTCTGCCTTTTCTCTTTATTTTTTGATTGAGAATCAATGATATTTTGATTAGTACATCTTATACTTTTTAAAATTCAGAGGAGGTAGAATTCTATTAAAATGATTTCTCCTACAGACACAGGTTTAGATGTATGTGTTATGTTCTCTGTTAGGATCATGGAGTCCAGCATGAGCTGTTTGATGTGCTGAGTAACTTCTTACTGAGAGTGCTTTGATTTGTAAGAGAGTAAGAGTTTTTTTTTGGTACTGGAGATTGAACTCAGGAGCACTCGACCACTGAGCTGCACCCCCAGCCCTATTTTTGTGTTTTATGTAGAGACAGGGTCTCACTGAGTTGCTTAGTGCCTCGCCATTGCTGAGGCTGGCTTTGAACTCGTGGTTCTCCTGTCTCAACCTCCCTAAGTGCTGGGATTACAGGCCTGCGCCACCGCGCCCGTCAAGAATTTCTTATTCTCTTACACACTACAGACAAGGGGGAGTTAGGTTTGGTGACAAGGCTGCTGAATGGTGAAAGACCCTTTTTAGGCTTCTTGGCTGAAGACTTGTTAGAAGAAACTCTTATATTTTCTATTAATTGTCGTGCATTGATAATAATGGACTGCTCAACTTGAGAAACTTTCTCTAAGAAATGCGACGTTATTAATATAGATGGCTTTTTGTTATTACACCAAGTTTATTCCTTTACATCTTAAAATATGTCAGCCAGTTTTGCAGATAGATTGAAACAAAATGAGTAATTTTTACTGGTATTGAATGTAATTTTAGGTTTTTTTAATAGTTTAAGTGAACTAAGGACTCCTATAGCCTAATTCCCTTCTGTATGTCCTCATAAATTGTGATTGAAAAGTCAAATAAAATGTGTATTATTGAATTTTACAGTCAGTAAATATGCATTGCAAATTTTGGAAAATATCACAAATTACAAAATTAAAAAGTAAAAACACCTTAAGAAACCAACTAACCGGACATCAATTGTAATTCAACCTTCTGTTTGAAATTTTTTTATTTTCCATTTTTGCAGTGCTTGAGATTGAACCCAGGGCCTTGCTTAGGCTAGGCAAGTTCCCTACCTCTGAACTATATCCCCAGTTTTGTTGGAATCCGTTACTTACATTTTGTAATATGTCTTCTGTGTAATAATTTTATTAAAAACCTAAACAAAGTACATAAATGATCATAGCCAGGTACATGGTGGTGCAGGTCTGTAATCCCAGCAGCTTGAGAGGCTGAGGCAGGAGGACCTCAAGTTCAAAGCCAGCCTCAGCAATTTAGGGATGCCCCAAGCAATTTAATGAGACCCTATTTCAAAGTAAAAAATTAAAAAAGGGCTGGGGATGTGGCTCAGTGGTGAAGCAGCCCTGGGTTCAATCCCTGGTATGAAAAAAAAAAAAAAAGATCATATTATATAGTCAGGAAGACCACAAAAATAAGGATGATTGCTTCTGGAGCTCTGTTTTCATTCTTTTTTAAAAAAATATCTTTTGGCAGTGTGAATTTTTACTAATTATTTCCCTGCTTTTACCGTTGGAGTGGTTAGAGCTAAATTTATGGTTCATTTCTAGCAAATATTTAGATCTTAATAGCTTACATTTTGTAGACTAGATCTCATTTTCCCAGTGCCTTAATTTTCTCATTTGTTGAAGTTCTTTGATTTTGTAAGCCACTGAATCTTTATTTTGGAACAAGTTGAGATAAATAAAAACATTTCTGTGGGGATAGGGATGTAGCTTAGTGGTGAAAAAATTACATAGCTTGTTCAAGACCTTGGGTTCCATGCCCAGCACTGAAAAAGAAAACAAAAACAAACAAAAGAAAACAGAAAGCAAATATCTTCTGTGATTATAGTGTTTTTTTGTTTTAGTATTGTTGTTGCTGTCATTATTATTGTGCTAGAATTGAACCTAGGGCCCTATACATGATAGGCAAGTGCCTACCATTGAGCTACATCCCAGTCTAATATTTTATCAGAATATTTTATGGCAAGGCCAGCATGGGCAATTTAGTGAGATCCTGTCTCAACCAATGAATCAACAAATGAAAATAAAAGAATAAAAAAATTTTATGACTAAGTTTCCATAATCTTAAGGCTACATAATGTTCATTCTATTTAGTAGTCTCATTCTTACCCCCCCCCCCCGCCCCCAAGTCAGAGGTTTGTTTAGGAAAGTAGATACATATACTAGAGAGAATGGGGGCAATCTGAAGAGAGAAGCCTGTGGGGTAAAGCAGAGAATAACCGTTCTTATGGGGTTATCTCTAGAGGGAGTGACAGCCTGGTCCTGTTTTTTTTGTTTTTGGTACGAGGGATTGAACTCGGGGATACTTGACCACCCGAGCCACATCTCTAGCCCTATTTTGTGTTTTATGTAGAGGCCGGATCTCACTGAGTTGCTTAGCACCTTGCCTTTGCTGAGGCTGGCTTTGAACTGGGAATCCTCCTGCCTCAGCCTCCCTAGCTGCTGGGATTATAGGTGTGCGCCACTGTGCCCGGCTTGGCCTCATTCTTTTGTATAATGTTTACTAATATATTGATCATTTAGATTTGTATATGTTGTTTGTTTGTTTATTCATATACATATATATTTTTTTCTTCCCTGTACTGGGGTATAGAATGCAGGGTTGCTTTACCTCTGAACTATGTCCTAAGATTTCAACCCCTGCCCCACTTTGAAATTTTGAGATAGATCAGCTAAGTTGCTGATGCTGACTTTGAATTTGTAATCCTTCTGCAGCAGCCTCCCAAATTGCTGAGATTACAGATGTGTGCCCAGCTAAATACTGCTTATATAAGTGATGTTGTATAAACATTTTTGTTTAGAAATATGTGAAGTTTGAATTTTTCTTCATTTATGTTTTTAGGGTGGGAAAAACAATGCAGTCCTTCATAATGCTGTTCTACCTCTTGTGTACTTACATAATCGCTGGATTTGAACTCGCGATTCTCCTGTCTCAGCCTCCCAAAGTGCTGGGATTACAGGCGTGTGCCACTGTGCCCAGCTATGTACTTATATTTTTGAGACAGGGTCTTGCTGTGTTGCCTAGCCTGGCTTTGCATTACCTAGGCTCAAATGATCTTCCTGTTTCAGCTTCCTAAGTAGCTGGTACATGGGAGTATCACTGTGCCTGTGGCTAGCATATGGTTTTTTAAATTTATTTTTATTATTTTGGGTACTAGGGATTGAAGTCAGGGGCACTTGACCACTGAGTCACATCCCCAGCCCTGTTTTGTATTTTATTTAGAGACAGGGTCTCACTGAGTTGCCTAGTACCTTGCTTTTTGCTGAGGCTGGCTTTGAACTTGCGATCCTCCTGCCTCAGCCTCCTGAGCCACTGGAATTACAGGCTTGCGCCACTATGGCTGACTAGCATATGGTTTTATAGGTTTTGACAAATGTAGAGTCTTGTAACTCAAGATATAGAATAGTTGTATCACTCCGCCAAATTTCCTGTTTTCCTTTGTAGTCAGCTCCTACCTCTGTTCCTAGCTACTGTTGACCTCTAGTTCTTTTGTGTCTCTAGTTTTTACCATTTCCATAATGTCATATATACTGTAACTAGAATAATATAGTACATAGCTTTTGAACTTGATGTCTTTTACTTAGCCAAATGCATTTGAGAGTTTATTGCTGTGTAGTAGTCCATTAAACATTTGTACAAGTTTGTTTATCCTTTGTGTGTGTGTGTGTGTCTGCACACTTACTTTGGTTAGGAAGAGTGCTTGGTACAGTCACTTGAAAGAGGTCATGTAGGTGGCTTATTTATATCTTGTGTTTCTGGAGATTTCATGCAGAAGGGACATTGTGTCAATACAAAATCTTTGGGCCACATGTGGTAGACCTTTTTATTTTTAGTTTTTAAAAATAATGCTGAGGAGAGCTGTGATTGTAGCTTAGTGGTAGAGCGCTTGCCTTGCATGCGTGAGGCACTGGGTTTGATCCTCAGCACCACATAAAAATAAATAAATAAAGATATTTGTGTCCATCTACAACTAAAAAAAAATTAAAAAAAAATAATGCTGGGGAATTGAACCCAGGACATTGGGCATTGTAGGGAAGTGCTCTGTTACTGAACTACACCTGTAGCTCCAAGACTAGATTTTGGGGTTGGGGGGAATCAGGGATTGAACCCAGGGTTACTTAACCACTGAGCAATTTTGCCCCATACCTCCTGGGCAATTAATCATTTTTCTTTTGTCTATTGTGTTCTTTTTTGTGTGTGTGCTGGGCATTGAACTCGGGGCTTTGCATGTGCTAGGCACTGATACATAGCGATACATAGCCCAGATCCTGTTGTATTCATCTGTATAGCTACTACCTGACCTGGCCACCTTGATTATCACACATCAGCTAATTGTTGTGGTGTGGCAATGCTTGTGTTCAGTTAACCCTTATTTCACTTAATAGTGGTTCTAAGTGCAAGTGTAGTGATGATGGCAATTTGGCTGTACCAAAGAGAAACCATGAGGTGCTCACTTGGAGTGAAAAGTGAAGATTTTTCATAGGTATGTATGTATAGTAAAAGGAGGGATAAGGTAGGGTTTGGTACTGGCTGTTGTTGTAGGCATCCACTGGGAGTCTTGGAACATAACCTATGTGGATAAAGGGGTCTGTGGTAGAACAAAATTCCTTTGTACACTTTGCCCAGTTTCTTCCAGTGTTGTCATTTTGCAAAACTTATTTAAGATCATATCTGGAATTATTGGCATTGATACAATCCATCTGATTTTTTTCAGACTGCTGATTTGCTTATATTTAGTGTATGTGTCTTTCTTTTAAGTTAGATATAATCTTATCAGACAGTCAAGATACTGAACAGTTGGCAAGAGTGTCACTCTTTTTATAACTCTACTCACCTGCCCTATTGATTCAACTTCCTTCTCTCTTTTTTTAAATTTTTTTTTTTTAAATATTTTTTAGTTATACATGGACACAGTGTCTTTATTTGGTTTACTTATTTTTATATGGTGCTGAGGATCGAACCCAGTGCCTCACACGTGTGAGGCAAGCGCTCTGCCACTGAACCACAACCTCAGCCCTCCTTCTCTCTTTTTATGTCTCTACCCCTAGCAACCAGTGATCTGTGCTGTTTCTGGTTTTGTAATTTCAAAAATGTTGTATGGTGGAATCATATAGTACATCTCCTTGGAAATTGGCTTTTCCTTTTTTGTGGTGTGGGGGATTGAACCTGGGCCTTGCACATGCTAGACAAGTGCTCTACCACTGAGCTGCACCTCCAGCCCTTTTTATTTTATTTAGAGACAGCGTCTCTAAGTTAACCCAGATTGGCATTGAACTTGTGATCCTTCTGCTTCAGTCTCTCAGATAGCTGGGATTAAAGATGTGTACCACAGTGCCTGGCTGGTTATTATTATTATTTTTTTCCTCAACATAATTTCCTGGAGAATTATGCCAAGTTGTTCATATGTAATTAATTTGTTCCCTTTCGTTGCTGCTTAATGTTCCATGGCATAGATAGTTTCACAGTGGTTAGCCTATTGAAGGATATTTGGGATGATTCTGGTTTTTAGTTATTACAGATAAAGGTGCTGTAAATCTTCATTTACAGATTTTTGTGTGAATATAAGTTTTCATTTCATTTCAAATGGAAAGAGTGCAATTGCAAGGTATAGGTTGAATATATTTCATCCAAAATACTTGGGACCAGAGTTCTGAAATTTTTTTCAGATTTTGAGATGTTTGCTTATATATTATGAGATATGTTGGGGGATGGGGCCCAAGCCTAAATGTGGAATTCACTTGTTTTATATACACCTTATATACTTAGCTTGAAGGTAAATTTTGTGTGATGTGTGGGTTTTTTTTTTTTGTACTGGGGATTGAACTCAGGGGCAATCGACTACTGAGCCACATCCCCAGCCCTATTTTGTGTTTTATGTAGAGACAGGGTCTCACTGAGTTGCTTAGTGCCTTGCTGTCGCTGAGGCTGGCTTTGAATGAGTTTTAAATGGTTTTGTGTGTGAAAGGAGGTTTCATAGTGTGGGGTTTTCCACTTGTGGTGTCATGTCAGCACTCAAAAAGTTGGATTTGGGATTTGGGATGTTCAACCAGTAATGTCATAGTTGCTTTTTTTTTTTTTTTTTGGTCAGTACTAGGGCTTGAACCCAGGGGCACTCTACTACTGAGTTATACCTCTGTTTTTATTTTGAGACAGGGTTTTGCTAAATTGCCCAGGCTGTCCTTGAACTTGAAATTCTCTTGTCTTAGCCTCCTGAGTTGCTGGGATTACATGCATGTCCAAGCCTGGCTCACTTAGAATAATATTTCAAGGTTCATGAAAGTTGGTAGTTTTTATCAGTACTTCGTGACTTCTATGGCTGATAGGTATTTTGTTCAATATACCATATCTGTTTTTCCATTCATTGGTGGGCATTTGAGTTCCACATTTTTAGTTTTATTTTAGTCTGTGTTGAGTTATCAGATTGAGGAGTTTTCAGACTCATTTGCATTATTTACTTGTTTTTTCCCCCCTTATTTCTCTAGATTTTATTTTATTTTTTTTATGAATTTTTAAATTTCCTATGTCTTTCTCAGTCTTATCTCATTTTATTTTCTTTGTGTGTGTTTTGTATTCGTCTGCTGAACTACACCCCAGCCACTGCTGCTGCTTTTTTTTTGTTTTTGTACTGGGGATTGACCCCAGGGACAGTTTGCCACTAAGCTATATCCCCAGCAGCCCCCACCCCCTTTTTCTTTTTGAGACAGGATCTTGCTAGGTTGCTTAGGATCTCATCAAGTTGGCAAGGCTAGCCTTGAACTCCAGTCCTCCTGTACAGCTTGTGCCACTACACCTGGCCCATCTTAGCCTCTTTATTTTTAAAATGAGTTTTGCTTAGCCAGGCATGATAGCACACGCCTGGAATCCTAGTGACTCAGTAGGCTGAGGCAAGAGGACCCCAAGTTCAAGACTAGCCTTGGCAATTTTGTGAGACCCTGTATCAAAATAAAAAATAAAAGGCTGGGGATGTGGCTCAGTGGTAGAATGCCCATGGGTTCAATCCCCAGTACTTTAAAAAAGTTTTACTTATTTCAACCTGTTTTTTTGTTAATATCAGTCTTGGAAGCTCTGGAGAAGCTCTGTTGCTGTCTGTTAAGGATTTCAAATAATTTCCTAAATATGTCTTTTATGTTTATGTATCTATGTTTATCCTCTCCTACAATAAAAAATCATTTTTGGAATAGTTCTCTTTTTAAGTCTTCAGAATGAGACTTTATTCTCCTATTTAAGCAATTTTCTTTCCATGGTTTCATTATGATTTATTTCCTTTGATCCTCCTTGAATTAAAAGAAGAATCTTATGTTTGCCCACAGATGGGCTGAGTGGGTGGTTGTTATGTCTTTCCAGCTATAGCTGGTGGCACAGCTCCTTCTCAAGTTTTGGTTTTCTTGTAGGCTTTTATCTAGTGCAGCTTTGTTGGATTTGGATTATTTTATATTTTCACTTTTATTGCTGAAAAAGTTGGAACACTACAGACTTGTTGATCCCTAATACAGGACATTGGGTAAGAGTCAGACTCTAGAGGTAGTATGCTTATGTAACTTTGGACAACTTATTTAGCTTTTCTCTGCCAAAGTTTTTATTCTGTTAAAAGGAGAAGGAGCATGGAAAGGTGCATAATTTGGAATTATTTTTTTTTTTTTTTTTTTTTTTTTTTTGTAGATGGACACAATGTCTTTATTTTATTGCTTTGTATGTGGTGCTGAGGATCGAACCCAGGGCCTCACGCATGCAAGGCAAGCGCTCTACCGCTGAGCTACAATCCCAGCCCCTGGAATTATTTTTTAATTCAGAGTGCTAGGAAGAAAGCAGTCGGTGAATACTGGCCTTTTTTTTGGTACTGGGGATTGAACCCAGAGGGACTTTACCACTGAGCCACACCCCCAGCCCTTTAAAATTTTTTTAAAAAATTTTGAGACAGTGCCTAAGTTGCTTAGTGCCTTGCTAAGTTGCTGAGGATGGTATTGAATTTGTGATTTTCCTGTCTCAACCTCTGGAGTTCCTGGGATTATAGACATGCACCACCACGCCTGGGTTTTGTAACTATGTATGGCACAGAAAGTTCATTTGTCTCTTC
>CM053400.1:20189695-20208796 GCA_028644305.1 Xerus rutilus | reverse complement strand
TTTGGCACCAGGGACTGAACTCAGGGGCACTCGACCACTGAGCCACATCCCCAGCCCTATTTTGTGTTTTATGTAGAGACAGGGTCTCACTGAGTCACTTAGCACCTCGCTGTTGCTGAGGCTGGCTTTGAACTCGCGATCCTCCTGTCTCAGCCTCCCTAAGTGCTGGGATTACAGGCGTGAGCCACCGGGCCCGGCTGTTTGTTTGTTTTTTTAAAGGAAAGTAACTAAAAGAAAAAAGCTTGTTATTGTGGCTCATACCTGCAATCCCAGCTACTCAGGCTGAGGGGAGGAGGATTGTAAGTTCAGGGCCAGCCTCAGCAACTTAATGAGACTGTGTCTCAAAATAAAAAATAAAAAGGGATGGGATTGTAGCACAATGGTAAAGGGCCATGGATTTAATCCCTTGTACCAAAAATGGGGGTGGGATTTATGGCCTTGAACTAGGGATTTTCGGGAGGGTTCTAAGTAGATGAGAATGGAGTTTCTCTGAATCTTTTGATTTGTCTGGGAAAGATTGAAAAAATGAATGTGCATTGAAATGCTACGTTTCAGAATGATCTAAGTTAAGTACTTCAGTGGTCTTAAGTACTTCTGATGTGTTGATTATAGAAGTGAAATGTTGAAGTAGATAGAGCCTCCTGGTTCCTCTTTCGCCTCCACAAAGGATGACCAAAAATTGCCATGTAACTGAGGGTAGAGAAAAAAGGGCCGAATGTGTGAAAGTATATAAATAACAGAATAATATGTGAAGTGGATAAAGTTGAAGAAGAACCTACTAAGTATTGAACATTTTGTCTCATTAATCATAACAAGTTTGTGGAATAGCTGGTGGTCACTAAGCTTTAGATGAAGAAACAGTGAAGCATGTGGCTGGCTTTCTTCCTTTCTTTCTTTTTTGGTACCAGGGATTAAACTTGAGCGTTCAACCAGTGAGCCACATCTGCAGCCCTGCTTTGTGTTTTATGTAGAGACAGGGTCTCACTGAGTTGCTTAGCACCTCGCTGTTGCTGAGGCTGGCTTCGAACTCGCGATTCTCCTGTCTCAGCCTCCCAAAGTTCTGGGATTACAGGCATGTGCCAGTGCGCCCAGCTTGACACATATGGCTTTCATTCTGATTGGTTTAAGGGATATTGGGTATGATAAGTAGGGCTTTTCAAGGGATGGTAGATAAAGCAGGCACTTTAGAATATGAGTTTTAAAGATTTTTGAAGTGATGTTTTAAATTTTTTATTTCCCCATAGTGTGATATATTGTTCTGGTTTTATCTGTTTTAATTTTGCAAGATCCTCTGTGGTAAAACACCAATTTAATGCACTAAATAATGATCCCCTGAGTTCAACCCCCAGTACAAAAAGAAAAAAAAAAACCCTAAATAATGACCCCTTTCGGAAGAAAAGGTAGGTGTTGTTCTGGAATCTGGCAATGAACAGGAAACTCAGAAGCACAGGTAGTATGTATTGATGATGTCTTTGGGATGAAATTGTCAAATTTCTTTGCCTCTTTTTTTTTGGTTCCTGGACATTGATCCCAGAGGCACTTTACCACTGAGCTATATACCCCTAGTTCTTTTTATTTTTTATTTTGAGACAGGGTCTTGCTAAGTTGCTTAGGCTGCTCTTGGATTTTTTTTTTTTTTTTTTTTTGGTACTGGGGATTGAACTCAGGGGCACTCGACCACCGAGCCACATCCAAGCCCTATTTTCTGTTTTATGTCGAGACAGGGTCTCACTGAGTTGCTTAGCGCCTCACCATTGCTGAGGCTGGCTTTGAACTTGCGATTCTCCTGTCTCAGCCTCCCTAAGTGCTGGGATTACAAGCATGAGCCACCGCTCTCGGCTGCTCTTGAATTTTTGATCTTCCTGCCTCAGCCTCCTGAGTCACTGGGATTACATGTGTACCCCACTGTGCCCAACCTATCTTGACAAAGGGAGTGCAGAGTGCCTTTATAGGGAGGGGCAGCAGCAGAGAAAGCCCTGAACTGGGGTAGTAAGAAAGTTAGGCAATGTTGGCAAGTGGTCCATTGAAAAAACTAGGAAATAGTTTTGTGAAACTAAAGGAGATGAAGGGAATCTTAGAGACATTTAACAAAAGTGCAAAAGGAATTAGTGATATTAGAAATTGACATTAACCTGACACTCAGAAGAGATTTCTAGAGAGAAGAGAGGCATAGCTTTTAAGAACTCGAAAAGATTGTTTTGTCCTGATGGTAGTATTTACTCTGATTAAAAATGACAGCCAGCCGGGCGCGGTGGCGCACGCCTGTAATCCCAGCACTTAGGGAGGCTGAGACAGGAGAATCGCGAGTTCAAAGCCAGCCTCAGCAACAGCGAGGCACTAAGCAACTCAGTGAGACCCTGTCTCTACATAAAACACAAAATAGGGCTGGGGATGTGGCTCAGTGGTTGAGTACCCCTGAGTTCAATCCTCGGTAACCCCCCTCTCCCAATGTATGAAAAATAGCTAACGTAATTGTGTTTATGATTGTGTTTTAATGTTTTGAAAACAAAAGGGAATGGGAGGGGATAAACAGGGATCATTGGTGAACCTTGATGGTTAAAGGTAAGTGAATGTTTAATCTCACTTTATTTTTGTTACTGTCTTTTGTCAGTATCTGAAAGTAAATATAGAAAAGCTTTCAGTTGTGTGTAATTTGTATGTAAAATTAAAGATGCTGACTTGAAGCTTTTCCCTTCTCTATTCTGAACATCAGGTACGTTCTATGGATGAACTGAATCATGATTTTCAAGCACTTGCTCTGGAGGGAAGAGCGATGGGAGAGGTAAGTGAGCTGGTGTGTCAGAAAAGTGGGTCTGTTCTTAAGGGAAAGTTGGAGTTGTCTTTCATCAAATGTGTCTGAATCTAGCCTCCAGAAGTATGTGCTTGCCTTTTCTTGTTGCCATCCTCATGATAGGAATGGGGTGCTGGAGAATTTTGTCAGCACCGTATCATTACAGAACGAAGGTTAACCTTAACCTAATAATTTAGAAACAAAGCAACCAAAATATGAACACAAATGATTGAAAATTACATATTAAATAGTTAGCTAAAAATAGAGATGTTAAAGTTTAAATATGTATTTTAATTTTACATGTGTCAAATATCCTTACCTTTGCCTCATTTTTCAGTGGCTAGATTCTTTGGCAGTTGGAAAAGAGAGCCCTAGATTGGCAGCAAATCACAATGTGGCAAAAACCTAGTTTTAGAATAGTGCTTTTGCCTTTTTGGGGGAGATTGTTAGGTTTCTAGTCACATAATTACACAAGATTGATGTCTGAGTCAGTCATCTTTTAGAAAGACTTCAGAAATAAGAGTTTTACTTTGTAATTAAAATGAAGTTTACTGTCATTCATCATATTGATAGCTAAGACTGCCATAATTTTAAAAAGGAGATCACATGCCTGGCGCTGTGGTGCATACCTGTAATCCCAGGTACTTGGGAGACTGAGACTGGAGGATTCTAAGTTAAAGGCCAGCCTCAGCAACTTAGCCAGTCCTTGTTTCAAAATGAAATAAAAAAGGGGCTGGAGATGTAGCTCAGTGGTAGAGTATCTTAGGGTTCATATCCCTAGGACTACTACCAAAAAGGGGGGCGGGTACAGTCAGGTATAGTGTATAGGTAGCTGAAGAACAACCAAGTTTTGGCGATTCTAATTAATTGACAGTGAGCATGTATTGATGACAGAAAATATAGTTTGAAATAATTGTTTCAGATGTCACAGATTCAGAAATAAAAAATTTGCTTGGGGCTCTCATTCTGAAGACAAACCTTAGGTTTTCTCTTCTGTTTTAATTGTTGTATATCAAATATTTAAGAACTCCCATATCTGTTTTTTTTTTAAAAATTTTTTTTAGTTGTAGATGGACACAATGTCTTTATTTCATTGCTCTGTACGTGGTGTTGAGGATTGAACCCAGGGCCTCACGCATGCGAGGCAAGCGCTCTACCGCTGAGCTACAATCCCAGCTCCTCCCATATCTGTTTTAATGTTTTAAAGTAGGGAGAATCCTTATATTTTAGGTGTTTCATGCATGTCATCCATTAGATACACTTATTCTTTAATTTAGCAAATATTATTTGATTCAGGCACTGTACTAGATTCTGAGGATTCAAAATTAAGGTAATTCCTCTCCTTAGTTATCAAAAACACTCATGGATTGCCTTTGTGGGTAGACATTGAATAGTTTAATTCTTTTGATGTTTTGGACCTGAGATTCTTGCTTTCTTTGTTATAAGATTTTGCTTTCAGCTTTTTTGAATCATCCTGTGGTCACAAGATTCCTGTGTCTTATCATCTTGGGTTCATCTCTTTTAAGAGATAGTTGATAGGTGTCCTGTGTTACCTGTTCCTGCTTATAATCACTGATGTATTAAAATACCCAAGTGGTTATTGGTTTAGAGACTTTGTCACTTAATTTTAAGACCAAAGTTTGAAAAGAAAATGTAGCAGCTTGGTTAGATATTAAGTACAGGAGGAGAAAATACCCCACTCCCTCCCTTTTTAAGTACTAGAGATTGAACCCAGGGGAGCTTAACCACTGGGCCACACACCCAGCTCTTTTTGTATTTTATTTAGAGATATGGTCTCACTGAGTTCCTTAGGTCCTCTCTAATTTGCTTAGGCTGGCTTTGAACTCGTGATCCTCCTGTCTCAGCCTCCCAAAGCGCTGGAATTACAGGTTGCATAACCACAGTGGTCAGGAGAAACTACTTTTGTTGTCTTCTCCTATTCCTAAAATTCTAAGGTGGTCTAGTCCATCAATAGTCCATACTCTTTTTTTTTTTTTTTTAATATTTTTTGTTGTCAATGGATATTTATTTATTTATGGTGCTGAGAATCAAACCCAGTGCCTCACGCACGCTAGGCAGGCGCTCTACCACTGAGCCATACCCCAGCCTCTAGTCCATACTCTTATCAAAATCCAATCCCAAGAAGAGCAAGATAGAAAATAAGAAAATACTCTAACTCTAGTCCTAAAGGCTGAATTTTAATTCAACAGTGGACAGGATTTTAATGGAGAGTGTATTTTATGTAAATGATAAGCTGGCAGTGTTAAATTCTTTTTTTCTTTTTTTTCATTACATAAGTGCAATTTTTTTTGGTATGTATGTAATTACTCAGATGCAGATGTAAGCATGTATAAGTAAATAAATAAAAGTGTATTCCAAAAATAATATCCCAATATTAATAACGTAACAGTAGCAACTACCATTTGTTAACCGCTTTTTAGACAGATGATAAGAAGTTTCCACGTATTGTCTCATGAATACCATTGAGAGAACAGTTCTCTCATCCAGATAAGGAAGTCAAGAGACATGAATTAATCTGCGTAAAGTAACACTTGTAGTGAGTGGTGAATCTTGGATTCTGACCTGGATTCCTTCTATTCGAAAACATGTGCTCATAATTAAAGTAAATAAAACCACCATTTGTAAAATAATTGAGAGGTAAAACATTTCATTTTAGTAAGCTTTATAAAAATTGATGTTTTTAGTTAGGCGCGGTGGTTGCACACCTGTAATCCCAGAACTTTGGGAGACTGAGACAGGAGAATTGTGTGTTCAAAGCTAGCCTCAGCAATGGTGAGGTGCTAAGCAACTCAGTGACACCCTCTCTCTAAATAAGACACAAAATAGGGCTGAGGATGTGGTTCAGTGGTCGAGTATCCCTGAGTTCAATTCCTGGTACCAAAAATTTAAAAAAAAAAAAAGGTGTTTTGGGCAGAATTTTGTATGTTACTTTATTTTTGGGGGCGGGGCATAAAAGCATTATAATACTATCTCCTAAAATACAGATAACTTTCTGGAGTTACTTTTTAAGTATAACCCAGTTTCTAGACACAAAGGAGACAACCTAAATATGGAGTGAAGTTTCTGTACTCGAGGAGTGAATTAACTCGAGGAGCGGTTAACAAATGGTAGTTGCTACAGTGAATCCACGTGAAAACACAACAGCTTCTTCTATGGTTGGAGTTAAGAGGGGGATTATGGCAGGACTTGTTGGAGATCATTTTAATAGATGTGGCATATGGGATAAGAAGCATCTTCTAGTCTAGTTACAATTTGGATAAGGGCAAATTGGGAGAGTTTTTTTTTTGTAGGGGGAGCAGCACAGGGGAGATTAGCATAAAAAAATATCAGTGAACTTTTTACAATGAAATAAAAAAGCACAGCTTTTAATTACTTCATTAATTTTCTTCCCTATTTAGCAATAAAACATCTCCAGAAAGCAGTATATAAATATTTACCAGTATAAATAAAGTTAATTGCATGAACTTTTAAGCTAGGCCCATTATATTTTTCTTGCTGTTATTTCTTGTGTGTGTGTATTTGTGTGTGTGCGCACACCTTCATTAAGATATCTATGTATAGAAAGAGATGAATCTTTAAAATTCACAGAGAATTGTTTCCATTAAATGTAATTGATTTCTAGTGGTTAAAGTTAGTGTTGCTTGGCTTACTTTTTTTTCTTCAAAGCTACTACTAGACTGTTTGTGTCACTTGGAAAAACTTAGAGCGTTTCATAGTAGAAGTCTTACAAAGAAGTGGCTACTTAAAACATCACTTTCAAACCTTTCTGGTTTTCTGAAGTGCAGCCTTTATTAGCTGAAGGACTCAATGTAAGGGTTTTGCTTGTCTCCTAATCTAGAAAGTTAATATAAAAAGGGAGATAGGAAAAGTCTTGGGATTGGGGCCACAAATAATATTAAAATAGTTCACTCACATTCCATTCCGTTTTGTCCCTTTCTTTCAAGTCCCGAAAAGTTGAAAGTCACATACTTGAGTAGTTTTTATTTACTATGAAAAGATTAGTCTGTGAGTTGAGTGTTGTATTTTAGTAGTACAGATGCAGGTGTACTGAACTGGAGTTTCTGGACTATTTCTACACTGGTTTGGTATTATCTTGCAGAACTTGTTTGCTTCTCTTATAGAAGGGCACTGTTAGTACTGTTCATGCTGTTTTAGCATGGATTTATAAAGAGGAGAGGAGTTCTAATTGGAAAGTACCATTGAAAGCCTTTGACAGAAAGTTACCTCATTTTGCATAATTGTTTTTCTAACTTTTTTTTTTAAATATTTTTTTAGTTATAGATGGACACAATGTCTTTATTTTATTGTTTTGTATGTGGTGCTGAGGATCGAACCCAGGGCCTCACGCATGCGAGGCAAGCGCTCTACCGCTGAGCTACAATCCCAGCCTCTGTTTTTCTAACTTTTAAAACCCAGGGGCCTTCTTTCCTCCTGAGTTTCCTTGATGTTTTATATGTAGTCAACTCGACAACTTCCCGGGTAGTTAAGATAGTGGAGAATACTATCTTATTTCTGGAATGAATTGTATCTAGGTATTTGGCTCTTTGTCTTTGAAAAAAATCTACCCTTGGCGCCAGGCGCAGTGGTGTAGGCCTCTAATCCCAGCTACTTTGGAAGCTGAGTCAGGGAAATTTGAAGTTTGAGGCCAGCCTTGGGAATTTAGTGAGGCTATTTCAAAATAGAAAAATACAAAGGGCTGGGGTGTAGCTCATGGGCAGCATACTCTTAGGTTTAATCATAGTACTGCCAAGAAAACAACAGCAATAACAAAGCAAAACAACAACAACAAAAATCAACCATCCAAATAAAACTACCTTTGGTAATAGAAAAGTTCGTAAATCTGATGAAGGAAATCTGGAGAGTGCTTCTGTATATGGAGTGATAAAGGATCTGTGCTATTCACCGGAAGTAGAATAAGGGGAGATTTATTTAAAATATACCTGTAGAGTCTCATTAGACATTATATAAGAATCTTGTTCATAAGAGTGAGATTGCAGAGGGTTGCAGAGAGAGGAATTTGGTAGTGATTTGGAGAATGTATTAACTTAGAGGTAAAACTTGGTGGCACAGACATTCTTCATCTTTGGACTTGGCTTTCCCCCCTTTGCTTGTTAATGCACTGGATAATTTCCCGGTGCTCTTTCAGGTCTGTGATTCTTGTAGTTTGCTCTTATTTTTGTCTTTAAAAAAAAAAAAAAAGAATAATTTTGACTTTTAAGGTATGCCAGAGGACAAGATGCCCTTTTAGAGTGACTTTTTTGTGATTTTGAGAGATTCTGGGGCTTCTCATTGCTTGTCTCTCCCCCCCGCCCCCCATACCAGGAATTTGAACTCAGAGGTACTCAACCACTGAGCTGCATCTCCAGCCCTATTTTGTGTTTTATGTGGAGACAGGGTCTCACTGAGTTGCTTAGTGCCTCGCTGTTGCTGAGGCTGGCTATGAACTCATGATTCTCCTGTCTCAGCTGAGACAGTGCTGAGATTGATTACAGGTGTGCGCTGCCACGCTCAGCTCTCTCTCTCTCTCTCTTTTTTTGGTACCAGGTTTTGAACTCGGGTGCATTCAGCCACTGAGCCACATCCCCAGCCCTATTTTTTGTTTATTTAGAGGTAGAGTGTCACTGAATTGCTTAGTGCCTATCTGTTGCTGAGGCTGGCTTTGAACTCTTCTTGTCTCAGCCTCTCAAAGTGCTGGGATTACAGGCATGCACCACAATGCCTGGCTCTCATTGTTTTTTTTTTATTTTTTTAAACTTTTTTTTTTTTAAGTTGTAGATGGACACAGTGTCTTTCTTTTATTGCTTTGTATGTGGTGCTGAGGATCGAACCCATGCAAGGCAAGCGCTCTACCACTGAGCTACAATCCCAGCCCCTCTCATTGGTTTTTAAAAGTGATCATTTCACTGTTGTGTAGCTTCCTGACACTGGAGTGATTATTGGTGTTTGTAGATAGGTAATTCTAGAAAGCCTAATGTGGAAGTCGACTGTTAAATTCTTTTCTACATCTTTCCATTATGGCAGTGAGCATCTCAGAACTTCAGGCTTTTGGGTAGCTAAAAGTGCTTATAGAATTGTAGTCCTGAAGAGGCTAGTGTACACTGGGAGTTCCTTGTATTTCCATTAAAAGAAGTTCAGTTGATTACAGAGTTGATTGAGTGTTGGAAGAGAGAGATGTTGTCTGCCAGTGAGATTATGTATTCTTTCTTGCAGTCGGAAGGAAAAGTTAAAGCCTTGAAGTATATCAATATAAAAATTCTTGACCAAGGAGTATAACTAATTCACCTTTTCCAAAGTGAACGTTTTGAATATAGATGGTAATGGGAAAAGGTCCTAGTTTCATTATTTTTGTACTAGTACTATTTGGATTTGGGGCATTTTTGACTTCTCTTAAAATGCAATGTTTACTTTAGAAAAAACATGGCTAGCCAGGCCAGGCGGCCCAAAGGAGCAAGATCATAGTAATTGGCTTACTTGTATTAATGACTATGTGTTAGATGTGAAATGATCTTTCCATGAGTATTGTTTGGGGAAGTTCCTGGGACCTCATAATAGTTTTGGGATTTAGATTGGGCATGTTGACATATAAGATAGAAGATGTCTTCTAACTGGGAAATGTGAGTATATCTGACATTTGGAACATGCTTCCTAATTTTGTCCTGTCACTTTGAAAACTATGTACAACCCCACTCATTCCACTATCTGCCTTCTAGACTGCACTGGGAAGATGAGGCACACCCACTGCCATTTACATAATACTCTCTTGGAATGTTTGAATGTAGCAGAACATATCTGTGTTCATTAATTTCTGCCCTGTTAGGATTCGCCTTTGGCTAAAATGTTACCATTCTTTGATGCATATCAGTGTGCTTTATTTAAGGGCAAACCAATTAAATTACACTAATACTATTTAGACTTTTTAGTATCATATGATGTTATTGATAGCATTTATATGTGAATCTCCTAAAAGGTTTTTGAGTTATATTATTCTCCTTTTTTAAGATGAGAAAAGGAGTCAGGAGTGGTGTTATACTCATAATCCCAGCAACTCAAGTGGCTGAGGCAGGATCACAAGATTAAGACCAGCTTTAGCAAGTTAGCAAGACACTGTCATAATAAAAAATAAAAAGGGCTAGAGGTTGTAACTGAGCGACAGGGTGTCCCTGGGTTCAATCCCAAGTACTGTTGCCAACGACAAGGAGAACAGCAAGATGAGGAAAAGGAGCCCTAAGGTCAGGTGACTTCAGCTAAAGTAGTAAATGTCAAGATTTGGATGGAGTTAAAATTGTTTCCTTAGGCTCACAAATAATAGTAACTGAAATATATTGAACATATACAATTTTCCCAGTACAATGCTAGTCACTTCATATGTATTACAATTTTTGTAGCGATCTTGCAACGTATGGTGCCTTGTATAGATAAGGCAGGCAGGATTAGAGAGGTCATTGAAGTCATGAGCCAGCTATTTGAACTTAAATTTCTGTCATTTGAAATCACTTTTCCTACTATTTGTCCTGCATGTTAATTGAGTCTACTAATTATTCAAAATCCAGCTTCATGTATCAAGCTCCTCTTGCTCTCGCTAGCCAGAAGAGGTGGAAGAAATTGAAATAGCATGTGATTTGTAGTATTTTTATGGCCTTACCCTATGCCCCACAAGAGGACCTCAGTTCACCTCAGTTAATATGGGTTGTATTTTCTGTTGAGATAACTTTTCTATCCTGGGGATATAGAGGTGTGGAGGAGAGGATGAGGAATAGACATAACTGAAAGCACTCATTGTACTTTCTATGCAAATGTGTGCATATTAAAATTATTCAGTTACTTTTATAGAGTGTATAAGATGAATAATAAATCAACAATGCTGTTACCATCCAAGTTGATCTGATATAAAGCATTTGTTTTAACAAATTTCTTCTTAGATATAGTTGTAACCGGACCAGTAGGACACTTTTGAACCACCTCTTAGGACATAGAAACAGGGCATAGAAACATGTCCTTAAAAAAAAAAAAAAAAAAAAATCCTCATTTTATATACACACACGTAGACAAAATGGTGTTTTGAAAACTGGAATTACTTTTGTTAATTGCTTGCACAAGCTTGTATTAAACTATGTTGTATGTAATTCCTTCTGGTTCACTGTAATTTTGCTGATAAGGAACCAGAACACCAAAGCAATTCATTGTTTTTCCTCTCTTTTGTATATATTTTTTTCCACATTTTAAAATTGGTGCATTATAGTTGTACATAATGGTGGGCTTTGTTGTTATACATTCACACATGCACACATTTTTGCAATATAAATGGGTCAGTATCATTCCTTGGTATCCTCCCCCCGGACTTTTTCTATTCTACTGATCTCCCTTTGATTTAATTCGTTGTAATTTAGTTAATCAGTGTACTCTGTGGTTCTCATAGTGAGACATGTAATGAACATAGAATGTACAGAAAAGTATTGATATTTTCTGCGTATCTTGCAACCGCATCTGTGAACTATTCCTTTCCTGGAATGAACGAAAAACGGATACTGCTCTATAACTAGCACACTAAGATTCTTGTCTTGTCATTCAATAATCAAAAATATACGAAGACTTGGGGCTGGGATTGTAGCTCAGTGGTAGAGCGCTTGCCTCTCATGCGTGAGGCCCTGGGTTCGATCCTCAGCACCACATACAAAGCAATAAAATAAAGACATTGTGTCCATCTACAACTAAAAAAATATTTAAAAAAAAAAAAACAAAAACCAAGACTTGATGTGTACATGGATGTGAGTGTTTGGTCCCATCTTGTGGTCAAGCATTCTTTTACCTCTCATATGAACTGTTTCCTGCTTTGGGGATCTGAGGGGTATTGGTCATAAAGCATTCTAGAGATTTTTGCTGTTTTATTTGTAAACTTTGCAAGTTTTGTAAGTGATCTGGAATGCATTTTTTGCACACTGGGTTCTCAAGTACTGTTATTTAGTTATTATGAAGTATAGGCCTATTATAACATGAATGTGGTTATGACTGTAGATCAAACTAGTCATCCATACACAAACACACACATACACACAAAGATACAACCTCATTTGTAGGTAACTTGATAACAGTGTTCTGTTTTCTTACATATTTATTCTTGTATTATGCTGAAAAACTTGATTGACCTTAGTTTGGTTATTGAGTCATTTTTTGAACATACTTTGCTGTCAGTCAGTCAGGTTTTATGAAGATAATAGAGACAAAAAGTTTCTTGCGGCTCTTTTCCAATACTCTGAAAAAGGAAGTTATTAATAAAGCTCACCTTTTAGTAGATTTAGGAGAGAGGGTGCAGTGGAGAAAGAGTTAGATTGATTCACCACAAAATAACATGAAGTTTGAGGTGCTGTGCCTGTTTTTGAAAGGTTTGCTTTATGAAAGTACAAACAACTTTTTTAAAAGAATATTTTGTTTTAGTTGTAAATGGACACAATATATTTTATTTATTTATTTTTATATGGTGCTGAGGATTGAACCCAGTGCCTCATGCATGGGAGGCAAGCGCTCTACCACTGAGCTACAATCCCAGCCCCAAAACAACTTTTTTTAAATGTGTGGGTTTGAGGACGAAGTTGACGACTGGTTTTTTTAAAAAAATTTCTTTAGTTGTTGACGGATTGTTCATTCATTTGCAGTGCTGAGAATCGAATGCACTGCCTCATACATGCTAGGCAAGCACTGTACCACTGAGCCACAACTCCAGCCCCTGTTTGTGTTTTTTGATGTGTAAAGAAATTGGGAACTCCTGTGCATTATATAGTTTTTAACAATAATCTTCAGTGGAAGAGCTGACTTTGCAGTTCTATCTTATTTTAATTTATCCTAACATTTAAGAGTTATCACATTCTTATTATCTCTACTAGATTGCTTTTTTGCTCCTTTTATTGCTCAATTTAGTTCCTCAAGAACCTTGAATGAATCTTCAGGGCTGCCTTAATTCCCTTAAGACTTATAAAATGTACAGTTGCAATACTAACATACATGGGTACTCGTTTTTCTATACTTTGCCCTCACCTGACTCTACCAAATGGGTTCCTAATTAAGAAAACTTCAGTGTATACCCAGTGACTTCATTCCTGATCATCCTAATGGGCTGTGACTTTTAACTTTTGAAGTTCTATCGTGTTTTTTTAATATGCTGTGAAAGCCGAGAGGGATTCCAGCAGCTGTTCCTTCCCTGGTTCACACAGGTTGTTTCTCTTACCATTTCATGCTTGTATTATTGCAGTGGCCTCTCTGCTTAGATGCTTCAGCATCCATTTGTTTCTCCTTACAACACTTTGTGGAGAACTTCAGATTAATCTTTTTAAGTGTTTTTATGATAACACTCCCTGTTGCTGCCTCCTGGGCTAGAATTTGCGCCTGGGTGCTGCCACAGCCTGGCTGGCCGTGGGCACTAGTTGTGCTTTCACCTTCCTCACTGCTCCGTTGTGTGGATGGCCAGTCTCCTAATGGGAGACATGGGTACATGCTCCACTGGCCTTTACTTCTACCTTTGTTACATGCAGAAAGTCCCTGGCATTGTCCAGCATGCCCTAAATCCGCTCCTTCTTCTTTTTTTTTGGTACTGGGGATTGAACTCAGGGGCACTCGACCACTGAGCCACATCCCCAGCCCTATTTTGTGTTTTATGTAGAGAGACAGGGTCTCACTGAGTTGCTTCGTGCCTCGCCATTGCTGAGGCTGGCTTTGAACTCGCGATTCTCCTGTCTCAGCCTCCCTAAGTGCTGGGATTACAAGCGTGAGCCACCGCGCCCGGCTCGCTCCTTCTTTTTAAGTCCTTCCTTGACACCTCTCTCTTTTTAAAAGCCACTTCTTTTTAAAAATTTTAGTTGTTGATGGGCCATTTATTCTTCTGTTTATATGTGGTGCTGAGAATTGAACCCATTGCCCCACACATGCACCAGGCAAGTACTCTACCACTGAGCCACAACCCTAGCCCTTGACCACTTTTATCTTCTTTCATTTCTTTGTTGACTGTTTGCTTATCTTAAAGTACTTCATATCAATTGATAACAGTTTTTCTTTTTATAATCTTTTAAAATCTTTCAAGGCTAAGAGAGTCTTTTGCTACTTTTTGTTAACTTCCAGTAGTGGCTGCTAAGGGCTCTCCTGGGTCTGATCAAGTAGCACCTTTGGACTTCAGGAAATACCTCAGACGCTGAAGCTTCCCCCTTACCCCCAACAAGAAAAGCAAAGTTGTTTTTCAGATATAGGAAGACCAAATTATCTCATTGTGTCCAGGGCTAAATAGTTTGTGTAATTTTATCTGTAGTGGTGGAAATGTTACTTAAAGGCATCAGATACTGCTATTAATAGTGCTTATCCAAAATGTTCAATAAACCAAGGAAACCTTAAAAAAAAAAAAGTTGTTTTTTTTTGGGGGGGGGGGGCACTCGACCACTGAGCCACATCCCCAGCCCTATTTTGTGTTTATGTAGAGACAGGGTCTCACTGAGTTGCCTAGTGCCTTGCCCTTGCTGAGGCTGGCTTTGAACTCGCGATTCTCCTGTCTCAGCCTCCCTAAGTGCTGGGATTATAGGCGTGCACTACCGTGCCCATCCAAGCTGTTGGTTTTATATAGTGCATAATTAAGCAAAAAATTTTAGACCGACCTTCCTTCCTTCCTTCCTTCCTTCCTTCCTTCCTTCCTTCCTTCCTTCCTTCCTTCCTTCCTTCCTTCCTTCCCTCTCTCTCTCCCTCTTTCTCTCCCTCTCTGTCTCCCTCTCCCTCTCTCTCTCCTTCCTTCTTTGTTTCCTTTCTATATTAAATTTTCCACCAAAATCTCTTTTGATAAGAGACTATTACCAGGGCTGGGATTGTGGCTCAGTGGTAGAGCACTTGCCTCGCATGTGTGAGGCACTGGGTTCGATCCTCAGCACCACATAAAAATAAATAAAGATATTGTGTCCATCTACAACTAAAAAAAAATATTAAAAAAAAAAAAAGACTATTACCAGGAGTACCAGGAGTGGTAGTGCATACATCTAAAACCAGCTACTTGGGGGGCTTAGGTTGGAGGCTTGCAAGTTGAGGCTGTTCTCTCTAACTTACTGAGATGTTGTCTCAAAATAAAATGAAAAGGCCTGGGGATGGGGTAGAGAACTTGCCTATCACAGGTAGGCCCTGGGTTTGTTGCCAGTACCACTAAGAGAGAGAGAGAGAGAGAGAGAGAGAGAGAGAGAGAGAGAGAGAGAGAGAGAGAGAGAAAGAGAAAGAAGACTATTACTATGGAAATCAGTAGCAGCCATTTGTCTCAATAGGGTAAAAATTTTAAGCAGTAAGTACTGGATGCCAGATTGTAATTATGCCTACTAGAGAAATAAAAAAATGTGCATATATATATAGCAGATGTTGATTCTTAGATACTCTTTTATGATTTGAGTGAAATGAAAGAGCACAAAAATATTTTTTAACATTTAAAAATAATCTTTACACATAAGCACTGAGTAACTGATGAAAGAGATACTTTCTTAGCTACACAAATGGAAGGTAAAATTTTGGTAGATCATATGATGTTCATAAACTAAAATAGGTGATAACTAAAAAAATAAAAATAAAAACTTTGTTTTATATGCTTTCTTTTTTGAACCCAGGGATCCTTTACCACTGAGCTACATCCCCAGCCTTTTTTTTTTTTTTTTGGTACCGGGGATTGAACTCAGGGGCACTCGACCACTGAGCCACATCCCCAGCCCTATTTTGTGTTTTATGTAGAGACAGGGTCTCACTGAGTTGCTTAGCACCTCGCCATTGCTGAGGGTGGCTTTGAACTCGCGATTCTCCTGTCTCAGCCTCCCTAAGTGCTGGGATTACAAGCGTGAGCCACCGCGCCCGGCTCCCAGCCTTTTTTGAGACAGGGCCTTGCTAAATTACTTAGGGCCTTGCTAAGTTGCTGAGGCTGGCCTCAAACTTGGGATCCTTCTGTCTCAGCCTCTTGAATTCCTGGGATTATAGGTGTGTGCCACCATGCCCGGACTGTATACTTATTTTTAATTTAAAAAATAATTGGCTTGTAATTAAACCAGTAAACATTTCAAATACTACTTATTTATGCTGCAGTTTTCCAAGTTAGAAGCTTAATTATTGCAATTATTTTAAATAGCACAATATGAGCTCATTTAAAATCATCACTAACCTGTCATTTTAAAGTTAGTTTGAAGTGAAATGTGTCTGCTTAAATTCCATAATTCTTTGTAGTGAATTCTAGACCATGATAATCTCAATTTGTATTTATTACAGAATCTTTTGTAAACCCTAACAAAAGTATATTTTGTAATAAGCAATTCATAATCCCATGATACCAACAATCACTATTTTTGTTATTTTCTTTTCTGTCTTAATCTAAACGGGGAGGTTACATGAAGAGAAGCAGTCTTTACATTTGTAATTTTGTGTTTTACTTTTTTCTTTGGTACCAGGGATTGAACTCGGGGATACTCGCCACTAAGCCACATCCCCAACCCTATTTTGTGTTTTATGTAGAGACAGGGTCTCACTGAGTTGCTTAGCGCCTTGCCGTTGCTAAGGCTAGCTTTGAACTTGAGATTCTCCTGTCTCAGCCTCTCTAAGTGCTGGGATTACAGGTGTGCGCCACCTCACCCAGCTGTGTTTTATTTTTAAAAGATAATTTCCTGTTATTGTACTACAGCTATTTGATTGTTAAATATTTTAATTTGCGTTCAACTTTTTGTTCTTACACTTTGAATGCCAAATTTTCTTACTGGGGTGGGGGGATATAAGCCAGAGGTGCTCTTTCACTGAGCTAAATCCACAAAACTACACCCCTGCTTTGAAAATTTTATTTTGAGACAGGGTCTCTCTAGGTTGTCCAGGCTGACATTCAGCTTGATCCTCCTGTCTCAGCTTCATGAGTCGATAGATTACATGCATGTACTGCAGAGACTGGCGTAGCGCTTTCTTTTTTGAATTTTTTGTTGTTGTCATTGATGTTGAGATAAATTCTCAGGAATGCACGTGAATCTTTTTTTTGGGGGGAGGGGACAGAATAAGTTGAACTTTATTAAACATAAATGTTTTCCTGATTTAAAGGTGAACGTGACTCTTGATACATAAATATGTAAGTGTGTGTGTCCACATATGCACGGGCACGATGAACACACATATACCCACCCACACCTCAGGCTCTTCCAAAAGAATTATGGTAACAGTGGATGAAGGGACCTTTTAAAAAAGAAAAACACAAACAAAAAACCTTGTTAAAAGTCCATTTATACTTTTTATATGACTTATGGTAAGTATAGGTCATGGTATTTACAAAAGCTCTTTGCACACCACTGGCTTGATTTCACACCAGTCTGGCAGGGATAGATAAATCTCTTAGGCGTTAAGATTTTGAGAAAGGTCTTCTGGAAATTATGTAATTTTCATGGGTTAGACTAGAACATGTGATTATCAGTGGTTATTATCATACTTATCCATTTCACACAGTTCTGAGAGGTTCTTCTCTGAGTCGATGCCAACTTCTCTTAATGTACTGAGAGCACAATGACAATACATCCTCATACCAAAAAAAAAAAAGTTTTTTTGGGGCTATGTTTTACCACCTAGTTAAATATCAGTCATTTGACTTCTTCAGTGGGTACATTCGAGTGAAACTCAGCTTGTGTTGGAAGTTTGAATTGCTAGATAACAACACGATCAGACCTGATGGTGCTTATAGAGTTGTAGCATCTCTGAGAGCCTGTGTGGAGTGTGTAAGCAGTTAACTAATGTTTCATTGCTTTCAAAGGCAGAGTAGTTGTTGGAATGACCATTTCATGTGAAGACCAGCAGAAAACTTCATTGATTCTTTGCTATAGAATATTTGTATTGGTATAGCCTGCCCAGTTAATCACCTTCTCTTTGTAGTTTCTGCAAATCTCTCCTCATGGTTCTTGTAGTGTGTGTTGGCTGTTCGTTTTATGTTATTTCTACTAGTGACCTGGGTGATGCTATGTTCACGTTGTCTGCTGGCCGAGCATGTAGGAGCAATTCATTGGCAAACCAGAGTGAATTGTGAAGTCTTTTTTTTTTTTTTTTTAAATATTTTTTTAGTTGTCAATGGACCTTTATTTATATGCGGTGCTGAGAATCTAACCCAGTGCCTCAAGCATGCTAGGCAAGTGCTCTACCACTGAGCCACACCCCAGCCCCAGGAGCCACACCCCAGCCCCGTGAAGTCTTTTGTTTACTGCTTTCCTCTTAAATAAGAGGAGCAGTTGAATGTTGGAATTGTTCCTACAAGTTCTGTGTTGTAGTCCCCGGTTACAAACTTTATCTCATTTAATGTTCACAATAGCCCATTTTCTAGGTGATGAAACTGAGGCAGGTGCTTAATTGACTAGCTGTTTTGTGATTTAGAACATCCACTTGTGTTTTTATCACTATATTTTTATTTATTCTTATTTTTATTTTTTTGGTACTGGGGATTGAACTCAGGGGTACTCGACCACTGAGCCACATCCTCAGCCCTATTTTGTGTTTTATGTAGAGACAGGGTCTCACTGAGTTGCTTAGCACCTTGCCACTGCTGAGGCTGGCTTTGAACTCGCGATTCTCCTGTCTCAGCCTCCCTAAGTGCTGGGCTTATAGGCTTGAGCCACTGCGCCCGGCTTATCACTATATTTTTAAAAAAATTATTATTTTTTAATTTATTTATTTTTAGTTGTATATGGACTTTATTTGTTTTTATGTGGTGCTAGGATTGAACCCTGTGCCTCACACATGCTAGGCAAGCATTCTACCACCGAGCCACAACTCTGGCCCTAAAAATTATTTTTAGTTACAGATGAAATAATACCTTTATTTTACTTATTTATATGTGGTGCTGAGGATCAAACCCAGTGCGTCACATGTCAGACAAGCACTCTACCACTGAGCTACAACCTCAGTCCTTATCACTGTATTTTTAAAATAAGAAGCTTTAGAGGTTCTGGGTGTTCTTAGACCTTTATTTCTATAGGTGTTTAAAGGGTTTTTAGTAAAGGTTTATGAGATGATTGTGTGAGTGTGGTTTTGTGTATTGTCTTTTTTTGTTAGTTGGAAAAGAGGTGTTTCTAGGCAAAGCATAATAATTTCCCAAATGGCTAACGTTGCTTGTACTTGGTTTCTCTTTTGTTTTCTCATGAAATATGCTTGCTTAAATCTGTTCCTTTATAAACCTGTGGTTCAGGTTGGAATAAATTGTGTGTGTATGTGTTTTCCCCAAGGTTTTAGAACACAGCGTTAGTGGGGCAATTAGGAATCACATTTAATGCTGCACTACAAGGAAG
>CM053400.1:20158028-20189595 GCA_028644305.1 Xerus rutilus | reverse complement strand
CCCCCCCCCCCCCCCCCCCCCCCCCGCAAGCTTTGCTTTTCATTTGTAGGTTTTGAAAGGGACTCTGGCTACTAATTCAGAGATGACTGGATTATGGGATTGGCCTCCTCCCCAACCAGAACCACAAAAGACTAATGTGTAAAAATCATAACGAATTCTACTTATTTATGAGAAGAAATAATAACTCAGTTGAACAGGATTATTGTGTTCAGAGATTGTGTGCTTGACTAGAGGATGAAATCAATTCTCTTAAGTTTCTTGGTATAAGCAGTGTCAGAGCTAAGGAATTTGTTTGAATCTTTTTAGTGTCTACTGCAATCAGATTCAGTTGAAACACTAATTACTTTTATAGAGATGAACTTAATTTGTGCACCCTGTGTTCTCTCCTTCAGTGTGCCAGTTGGATAGTATAGCCCACAATCTGACTCCCTCTGTCTCCTTTGCTTTTGTTGGACCAATCCCTAATTCCTTTATCTTCCTTTAGAATTGTCAAATCTTTTAATCTTCTTATTGCCTAATCTTTCCTTAAAGTGAATTTTGTAAACCTCTGTTGTGATCTGTTCCTTTTTGTCTTGTCAAAAACAGTCTTGGCCTGGGGCTGTATAGCTCAGTGTAGAGCACTTTCCCAGCATGCCTGGGGTTCCACCCCCAGCATTGCAAAGAACGACGACAACAACAAAAACAAAAACCAAAAATGAAAACAATCTTTATTCTAAAATTCTTGATGAGGTAAGTTGCAACTATCCTTTCATATGCTCGTAGCATTTAAATTTTTGGTTATTAGTGTAGGCGTGGCCTGAGTGAATGTTTGGCCACTATTGTTTATTTCAGTGAGTTGGTGAACCAGCCTGATTCTATGCATGTTACTACCTTCAAAGGGCTTACTATTGAATTTGAAATAGCATTTAGATAACGTATTGTAACTTTGTTCTATAATTTAGTAGTTTCCTAATTTCTTTTAATAGAATCATTTGAAATTAGGTATCTTTATTTTAGTCAACTTTTGAGTATAAGTGATTGCTACTTATTCTCAGTAAATGTAACATGTCTAGGTTGATTTAATTTTGCAGTTTTAAAAGCCAGTCAATTTTAATATATTAGGGCAGTAAGACAAAGTAGGGGAAAACATGAAAAGGATGGAGGTAATTTCCTTCTTCTAAATTAAAAAACATTTTACTTTCAGCACTTAGATTTAGATATATGAGAAGTGGAATAAGAACCATTCCTGAAAACAAAACCCTCAAGTCGTATTTTGAATACACAAAACCACTTCCACATAGTCACAGTTGTATTAGTTACCTAACTCTATAAAACAGATTATGTAACATTTTTTTTTAAATTTTTTTTTTTTTTTTTTTTTTTTTAGTTATAGATGGACACAATGTCTTTATTTTATTACTTTGTATGTGGTGCTGAGGATCGAACCCAGGGCCTCACGCATGCAAGGCAAGCACTCTACTGCTGAGTTACAATCCCAGCCCAGATTATGTAACATTTAATAATGCAGTTCTTTAAGCTTCACAGTTTCCATAGGTCAGGAACCAAGCCTGGCCTCACTAGGGCCTCTCACAAGCTGCAGTCAGGATTTCAGCTGGGGCTGCATTCATTTCAACTTGATGGGGAATTATCTGCCTCCAGACTCATGTTCTTGATGTCGGCGTCCAAATCTTGATTGATTGTGAGATTGAAGACCTCAGTTCCTAATGTTGTACAGAGCTCTTTCTTGGTTCCTTGTCACACGAACCTCTCCCTGGGCTGGTTCACAACATAGCAGCTGTCTTTATCAAAGTGAGTGCGCAGGAGGGCAACAGAAGACCGAAGAGGATTAGCAATGTGGACACCACAGACTTATGGAACATAATCTGGAAAGCGACACCCATAACTTGCCTTAATGTTATTTCTTAAAAACATGTCACTTAGGTCCTGTTCACAACAGTGAAGAGGAATTTAGATAGTTAGGAATCATCTCTGATGCTGCTTACCACAGTTGAATTGTGTAGATGTGTGTTTTGGAGTAAAGAGAAGTGCTCAGTTCTCTTTTCCATGTGCCTTGTTTAGTTATTCTGCATCTTTCCCAGTTTGCAGAACCCCTTGCAGTTCATACTTATGCTCTCTCCCTGTCCCCTGCTCAGAGCGCTACCACCCTGCTCTCCTGCCTCCTCTTTCTTTATCTCTTCCTAACTTGCCTTTTCAGTCTCTGCTGTTTTCATTCATAATAATTAATCGATCTTCTCACCACTACTTTGGGAATACATATGGATTTATAGTACTTTGGGGCTTCCCCTAGCATCTATTTAGGATTTATATTGATTATTTAGGATTTGTATTTATATCAATTGTTAATATTGGGGAAAATGGCTGATTCTTGGTAATCTAGGGACTTGAGCTCATTGGTGTGTATTCTTTTGAGACTTGTATCGATTACTACTTGAAGTAGAACCCTACCTCCCACCCCTGGTACTGGAAATTGAACCCAGAGCCTTGTACATGCTAGGCAATCATGCTACTGCTGAACTACATCCCCAGCCCGTTTTTGAATTTTATTTTGAAATGGGTTTCACTAATTTGCCCAGTAGGCTTGAATTGTGATCTTCCTCAATCTGCCAACTAGCTGGGATTATACGCTTGCACCACTGTGCCCATCTTAGAATGTCCACTTCTTAGCACTTTGCTTCATGTTTGCTGTATCATTGTTTTCTTTTGAAGAATTTAGCCTAGAAACAGCTTTTATTTACTCGCCTGCTTTTTCTGGCTTTGCATATTATGACAACCTGTAGTGAAGGACAGGATCCCAGAAATCATCTTTGAAAACTGGAGCTCAAAGGCTGTTGTTTTGAGCTAGCAATTTAACAAATTATGGACAAGACTATTTGCAAATGGAACTTTGTACTTTAGAAGTTTGGTTCCCTCCCTCCTCTGTGCTAGGATGTTCCCTGAGTTTTGAATAAAAATTTCCAAGCTTGTGTGGAAAAGGATGGTTTAAATCATCCACCTACTTTTCTCTTTCCCTTCTTTCTTCTCCCTCTCTCCCTGCCTGCCTTCCTCCCTCTGTCCCCCACCCACCTCTCTACATACTCCTCCTCCCTCTCTCTCTTCCTCCTTCCCTCCCTTTCTCTCTCTCTTCCTTCCTTTTCTTTTTTTTCTTTCTCTTTTTCTCTTCCTTCCTTCCATTCCCTCCCTCCCTCCTCCCCTCCCTCCGTTCCATTATGTGGAATAAAGTTTACCAACAAATGAGGTGACCTCCTTGTGCTGGCCTTTTTTTGGTTGGCCGGTGGAGGGAGGGTTAGATAAAGGGGTAGTAGATGTGGACTCCTATTTGCTCTCACTCCCTTCAAAATGGAGGAGAATAGTAAAAATTATTGTTGGAAAGGGTACAACTAATCAGGAAGGAAGCTATTTCTCATCTTTGGATAGGACATTTTTGAGATGAAAACAAGAAAAAATTTGAAACCAGAATTCTTGAATATTGTCCCTTGCATAGTTTACGTTAATTTTCAGTATTCCTTCCGTGATTTGGCAGCTGTTTTCTCTAGGTGTGATGCCACCGAATTCACTTTTTGAGAACTTAGTATGTGGCAGACATTGTGCCACTCATTGACAGTCTTTCTCATTGTCACAGCAGCCTGAAAAATATTTCCTTCATCAATTAAAAAAAAAAAAAAAGAATAAGGCCCAGGACAATTCAATAATATATCCTAAGGCACAACAGAATCATTTAGTTCATGCCTCCTGATCTGGGCTCTCTCATTTCACCCTCTTCTCCTTCCTCAGTCCTTGCAGGTTAACAGACCCCAGCAGCACACCAGGATGCAGGGCTGCTGCTTGTAACTGTTCCTCTTTGGGAAAACTTAGGCGTCTATGCAAATATGTTTTATTATGATATTGTTTTATTAGAAAATAAATGAAGGCCTGAAAAGTGTGTGGGAAATTGGTTTGGTCTAGGCAATAACCCATGTCTGCGAGACAGAATTATAGAGCTTTTTAAGGGTAGATTAAAATTATGTTGAGAAACAGAATTTATGTTTGAGAAGCCAGGATTCATTTTAGTAGGCAAAGTTTAGTGTTTTTTCCATTTTCATTGAGGTAGAGGTCATAAATTGGAAAGTTACTCCTTTGTTGTGAAGGAGGAAAGCAAATGTTTGTGCTTTTTGGTTCTTTTCTGTTCCTCTGAGAAATTCAACTATTGAGGTATATGCCTTTTTATGTTCAAAAGCAATGGTTAAATATTATCTTAAACTTCTTAGTTTCCTGTCTGAGTAATGGCAGTTGAAAAGAAAACATAATTAGAGGAAATAAGAGGGGGCATTTTAGTGTTTAAAGCTGATGACCAGAACCAAGAAGGATGGAGTTCTTGGGGGATTTTCCTTTGTAACTCCCGATCACTGATGCTTTGATCTTGTGCAAAACTGTACTGTATTTTGCTTGAAGGTTACTTAGTTATTTCTTTGGTTGAAGCTAGTTAAAGTTCTCATTGGTTTAGGACCAATGATGCATGCATTTCTGAGAACCATGGAATGATTTTTGAAGTCACTTAAATGGAACACTAAGAAATATCATTAAAATTAACAGAGATTAGGAGATTTTATTTCCTTTCTAGTAATGGACAGATAGCTTTCCTGTCTTTCCAAAATCTTGAAATAGGTTAGTGTTGTGGTTGGGAAACGTTTCCAGAATAGAATCTTTGTGTATCAAGAAGTGAATTTTGCCTCTACCATTCCATAGCTGGGGTTCATAGCTGGGTTCATGCTCCAGTTTGAGTAACTTGTATGAGTAGGTAGTACATATTTAGTCAGCAGTGTTTTAATAGTTATTGGTACTTTTCTTTTTCAACAAGAATCCTCTTAGCAAGCAGTTAGCTAATAGGGCAATATTAGTTTCCTTCCCTTCCCCTTAAAAATCTTGGCATAGGTTAAGTGAATAATTCCAGATATTTATGCTGAGCCTCTGTTGGATAGTCTGATCAGTGTCCCCCTTTGCCTTAGACCTCTTTATGTCTTTTACCAAATATACAGTAGTGCTTTGGCCATAGCTGTGTAGTCTGAACACTTTGATTAAAGACCTTCAGGGCACATGAGCATCTTCAGTACCCTTGTCTGAAAGAAAGTGTTGACTGCTGTACTTTCATCCTTTATGAATTCTTTAAAAGCATCTATTATTTTTAATTTGCAGCAGCTCTTGCCAGGTAAAAAGTTTTGGGAAACAGATGAATCCAGCAAAGATGGACCAAAAGGAATATTCCTGGGTGATCAATGGCGAGACAGTGCCTGGGGAACATCAGGTAATCTAGATCTAGCATCTGTACTGTGATTTATGCCTGTCTTAGAGCTCCTTTCCTCAGCAATTGGCAAGTCATGAATTTTACCTCAGCGACAGAAGCATGTCAAGCAAATGTCCTGTTCTATACTATAACTGCCATTAAGGAGCTTATATGATGTAATATATGAAAACGATTAACACAAAATCAAATCTTCAATATTTTCTGAAGTGCTAGCCACATAGGAATGGTCTTATTTGAAATGACCATAATTTTAGCTGTCACTTTTTATTTGGTACTGCTGTCAGCACACTTGGAATTAGAAAGACCCTTGCCTGCCATTTGAAGTTCATGTCCCTCGCTCCGCACCTTGCCCTGATGCACCATATATGGGATGATCAATTTTTATATGTGATTGGGGCCAGATAAAATTGCTGGGCATAGATTTTCTTGTGATAGTCTATCCCTGAAGAAGGGTGGGGAGAATTTGTAGAGACAGACACTGGCAGCAGAAAGAAATGACACGTTAGGAGGGAAGGAGACAAAAACCCAAAAGCTGATGTGCTTATAGCACATGGTAAGAAAGGAACCTCATGATGACATTGATTTATTGTAAAAGATAAAATTATGTTGTTTTTAAAAAGGGAAGTAAAATCACATTGTTTTAGTGCTATTACCAATAAAATATATTAAAGAAATGCTGCTACTTGAAAGGGGTGAACATTAATTTATCCACTTAGCTAGAAGAACCAGTTATGTGAACTGCTGTATTCCTCTGCTGTCCTGGGTAAATGAGGGAGTGTGTTCCGTTTCCTTAGTTTATGTAGAGTGTCAATACTTAGTGAAAGACACAACAAGATATTTTGGCTCAGCTCACCATAACAGGTTTCCTGATTCCCAGACATTGGTTTATCCATGAGACATCGCTCATAATTTGTTTGGGCCTCTGGCTGCACTGTATCATGCTTGTGTATCTTTTTTGTAGATCATTCAGTTTCCCAGCCAATCATGGTGCAGAGAAGACCTGGTCAGAGTTTCCATGTGAACAGTGAGGTCAATTCTGTACTGTCCCCACGATCGGAGAGTGGGGGACTAGGCGTTAGCATGGTGGAGTATGTGTTGAGCTCATCCCCGGGCGATTCCTGTCTAAGAAAAGGAGGATTTGTAAGTTGGCTTGAGGAACTTGTTCCTTTCTCTTTCTCTTTCTCTCTTTTTCCCCCCTAAAGCAAAACATGTCGGTTTAGTTTCTTTAGCTACTCACATCACTAATTACAGTGTATTTAAAAACACTTCCATTGTAAATGGAGCTCAGTGAACTATAGGAGATGTAAGATGTAAACTGAACTTTAAAAATGGAGAAGTAATGTTTTTTTAGGGGAACACATTGATAGTAAGATGAGGTAAGAACTGAAATCTAAATCTCAGGTAATTGGCTTGCCAGAAAACATCATTCTTAGTTTAAAACAAAAACAAAAAGCATAAAAGAGAAGGAATGTAAAAACAAGCTGAAGCTAGGTGTTGGTAGGGAATTAATAGATCTGAGAGCAGTAATTTCCTGATACCCAAGGAACCTTAAAATGAACCAGATAAGTAGGATCATTCTTGTTTTGCAAGCTGAGCTTTAATTATAGGCTCACCCTTGGCCCTCCTTGAACAGCTTTGCTTCTCACAGCTGGCCTGTCAGGAAATTAGATGTTTATTAATTCTTTATCTACAGTAGTTTTTAAAAATTCATTGCCACTGACCTCTTTGCTAAATGGTAGCCAAAGCAGCGTCTTTGCCTGTAGCTTCTTCCTGTTAAATCTTGGCAGTTTTCTCCAGCATCTTCGATAGCCTTTCTTTCCTTGTATCATTGGCTCTCTAGTGCTGGAAGTCTTAGGGTGCACTTCCATTTGAGTCTTTCTCATTTTCTGCTCTGTGATTGGTTTTACATTCTAAGTTCCACCTCGTAAGGCCTCAGGAAACATGATGAATCTGTATTACTGCCTCCCTTGACTCAACTTGTTTGGTACCTTTCCAAAACCCTTTCTCCATGAAGTCACTTTGGGCAAATACCACTTGATGGCAAGCATTTAAGTGACTTTTCCCCCCTTCAAATCATATTAGTTATTTAACCTTCATAACTATCTTATTTCCTTTATTTTAAAGCATTTTTTACTCAGTATTTTTATTTTCCTATGTCTGTTGTTAGATATTAGAGGTATGGTCCAGTTTTCCCCCATGTAGCTTAAAACTTATTAGAGTGAAAGCAGTTTATTTTTAGAATAGCTTCCTCAAGTGTCAGGTACAGTTTTTGAGTACTAGCCATTCTAAAACTGACCTGATTGCTTCTGGGTCTTTTGACCCTGCAAAGATCAGGTTAGGTTTATAGGCTTGTGGATCAGATAGACAACGCTTCTTGATTTTGAACCTTCCCAAGGGGTTGCTTGGGAAGATCTACTTTGTATGTGAGGAATGGGATCAGGCTGCATAATCATTCGCCTGTGACTTCATAGGAACAATGGAGTTACTTCTCTTTTTTCATTTTCTCCCCAGCTTATCTTTTTTCCTGGTCTCACACTTTTCTCATCTTATGAATTCAGGTTCTGCAGAAGAAGTGCTACATTCTAAACATGGTCTGTAACTTTCAGGTATTCACTGGAGGAGAAAAATTAGTATGGTGCATTAGTGAGTTGCTAATGCGGTGAACGGGAATCTTTGTGACTCTGGCTGTGAATTCTCTGACGTGTGTGGCTAGTTTCTAGTTCATGGGCATTAGCCAGAAGGCATACACCTGGATTAAGTGAAGTTTGGAGGAGGCAGACAACTCATTGGAATCAGGAGGAAGATAAAGTGGTGGGATTGAGTTAATGCCATTTTTGCCTCTAGTTTTCCTCTTGTTAAAGTATCATAAGAAAATTGTTTTTATGACAAAAACTAAATCTTTTGGATTCAATATCTTGTATTTATTTTTGTAAAGATGAGTTGTATTCTTAGTTGTCAGGGGAGACTTGGTAATTTTCAGCTCTTTCATAATACTGTGACCAGAGGAGATTAGACCTCAGGATAGATGAGATCAGAAGGTTGATAACAATCAGATAATTTATTAGGCTTCTGAGGCAGGCATACAGATAATTGACAATTCTCCAAATCTGTGTTCCAGCTTCTTCTCAGAAGGAAGGTTGTGCGTACTGAAATATTAGTCCATATTTTGAGTTGCACCTAGAGAGTGCCAAAGGAGGACTGAACAATGGCATCAAGCCAGCATGCTGGCATGTACAATTTTCTGGTGGTTGGTGGAGGCCTGAAGATCAGTGACCTACTAATCAGCTTTGGGGTTGTATCCTACTGATCTTATACCTAACTGACTTTGCTGTGCCTGTTGGTTAGGATGACACCTGACCAAAGTTATGTGCATGGAAACCTGAATCACGTTATGGTTGTCAGGGTACACATGCATCTTCTTGAAAAAGGTGAGCTCTCCCTCCCTCCCTTCCCCCTTTTCTCTTTCTCTCTCTCTCTCATTCTAGTCATTCAAAGTTTTCAGAGAAGAGGGACAATATGATATTTGCTTGTTGTAGATAAGTTTTCTAAAGAGTGGTATTTGGTAGTTAACGGGTCAGAGCATCCAAGTATTTTCCCTTTTTTGGGGTCGAGTACTGGGGATTGAACTCAGGGGTACTTGACCACTTAGCCACATCCCCAGCCCTGTTTTGTGTTTTATGCAGAGACAGGGTCTCACTGAGTTGTTTAGCGCATTGCTGTTGCTGAGGCTGCCTTTGAACTCTATTCTCCTGTCTCAGTCTCCCTAAGTGCTGGGATTACAGGTGTGTGCCACCGTGCCCGGTTGTATTTTTCCTTTTGAGTGACTCTACAAACATGTCTCCCTGTGAGCCATGGAGAAACCTTGATGTACTCCCCCAAGAGCTGAAAACATTTCTGATGGCATAGTGATTATAGATGCAAAGTGAGTCCTTAAGAGGGTATTCTCAGCGGTGACACAGATCACCAAGATGAACTTTTCCTAAAAGATGAAGATGGTTCATAACTAAAGAAATCTCATTCTGCAGAGGTTTTTCATTTTCAGCGAGGTTTCCTCTTCATAGTTTAAATAACCGTATGTAGCTCTTAGTCTACCTTCCCTGACCTTTCTTGAGTTTGTTTTGATTGTGCAAATGGCTTCAGTTTAGTAGTTTTGGCTTCTGTGATAAAAGAATAAGAAGAATCTAAGAACCATATTCTCTTCATAACACTTGATGTAAATTCTTGGTATCATTATACATAATGAATCCCAACCTTCAGGGCAACAGTTTTTGGAATAGTAGGAAAACTCATAACATCAATCAAGTCTTTAATATTCCTTTCCTTTTTGTATCTTTCATTTATTCCTGGTATAAGATAGATGGCTTCTCCACTTCCAAACCTGGTTCAGAGGGGTTAAAAAATCAGATTGAACTATTGTATTTTTGAGGCCTGTGGTAAAATTGCTCATCTAAGGACCTTGCCGTTGGTCTTCTAGAATGCCAGCTGATCTAGATGCCTAGCTAGTCCGAACAGTGGATCATTATTTTCACCTTGTTGGTTTATGGTGCGTAGGGAAATAAGAGGACCATATTAAAGTTTCGTTAGGACAAAGATCATTCTAACCTTGTAGAAGAAATTGGTTTAGAAAACACATCTTTCCTCCTCTTGTTCTGTAGAATGACTGCTCTCTGACCTAGAGGATCCATCCATACTCATAGCAATTCATTTGGGTCACAAAACTTGATAGTTTGCTTTTCTAGACTTCACTGCATTTATTTTAGGTAACCATTGCTGCTTCACTTTGATTTTTGTATAAAAACTTGGGACAGTGTACTACAGATGGAAATGAGGGGTTTAAGTCTCAGTTGTACCTTAATTTCCTCATCTGCAAAATAGGGATAAAGAAAACTCAACCAAGTCTTAATTTGTATGACTGTGTAATATATGTAGAAATGCTTCACCTTCTAAAGTTTTGCTCTTCAGAGTCAATGTACCAATAGCATTAGCGTCCTTTGAGAGTACATTGGAAATGTAGACCGTGCCTGACACCTACTGAATCAAAACCTACATTTTTGTTAAGATACTACTCCTCAGTGACTTATGTGCATGCTAAGTTTGATAAGCACTGCGGTAAGATCTAATTTCCTTGGAAGATTAAGTCATTAGGAGGCTACTAGAAACCTAGGAGGTAGAGTCCCTGCATATTTGGCCTTGCCTTAAATTTATATGCTCTATTTTGTAGTTTCAAGTTTTCAGATACTGACTAGATAAATTTAACAACAACAACCAAAACAAAAAACAAAAAACCAACAACAAAAAAACCCCAGCTTTTTGGGGGAGGCCTTTATCTTTAATAAAATAAACACCACTTTCCGTAAGTAAGATGTTTTCTTTTTCTTCATGGATATCACAGGAGAGGTGACCACTTTTACCTTTTTCTACACCAGGAATTGGGTGGTTTTGTACACAGTGCCTGCAATAGGTGGTGTTCTACAGTCTGTATTTCTCTAGTTTTGCTCATTCTGAAATTGGGATGCTTATTTCAAGTCATAGTATGTTATCCGTTAATTGTTAGTGTTGCCTTTTTCTTGGCACCTGGAATGATGGTGCCTCAGATTTGCTGAAATGTATACTTGGTGGCAGGTTGATCCAAATACATGGCTCAGAAAACCCTGTTCACAAAGCATTTAATGATTAGAGCCTGAACAGTTTCTTTTAGGGGTTGGGGGACAGGATGTCAAGCAGTTTTTAAACCTTTGAAAGTGGAATCGAGGCCCCCTTGTGAGAAAGGAAATGGATTTTTTTCTCTTAAAAAAGAGTTGTAATGCTGAGCGTGGTGGTGCATGCCTGTAATCCTAGCAGCTTGGGAAGCAGAGGCAGGAGGATCACGAGTTCAAAGCCAGCCTCAGCAACTTAGTGAGGCACTTAACAACTTAGTGAGACCCTGTCTCTAAATAGAATACAAAATAAGGCTGGAGATGTGGCTCAGTGGTCAAGTGTCCTTGAGTTCAATCTCCATTACCTCCTCCTGCCCCCTGCCAAGTTCTACTTTTATGAATTGCTTATTTAATCATTTGAACAACCTTTTAAGGTATTGTCTCTATTAATTTATAGATGAGAAAAACAAGTTCTATATTAGGGAAAATAGGGGGCTTGGATTCAAACTTTGTTCTAATTTCAATTCAGAGTAGTATTGCTCTCTGCTCTGCTATTCTGGCTCATGAATTGTGTTCCTTATAAAAGGACCATGTTTATTTTTTGTAGTGCTGGGGATTGAACCCAGGGCCTCACACATGCTGGTCAAATGCTCTACCACTGAGCCACACCCCCAATCTTTTTATTTCAAGGCAGGGTCCTTGTTAAGTTGCTGAGGCTGGCCTTAAACTTACAATCTTTTTTCCTCAGCCTCGCATTTTATTAGGAGTGCAAGTATGTACCGCCATGCTTAGCTATAGATCACATTTAACATGTTAAATTTAGAATTCTTTCTTAAATGGCCAATTTAGAACTTTGACTCATATTTTAGTATTTGAAATGTTTTATTACTAGTAGAAGTGTGATCTGTTGTACTTTAAAAGAATTTGGCATTTCAGGTTTTTTGTAGTTTGTGAGACACCTAAGTGCACACAGGAGAAACCAGTATTTTAGTTAACATTGTGATGGTTTTTATATTTAGTGAGTCAAGCAGATAACTCAAAGTATTCCTTTTAAAAAAAAAAGGAAAATTCCTAATTGCATTAAATGTGATTTTTACCATGTGGAACTTTGTTGTACAATCACTGCAGAAGAGGGCGAATTAAATTCTGCTGCTTCTGAGTTGGTTCACAATTAAGGAATATACTCAGAAGTATTATTCCCTTTATGTGAGCCTTTTGAGGAAGCTGAGCTGTAAGCACATAGACTCAGATCTAAATCATATGTGATTCTTTTCCCTATGTCTGCTGCTCTCCCAGCTCTTTGATATGTGACAGTGAAACATATATTCTTCCATCTTTGTGTGAGTCTGGGACCTCAGAGTGACCTTCTTGGTCCCACCTGTGAGAATTTCAGCATGAACACTTGGATTTTGAGTATCACCGGAGTTTGTATTTGAGCATTTTAATTTGGGTTAACATTTATCTCTAAAGGAAGCCTCATGCTAAGATGCTGTTAATCTGTACTTGTTTTTTCATTCATTTACCTAATAGGAGTTTAAATACACTTGTGTATCAGAAAATATGTGACTCCCCCTCAAAAACCAAAACCAAAAACAAAAATCAAAAACCAACCAACCAACCAACCAACCAACCAACCAAACAAGTCATAAGTTTTGCCTTCTGATTTTTATGTTGGATTTAATTTTGTCGTTTCTTCAATTGTGGATGCTTATCAGAGTTATTGGAGGAAATAATTTTTATGACATTTGCTGGAGCTCTACAGACCAGTTTAATCAGAATCTCTGTGTCCAGACGCCTGTAGGCTTTGAAAAACACTGATGATCAGCTCTCACTATAGAACCACTGCACTATTAAAGTGTACCTGTGGGAAGGCCATGTTGGCTATACACGTGGATTTGAGAGCTAAGCCACTTAATTGGGATATTTGAGATTTTTATTCTTGCTAGCTTACATAGTGTTACAAAGAAATACCATACCAGTGCATCCCTTTTACTAATATTGTTACATTTGTATAAAATGACTTAATTTCATAAAACGTATACACATGCATTATTTCATTGATGTTCATAACTACTCTTTATTAAACAAAATTATCCCTGTTTTATAGATGAGAAAACTAAGACTCAGAGATTAAATGACCTGTCCAAGTCCTGTGACCAGTAAGTGTTAGCCATTGAGATAGAAAACAGGTTTGGTGCACTGTGTCAGTACTTTCTGAAAGACCATATAGCTGTGAATTTCTTACTTTAAAATATTTAAGATGATGTAAAAATATCATAAAACTTACCAGCCCATGTATACCCCTCTTTTGTTTTCTCTAGGTTCTTAACATTTCTAAGAGGCCATTTCCATAATCCTGAACCTGATAGCTATCTTTTAATAATAGACTTTTGACAGATTTGTTTCCTACTTGTGCTCTTGATATCATTCAGAAGTCAGGCTTGACTGCCAGCCAGTTTTATTGAGGACTATTATTGATTTATTGAACTTTCACTTTTTCTTTTCTTTCCTTTTGAGCTTTTTAAGTGAGAAATGTGTATATACTACTCCCCTCCCCTCTCCTATTTCTCATTTCTTGGAATTGAACCCAGGGCATTGTGCATGCTAAGCACAGGCTCTACCATTAAGTTATAACCCTAGCCCTTAAGTGATATTTTATTTGAACTATTTCCCATGTACAGAAAGGTGTACTAGATATAAATGTTCGTTTTCATGAATTTCTACACCATGAAAACATCTATGTAACAGCCATCCAGATCAAGAAATGGAAACTTCTCTCAGATCCCTCCCCTGTGAAAGAAGGAACCTTCCATTCATCTCACACATTGTTAGTTTATTCAGAGTGGAAAGTCAGGTGCAGTGTTTTGTAGGAATGCACTGTATATAGTATTGTTGAAAAGCAGCTGCACCCCTGGGAAATGGTTTGAAAAACTAGCCCTTGGCAGTGTAATAGAGAATGTAACTATTAGTGGTTAAGGTTTCAGGGCAAACCATTGAACTTATAGATGGGTGAACAGATCCTCAGAAAGCGTTTTCATAGGGTAGCTGAGGAAAGATAATGCAGAGCACTGATTTGGCTAGCAATATCCTCTGCCACCAGTTTTCTTGCTTGTGGTAACTTACTACTGCTGCTTTGTCCTCTTTCCTTTAAGTTCTTGCATGTAGATGTTTTAAACTCCTTGTGAAATATTGAAGGCGAACTCTTTCTTCCCAGTCAGTGATTTTGATTTGTGAAGGTTCCTTTTGAGTGGCAGTGGGATGATCCTTGTAACGCTATTTTGCTGTTGATATTAATGGTGTCTGATTCAGGGATAGTTGCTTGTTATCTATACCGCATTACCGCCTTTTAGAGTAACATTTGATGGTAATAAAGATACCAGGAGGATACTTCTTATTTAGTGGTATAGTTTTACAGGATTTTTCGGTCCTCTTATAGATTTTGAAAAAATCTTATTATGCTTCTTCCAGGCTCTCTGTTTAGTGCTGGGGATACGAAAATGAACACATAGCTTCTGTCAGTTTTGTCTTGAAGTGTGAAGGAAGCTATTGTCACTGGTTATCTTAAAAGATTGTTTTTTGTCTTTAGAACTCTGTCATTCCTGTCTTTGCTTTGGGATCTCAGTGTAGTGCTTAATTGGCTATTATTCAGTCTTTGATTCAATAGCAGTTTACACTTTAAAGATTCTACTCTGAAAGGCTCGTCTCCATGGTTGCCAATGCTATGGTTTACCATCTTGATGCCACATGAAGCTAAGTTGTATCCTTTCTAAGTGCTTTGTCTTATGTGTTCTTTTTTTCATATTATCCATGAAAACTTCCTTTTTCTGTATTACATTTGAATATAGAATGATTTAAAAGTAAAATGGGCTCCGAATTAGTAGTCAGAATGTCTAAGAACTTCAGGGTCTTAGAGTTAATCTTTCTGGGCTAGTGATTTCCAAGAACCACTCTGAGGGCATCTAGTGGTTTTACCTCTATGGGCCTGTCCCTACCCACAGCCATATGTTCACAGCTATCTTTGGTGACTGGAAATTCTGTCCAGTAGCTCTCATTCTTTGTTGATTGGGCTTGCCTTATACCAGCAGCTTTAATTTGGACCGTGCGCACTTTTTCGTCCTTAAACTAGGAATCAGTGGTGGTAAATAGCAAGATCACATCCCTCTAGTTTTATAAAAGCAAAGGCTACTTGGTACTCTTTGGTACAATATTCTTTAAAGCTTTGTAGATCATGTCAAATTGCTGTATGAAATTTTTTCCTTTTGGAAATCAAAGTGAATTTACTTTATGTGTTTAGGGGTTAACTTTGGATGTTAGGAAGAGGAGACATAATTTCCTTAGAAGGCAGGAAGGATATAACCGTATCTGAACCAGATCAGCTCTTTTAGGAACAGTGTTTTAAGCTTTATAATTTGAAGCATTTCAAATATAAACTCTCTTGTAGCAAATGCTTCAGAATGCCCCCACTTATTTCAAGCATAATTTGCCTAGAAACAGGCAGGTAGTGGAATATGGCAGAATACTTATCATGAAAGAATTTCACATTTTAATTTTTTAGGTTGATTTATTTTGAAGCGTTAAAAATTTTAAAGTTAAGGATCAACAGTGAATTAATTATTGATACCAGAGAGCCCTGTGGTTTATAAGGTGAAGCTGGGGAGGTGGTGGTACAAATTGACAGGGCATGTATCCTAAGGTCTAGAATAGAATAACTGTGTTGAAACAATGTTAGATTATAGTTAACCCACTATTTGGAAATAAGGAAGAGGTTTTCATAGGATAATAGAGAAGTAGGAAATTTTATGGGCTTATTAACACTTTCCCTCTATTTTGTTAGCTAACCTACCTGGGTGTTATTTTAGAAATCAAGCTATTATGTAGATTTGAAAATAGAGAAGTGGGATGAAAAGATAGAAAATTCTGGCTGGCTTTTGGGCAGAAAGGGTAAAAGCAAAATGAGCACACAAACACAAAACCAGTGGGGTTGGTGGGGACATTGGGTACAGTAAGACTGTCCTAAACTTTGTAATGTGAATGTATGTATGTCTCCCTCATTTGGCAAGACTTTCTGCAGTGTTCCTGCCTCTGTGTTGTTTGTTAATTAGATTGTGATGTCTGAAAGGGCACAGACACTCTCCTGTTCTGCTTAGCCTCTAGTGTAGTCTGGTGTCCACAGTGGTTGCCCGCTACCATTAGTCGATGATGATTAGTGAAGCTGAAGCTATTTTTTAAACAGGGCCCAAGGGATGCAGACAGTGATGAAAACGACAAAGGTGAAAAGAAGAACAAGGGTACGTTTGATGGAGATAAGCTAGGAGATTTGAAGGAGGAGGGTGATGTGATGGACAAGACCAATGGTTTACCAGTGCAGAATGGGATTGATGCAGACGTCAAAGATTTTAGGTTTGTATGTTTTACACTTCTGATTTTTTTTTAAAAATGGGGGTGTGTGGGTTTTTATTTGTTTTGATTTACATATATTTTACTCCTTCCTCTTCATCTCCCGCCATGTTGCCTTTTTAAGAATTGCATCTAGTATAGGCCATGTTCAGATATGTACATTAACTGGTAAGGTGGAGTTTTCTAAGAGTTGTTAGTGCCTGATGCTTTGCCAAAATGGTAGATTCTGCATTTGTATAGAGCTCTAGAACTTACTCTATACAAACGATTGATAAAATTTAATGATTCATTAAGGTCATCTCTTATGATCCTATAAAGGTCATCTTAGTAATTCTCAAATGGCAAAATCACCTGGGATAGGTACCTTGGGACTTTGCCCAGGGTTCTCCTATATTACTGTATTAGAGAGTTGTGGTTATTAATGGAAGTGTGTCATATACCTTTGACACATTAGAAGGAAGAATAGTTGAGAACCCATGCATTATTATTTGAGTTTCATAAGATTTTGAGGTAGGTGGGTGAGGTATCACCTTCCTCATTTTGAATAACCAGAGATGCGGCTTAAATGACTTGTTGTTAATCATATCCCTTCTATGGATGCCTCTCATTCCTCCTCTGGTTTGATTAGCAGATTTTACCTTGTGATTTAATATACACAGTATTATATATTTGTCTTCCATAGTTGGCAGATATTTCTTATTTGTGTATTGTACCTTTAGTTATGGAACATGATTTAAAAAATCTGTAAAGGTCACTGGGGTTCAATGATACATGGATAATAATTAGAATATTTTTAATGATAGTCTGAAACTAATGGGTGTGTATTTCCATCTCTCTCTCTCTCTCTCTCTCTCTCTCTCTCTCTCTCTCTCACTCTCACACACACACACACAAACCATTGTCATGCTCATCTTAATACCTACCAAAGTCAAAATTAAAATGTATTCTTCATCATTTGTAGAACAAGCTGCAGTTGTTTAATATTCCAAATTCATTATCTTGAATGTGTATGGAATTACAGTATTTGAATGTAATCTGAGGCACAGGGTGATAAACATTTACTTAAGGTCTTTCAGAGTTCAGGTGGCCTCTCCATCTTGAATCTCAGGCATCCAGTAGCAATATTTTGGGATACTTAATGGGGGGGGCAGGAGAAGAAGAAGAGGAGGAGGTGGTGGTGGTATGTGTGTAGGTATGTGACAGTACCTTTAATATGTACCACCTACATGATTCGCTTTAGGTATAAAGGGCATTGTTATACTCCCTTGACATTATATATTAGTTTGATTGTAGATGTCGTAGTCCTGCAGTTCTGTACATAGTATGATGGTGTATCTCAGGCTACCCAGAACAGGACTCATTTATACCCATGTGCTAGGTAATTATGCAGTAGTGCCTCCTTTTTTGCTAAAGTGTCCTGGTTTGAATAATAAATTATACCTTCATATCAGTTTTCATTTTAAGAATTGTCTTGTTATTAAGGGCATAGCATAAACAATGGATTATTTTTTACTATTTTGAGAGGGTCTGCTTCTGATTTCTTAGAAGGGAAAGAGTTTAACATTAGTCAGTAATACCAATCATGCTTTTTGAAGAATCACTCTGAGATGTGGAATTTCCCCTAGAAACCAATTTCTCTCATTGATTTTCTATTTAAAAGAGTAGATGTTGCTTTTAGGGGCCATATTTGACCATGTGTGTTTTGGTAGGTACCTCTGTTTTCATGGATACCCCAAGCAGCAATTCTTTCAGTTTATTCGGTATTCCTGAAGTCTGGACTTCTTGGTAAAGAGACCGCAAATTAATAGCATTTAATGCAGTTTAAGGGGTGGGAAGGTGGGAAGGCAGGCAATAGAAGCATCATTTCAGAGGATATTACCTGTAAGAACCATAAAGCATCTCTGGGTATTTTGTAGAAATAACTTTAAGGATTGTTACATTGTCCTTAAACTTGGGGTTGCTATAGTGTCCTTCCCTGCTCAAAATAAGGTTTAATGCCCTTTACTTTCTCTGTTTAGCCGTACCCCTGGTAATTGCCAGAACTCTGCTAATGAAGTGGATCTTCTGGGTCCAAACCAGAATGGTTCTGAGGGCTTAGCCCAGCTGACCAGCACCAATGGTGCCAAGCCTGTGGAGGATTTCTCCAACATGGAGTCCCAGAGTGTCCCCTTGGACCCCATGGAACATGTGGGCATGGAGCCTCTTCAGTTTGATTATTCAGGCACGCAGGTGCCTGTGGACTCAGCAGCAGCAACTGTGGGACTTTTTGACTACAATTCTCAACAACAGGTACTGTGTGTGTCTCTGTCACCTTTTCTACTCTTCCCCCCAGCCAGCACATTATTCAAGTTCCTAAAGTGAGGGGATTGGGGAGGGTGACATGATTTTAGGTTGTCTTTAGCCAGCCCCATTAACCCAGCAGTGAAGTTGGTTTACAAATTCTGTCTTTCTCCTCAAAAACTAGTTCTCACAATGTGATTAACTGGCAAGAGAGCACCCTGCTCTTCATGTACTTCCTTTGGCTCTTCTTTCTCTTCATCACCTGGAGAATGGGTGAGGTGACATTACCTCTTGAAACACAACCTTCTGGGATGCTAAATTACTTTTCTGGAAGGTTTATGTGGTAGTGATGCTGCTGGACTGTTTTGTTTTTAAAATAGTGAACTGTTACCCGCCACCATCTGGAGTACATTGCCAAATCATCTCATTAGTCTTGACTTCAAGTTAGTTACTGTAGATAACCCTGGTAACAGTCTGGTACCTTTCAAAAGAGTTATAATGTGATTATAGGAACACACGTGCAAATAATTCTGTAAGATCTATAGTGAAATTACCTAGTTCCTGTCTTTTATTCATACGTTATTGGAAAATTTTTGTATGTGTATTTTCTGTTTTTGAAAGCATAGTAAGGCTAATTCAAGGGCTTAGTGATCCTTCTGTTTGGCTCTTTTTAAGGAAAATCAGCTGTCTGAACTATAAAAGGAGAGTATGTAGCTTCATGATATTGTTAAGTACCACAAGTTCTCCTTTGTGAAAGCAGTTTGATGGACCACGAATTTTTGTTACTCCGTAGTTTTTGACTGTAACATAAATACAGACTTTTAGTTTTGAGAGATTGCAGTCTCATTTTGAAGTTTACAAATACTGTGTCTATTGGGAAATAAGTTTATGGTCTTTTGGGATTAGTTGTACCACATTGTATTTTTAGTTTCTGTCATGTGGTGGATTTTTGATTGATAGCCAACTAGATAACAAAGCCAACTATATGAAGTTTACCAAAAGAAATCCCTTTGTGTAATAATGTCAATGTGTATGTGTATGTAAGTTTTCTTTGGCTAGGAGGTAAGGCAGTGCTGGGGATTGAACCCAAGGCTTTGTATATGCTGAGCCAGTGCTCTGTCTGCCACTAAACTACACCCCAAACCCACGTTTTTAATTAGTAGATGTGTTTTTCCATAGAGGTTAACTGCAAGTGCACATTATTCTCGTAGTAGTTCCTTAGCAGGTTGCCTACCTCCATAAAAATTGACTTTCTGTGCCTTTTCTTTATAATCATTATTGGTTCAGTGCTTCCATTTCCAGTCTAACCCATCCTCACCCTTATTATTTAAGAAGAATATGTCTTTAGTCTCTTAAGAACAAAAATCTGATTCTCTTTTTCACTTAATTGTAGGAATTTGGGATTCTTTTTGATTTATTGATCTCTGGTTTCAAAATAATTTTACCAGGTTTTGGGAGGCTGGATAATTATTAGGGCTTGAACAGAAACTCACAAGTGGTTAGCATGATTACATCAAAGGTATCACTTATTCAGAAATATAAAACTAGAGGTGGCTGCACTGTTTTAGCAGGAAGCATCATTATTTTGAAAATTAATCTCTCGTTCTGTTCTGGCTTCCCATAACTATCTTAGTTGCTGCAGTGAGGTTATTGTTATAGTTACACCACTGTCATATGATGTGATCATTGTTGTTTTGTCCCATGGGCCACCAGTATTGTTTTTTGGGAGTAGATTGTTTTACTCATTCTTGTACTGGACACTGTAACAACATACCTGGAAACCAGTGCCCCAAGACTTCAAAGTATCTTCAGGAAACTCAGCTTTCCAAAGTTTCCTGTATTGAGCCATTATTTAGAAGAGTTCCTTTTCCACTAGGAATTGGTGCATTTTCTTACATTTTACCCTTCCATTCTTTCTTACTCTTGCTTTTCATCATATTTTATTTCATTTTCCATTTCTAATTTAAATCCTTCTAATTTTTCAAGGTTTAGCACTGTTAACCTCCTTTCTTCATCTCAAACCAAAAAGCTTTCATGTCTGCCTGCTTTGAACTGCATTTTACTTTGTGTTTCCTCCAGAAAAGGAGTTACCTATGTTCTGCCTTGCATTGTGATTCTTTGTCTAATAGCCTGTGCTGGATTAAGTTCTTTGAGAGCAAGAACTGGCTTCTGCATTGCTTGAACAAACTAAATTTTCCGGGAACTATTATATCTCTGTGTTTCTCCTGAATTTAATATACTTCCCAATATTAAAATTTAAACCTAAAAAATGATCATATTATACTCAGGAAAATTACTGGAAAGTTATTGTATAATATCTAATAATATAATATTACTGTATGATATCCAAGTAAGTTATTTTCTAGATAAGAACTTGTCCTTTTTAGGGTCGCTCTATTGCCATCTTATCAAAAGCCAAGGTCCCTTTCATCATAAAAAGTACATATTTCTTTTGACACACAGTTTCATGGATAAGTTCAAAGGGATCACAGGTTGTGGGCTACAAATTATAACCTTTAGTTAGTTTTTTTTCCCCCCCATCTGTAGCCAAGTATATCTTTCATGAATACAGCAAGATTCCTTATGGGGGTGAAGGGATTTGCTGTTTGCTCTTAGTTTAGTCATTGTGATTCATTTTGTCATTTAAATAGTGCAAGGAAGCACTTGATGACAAGTAATGAGACATACATGTATATGTCCTAGGAACTTTAGAGCAAGGGAGAGTGTAGTCTCTGGGGAACAAGGACTGGTGGAAGAAATGTTTCTTGAGCTGTGCCTTCAAAGACTTGTTTAGATAGGAGAATGAAATTCTCATGGAGGAAACAGTAAAAACTAAAGCCAGAAATAGGAAATTAACAGAAATGTGTTCAGTAGATAGTGAAGTGGTCAGCCTGACTAGGAGTTTAAGTTGAAGACAAGTGCCAGATTATGTTGAATCAATAGTGTTGTATGCCTTCCCAGTTCTGTTGTGCTGCTTTATAGGCAATGACAAAACATGATTAAGGAGGAAGGTCATAATTGTCATGGGGGTTTTTTGTTTGTTTTGGGCAAAGATTGAGCCCAGGGGGCATCCAACCACTGAGCCACAACCTCAGCCCATTTTATTTTTTATTTTGAGACAGGATCTTGATAAATTGTGGAGGCTGGTTTGGAACTTTCCATCCTCCTGCCTCAGCCTCCAGAGTCACTGGGATTACAGGCATGTGCCACTGCACCTGACCATGGGGTGGGGTGGGGTGGGGTGTGTGTGCGTGTGTATGTATGTGTGCGTGCGCTATTATATAGAAATAGTTTTAGATGTTCTTTTACCCATATTAATCAATTAACTGTTGCCTGTAGTGTCCTTGGGGAGCCTTTGGCTCTGCATGAAACACTTGTGAAATATTTGAGGAATTATGTGCTAATTTAGTTGGTCACAAATGTTATCAGACAGGGGAGAGAGCTCAGTTAGGATCAAGAAGAACTTGAAGGGACAGTTGGAAAGTATATCCTTGCCAGTAATAGAGCAGAGTATGGAGATGGGAATGGTTGAGGGGTAGTCCTGGGTGGAATGGAGAGTAGAAGACAAGTATAGAGGAGGGCAGGGAGACATTGGGTAATTGGTTAAGGTCGTGGAGTCCTTGAGAACCAGGAACAAGTCTCAGATGATACTAATAATGATTGTGGGAGTTCAAAACATGAGATTGAGAGTGGCACATATTTTGCTACAATTCTGCTCTTTGATTTTGGCTTCCTTCAAGGAACAAAAAAAGGACGGTCATTTGTGAGTTATTTGCTATAAATAGTAGGGTAGCTTTATTTGTGATTTTATGAGTGGATATTGTTTGGAAATTGACAATTAAAATTTCCTTTTGTCCTGTTGCCCTTCAATCAGGGCTTTGATGTGGTATATATAATAAACTGGTTTTATAAAATTTAATATCAGCCCATAGTGAGATACATACCGTGGAGCAGCCTGCAGATAGGGAAAAGATAATATTCATTTAGTTCATTGTGTACTTTGGGGTTTGCATAGTTAATTTGCTTGTCTGTTCACTATTAATCATTGTGAATTAACCCTTCTAAGATTTAATTGTAAGAGCGGTAGTTCTTTTTTTAAGGTTCCATGAACTCTTTTTTTTTAAAATTTAGTTATTTTATTTAAATGCATTTCAAGTCTCCATGAACTCTTTTAGCAGTTGGGTGAACCTGTGGACTGCTTCTCAAAATAATGTTTTAAAATACAAGAGTGTGCGTGTAGCATAAGAATGATTACAAAGGAAACTGATTATTTAAAAATAGCTGGGTTTAATGATGTACACCTAAAATCCTAGCAACTTGGGAGGCCGGGGCAGGAGGATTACAAGTTTCAAGCCAACTTCAGCAACTTCGTAAGACCCCATCTCACAATAAAAAATAAAACAGACTGGGGATGTAGCTTACTGGTAGAGTGTCCCTGGGTACTCTACCAAAGTACTGCAAAAAAGAGCATAAAAAGATACTCAAAACCAAACTTAATGGTTTATTTGCTTTTTTATCATATGACGCATGAAATAGAAGTAGGTGTATTAGCTATCACAGTGAGGATGAAGTTTTTGAAATGTCCATAATAATCATAAAATAATATAAAATACCTGTGATCTCTCCTTTTCCTCTCTTCACTATTAGTATTAGGGATTGGATCCAGGGCACTCTACCGCTCAACTACATCCTCTTCACTTCTCTATTTTCTGTTTCTTTCGTTCTTTCTGGCAGAGTCTCTTTAAGTTGCCAAGGCTGGCCTTGAACTTTCAGTATTCTTGCCTCAGCCTCCTGAATTTCTGGTATTATATAGGTGTGTTCCATCATGCCCATCTCCTCTGCCTCACATTGGTGATAAAGTCACATGTGTGTGGCTGATGTTATTTTGTATTTTTGCCTAATCATAAGTGAAGGAAGTGATAACTCTCAGGTACATGTCCATGAAAAATAAAAATGCAGTGTTACCCACTTAAGCACAAACATCTTGGTTACTAACCCTTAATTGGGGGCATTTTGTCAACTGGAAATGTTCATTGATTTCTCTGGAGTCCTCTCCTTTTTCACACTTTCCCTAATCGACACCTTAATTCTGGAAAAAAGTCCTGAATAATTCATGCATAATGTGTTCACACCATTTTCTTTTATGTCATGTGAGCAATATTATATTTTATATATTGTTATATAATTGCAATGGCCCATTATTTATATACACCCAAATTTTACCTTTTTTAAAAAACAGTATTGGGGATTGAACCTAAGGCCCCATGCATGTTAGGCAAGTGATCTACCACTGAATTACATCCCCAGTCTTAAATACATTTAGAAAAATTTTGTTTAGTTTCATTGTTGCAACAGTGTAGCAGAAACAAAAATCAGGATTTATATCAATGTAGATTAAGCAGATTGTTCATAGGCTTTAATTATATTTCAGTTAGTAAAATAATGTAGCATGTTTTACAAAGTTGTACACCATAATACTAAAATTCCCACCTCATGTATTAGTTTTAACAAAAAAGCAGTAGTCAGAACTCATTCCTGCATAGTCATAGTTAGATAGGAAATTGAAATAAATTGCCTTTGAAAGTGTATTACTGGGGCTGGGATTATAGCTCAGCGGTAGAGCACTTGCCTCGCATGTGTGAGGCCCTGGGTTAGATCCTCAGCACCACATACAAAGCAATAAAATAAAGACATTGTGTCTATCTACAACTAAAAATATATTTTAAAAAAATTTTTAAAAAAAGTGTATTACTGATCAAATGTCATTCTTATGAGGCCAAGTATGCATATACTTTTTTTAAAAATATTTTTTTAGTTGTAGATGGATACAATATCTTTATTTTACTTATTTTTTTATGTGGTGCTGAGGATCAAACCCAGTGCCTCATGCATGCGAGGCAAGCGCTGTACCACTGAGCCACAATCCCAGCCCCCATATACTTTTATTGTAGATGTTTCTCAGCCTTCATTTACATTTATAGTTAGTTATTGATTCTGTCAATGTCATGTATATGGTCATAGACTGACAAAGGACTGACTTTGACTAGTTATTAGGTTAGTTGAAGTTTTACCTTTATTGTCACTTGACTTCTCTTTGTGTGTGTGTACACCAGGGATTGAACTCAGGGGCACTCAACCCCTGAGCCACATCCCCAGCCCTATTTTGTGTTTTATGTAGAGACAGGGTCTCACTGAGTTGCTTAGCACCTCGCCCTTGTTGAGGCTGGCTTTGAACTTGTGATTCTCCTGTTTCAGCCTCCAAAGTGCTGGGATTATAGGTGTGCACCACTTCATGCGGCTTGTCACTTGATTTTGCTAAAATTTTATTGAAAAAATTTCTCTCAAGTTTTACTTGGTGGAGGAGCATGTTTCATCTGAGACCACAGAAATAATTTATTTTGGAATCAGATTCTTTACCTGCTGAATTTAAAAAATTTATTCATATGGGTTGTTATGTTCCTATTAAACTGCCTGCAAATTATTGTATCCATTAGTGTATGATTGTAGTTATTCAAATAATCTGATCAAGATTGGTCTTTGATCTAGAACCTTTAAACTGTGGCTCTAAAATACTCCCTTTTATTTTACTTTTTTATTGTTTGATATTGCAAATTGAATCCAGGGACACTTCACCACTGAGATACATTCCAGCCCTTTTTTATTTTTTGATACAGGGTCTTGGTAAATTGCTTAGCATGTCACTGAGTGACCCAGGAGGCTGGCCTTGAACTGGGATTACAGGAGTGCCTATGGCACCCAGCTCCCCTTTATTTTATAATCCCACCATTAATAGGATACTTTGAAAGGGATTTTCTGTAAATCCTAACAACAACTCCTGAGGTAAGGCACCAGTTGTCTTTTTACAGATAAGAAAATTAAAACACAGGCCCTTAATGAGGGTCATATTTTATTGGTACCAGGCATTGACCCCTCCCTCTTTTAATTGTTTTTTTTTTTTTTAAATTGAGGATTGAACCTAAGGCCCCATGCATGTTAGGCAAGTGGTCTAACATGCAAGTGGTCTAGACATGGGCCACCATGCCCAGCATTGAAGGCCATTTATTACAAGCTATGTAAATCTCTATTATTTTGGTTTCTAGCTTCAAGCTATTTCCTTTGGATCCTGTACTAGCAACACAGAGCCTTTTGATATACAGAATTATTTTGCCTTCAGATTCAACTTTGTTCATAGCTTTTCCTGAAAGGAGTATACTATAAAATGTAGAAACAGTTCCTGCATTGCTATGGGGAGGAGCTGTAAGGGATGATTCTCACTGAAGGCGTTATGTTTTGGGGGCACTCTCCTCATTCATCAGAAAGAACATCACACATAAATGACTTGTGAAGCACTTTGCATATGTTAATTTAATCCCTAAAACAACTTTGTGAGTTAGATACTTTGATGCCATGTTAGAGAGTGAGGTACCAAGAGAGTCAGAAGTCACTTGCCCTGGGTCACAGAGCAAGTCAGTAGTAGAAATGAGATGTGAGCCCAGGCTGCCTGGCCCCCAAGGTGTGTGCTCTTACTCCCCATCCACTATATATGTTGCCTTAAGCTGGTAAAAAGTCGGATGGCATGGCATTTTAATTTGGGGTATGGGTAGGTATCGTTTTTCATATTTCCTTACTCTCATTTAGGTATTACTTCTCCAGATTCAGAAAACTCAACAACTGTGTTTTTATGCCAACAATTGTTGATAGTAATAGTAATAATAGTAGCAGCTCTTATATAGTACTAGTAATAGCTTGTTATTATTATTTTTTTAATACAAGATACCAGCTGCAGGTCAATACAATATTAGGTTTAGTGGTTTGAGGTGCCCAAATTTCCTTCTGGAATGCTGACCAGTGTCTTTTGTAGGGTCATGTGATAAGTGATAAAGGAGTCAGATCAGTTTGTCAGGATCCCAAATTATCACTGGTCATGGTGGCACATATCTGTAATTATAGCTACTGAGGAAGCAGGAATGGGAGGATCGAAAGTTTGAGGCCAACTTGGCCAACTTAGTATGACCTTGTCTGAAAATAAAAAATAAAAAGGATGGGGCTCAGTAGCAAAGCAGTCCTGGGTTTAATCCCCAGTACCTGGAATGGAGCAGGGGCGGGGAGGAATATTCAATCCTCAGTGTCTACTAGAAGCCCTGATGCTTGAATTAGTTGACAAATTTTCCCATGTATTCAGACTCTTAAATAACTCACTGATTCTCTTTGAGTGAATTATAATCAACACTGGTACATTTGTCATTATATCGACCTTTAATAAACATTTTCCCCAACTCTCAGTATTTTCTCAGTTAGCAACTATTAGGTTGCTTTGTGAAAATCATGAAAATGTTAACAGAGCTCAGTGTCTTGCCCAGCAGATGGCATTTGTGTGAATTTTCCAGGATCCTTTGGAATCTGTCACTTGCCAATTACTCAATTTTGTTTTGAATACTGTTTTTCCAGTTAACGTACCATTTACATAAAGAGAATGTGCCAAAATTGCTGTAGTCTATTTTGTAATCAAATCAGCTGGCTGTGAATACATAATTTACTTTTGTTAAATTGTTTACTGCAAAGTGCTCTCAAGACGATAATTCTTCCCCTATTTACCACAATCCCTAATATATTAGTCAGCTCTCAAACACAGGATGTATGGGGCTCTGTAAGGCTAGTGTGCTTTCAGCTAAAAGCAGTAGTCTTACTTTGAAATGTGGTAGCATGATGGTGAGAGCCACACACTCATGTTAGATATGGTGGTTTTTAGGGTTTTCACACATTCTATGTGTTTCTAAGTATATTTATAAATATACATATGTTATATTAGCATTGAAAAACATCCATGAAATGAGAATAAATGAGGTAGAATGGCAGTGGATTACTGGTTTTTGGTTAGTAAGTCAGGATATACCTATGTCTTGAACTCATGATCTTTATTTCCTAGCTCCATGTCATAGTGCCTATCTAATAATAATTCAATAGTTCAGTGATGAATTATTTTATTTTCAGCGGGGTAAAGAAAGGTGTAAGGAGCAGTGACTGAGATGTTGAATGTTTGAAAATGTTTTAGGCCAGGAAAGCTTCAGGGACCCTTTGAAGAGATGACAGATGCTTTAGCTGAATTACAAGTTGTTTTTTACAACTTTGCCCATAATTTAAGCACAACTTCCTCCTACTTTACTTGTTTTCTGTCTCTTAGTTGTCCCTTTTGGGTAGACGATCTCCTGGTGGTAGAAATACTATGAGATACTATTCTTTTTAGGTAAAGTAGAAATGTGCAGTCAACTTATAAAAATCACAAAATTAATTACAAATTGTTGTGACTGGCTCCCTTCTCGGAGTGGAGAAGTGGTTTTGTTTTTTTTTCTTTTTTTTAAACCAGGGATTGAACCCAGAGTCACTTAGCCACTGAGCCACATCCTCAGCCCTATTTGGTGTTTTATTTAGAGACAGGGTCTCACTGAGCTGCTTAGCGCCTTGCCGTTGCTGAGGCTGGCTTTGAACCTGTGATTCTCCTGTCTCAGCCTCCCAAAGTGCTGGGATTACAGGCATGCACCACCGCATCGGCCCCTAACCCTTTTTTAAATATTTTATTGTGAGACAGGGTCTTGCTGAGTTGCTGAGGCTGGCTTTGAACTCAAGATTCTCCTGCCTCAGCCTCCCAAGCAGCTGGGATTATAGGCATGTGCCACCACACCTAGCTGGGCAAGTGTTTTGATATGTTCATTAATAGATTGAATTTCTCTAGTTTGTTCCACAACTTGATATTTAATGGATGCCGGTAAAGTGGTACTTTATCCTTTCACAGCATCACAGTGAAAGTTTGTTAGCAACAGAGTCTTTTGATATATGGAATTATTTTGCCTTCAAATTCAACTTTGTTCATAGCTTTTCCTGAAAGGAGTGTACTATAAAAAGTAGAAACAGTTCCTGCATTGCTCTGGGGAGGAGCTGTAAGGGGTGATTCTCATGAAGGCGTTATGTTTGGGGGCACTCTCCTCATTCATCAGAAGGAACATCACACATAAATGACTTGTGAAGCACAAGTCATTTGAAAATAAAAAACAAAAGTACTTTTGAAATCCGTAAATGGTTACTTTGACATTGGTACTACAAAAGCAAAGAGATTTTATTCTGGTTTTAGAAAGGTGAATGAGCCGGGCGCAGTGGCGCACACCTGTAATCCCAGTGGCTGGGGAGACTGAGGCAGGAGGATTGAGAGTTCAAAGACGGCCTCAGTGAGACCCTGTCTCTAAATAAAATACAAAATAGGGCTGGGGATGTGGCTCAGTGGCTCAGTGGTCCAGTGCCCCTAAGTTCATTCCCTGGTACCAAAAAAAAGGTGGGTGAATATAAAGAGCAAATAGGTAAAAAAAGGCCTATACATTTGAGGCATAGTGGTAGCCAAGTCACAAGATGAAAGCTGTCCGTAGCTAGGATAACAGCAAGGGCATTCATGAAGATAATTAGGTCAAGTTCATTGAATATCTGAACTAATCAGGTCTCTTAATGAATATTTCTGTAATTCAAAAATCTTTGGTATCTATTATATATTATCCATTGATGTCAGCTGAGTTGTTGAAGACTCAGAAAGAGCAAGTAGGTTAAGGATCCTGTTGAGCCAGGTCCTTTCAGCAAATGCTCTCAGTCTGATTTCAGCCCTCTTGAGTATGATCCCTGGGGGGCAGATGATTTAGATGATTCACTACCAATACTTCCTTTTTTGTACCAACACTATTTATACTAAAATGTGTGTCTTCGTGAAGACGGGCTGCATATTGTTTTATTCACTGTTGTATCCCTAGTTCCTTGCACAGTGCCTAGCAGGTATTATTTGTTGAATGAATGACTATTAGGATAGAATCTCAGGATATTTTTTTTTTTTTTTTTAATATTTTTTAGTTGTAGATGGACACAATGTCTTTATTTTATTGCTTTGTATGTGGTGCTGAGGATCGAACCCAGGGCCTCACGCATGCGAGGCAAGCGCTCTACCACTGAGCTACAATCCCAGCCCCTCAGGATATTTTTATTGTTAAGGTCTTTGAATATTTTTCCTGATGAACTAAGAAGTATGTTGAGTGTGAGCTCAGAATGTAAGTCTTGATGGTAGTGGCTGTACTTCTGCTGTCTTCTTCCCTGTATGTAAGAATCAGTGTCCTGGGAGACTCTTGAGCCCCAAAGATTGGGCAGTTGTCTAATTTTTACTCATTAGGACAAACTGCTACTTCAGAGGAGCTGTCCAGTACCATTTTCCTAGGAAGAGGCAGCTGACAGGACCAAGTAAATGCTTTTCATCTCCTCTTCCTAAATGGGAGTATGTAAGAATTCAGAGTATTTTTTGGGTCTGGAAAGACCTGGAGAGATAGTAGCACTAGGAGCAATAGGCAGTTCTTTTTTGTTGTTTATTTGGCCCACTCTTAAGTTGTCTGAACCAGGTAGTACTTGTAGTCTTGTTGATACCATTAAGGATATTGCATATGTATGTTTGTGGTTCAGGGAACATATAACCTGTGAAGAGGTCAGCCCATGGAACTGGAGGACAAATTGAGGTAAATAAAGATATAAGGAGAAAAGAAGAACTGTGAAGCATGTAATATCATGGGCATGGAAATGGAGTATGAAATCATCCATTTTTGTTAAAAGCATCATGCATCATTAGGGATTTATTGACATTTTTGGTGAGGAGATTTTAAAATCACTTCATTGGACAGTTTCTCTAACAGTATCATGTCTTTCTCTCACCTCAGCTGTTCCAAAGACCTAATGCGCTTGCTGTCCAGCAGTTGACAGCTGCTCAGCAACAGCAGTATGCACTAGCAGCTGCACATCAGCCTCACATCGGTAAGTCCTTACCCTGATAGCTCTCTCCATTAAAGGTGTGGCCACCATTTTAGAATAGGTGGATGCTGTGAAACTCAGTGATTTAGACTGATGACAAAAGTTCAGACGTTCACCCTCAGGGTAAACGGCTTCTTCATTTTGTCCAGTTGTCTCTAGCCACATTCTTTATTTTTGTCATATTAAGACCTGAACTCATAAGATTTCCTTAGTATTCTAACCCAGCTGTTTCAGGATTTAATTGTTTACTATAGAAATGAGTAGTGATCAGCATTAGCTTTTTTGATAAGGTTTGGACAATATTGATTAAATGATTTGGGGTTGTATAGAATATGATTATATCAATTTATTATTTACTAAGTAGCAAGTCATAACTGTAAATCCATCTTCCCAAGCATTGACAAATTTAAAAAAACATTCTCAGGTCATGGTTTTTAAATAGATGTGTCTTTTTTCTTTAGCAGTTATTGGAGTTTTGATATACATTATAGTACTATCTCCTAGACCTTTCTCCTTCCCAGACCTTTTTAAGGTCTCTTCAAAACATAATTCCATTAACTCCAAACAAGTATAGATAGATATTTTTATTTATCTTTTATGTGCCAAAATGGCATGATTGAGTTGGAAGGGTTATCACCAGTCTCGAAGGTGGTATGCTGTGCAAGAAAACACTGGTTTGCAAACTAGTTAAATTGAGATCAGGCATGAAGTTTTGTTTGGGCCCAGTATTGTAGACTTGTAGATCGTCGTCTTTACACATACCTACATGTTTTCTGTGAGGAAAACTGTTTTGAAAATTATTTTAAATGGAAACAAGTCCTTCCTTCTGTCCCACTTTACCAACATTTTTACTGTAATAATTAAATGAAAATTAATTTAAGGGCTGGGAATACAGCTTGGTGGTAGAGCACTTGCCTGTCATGCATAAGGGCCTGGGAAACAGAACTGAAGGAAACAGTGAAAAACAGTGAAATAAATTTAATTGTTAAGATTTTAACAAGTTGTGCTGAATTTGAAACTGCATAGTTTTAACTTAAGCATTTCTCTAGCAAAGGTTAAAAACAAAAATAGACTAGATAAATATCACCATAATTTTTTAGTGTAGTGGTTATTTTGTCTTTGTAAAATTCCACTTCACTCTGATTCTATCCCC
>CM053400.1:20141003-20157928 GCA_028644305.1 Xerus rutilus | reverse complement strand
CGCCCGGCTTGATTCTATCCCCTCTTCTCCCCCCCCCCCCCCAATCTATATCCTAGACTTCTAGCCAAACTATATAGGTATTTGGTAGGGCTGCAGTTTTGGTGAAGTTTGTTTTTACTGACAGGTATGTTTTCAGCAGGTTTAGCTCCCGCTGCGTTTGTCCCCAATCCATACATCATCAGCGCTGCTCCCCCAGGGACGGACCCCTACACAGCTGGATTGGCTGCAGCAGCGACACTAGGTGAGACATACTGCTGCATGAGGGATTTTCTCACTTGCTAAAGCAATTTGAGATGGGCATGCATTTTTAATCTCCCAACTCCATGTCTCCAACAGAAATGTCTCTTGATTTTTAGTGCCACCACCTGCTAGCTGGATATCTCTACTTAGGTATAATATAGGTCCCTCTGACGCTAACATATCCAAAAGTAAAATAATCGCCTGCCCCTTTCATAAGTGTTTTGGCTCTATGGAACCACACAAAGCTCATATTTCAGGAATTTCTCTCCTTAGCCAGGTCTGTTGGTACTTCTCATCTACTGTTGTTCTGGTTCTTAAACTGGAGTTTCTTACATAGCCCTAATTTCCTTGCCTTTTCCCCTTCCTTCACCTTTCTAAATTTTTCAGGAAAAAGGTTTTAAACATAAATCTAATCCTTTCACGCTTTTGTTTTCTTGGTTCACTTTTTCTGGGATGGTAGTGGAGTTTGTCCTTGGAATTAGTATTTTTAAGACACTACCTGATACTTTTGAGGATAAGCTCGGGTTGGGATCCCCTATGTACAGGGCTTTCTTTGTGGAGGCCTATACTTGCACACCATTCTCCACTCCTGATTGGTGGCTGTTGGCTCATACCATAATGATACTGATTTGATTTCAGTTTGCTGCAGGTATTGCACTGATTTAGGCCTTTGTCTATGGACAGTGTGGTTTCCTTAAACTTCTTTAATAAACAGGTTTTTTCCTCCCAGGGAAGCTCTTTAGCTGGCGTTCTTACTTCAGAAATTCTCCCATGGTAACTGTTCTTTGTTATTTCTCAATTACTGATTATGGCTTTGTTTTTATTTGCTTGTGGAGAAGTTCACAAATGTTATTTCCTTTGAGACTGAATCTTTCAAAGGCAAGTACCTTTCCCGTTTGACTCTGTTTGATACAGATGTTATCACCATAGTGGGCACATAAGTCTATGGTGGATTGGGGTCACATTAGGACAATTAAAACATCCTCCAGAGCATTCTTTGGAGACACAGTTATGCTACTCATGAGTAAATAGCAATGTAAATATTATGTTTATTTATTTTTGAGGTGCTGGGGGATCAATCCCAGGGCCTTGAAATTGCTGACAAACGCCCTGTCACTGAGTTACATCCCCAGTCTGAAATTTCATTTATTGTATATCATAATTTGATACTATGAACTCAGTACAGAACAGCATTTCTTAGGTTTTCTTTAGAATCACTGTCCTGCTTCTCATGGGAGCGTATTTAAGATGGCCCCCGTTCTACTTTTGAGGAAAATTAAAAGCTCTTTCTAGAATGGTCTTTGCTCACCACCATTAGCCTGTACCAGACACTTAACTATTTATAGGCATTGTTCCGAGTGCTTCTGTTCATTTCGTGTTGTCAGAGAATATTTTTATAGGTTAGGAATTTGAGCTGAGAGCTGTCTTGTATGAGGTCACATAATCTAAATGTACAGTTGGGGCTGAAACCAGGTTTAACTTCAAAGCCCAGCTGTACATTTAACTGTCTTCTAGATTGACTATTCTTTGACTTATGCAGTCTTTACTTTTTTGCTACCGGGCATTGAACTCAGGGGTGCTCGACCACTGAGCCACATCCTCAGCCCTATTTTGTGTTTTATGTAGAGACAGGGTCTCACTGAGTTGCTTAGCACCTCGCGGTTGCTGCGACTGGCTTTGAACTCGCGATTCTCCTGTGTCAGCTTCCCTAAGTGCTGGGATTACAGGCTTGAGCCATTGCACCCAGCTTAGTCTTTACTTTCTTAAAGTCCTTTCCACTGCTGCCTTAACATGTTATTTGAAACAGTTTCTCTTAGGGGTGACATACTTACACTCATTGAAATGCTAGTTTGGTGGTGAAAATCTTTTTTATTTTTTATTTTTGTACTCACTGCTGAGCCAGACTGAAAGTGACCTTAGTACTTTACGTAAACTGTGGAGCCATTGTGTCACACAGGAATTGAAGTAGGCATTCTGATGGGAAATAATCACCCCAAGATGTCCTCCTAAATTTGATTTTAGGCCACATGACTAGGGTACAATAGTAGAAATGCTAGTTGAGAAAGTTTAAAGGATAATGTACTAGCAGTCCCTGCCCAAGGTCACTTTGTTGGCTCTTGGGGGAGCCAGGGACTATTATTGCAGGTTGCAATGCTTCCTTTCACTGTGGCTATACCAGCAGCACCTCTTAGTATTTATTTGACAAGTTAGGAAACTAAGGCACAGATACAATGTTGGTTTTTTTCCTCTCATTATTTTCTTTAATTTACTAGTGTACGAACACTAGTCAGAGGACTTTGGGGACCCACCATTCTTTTTCTTCAATTTGGTGGTAATGACAAGTTAAAAATATTTTGCTTATAAGAAGATAATTCCTATTGTAACATGACTTTTCTAAATAGCACCTTCGTTTTGTACCCAGGTAAAGTGTTTCACAGTGGACACTTTTGCTTATAAATGCAACATCTTGATGCCCAAGAGTATAGAAAATACCAAGTTGGAAATGCCAAAGCACTGGACTGGAGTTGCAGCTGAGTGGTAGAGTGCTTGTGTAGTATGCATGAGGCCCTGAATTCTATCCCCAGCAAATTATTTTAGCTTTTTATTTGTTATTATTTTTGAGCTCTTTTCTTGGTTTACAAATATGCGACCTTGGTGTTTCTTGTCACCAGCTTCTGTGATTAAGAGTTCTGCCACATTGAAGTTGTGGTTTTCATGACTCTGTTACATCTCTGCTACCTACCCTGTGTGGCAGAAACTATACCTATAGCTTAGTCTCTTGGTGTCTCTTTTTTAGGCTTGGAGTATGTTACTGACTACAGAAGACTTTGGCTTAAAGTTCTTATATAATATTTTCTGTTTTAAAAGACAATGATTAGCCAGCACAAATCAATGTATTCTTTAAGTGAATATTTTATAGTAGGATCTTGTTGCCAGAGAATGTCAACATATCATTTAGATTAAAATAGAATACTTAGTTTTGTTTAGGATATTTGGCTAATCTCTAACAAGGTGCTGTGTGGGGTTTTTTTGTTTGTTTGTTTTTTTAAAATTTCCCTACACGTGACTTAAAATTTCATATATCAGCATCTGAATGTAGTTGTGTTGAAAACTTCTGTGATTTAAAAAACAAATTAGAAAACCAAGCCTATTTGAAATTGAACATTGGCAGTCAGTCAAGTGTGGGGGATTTGTTGTCAGAAGACTGATAGATTTTCATGCTTCTGGAGTAAAGGATGCACTAGGGTCCTGGTGCCTGTCAGTCCCCCCAGGTGCCATTCTTACTGTGAAAATAGGATACAACCAAATTTTGTTCTTCATCACTTTAAGCACCCAAACCCTTAATTTATTTCTCTTCTAATAAGAAACATTTCTATATCTATATCTATACCTATGCCCTTTCTTTCTCATGGGAAAAACATGACTTCTTCCAAAGCCAGTCCCTCCATCAGTTCTTAAATTCAGCTCCTTTGAACAACTTCTGTCAGTTTTTCTTTTTTCGATATCTTCAAGATTTTGTCCCTTGATATCTCTTTTTTTAGGTTTGGAGTATGTTATTGACTTCAGAAGACTTTGGCTTAAGGTTCTTATATTTTCTGTTTTGAAAGACAATTAATGATTAGCTCACACGAGTCAATGTGTTCTTTAAGTTAATATTTTATGGTAGGATCTACTGAGTCACATGTAGTCTTTGAAAGTCCTGAGATGATTCTTACTAGTGTAAACTTTCTTGCCTTTCCCTTACTGTTTTTAGGCCCAGCTGTGGTCCCTCACCAGTATTATGGAGTCACTCCCTGGGGAGTCTACCCTGCCAGTCTTTTCCAGCAGCAAGCTGCTGCCGCTGCAGCAGCAACTAATTCTGCTAATCAGCAGACCACCCCACAGGCTCAGCAAGGACAGCAGCAGGTAAATGTAAACACAATTTACTTATGTCAGGATATTTCTTCTAACTGAATGCATGAGTTCCCTGTGTGTGTACATATTCAGTCTCAGATTTAATTATTATTATTTTTTTAATAGTTTTTTAGTTGTCAGTGGATCTTTATTTATTTATATGTGGTGCTGAGAATCGAACCCAGTGCCTCACACGTGCGAGGCAAGTGCTCTACCACTGAGCCACAACCCCAGCCCCTCAGATTAAACTGTTCTTATGGAATCCCCTTTAACTATCAGGCACTTGATCAGTGTAAGTAGGTGAGGTAATGATATTCAATTTTCATAAGAGAAAATTGCTTAGAGGATTGTTCAGTTAAGATCATATAGCTAGGAAGTGGCAAAGTTTGTCTTCTGGCTGGTAGTAGAATTTTCCTTTTGCCATACTATATATGCCTGCCCTGAACCCTTTTCAGATCACTTCAGAGTTCTGCAGATGACTTCCCAAGCAAAGGGGAGGTGCTAGGTTTTTAGATTGCATATTGCCAATACCTGTTGGATTGGATATAAATCTTAAAACCTGTTGTATCTTTGTTAACTTAGAGGAGCTTTTTAATTACATTAAGAAAGAATAATTAAATGGTAAACTATGTCATTTTTCTTTTCTTTGGTGCCAGGATTGAACCCAGGGGCACTTTAAAACTGAGCTACATCCCAGTCCCTTCAATTTTTTATTTTGTGACAGGATCTCACGAAGTTGCCCATGGCCTGCTAAATTGCTGAAGCTGGCCCCAAACTTGCAGTCCTGCCTCAGCCTCCTGAGTCCCTGGGATTACATGAGCCACTGTACCCAGCTTTCTTTTTAATTGAATACACCATTTCCCCCTGATTACTAAAATATTGCTTAAAAAAAATTACCCTAAATTCATATGTCAAAAACCAATCTTACTGATTAGAACTAAGTAAAAAAAAAAAACTTACTATTTTATTCCCTCCCTTCCTTCCTTCCCTCCTCCCTTCTGCAGTGCTGGGAATTGAATCTAGGGTCTCACACATGCTAGGCAAGCACTCTACCTCTTTGTGACATCCCCAGCCTTTATTTAATTTAGAATAATTCTTTCTTTTTTGTAGTGTTGCGTGTTGGTGTTCTTTTTAATATCATTCATTTAAGAATATGCTTTATTTTGATCTAAGATTTAATATTTTGGTGTTATAAATCATGATTATAATATTTTCATAAGTTTATAATTATTTCCTTGGTATAAGTTCATACCATGAAATTTTCCTGTGCAGCCCCCTATTCTCTTCTCTCCATGTGGTTTGATGCGCTCTTTTTCTTGTGAAGTTGGGTGGAGTCTTCAGGCCACAAAAATAAATTGCATAATATTTTGATCATAGTGATGAGCTGCTGGTTATTGATTATCCACTGGGTATCAGGCATTGTGCCTTGTATACTTTTTAAATGTTCTCAGTATGTTTGTAAGATCAGCTTTAAACTCTCACTGTTCGCATGCCCTGCACATCTCTTAACAGTGTTATTCACATAAGGTGATTATGTTCATTTGGTACAAGGTCAGTTTATTGTTAATGTTTTTCTTTTTGCATTTTTTTAACCAAATGGTATAAAAAAATAATCTGTTCTTGATACATATGTAAGCTTTTAATGAATAGCAAGGTAAAATTTAAAGTGATCTATTGTGAACTTGGTGCTTGAAAACAAAAAAACACGTTTTAGAAACTGATTATTTCAGCATTGACCTATGGGATTTGACATTTTAACTTGTTGGAATATATAAATCTTGTGAAATGTATGTTTCAGATCCTTCAGAATAAAAATGATCACTAGTTTCTTGATATCTATGTTTCTTTAATAGCAGGAAATGTACCACAGTGGCAGAACTGGTGTTCTGCACTAAACTTGACTAAAGCTCATCTCCATTTAGATGAGTGTTTTTGTGGAATTCATCAAAGAGATAGAAACAACTTAGAAGCCTCTAAAATTAAATCTGTTCATTTGGGCATTGATTAAATGAGAATTGTGTTAAAGGATAGAAAAAAAGACCTCATATTCCATAAAAAGAGAATAAAACTCTGTGTACGTGCGCATATGTGTGTATAGACACAGATATTTTAACTGAAATGGTGTGGGTTAAGTTTGCTGTTTGTCCTGTCTGGAGTGCACCCTCTCACTGCCCTCTACCATTTTCTTCTGCACTCACTTTTGGTCAGAACACTGACATCATGTAGTTAATTGTTGATTATCTTTCTTGTTCTCTAAAATAAAAGCTCCACGATGGCAGAGGCTTTGCTTACTCTGTTCATTGCCTTGTCCCTAGCATCTGCCACATGATGGAATCAAGTATCTTATTAATGAAGGAGTCATCCCCTTTGTCTACTTTTCTCTACGTATGAAGGTGCTATGTTTAAAACTAAGAATGCTGTTATTATTGGATTTTTAATCCTAGCAGCCATACCATATAAAACTGTTATATGAAAACATTTTGCGGCTGTTAACTTTTTAAAAGATTTTTGTAGCTGTTGATGGACTTGTTATTTATTTATATGTGGTGCTGAGAATTGAACCCCGTGCCTTCTCATGCATGCTAGGCAAGCGCTCTACCACCAAGCCACAACCCTAGCCCACAACTATTAATTTTTAAAAGTTGCCTCAACTTGAACTTGAGCATATGGAGGTCTTAAATACCTCCAGCAAGAAGAAAGTAGTTGACTTATTTATGTCTCTCATTTCCAGGTTCTCCGTGGAGGAGCCAGCCAGCGCCCTTTGACCCCAAATCAGAACCAACAGGGACAGCAAACAGACCCCCTAGTGGCTGCTGCAGCAGTAAATTCTGCTCTTGCATTTGGACAAGGTCTGGCTGCAGGCATGCCAGGTAATACTGCATTGTTGTTCCTAATGCTGTGAGTGGAGTGGAGGAAAGTCTGCTTTTCTGGGTGATGCTGAGAAGAATGAGCATCATTCACACTTTCAGGTTGTCTGTGCTTGTCAAGATTTCGATACTGGCAAGGATGATATACACTTGCCCTCACTTAGACCATAGTTCGTTGATGAGAGCATTATTCTGAGCCAGTTTCAAGTCTTACATGTTGGAGATACATGAATGTTCACACAGCTTGAAATGTGGTTTTTCTTTGGTGGTGAACTTTTTTCTCCCTCAGAATTAAGGATAGGTAAAGTGGTCGGCTTACCTTAGCACCACTCCAAGGCCAGTCTTCATGCCTTTGTATTTGAATAGCGTATTGAGAAGAAAGTCTTGATGGAATCAGTCTTTTTGTATTTCTAGGATTTCTCACAAATAATAGGGGTGATTTTTAGCTGCTTACTTCTGATACACATATAATGAATGTTATTCTTGGTTTGCTCTCCTGGGCTTTGTATGGGATCAGATGTAGTTTCCTATTCTTCATTTAAAAGAGACCTCAACTTAATTTTGTGTTCCTTTATTGACTATAGAACATAGCCAAATAAGCTGATCCATTTATGAATTCAATGAATAAAGTTCACTCATTTGTTAGTCACTAATCATTTATATTTTATTAGGAAATCATCTGCATTTATCCCATGTAGCTCAGATTAAGATTTAGAGATTTCATCTTATAAAATATTGTAATTGAAGCTTATCTAGGTTTTTCCTGCTGACTTTCAGGATATTTGTGCTTAGATTATTATGTGGTATGAAAATACTATAATTGTAATCATCATAACTTCTAGTATTTGTGTACTTAAGAAAACAGATTATTGGTATATGATAGTTGGTGTTAGCCTTGGCTAGCACTTCAAAGAGCACAAGTATCCCTATCCTACCCAGTCACCTTTCTCAACATCAGCAGAGGAATAACCAACACTTTCCTTTACTGTGCATTTAGTTAATATGCTAGAAATCATGCGAGACCTTTCACATTTCTCTTTATCTCAACCTTCCCAGGAGCTTATTGAGGCAGGTGGTATGGCTTTTTTTTATCCTTTTAGTGATGGAGAAAGGAGTTGCCTGGCCCTAAAGGTTCCATTCAGTTGTGTAGGTGGTGGAGTCAGGATATGAATTTAGGACTATCTGATCCCAAAGCTGAGTTTGTGACTATTTATTATAGGATGGTGTCCAGGAGATATTTATTTGTTTAGTACAGTAGTTCTCCCTTTTATATGTGGCTCCTAAGACCCCAGTGGATGCCTAGAATCATGGATAACCCTATTCTGTCTATATATATTATATATAACACACGCACACACTTTTCCCTACACACATATACCTATACAAAGCTTAATTTATAAGTTAAGCACATTAAGATTAACAACCATGGCTTACTGTAGATTTTGGCAACTTCAGCATATGAGGTTTGTTCTTTCTTTATTAAGCCAGGAGCCTTCATGTTTTCACTTAGCGCTTAAGGGCTTCTCTGGCATATCTGAATCACCAGCACCACTACTCTTGTACTTTGGGACAACCACAAAATAAAATGTTTACTTGAACATAAGTGCTGCAGTACCAAAATTGATCTGATAACTGAGACAGTCTGATTAACTAAGTAACTAATGGGTAGGTAGCATTTGCAGGACAGATATGCTGGACAAAGGGATTTTTTATATCCCTGGCAGATGGAGCAGAACAGCGTGAGATTTTTGTCATGCTATTCAGAATGGTATGCACTTTAAAACTTATATGAATTGTTTACTATTGGGATTTTCCATTTAATATTTTCCCATGATAATTGAAATGGTGGCAAGTGAAACAGTATGTAAGTGTGGACTGCAGTATATTTCTTCATATGCTGGCTTGATATTCCTAGGTTATCCAGTTTTGGCTCCTGCTGCCTACTATGACCAAACTGGTGCCCTCGTAGTGAATGCAGGAGCAAGGAATGGTATTGGCGCTCCTGTTCGGCTTGTAGCTCCTGCCCCAGTCATCATTAGTTCCTCAGCCGCACAAGCAGGTGAGCTTCATTTGGGTGCTTCCCTCCCTGGAGGGCCAGGGAGGGAACTGCTGGTGACATTCTTAAAGTATGGTGAGGTGTACTTTATTTGGTAGTCCTCAGTGTTACAGTTCTACCCTGTAATATTTCAAAGAGAGAAGCAGAAGCAACAAGTGACCTCCATGGATTTTGATTCTGTTGGGGGTCATATGCCATCTGGGTAGACACAGGACAGGCTCCATTGAGATCATTGGAAGTTGGATTACTCACAGAAAATGGCACTGTTGGCAGCATTTCAAGGCTCATGTTACAGATACCCAAGCCATTGTTTTTTAGATAATCTGGTGTGTGTGTGTGTGTGTGTATGGGGGGATTTGGCACAGGGTAAGGATGGAAGAAGTGGGAAAAAGTAGTGAGAACTGGCAGGGAAATGCATTTCCTTGGGGTAGAATGAGAATTTTTTATATTAAGTTTTAAATGCATTTTTAAAACTTAGGAACAATAGAGATAAAAGAGTGGTATGCAAAAATAGGTTTTTGAGGAGTATATGTATGACATGGTTTGAAAAAAAAAATGTCACCATGGATATGTGTGGAATTTTAGGAAGTAGTTGTATTTAATGGGTACATGTGATGTTTGTACCTCCTTTAAACTACACATGCTTTAAACAAGCTGCCACACCATAGTGAGCTTGCTTCCTTGGTATTTTGACTTCAAATCAAAAGTAGAAATAGAAAGTAGAAGCTTCAAATGAAGGTATCAAAGATAGATTTGTATAGTTCTTTTCAAGGTTTGTGTCTGCCTTGAAAAGATATGTAGCATTAAAGGTTCAAAAGTGGATAAAAATGTAGTTTGGAAATGTGACCAAGCTGTTTCATTGCCAAATGGTTCGCTTTCTTCACAGCTGTTGCAGCAGCTGCAGCTTCAGCAAATGGAGCCGCCGGTGGTCTTGCTGGAACAACAAATGGACCATTTCGCCCTTTAGGAACCCAGCAGCCTCAGCCCCAGCCCCAGCAGCAGCCCAGTAACAACCTGGCATCCAGCTCTTTCTATGGCAACAACTCTCTGAGCAGCAACTCACAAAGCAGCTCCCTCTTCTCCCAGGGCTCTGCCCAACCTGCCAACACATCCTTGGGATTTGGAAGTAGCAGTTCTCTTGGTGCCACCCTGGGATCAGCCCTTGGAGGATTTGGAACAGCAGGTAGAAATCAGACTGATATGATGTTAAAACTGTATTTTATTATTTTTATAATCTTTCTGGAACCCCGACAATGCATGGAACCTTGGACAAATATCACAGGCAAATCTGGATCGAGCCCCGTGGGAATCCAGCCAGCCCACATAATCTTTGAGATGATGGACTTTTGAAATCAAGTTGTACATACAGTTGGGACCTATTTTAGGTCCATGCTCATATTGCAACTTATTTACATTCACATAGTTAATTTGTTTCAGGTACTAAACAGGAGATTTTTGTAGGCATTGGTAAGAATATGGAGGGCACTGTAGAAATGTGGATGTTATAAAAACTGAGGGGGAGGACTTCAGAGGATCACAGGGCTGAGTACTCCACATTCTAGTCTGTGCTCAGTGCTTGGCTTGTAGACCATAAAGAGTTAGGAGTTTTCTCCAGTCTTTCAAAGAACATTAAAGAAGACATTGCGGAAAATTGGGAGGAAGGATATGAGACAAAACATTTTTAATGTTTTGATGGGAGAAAAGGAGCAGGAATGTAGTCTGGTGAACAATGGGATAATTGCGGTAGTTATAAAACAATGTGATCTCAAAATGGAAGGACATGATTGAGAGAAAGCATCCTAATTGGAATAGGAGGCTAGTAGTAGCTGTTGATTGAGCCCACTGAGAAAACAGGCTTTCATATGTAAGTCTTGTGTAGTGGGGCAGTATCCCATTTACAGATCTTTTTTTCCCCCCTTGTATTCCATTTTTCTACTAGAAACTTTGGGTTGATGAAAGGCATTCTTTGTAGTCCATTTTCTTTCACCTTTTCCCATAGCTCATGTGGCCGTCAGAGCTTTTTAACCCGTTCCCATTCCATAATATATGACACCAAAGGAAGGTAAATTTGCCATATACGTGTGATGTTGTTGAACAGAAGTTTCATGTTTACCTGAGCCATGTCCTCTTTATTACTTTATCTGTCCCTAGAACTGCTACATTAACAGTTAGGCTGTCTCTGCTGACAAATTTTGCGGTGGTAAGGAGTCTGGATCAAAGTGTTAGGAACAGGTCACTGGGCTTGTTCTTCGAAGAACAGGCCTGTTCTTATCTGCATTGTTTTAATTCCATTTTAGTTGCAAACTCCAACACTGGCAGTGGCTCCCGCCGTGACTCCCTGACTGGCAGCAGTGACCTTTATAAGAGGACATCGAGCAGCTTGACCCCCATTGGACACAGTTTTTATAACGGCCTTAGCTTTTCCTCCTCTCCTGGACCCGTGGGCATGCCTCTCCCTAGTCAGGGACCAGGACATTCACAGACACCACCTCCTTCCCTCTCTTCACATGGATCCTCTTCAAGCTTAAACCTGGGTAAGAACCATTACTCTAACACCACCTTGAACTCTAGAAATCTCTTGCCACCGATGACATTACAAGTACTTTGCATAAGCAAAGGCCAATCCCTTTATCCTACAAGTGTCCTGGGTGTTCTGTGCCTTCTGTAAATAGCTCATGTTGTTCAGGCTGTGCCTGTAGCTAGTATAGCAGTTTGGGATTGATTAGCATTTGGGTACATCCCCTGTATATTCACTTCAGATTTAGTACAAACTTCTGTGTTCTTTGGCTACTTCTGGGAGTCTTTCATCATAAACACAGTACAAGTTCATTGCAGTAAAACTGGAGAACACATAGACAGGATTTGTTCACTTAGTATCATCACTTGAAATACTATCACTATTAATATTTGACTGTTTTTTCAGATTCCCCTTCCCTCATATATATAGTTAATAACTTGCTTTTCACATAAAACATTTTATTTAAAAATTTCTTGCCAAATTTTTAGTATTTATAAATACACTCAAACTACATGGTATGCTAATCAGTAGATACACATTTCCCTATAATTTATTTATTTATTTCTTTATATTTTTTTTGTGCTGGGGATTGAACTCAGGGGTACTTGACCACTGAGCAACATCCCCAGTCCTATTTTGTGTTTTATTTAGAGACAGGGTCTTACTGAATTGCTTAGTGCCTCACCGTTGCTGAGCCTGGCTTTGAACTCACAGTTCTTCTGTCTCAGCCTCCCAAAGTGCTGGGATTACAGGCATGCACCACTGCGCCCAACTCCTATAATTTATTTAGATTGCCTTATGTTTGGGATTTTTAAAATGTTACCATCTAGATCTAGGAAGTGAGGATTTTAAGCAGCTAGCTATAAGAATGAAAAGAAGATTATAGTAGTATTTTGGGTGGCAAAATCAGGAGGTAGGAGATAATTTCTCCTTGCATGGTGTACCCTCCCCTCTCAAAATTGTATATTAAGTTTGGGTTTTGAGGGTCTGATTGATTTCTCAGACAGGAGAAAGTTGAAGCCTAGAAATGGTGTGATCACATATTTTGTAAGTGACTGGGTGTGCTATTAATTTTTCTGTGTTGAGAGGCCTAAACTAGTATTGTCCTGGGCAGGTCAGCATGCCTGGCCATTTTACTTAGAAGATTCTGTTTTTAACCAACAAGTTTAAGTGTGGTTTCATGGATTCAAGTGAGATCCAATGAAAAGCAAATACAATGCCTTCATTTAGAAAACAAAGAGTAGAAATGATTTATAAAAACAAAAGTCTGAAGTGTGTGGGGCAATAGAATTATTGTTCTAGAAATTAAAGTGGTACCTTTGAGCTTGAAAGCATTTGAATGTATATATATATTTGCTGATGTGTGTACTTTGAGGTAGAAAATTTGCAGGAACATTCCTCATTGGTAGGTCCACAATGAACATGTGGTATTTTGTACAATAGTATTTCCTAAGACAGAATGGCTGGCTTTTAAAGACTGGGGGCTATTGTAAAATCTGGAGATGGGGTGAAAGAAAGTTCCAGTTTGATAATGTGGATAGAAGAGAAGAATGAATGAACATCCAGTGACTTGCTATTGGTAATAGTTTGGGGTCCTACACATGCAGCTTTCAGCTTTAAAAGGTGTAGGCATTATCCCTGTGTTACGGATGGGAGAAATCTGAGTCTCCTAACTCATATGTCTTGTTTAGGTTGTCTCAGATTTGAGCAAAATTTTGACACCAAAGCAGGCAGTTTCAGTGTGCATCCTATCAAGTGAAGTGCCCAGGATCTGTTTTTGAACCAGTGCATTTTCAGATGTAGAAGTACCTTTTAATACCTTGGTTTAAATATTTGAATTTTGCCACCCCATACTGAGTACTAAATAAATCTCCAAATTTTTTTTGTTGTTTTTAAAATACACCTAGTAAATATTTTAGGTTTTTAGGCCCAGATGGGCTCTCTAGTGAATGTTCAGTTCTGCTGTTGAAATGTGGAAGCAGCCACAGGCAAAAGGTAAATGAATGAGTGTGTAGTTGTCTTCTAATCTTTATTTACAAAAATAGTTGGCAGACCAGATTTATCCTGTGGGCTGTAATTTTTTAGCTCTTAAACTGACGCCAGGGCTCTTGGACTGTGGAAATGGAGCTGGAATCATGACTTGTATTCACAGGGCCGTTCCTCTTCCTAGTGTGCCAGCAATAGGATACTTCTTCTTTTTTTTAAAGTTGTAGATGGACACATTGTCTTTATTTTATTGCTTTGTATGTGGTGCTGAGGATCGAACCCAGGGCCTCACGCATGCGAGGCAAGCGCTCTACCGCTGAGCTACCATCCCAGCCCCAGGAGGATACTTCTTAATTTGTGTTTTCTTGTTAACTAGGAAATAATTATTAGTGCATGGTTTCTTGTTTTAATAACTTACTGCATGCACAGATTTGTGGTTAACATATTTTTCCTTCTAAAAAATTTATCTTGTTTAAGTAATTTGTTCTGATACATTTGCATTGGACCCCCATTGCTGCACGTAGTACACATCTCATACATGCCATTCCTGAGGGACTTCATGTCTGGATCAGTAGAGGTTTGCCTCAGCTCAGTCTCCTTAGGAAAGGGTTTTTCTATGCCTTAGTCTTAACTTTGAGAACATAGAGGTGTGATGATTGGTTACTAACACTGTCCATCCAAAGGTCCTAAAGACATTTTGGTGCAAGAAACTTAACAAATATGTATTAGGTCACACCTATTATAGTTTCTAATTCCTAATATTATTTCACTGCCATCACCAGCCATCAGTTCTTTGATCATGAGCAGCCATACTGTGAATTTGATACTCAATGTGTTGAATACTCAGAATTTTCTAACTCATGTACATGGGAAAACTTAAACTCAACATGGCTTAATGAACTTTCTAGTACCACACATATAGTATGTTTGAATGCACATACCAGCCGTGTATTTCTCTTTTACCAGTGTGGATCTTTTCTCCATTACATTATTTTCACACATCCTCTTAGTAGTTACACATATGTTAGACTTTTTAAAAGTAAGTTGACCTGCTAGGTAATTTTTTCATTACTTATTCATCAATAACTTACTGAGTGCCTATGTAAGAATCCTCAGTAGCTTTTCACTATCAATTGTAAGTCCAGATCTAGGGGGAAAAAATCTTTTTACTGAGGCACATTTTACATATTTTAAAATTCAGCCATTTTAAGTATATTATTCTGTGAATTTTTATAAACCACCAGTTGTGCAACCATTATCATAATCCATTTTAGAATATTTTCATCCCCCTAGAAGATTCTCCCATGCACATTTACAGTTAATCTCTATTCCCATCCTCAGTCAACCATGATCTACTTTCATTCTAAATGTTAATCTTCTGGTCATTTTATATAAATGAAACCTCAGAATAGGTCCAGCTTCTTTTCCTTTGCAGGATTTGTTTTATGGGTGTTCACAGGGGTGGTGGCGCTAGTGCAGTTCTGTGGGTCGAACCCAGGATCTCGTGCATTCTAGGCAAGTGCTGTACCACTGACCTACACACTAAGCTCCTTTTTAAAATCTTATTTTGAGACTGGGTCTTTCTGAGTTGCAGAGGTTGGCCTGGAACTTAGGATCCTCCTGCCTCAGTCTCTGAAGTTGCTTGTGTTACTGTGCCCAGCTTCTCTTTGCATGTTTTGTGTGTGTGTGTGTGTGTGTGTGTGTGTGTGTGTGTGTGTGTGTTTTGGTACTAGGGATTGAACTCAGGGGCACTTGACCACTGAGCCACATCCCCAGCCCTATTTTATATAGAGACAGAGTCTCACTGAGTTGCTTGTTGAGGCTGGCTTTAAACTCACAATCCTCCTGTCTCAGCCTCTCTAGCTGTTAGGATTACAGGCGTGTGACACCGTGCCCGGCCTTTAGCATATTTTTTGAGATTTCATCCATGATCTATTATGTGTGAGTAGATTTTCCTTTTTATTGTTGAATTGTCTTCCATTCAATGGATATATACTGCATTTTGTCCTTCTACTCATAGCTGATGGTGATTTGTTGTTTCCTGCTTTTGGTTGTTAGAAATAATGCTGCTGTGAACATTTGTATGCAAGCCTGTGTGGACACACATTGATGTCTCTAGGAATAGAATTGCTCGGTTGCTTATTAGTTTTATGTTTAATTTTTTGAAAAACTTGTCAGTAAACTGTTTTACACATTGATGCAGCATTTTACATTCTCATCAATAATGTGAAGATTCAAATTTCTCTTTCCTCATCAGCATTTATTGTAATCTGTCTTACACAGCTGTTCTAGTGGGCATGAAATAGTGTCTATCTCATTTAGTTTTAATTTCCATTTACCTAATAACTCATGATCTCTGGAGCATCTTCTCATATGCTTATTACCCATTCACTTATCTTTGAAATGTCTTTGTTTTTTTGCCCGTTTAAAAATTTGCGTTGTTTAACCAAAAAAAAGAAAAAAGAAAAAGAATTGTGTTGTTTGTCTAATTATTGAGTTGTAAGAGGTCTTGGTATATTCAGAATACAAATATGACACGTTTTGCATGTTTTCTCCTGGTCTTTGCTTTTGTCAGTTTTAAAATGGTGTCTTATTATTTTATTTATTTTTATTTTTAATGTTTTGGGGGTATTGAAGCCAGTGCCTCACACATGCTAGGCAAGGGCTCTACCACTGAGCACAGTATCCTCAGCCCTAAAATGGTGTGTTTTAAAGTGCTACAGGTTTTTAATTTTGGTAAAGTTCAATCTGCTGTGCTTTTAGTGTAGGATCTAATAAATCTTTAACTCAAGGTCTTGAAGATTTTATACTGTATTTTATTCTGAAAATTTTACTGGTTTATCTTTCACTTTAAGCCTGACCCATTTTGAGTTGATTTTTGTATATTTTGTTTGGCGAGGGTTTATAGATATCCAGTTGCACCACAGTTTTCTTCAGCATAGTTTTGTAATTTTTAGTGTATGGGTTTTGCATTTCTTTTGTTAAATTTATTCTGAAGTGTATATTTTATATGCTATTGTAAATGGAATTGTGTTCTAGTTTTGTTTTTTGGATTGTTTGTTTGCTTATAAAAATACAATTTTGTGCATTCATATGCTATCCTGTGACCTCACTGTTATTTGTTAGTTCTAATAGTTTTGGGTGAAATTTTAGTATTTTCTGTATATAGGATCATATCTCTTGAGGGAGGGGAAAAATAATCTTTACAATCTAGATGCCTTCATTTCTTTTCCTTACCTGATTGCACTGGGCAGAGCCTTTAATTCGGTGTTAAATAGAATAGATAACAAGCACACATTCTTGCCTTGATCTAATCTTGGGAGTGAAGTTTTCATCTTTACCTGAAAAGAATGATCATAATTGG
>CM053400.1:20124666-20140903 GCA_028644305.1 Xerus rutilus | reverse complement strand
TGGTACTGGGGATTGAACTCAGGGGCACTGGACCGCTGAGCCACATCCCCAGCCCTATTTTGTGTTTTATGTAGAGACAGGGTCTCACTGAGTTGCTTAGTGCCTCGCCGTTGCTGAGGCTGGCTTTGAACTCGCGATTCTCCTGTCTCAGCCTCCCAAAGTGCAGGGATTACAGACGTGCGCCACCACGCCCGGCTCCATAATTGGTTTTAAATAGAGTCCATTTATTAGGTTGAGGGAATTTTCTACTTTTCCAAGTTACTGAGTTTTTGCCATGATTGGGTTTTGAATATTATTAGGTGTTTTTTAACCTTTATTCTGTGAATATGTACATTTACATTATGTACATTATGTACATTTGTGTAATGTACATTTACATTAATTGATTTTTGGATGTGAACCCTGCCTTGCATTCCAGGGATAAAATTCACATAATCATGTTGGATCCAGTTTGTTAATGTTTTTCTTATAGATTTTGCCTTTTATTTGTGAAGGATATCTGTTGTTTTCTTTCATGTGATGTCTTCATGTAATGTCAGGGTGATACATTAACCTTTGAGCATGAGTTTGAAAATGCATAACTTTCCTGAAGTTTCTAAAAGTTTGTGGAGTTTTGGCATGACTGTTTTAATGTTCATAAAATTCACCAGTGAAGCCATCTTTGTTTATTTGTACTTTGAAATAATTTAAAATAAGATTTTAAATTATTAATTCAATTTCTTTTTCTTTCTTCTTCTTCTTTTTTTTTACAACAGCCCCAGCCCCATAAATCATAATTTTTAAAAAGTAAAATCACTTTCTTTTTCTTAGTCTCCTATCTCTCCCATATGTATCAGGGATTGAACTCAGGGGCACTCAACCACTGAGCCACATCCCCAGCCCTATTTTGTGTTTTATTTAGAGACAGGGTCTCACTGAGTTGCTTAGCGCCTTTGAACTTGCAGTTCTCCTGTCTTAGCCTCCCATAGTGCTGGGATTACAGGCATGCGCCATTGCGCCCTGCTTAGGTCTTAAAGGTCTGGGTTTTGTGTTTCCTGCATCAGTTTTGGTAATTTGTGACATTAAGGAATTTGTCCATTTCATCTAGTTTTTCAGGGTTGTTGGCATAAATTATAATTTAAAAAAATTTTCTTATTGTGGTTGTAGATGGACAAAATGCCTTTATTTTATTTGTCTATTTTTATGTGGTGCTGAGGATTGAACCCAGCACTTCATGCATGTTAGGCAAGTGCTCTGCCGCTGAGCTACAGCCCTAGCCCCATAAATCATAATTTTTAAAAAGTGAAATCACTTTCTTTTTCTTAGTCTCCTATCTCTCCCATATGTATACATGAAAGCATGCTTGGTAATACATATAAAATTTTTTGTAATACTGTTCAAGGCAGATGTCAAGTATTTACTTTGTTTGGCTTAAGTATGTTTTGTTTTTCAATTTAATGGTATTTTTATATTTATCAATAGGTAAATAATGCGATTATTAGCAGCTAGATCTCTAGCTCTTCTTGTGGCTTTTGTGCAGGTTGGATGAAGTCCATAAGCTCCCATCTATTCCTAAAGTATCTATCTCTAGTAATTTCTACTTCCTTTCTCATAAAGAAAAGGCATTACAGATGATGTGGATGTGAGTATATGAAAAGTCTGATTTTGTTTTTTCCTGCTACTGGGGGTTGAGCCCATGGTGCTCTGCCACTGAGCTGTATCCCCACTCTTTTTAAATTTTGAGATAGAGTCTTGCTAAGTTGCTCAGGCTGGCCTCAAACTTGTGATCCTCCTGCCTCAGCCTCCCAAATTGCTGGGATTACAAGTGTGCCTAGCACACCTGGTCCCAACCCCTGATTCTTAATGGTTTTATGTCCTGAAACCCTGCCTACCCATATATCTCTCATCTTGTACCCATCCTCTCTGTTTCTGGTATGCTTCTGATGATTAATGGTTTTCTGCACAGTCCCAGGTTGTATCTTTTCAAACTCCAAGCATCAAGAGACAGGAGATAAAATTCATCATTAAGTGTATGGTTGACAAACCCAGGCTTTTCACATACTCTGGAAGAAGTACGTTGTGCTTGTTCATTCCTTCAGGGTGGAAATACAGTAAAAATATGTAGAAACCACTATTGGGAACCCTGAAGTTTTATTTTAAAGGTAGCAAGATGGATCTTCGCTCATTAAGCATCTTTTAAATCTGTGAGCACTAATAGGATGGAACATGAGATGGTTAGAAAATCCTCTGTAGCATTGTAGTAAACATCTAGAGTTCAGAGTAATTTAAATAAGAACATTTAAGCTCTTAATTTTTGTGGCAAATTGTTACAGGACACAGCCCAGTGAAATCTACTACTGTCAAAATCTTGTAGAAAACAGGGAAGTCACATGGGGCTACTTGTGAAGCATTAGGAGAAATCTTTCTTTCAAAATAGGCTTCAAATGCAAGCAACTTCAGGGAAGCTGACTGAGAGAAGCTGAAAAATATGCTCCTTCACATTCCTCATCTAATTGAGATTAAATCAACAAATACTTACTGATGGTCTACTATCTGCCAAGCAGCTTTTCAGAAAACAACCAAAGAACCTCTAGCTCAAGTAAAAGGTTAGGCATTGGTTGACTGTTTAAAGAAATATTGCTTGCCCTGCACAGAGTGTGTCTGAATTGTCAGTTTGCCATTTGTAATTTAGTGCCTGGGAAAGTTTCTTTTCCCTCAGAGATTTGCATATATCTTCTTTTCCCAATACTAAAAACTATGTGTGTGCACACATGCAGACCAGTGTTTGTGTATGTCTGGCAACCATGGAGACTAGAGTTAAAAAAATCAAAACTTGAGGGCAAATGTATCAACGTGTACTATAGTCACACTAACCATTATCCCCGCTAGCCTTTTGTGTTACTGATTAGTGAATTTTTGGCCATAATGACAGAAAAATTCAACCATTAGTAGCTTTAACCAGAAGTGTGTGTATTGGCTCATGCAACTGAAAGTATGGTAGTAGGGCAGTGTTCAGGGTTGGTTTGTCCCATCATCCAGCATTGTCACCAAGGACATGGCTTCCTTCCAGTAGATGTTCTGCCTTGTTCAGTCTACAGGGCCTCAAGATACCATTCAAGTGTTTTCAGAACTGTGTGTGTTTGCGCTATTTCTCCTGGATGCTTGTCATTGCTCTCCCCTTCCCAGCATCCACTGCCACACCCTACCACCACCTTTTTGTCCATTGCTCAGGGAAAAAAAGTGGTTTCTGAAATGAAGTGAAGAACAGTCATATGACTGCTATTTTCTTTTTGCATTTTCTTTCTTCCCTTTCTTAAAATTTTTTTTCCCATTTGGATTAAGAAATACCATGGAGTTTCACAAAAATAGCAATGTCCTGGATAATAAGAAAACAATGTAACTGAGTCTGAAAATGACTCTCTTGTAATTGCAAGGGTCGTGACCTTGAAATTGAGACCCTGGTTTTGAATTTTGGCCGTGAAAATTATGGGTATTGTGTGTTTGGGTGAGCATTTCATTTCTCGGGGCTATAATTTCCTATTACAGAAATGGGAATCAAAATTTTCTTTCTAAAAATGCCAGTGAGAATTCGATAGAATGTGTGCCTAGAGAACCTTGTAGAGCTAGGCATAGGACAGAGGCTCATATTGAACAGAATTTAACACTGAGCCATTTTCTTTTGGTTCCATCACTTTCATTCATACCCAGACCTTTGAAGCTGGGCCCTGGAATTCGTGGAGAAATCCAATTCAGGTATCTTTCTGTAGTTACCATTTACCTGCAAACCAAACATTCTTTAAACATCTGAAATCAGCAAGCAGTTCAGGGGGATGACTTTTCTTTTCAAAAATTGTTATTCATCTAAGCTCTTCATGGCTTATTTGGTATTTCTTACTTTGCTTGGTTTTGTTTGTTCAAGAGGAGTGGAGCAAAATCAGCCCAAAGTTGGGGATGTAACTCAGTGGGAAGTGCTTACCTAGTACAAGGCCCTGGGTTCAGTCCCCAGCACTGCCTAAAACAACCAAAAAGGCTTCTCATTATTGTAAAAATGTGATGGAAAACATTCTCATTATAACTTAGTATGTTGGTTTACCTCTTTTTTTAAAAATGGTATTAGGGGTTGAACCCAGGGCTGAGCTACACCCCTAGCCCTGCTTTACTTTCTAATTAGCCTTTGGTCATATGTCTGGTTTATCTGTCCAGGGATTCACAATTATTCCCTTGTCACCAGTCATAACAGTGGTGTCAGTGGCATGAAGGTTGTTGCTACTGCAGTGATTTCATGCTCTGTCCCATAGAAATTATGAGCGGCAGTTCTCAAAGTATCTTCTTTTTTCTACCTTCTTATCCTCTATCTTGGATGTCTTAGTGGTTTTTAGACTTCTATTTGACAACAGAATCATGCCTTCAAATAAATATTTTGGAGGTTTCATACATAGGTAGGTAAGTAGGTAGATATAGATTAATCTGGATGCCCTGATCTTTAAGGGTGGATCTTGTATGAGAGTGGAGTTTAGGAATAAAGGGAGTCTCCACAGATCTCAGAGCGAAAAACCACTGAAACTTGGTGGTTTTTGTGTTTTCTGAGTCCTTGCTGCTGGTGCTTCAGTGCTGGGTTCACACGGTCGGCACGTTTCCTTATTTTATTACTGAGGGCTGCGCTGACTGTTGCTCTATTCTTGCCAGCAGTCTACTGTCATTGGTAAAAAGCATTTCCTTCTCAATCTTTGCACAAAAGTTTCCTTCCAGTTTGGTAAGTTGGCCTTATGAAGTTGCAGCACTAATAAAATTGAGTTAACACAAAAGCAACAGAATCCAAGAAATCAGAGATGATGTAGTGCAGGCTTTCATGTGTTATGACGATTTTTCCTCTTTTGAATGATATTCCACAAGAATGGTCTTAAGTCCTTCTGTTCTATAACCAACAGGAGGACTAACAAATGGCAGTGGAAGATACATCTCTGCTGCTCCCGGTGCTGAAGCCAAGTACCGCAGCGCAAGCAGCGCCTCCAGCCTCTTCAGCCCCAGCAGCACCCTTTTTTCTTCTTCTCGTTTACGATATGGAATGTCTGATGTCATGCCCTCTGGCAGGAGCAGACTTTTGGAAGATTTTCGAAATAACCGGTACCCTAATTTGCAACTACGGGAGATTGCTGGACATATAATGGAATTTTCCCAAGACCAGCATGGGTCCAGGTGAGGAGTTGGCTTTGATACTTGAAGTAACTGAAATGCTTAAATTCTATGCCGCAGGTAGGCATATATGAAAACAAATAGGCATAGTACTAGTCAAACAAAGTATACTACTAATGTGCCTCCTGGTACTTCATTCACATCAGAGGAATGTGGATTATGAGGGTTGCCAGAGAAGCAAGTGTTTGGAAAGAGCCTTTAGTAGTCTGGATCACTTGCTTTAAGGAATCCTTCCTTCTGCCTTTCTGAAAGAGCGTGTAGTTTGTGTTTCTATTTTAGGAGAATTTCTAAACCTTTGTAGTTTATGAAATAGAGGTATTATACAAATATGTGCATGCACTTCTGGTACTTCAGGCATTACAAAGAATCTTTTACTCTCAAAAAGACATCATTTAAGTATAAATTTGGATCTTGGGTGCTTAAGAGTGAAACAAGTATACCAGTTGTGGAGGTGAGAGAAAAAGCTGGCATGGAAGACTGGATTTGGCTTGGCTTAACCCTGCCCGTTGAACTGTTCTAGGGACTTTCCAGAAGGGGAATATGGTTCTAGAGACTAGATGACATCCCTATCCTTCTTTCCCATTTCTCTGTTTCTGCTTATTTCTTTCTCTATGTCTGTGTTTAATGAAAAAGCTTTTAATAACTTCCCTCTTTAAGTTCTGCTAAGCTGTTGCTGTACAAGGATTTCTCATATTTGGATTTTTTTTAAAACTGGGGATTGAACCCAAGGGTGCTTAGCCACTGAGCCACATGTCCAGCCCATTTTTAAATTCTGTTTTGAAACATGGTCTTGCTAATTTCCTGAAGCCAGCCTTAAACTTGTGATCCTCCTGCCTTAGCCCCCCAAGTCTTTGGGATTACAGGTGTGTGCCTATAAACCCAATTTCATATTTGTGTTCTATAGGCCAGATAAGAGATAGCATGCTTTTCCTGATATAGTCACCTGAACCAAACAAGGCAAACTGAATGGCTACCATTTCAGAAAAATAATAAATACTACTTCTTACAAATATGAGTTAAAGAGTATAGTAAGGACAATAAGCTTAGAGATTATTGAAGTAGGACCCATTTCTAAAGGCAAAAGTTAAGTTCACAGTTTTGTACATGCCCTTCTGCAATAAAATATACTAAAATTTTAAATATACTTCTAAAAATTCAGCTAAGGGTTAATTCCCCCTTTCACAAATTTTCCCTTCAAGTGGTGCATTTACAACATGTTCAATTTCTTGTTTGCAGATGTAAATGCATATTCCCAGTACTGATATTTAAAGTGACTTATGCTTATTAATTTCCAAGTCCTCTTTATATGCTATGTTTGCCTCTTTTACTTTGACTTTAGATTCATCCAGCTGAAACTAGAGCGTGCTACAGCAGCTGAGCGCCAGCTTGTCTTCAATGAAATCCTCCAGGCTGCTTACCAACTAATGGTGGATGTGTTTGGAAATTATGTCATTCAGAAGTTCTTTGAAGTAAGACTTTGTTCTTTCTATCCATTGACTTTAAATAATCTCTAGAGTATTTTTATTTTTATTGGCATTTTGAAGAATAGCAATTCCATTCTAGTCCTCAAAATGAAGATCTTTTTCAGTATTTTTCCAGTTTGCTAGCAGCACTTTGTTTTGTATGGTTTAAATACCCAAGCAGATGATGCCAGTGTATTCTGGCAGTGTGGTTTAAGAATTTTCTTCATTTAGGACTCAGCACATTATTTCTGATTGTCAAAATGATTTCACCAAACATGTTACTTTTGGATGCTATTTGGTAAGGTAATTTTAGCAGGATCACAAGTAAGGCACTATGAAAAATGGGCACGGGGATTCCTAGAGAGAATTGTCTTTGAACACCAATTTCAGTTTCTTCCATCGTAAGCCCGGCTCATGAGGATTGCTAATTGCTTTCTGGGAGATCCTTTGGCTTTGACTTCTTACTTTTTTTTTTAAATTTTTTTTAGTTGTAGATGGACATAACTTTATTTTATTTTTTTTTATGTGGTGCCGAGGATCGAACCCAATGCCTCACGCATGCGAGGCAGGCGCTCTACCACTGAGCCACAATCCCAGCCCCTTGACTTCTTACTTTATATCATTTTCTTTAGAAAGGATTAATGTCTGTTTCCTCTAATAAATTAAAATGTCAAGGAGGCAGGGATTTGTTGCTTGTCAATTGCCATTAACCCGTAGTTAAAATCTCAGAATGGCAGTGAAATGAAGAATCTGGCGGGGGTGGTATTGGAACACTGAATAAAACCTGCCACCAAACCTATATCTTATTTTGTTTTGTTTGTTTGAGGATTAAAAAATGGCTTACTCACAAACTTTATTTTTTCTCATTTTTCTCACAAGGACTTATATTCTAGACTAAATTCTCCAGCTGTGAACTAAGAAACCAATCTAAATGTAACCACTGTATTTCTGATTTTAGAATGTCTCTGTGCTGCCATTTTGTTGTAGATGGGAAAGCAGAGAACTATAGCTCTGGAGGCTGGTGCGGCTTGGGGCAACAGATCATACAGTGGAGAATAGGCCTGTGGTTTGGGACAAGCTGGAGAACTTTCCTGGCAGGGGTTAGTGCCCTTGTACAGAAAAGAAGGGTTTATGATAATTCATAAATTCTTCTCTGGTCTCATGATTATGCTATTCAAGTATAAATAAAAATCCAAGGGCAGGAAATCATTCTCAGTACAATTTTAGTATCTATAGCCTTGCTTCTTGATTGGCCTGACTTCTCCCTCCTAAGTCTGTTGCCTCCTGTAAATAGTATCATCAGTTCTTGGAAAGATGTGGAACACTAATTCTAATCAGAGTGTTTGTGTGTGCTTTGGCACTTCACGAAGATGAAGGAACCTTTCAATCAGTGGGCCTCAGGTGCCTCAAGTCCTGTAGAGTTGCCTCAAGAATTACTTGCATTTTCCTCAGACATTGTCTAAAGCCCTACAAAACAATGTCTCCCACACTTATTCATTTGAGAATAAATATATATGCTATGGTAATTAATGGAGTACAGATTCATTTAATAGTATTAATAAATTAATTGTAGCCCAAGGAGTTAAATGTTTACTTGGCAGAAAGGGCCCCTCATGATCGGGGACTGAGGCTTGCAGGCGCAAAGTAACCAAAGACTATTTAAATAAAAGGCTTAGTTAATTATATATAACAGGGTGAAAGAGGTCATGTCAGTGGTTGATAACAAAATAATGAATACTTTGCTTTCTCTAGTTTCTTCTCTTTTACCTAAGTAATGGTGTTCACCCACTTGTTATATCTAGTTTGGCAGCCATGAACAGAAACTGGCTTTGGCAGAACGGATTCGAGGCCATGTCCTGTCATTGGCGCTACAGATGTATGGCTGCCGAGTTATCCAGAAAGCTCTTGAATTTATTCCCTCAGACCAGCAGGTAATTGTAAGTTTCCCCTTTAACTTTTCTCTTGGTGTTTGATGTTTCTCTGTGTATGTTCAGTGAGCCCTATAAAAACGTCAGTCTTCAGTTACTTGAGTGCTTATGGCTGCCTTTCAGTGCATGGCAAGCATGAATTGTGCAAATTCATTTTGTAAATTTATAGTGGATCAAGTATCGTCTTGTAAAAATCAGTAATTTCCAAAACTTTTTTCTCTGACCAGAACTTAGTCTTTAGTAGATAACATTTTACAGGTGGGTTTTTATTTGCCAATAATTGAAGAGGGTAAAATAATAGTAAGTTTTCCTTTTTTTAAACATAAACTGAGCGTTCCAGCAGACCAAACTTTCACCCAGCCTACCTTCCACTTCCTGTTCTCCCTCCTCCCTGTTCACTCATGGTACCAGTGCTCACTGAACAACTGCCTGCCCAGTATACTGCACGGCCTGGCACCTTGATCTGGGTGGCACAGAGATGGCTAAGCCCTGCTTTCTGCCCTCAGCCTGTGGAGTCTGGTGGGGAAGAGCAATGGAAAGCAGCGGCACACGCAAGAGGGGCCCTTCTCCCTGCACTGTGCCCCCAAGGGAAGGCTGGAACACAAGACTGAGAGGAGTCAGGGGAGTGGGAACCAAAATCTGAAAAGTGAGGAACTAACAGAGAAATCCCCTGAAGAGCCCCACAGCTTCGGGAATAGCCACAGAGCCGATCCACTCAGCACCACACAGACCACAGGGCCCAGGAGGCAAAACGAGCCCACGGGCAGGAAGGGCATGCCCAGCTGTGTTTGTGCCAAGCAGTGCCCTGAGCCTCAAGGTGCTCTGATCTGAACCCTTAGCCCTTCTCGTTGCAGGGGTTACCGCTGTCTGGCAATGATGACCCACTTGCCCTCACTGAGAACAGAGTTCGGTAATGAAAATCTTTGTTACGGACTCAAGTTCTGAGCCAGACAAGACACCTGCCACCTCCTATGTGAACCCACCCAAACCATACCACACCATCGCCCTGGTGCCGGCAATGACAGTTGCAGGCCGGGGGAGTCCAGCGTCCTTGAGATAGGCGTGAGTTTCACAGAGAGGCATGTGGAGATGTTGGTGGAGGCAGGGCAATGTTATGTGCAGCAGAATTGGAATACATTGAATCAGCATTAGAGATGTGTTATTGATAAAATGCTGTTTGTAAGTAATTATAAGCAGATGTGGGGCTATTTTTAGTTTGCTTATGTACAGGTTGATTTTAGTTTCCCACGATTTTCATAGGCAGTTGGATCCTCTTTAATTTTCTTGTTTCTTTTAAACATGAGGTTTCTTCTTTCTTGATCATAATTCTCATTTGCTGAAAAGCATGCAGAAGCATGACTCTTTCTTATGCATTTCCCCTGTTCATCTTCTACCATGAATGTGGCCAACTGTTGATTTTTGTCTTCAACATTTCAGATTTTACCTTTTTCTCTTTTCTAATTGGATGGCTGTTACGGATTTTTTTTCCCTTCTTTTACTCCTTTCTCCCCAACCTATTATTATTTTCTATCTTATATTTTTTCTGGTCATGTTTCTCTGTGGTATCTTTTTCTGAGTCTGAGCTACTCCTCCTCCTCTAAATAATGAATTATTTTGTGGACGCAAGTCAGTTATTTTAGGTGAAATTAACCTCCAACAGAATTTTTTACCTTTTGTAGAACAAATAAATCTCAGGGGAGCTATCTCCCTTTCCTTTTGCTTATAACTTTCCTTTACATAAGCATTATTCTTTATCACTTTCATAATTTTATTTCTGGAGTAAATTATTCTCTTCTGACATTTGATTGGCTGATTTACTCCTTCTGACATTTGATTAGTACACTTTCCTTTATACCCTGCCATTGTAGTCTTGAATGTCTTTAATTAGATTATATCTTAGTAGCTTTGGCATACTTCACATTTCAGGAATTGAAGACATTGCAAAACAGCCCTATTTTATAGTGGCCATAGTCCTCTAACAGAAATAGAGTCAGCACAGAAGAGCTAATATACAGAGATTGGAGGTAGCAAGGAAATCAGGCGGCAGGTACCAAGGCACAGACATGTGTAGACATCTGACCTCCATTCCTGAGACCAGAGGCAGTGAGTTTCTGGGAAGGACTCAAAGTTTCACTCTCTTTCTCTTTTGTTACCCCACGTCCAAAACTACACACGGACGCATAAACACTCTCAGTGTCTGGCTTTTGTCTGTATTCCCTAAGCTTGGATACTCTTTATTAATTTAGCATTCATGCTCACTTCACAGATTTTGTACCCTGGTAGAAAGATCTTGGATGCTAGACTCATAGTCTAGACTAAAATTCCGATTCTCTTGCTTTCTATTTATAGGATTATGGCCCCCACCCCTTCCATTCTTTTTCCTTATTGGGACATGGTCTTAACTGTGTTGCCCAGGCTGGCCTTGAACTCTTGGGCTCAAGCAATCTTGCGTCAGCCTCCAAGGGGGAGGCTGGGCACAACCATGCTGTCTCTATTTATAGTTTTAAATATGTGACTTAGTCCATCTCAGTTTTCTTCATTTATATAGGTGGAAGGGCTGTGCAGGATATTGTATCATTGACAGTTGGTTTGCCAACACAGTGGAGCGAAGTTTAAATCTTGGCAATCTAGGTCTGGATTTTGTACAAGTCCTTTAATTTGTCTGTGCTTTGTTTTCCTCATCTATCACAGTGCCCAGGGCATAGGATTGCTAGGAGGGCTTGGTGAGTGCAGACATGCTGAGTACTTAGAAGTATGTCTGTCTAACCTAGGGTCAACTCTAGATTAGTGACTGACATTAGTACTAATATACCTCTTAGGGTTGTCAGAAAAAAACCAAGTTAGAGATCTTTTAGGTACTGGTTATTGCTACAATAAATTTTATTTTATTCTAGATGAGTTGTATGTGAAATTCTCTAATGCAGTGTACTTCATATAGAGTCCTTTCTATTTGAAGATATCTACACTTTTAAAGCTTCAAGAAATGTTTTCTCAGAGTTCTTTTGGGGTACTGGTTACTGCTACAGTGAATTTTACTGCACGGTAAACATGTAAACACATGGAAGAACCTGAGTCCTCATTTGTCGCCACATTGTCATATTGCCAGAGTTGAGTTGTTCCACCTTCATTGTCTCAGACTCTGTTTAGTGCTTGGTTGTTGTAAGGAGAGCATGGACATCCAGGTTTTTGCTTGCTGTGATTCTGGTGGTGCTTTCTTCCCTTGTCTTCAATAGAACGAGATGGTTCGGGAACTAGATGGCCACGTCCTGAAATGTGTAAAAGACCAGAATGGCAATCATGTGGTCCAGAAATGCATTGAATGTGTGCAACCCCAGTCTTTGCAGTTTATCATCGACGCATTTAAGGGGCAGGTAAGTGACTTAGGAACGAAATAAGGGAAACAAATTGATGAGTGTCTCCATTGTCAGCAGAACAGGATGCAATTTGCGGCATATTCTCAGCTTGCCTTGTGTGTCTTGGCCTGCAGGAAAAGCAGTGCTGTGCAGCGGGGTCAGGTACCAGGTCCCTTCCCATAACTGTCATGGGCCATCTCTCCATCATTAATGTAGATATCTGTTCACCTTGGAATGAAACACTACTGTCAAAGCTAAGATGAAATCTCATGTTTGAAGAATTTCCCCCCATTGTTAAGTATTATCCTGATGTTTAAACTCTTTCATCACTTTTTAAAATGTATGTCATTAGCAGAAGTAATCTTGCAGGTCATATATGAGTATGTCTTTAAAATAACTGTTAATTGCCTGAATTTTTTTTTTTTTTTGAGTGGATACAGTTCATATTGGTTTGAATTGGCCACAACCAGAGATAATTTCTAATTTTTCCTATTTACCTGGATTTCAGAAGTCTGTTCTTAGCACCTACTTCTAAGCCAAGTTACTTTCTTGATTTTTCTCTGAATTTGCTGCCATTGTTAATTTCTTTTGCCAACAAAACAGAAACAAAAAACATCCTCACATTCTCCTAAGTTGGTGGGAAAGGATAATTTGAAAGGTCTGTTTTTGGGAGTGTATGAAATGGTCTCTCTCTTTCTGCTTGTTTCTAAGAAAGGGGGTAAAACAGGAAAAACCAAGTCAATTATCGTAAGTAGTGATAATCTAGGTGTAGATTATGAGGTGTGCGGTCTAGCCTGGATTGAAATAGGAGTTCAGTTCTGTAGAGGGTTTGTTTAGTTGCCACAGTGGTTAAGGAGACTATAGGCAGCACCTGGGGGGTCATTGGGAGTTACTAAGTTAATGAAAAGGGGAGGGGTAGATTTTTCAACTTTAAAATTAAGATATTACATTTCTCAAACTACAGAATAAAAGGTAAAGCAGTCAAGGTTCCACGTGAAAGTCTTTTCCTTTTTATTTCCTTCCTTTTCCTTTTCTTGAATTCACGGAGGGCCTGGCCCCTTCCAGGCAAGGATTCTACCATGAAACAGCATCCCTGCTCAGGGAGAGGATGTTTTCAAGATAATACTGTCAAAGAATTGGAACTAGAAAGTAATACACCATAATGAAAAATTGGTCCCCAAACATATTTCACATAAGAAACACAAATTGCCAGTACACATAAGTGGTTCAGTGGTTGAATGCCCCTGAGTTCAATTCTCAGTACCAAAATAAATAAATACATGAACAGTCAATTCTATCGATAATGAGGAAAATGCCTAAATGTTAAACCACTTTCCACCCATCATTTGCTATGTACTGGTAGGAATGTGGGGTCCAACACGGTGCTGGTAGAAATTTATATTTGCACAGCCATTTTGGAACACAATTTAGTATTCAAATTCTAACATTTGTGTCTCTTGTGATCTGGTTGTCTTGGCCCAGGTTCATCTCTGATGAAACAACTGTAAATGGTATACCACAAGGCTTGTTTATACATGTTTAAAACAGTATTATTCTCCTAATATGAAAAGGCTAAACAGTGCAAATGTCTATAAGCTAGGTATTTTGACTTTAAAAATTTTCATAGTCAGCCAATAGCATACTATATACCTATACAGAATAAACTACAGAAATATCCACAGTGTTAGAAGTGAATATTGGAAACATTATTTTGAGTGAAATAAATCTAGTTGCTCTAGACTATGAGTATGTGGCATTTTAGAAAAATAAATCAAGTCAGGTGCAATGGCACACACTTCTAATCCCAGCAACTCAGGAAGGTGAAGCTGGAGGGTGGCAAGCTCAAAGTCAGACTCAGCAACTTAGCAAAACCCTTTCTTCAAATAAAAAAATTTAAGGGTGTTGGGGAAGACTGGGGATGCGACTCAGTGGTAAAACACCCCTGGATTCAATCCCAAGTGCCACAAACCAAAACCACCACAACAAAAATGAAATTTCAAGCAGAACCAAACAGTACATTGTTTAAGTAACGGTTGTAAGCATACTGCGTATGTCATACATAAAACATCTAGTACAGTGACTGACACTTTGTAGGTAAGCATTCAGTAAGTGTTAGTTGTTACTGCTTTTACTGCTGTCATCATTGTTTTTGACTACTGCTCTGAGCTGCATGGCATTCAGCTAGGAAGGGCCAAGTCAAGATTGGGTGTTCTAGATCTATATAGTTCATGTGCTGTTCTAATGCTTCAAACCCACTCATGATTGCATGTAGTTGGTATGTTTATGTGAAAGCTTCAGGATTTGATCCTTAGCCCCCTTTCTGGTTTTGTTTGTTTGTTTATTTATTTGGCTTTTGGTTGTAGGCAACCCCCCCTTTTTCTTCCTCTTTTTTTTTTTTTTTTTTTTTTGGTGATGCTGGGAATTGAACCCATGGCTGTGTGCACACTAGACAATTATTCTCTCACTGAGCTGCAGCCGCCAGTCCTCCTTTTTCTGTTTTTAACCTTGTCTTTTGGAGAGGCTGTTGATTGACATTCCTGATTTACAGCTATTTTCCATGATCTTGACTAATTCTGTGTTCCCTTCCAAGCTCCTTGGAAAAGTCCTTTCCAGTCCTAAATATGCATATATATGAATTCCTAAAATAATTAAGAAATGGATTTATTTATACATAACAGACACATGCCCCTTGTTATTTGTAGAGAGAGAATTTAAATGCCATTTAATCTGTAAATATTAATGATATGATGTATGTAAATGTTATTGAAACATTGAAAGTGAGAAGTGTCATCCTGAATTTTTTTCTTTGTATTTGTTTACCTAGGTGTTTGCTTTGTCCACACACCCTTATGGCTGTCGAGTGATTCAGAGAATCTTGGAGCACTGTCTCCCTGACCAGACCCTCCCTATTCTAGAGGAACTTCACCAGCACACAGAGCAACTTGTACAGGTAGTGGAGTTGCCAGTAGATGAACTGCAAGCGCCAGTGTGCTTTTGTAGGCCCCATTCTTGTGTGTGTTATCAGCATAAGTATCTGTTCCAGAAAAGGTTAATGTGTCCTTCTGTTTTTGGACTGGGGATTGAATCCATGGCTCTTAACCACTGAGCCACATTCCCAGCCCTTTTTCTATTTTATTTTGAGACAAGGCCTTTCTAAATTGCTGAGGCTGGCTTTGAACTTGTGATCCTCCTGCCTCAGCCTCAGGAACTGTTGGGATTTCAGGTGTGTGCCACTCTGCTCAGCTTAATGTGTCTTAATTCATGGCCTTTGCATCTTTTGGGCATGTTTTCATAGCAGTGTGGTTAGTGTCTTGAACCTAGGCCACGAGCACTGGCCCAGCCTGGGGTCAGGAGGTCTAGCTTCCAGAGCTAGGGTGGACTGTTTATCTCAGGCAGACCATTCAATCCCTGAGGGTCTCAATTGCATCACTGTCCAATGAAGTAAGTGGTGTTTATATTTCTTTTCTCTGCTTCTACCACTGATTAAATAATTAGGACCTGCCTGTTTTGTTGGACATGAAATTTTCCAGTTTTTTCTCCAGCACACAAACATAAGGGAATCATTTTGTACATTTCTGTTTAATAACAATGACTCTTTACCTCCCTCCCCCTTTCTAAATTATATAGGCCCACTTTTTGGCATGTAGTAATTTATGAAGAACCTAACCAGAGTTTCTGGGCATAAACATATAGAGAAATATTCCATTGTCTAATAATGTGTTCCTATTTTGTACTGATAGGGAAAGATTATCTGTTCATTAAAAAATTCTTATGTTCATTAGAGCCTTCCTGGCACTATAAGAAAGATAGGTGCTAATTAAATGTAAGAATTGGGGAACCCACTTGGTGGTGTGGTGCATGCCTGTAATCCCAGCTGTTCGGAGGCTGAGGCAGAAGGATCGGGAGTTCAAAGCCAGCCCCAGCAACTAAATGAAGCTCTGTCTCTAAATAAAATATATGAAAGGGCTGGGGGTGTGGCTCAGTGGTAGAGCGCCCCTGGTCTAATCCCTGGTATTGAAAATGGGAAAAAAAAAGGGAACCCACAGAACCGGTTTTTACTTAAATTTTTTTTCTATTGTTGCTTCTCAAATAGGATCAGTATGGAAATTATGTAATCCAGCATGTATTAGAACATGGTCGTCCTGAGGATAAAAGCAAAATTGTAGCAGAAATTCGAGGCAATGTACTTGTGTTGAGTCAGCACAAATTTGCAAGGTATGTGTTTTCATCTATAGAGAGAAAGAATAAGTGATGATTCTCTTCTTTTTGATGTTTATTTTTTTTTAAGATAATACACACAGGTTAAAAACTCAAATAATAA
>CM053400.1:20117166-20122166 GCA_028644305.1 Xerus rutilus | reverse complement strand
TTAATGTGAAATTGTCATTGTTCCTTCATGTTTGCGACTCCTCCCTGTTAATAACTCACTTGTGTGAAAGTCTTAAGCTCAGTTTTTATGAGATATTTCCCTCCATGGCCTCTAAGAAATCAGTTTATTATTAGTTTAAACAAGTCAACCTGCTTGTCTTATTTTCTGTTCTCCCTCCTCCCTGTTCACTCATGGTACCAGTGCTCACTGAACAACTGCCTGCCCAGTATACTGCACGGCCTGGCACCTTGATCTGGGTGGCACAGAGATGGCTAAGCCCTGCTTTCTGCCCTCAGCCTGTGGAGTCTGGTGGGGAAGAGCAATGGAAAGCAGCGGCACACGCAAGAGGGGCCCTTCTCCCTGCACTGTGCCCCCAAGGGAAGGCTGGAACACAAGACTGAGAGGAGTCAGGGGAGTGGGAACCAAAATCTGAAAAGTAAGGAACTAACAGAGAAATCCCCTGAAGAGCCCCACAGCTTCGGGAATAGCCACAGAGCCGATCCACTCAGCACCACACAGACCACAGGGCCCAGGAGGCAAAACGAGCCCACGGGCAGGAAGGGCATGCCCAGCTGTGTTTGTGCCAAGCAGTGCCCTGAGCCTCAAGGTGCTCTGATCTGAACCCTTAGCCCTTCTCGTTGCAGGGGTTACCGCTGTCTGGCAATGATGACCCACTTGCCCTCACTGAGAACAGAGTTTGGTAATGAAAATCTTTGTTACGGACTCAAGTTCTGAGCCAGACAAGACACCTGCCACCTCCTATGTGAACCCACCCAAACCATACCACACCATCGCCCTGGTGCCGGCAATGACAGTTGCAGGCCGGGGGAGTCCAGCATCCTTGAGATAGGCGTGAGTTTCACAGAGAGGCATGTAGAGATACTGGTGGAGGCAGGGCAGTGGTGGAGATGTGAAGGAATTGAAAGCACAGTCATTCATTCCTTCAGCGAATACTGTGTGTGTGCTATATGGCACGCCATTCTCTGCACAAGTGTTATGTGGATACACACCACTGTGTTATGTTCAGATTAGTACAGTAATGTCAGGGAAATAAAGATTGTGGGTGGGAGCATGCAAGAATGTGGCAGTATGCCTTTTGTGATGTGTGGGTACAGACAGGCCTCCTCATGGGAGTAACGTTTGAGAAACCTTTCCAGGAAAAGGGAACATTGTAGGTAAAGTCTTGGGGGCAGGAGAGACGACTGCACTTTAAGAATTCCAGAAAGTTTAGCAGGACGGTGGTGACAGCAGCATGTGTACATTTCAGGTAATTGTCCTGGCTGCTGAGCAGGCATTTTAACTTGGAGGAGTGCTGAGATCAGACAGAAGGCTGTTAAAATAGTCAAGCCCTAGCTGGCGATAGCTTTGGGATTAAAGAGAAGTAGGCAGAACTGGGGTTTGTAATTGATAGGTTGGGTGAGTCAAGGAGTCCTCAGATTTTCCACTCTTACATCACTAGAGGGTGCCCTTGTCAGCAAAAGGGAACATTGGGAGGAGAGCAGGTTGATTATCTTTCACCTTTTATTAAGCCAAATAAGAAATGAGCATAATAGGATTGCAAGCGTGTGTGCGTGCTTTCTAGTTATTTTTTGGGGGAGGCAAAGTTAAAGATTAAGCAACATGACTCACCAGCCAGCCAGTCCCAGGGATAGAGGTAGATGAGTTGAATTTCACTTAGTTTTTAGGAGGAGAGCTACCCAAATCAAACCATAAGTTCTAGTGACAAAAACATTTGTCATGTATATGGTTTTTACTGTAACCCAAAAGAAAAGTGTAGCATTATTGCATTTAAAAAATATATTTTTAGTAGTAGATGGACACAATACCTTTATTTTTATGTGGTGCTGAGGATCAGACCCAGTGCCTCACACATGCTAGGCGAGCACTCTGTCACTGAGCCCCAGCCCCTGCATTCTTTCTGGGGGATGAGGGAGAGTACCAGGGATTGAACTCAGGGGCACTTGACCACTGAGCAACACTCCCAGCCCCATTTTGTATTTTATTTAGAGACAGGGTCTCACTGAGTTGCTTAGCACCTCGCTTTTTGCTGAGGCTGGCTTTGAACTCGCAATCCTCCTGCCTCACCCTCCCAAGCCACTGGGATTACAGGCATGGGCCACTGGACCTGGCATCCCTACATTCTTTTTTAAAGAGAAATTGAGGGAGGTAAGTAGGTTTTCGCTTTCACATGCCTCACAGTTGGAACCCTGGGCTATTATTACCGGTTGCTTTCCACCTAGCGCTTAGGTGGGAGTGGACCATGTGATCTGAGTCTGCGATCCTTTGTGAGTTTCATTGGTGGACACAACTGAATAGGCCAAGTCATTGCCTTCACAGAGCTCTTGTTCTAAACCACCCATCAGCTCTGGCATGCTGTGTTTGTGTACACTGGAGTGAGTTTGGATAGGGGAATTGGTTGATAAGCCATGGTCCTTTATATTTGTGTAGAAAGATTGACAGTTGAGCAAAAAGTAGTAAACACTGCAGTAATGCACGAGCTCCTAGAGAACCCCTCTGCTTGTCAGGGATGCTCAGGACGTGGGTAAGTGGGTGAGCCCAGGGAGGGGAGCAGGCACCTAGGTCAGAGAGGGCGAGGGCGAGCCCAGTGCCACTGGGTGCTGGGAGAGTCCAGTGGGGAACAAAGGGACTTTTTGGAGGATCCTGGCAGTTTAGGCTCAAATACCTGTGCTCTTACCAGCCATTTGATCTTGACCAAACACGATCCACTCTGCACCTTCTTTTTCTACCACTAAAATGGGGGCAGTCACACGAGCTTATAATCTTCATTATTTTAATTTTTTTTTTTTTTTTTTTGGTACTGGGGATTGAACTCAGGGGCACTTGACCACTGAGCCACATCCCCAGCCCTATTTTGTGTTTTATGTAGAGACAGGGTCTCACTGAGTTGCTTAGCACCTCCCTGTTGCTGAGGCTGGCTTTGAACTCGGCGATTCTCCTGTCTCAGCCTCCGTAAATGCTGGGATTACAGGCGTGCGCCACCGCGCCCGGCTCATTATTTTAATTTTTGTCAGTATTAACTTCCTGTGAACTAGAGAGACAGAGCAAGTGGTGAGCTCAGGATTCTTAGTGCCCGCACCTACAAATCCCCACTGCCCAGGCGACCTGGACGCTGAGCCTGGGGCCAAGAGGTCTTGCCTGTGCACTTGCGGGGAAGTGCTGTGCACTCTGAGGTGGTCACTCAGGAAGTGCTATCTCTGTGTGCTTCCTGGGAGTGGCCTGTGGCCACCTAGCCGCCTGAGCATTCCTACCCTGTGCCAGTGCCCTGGTGGTCGGCTGGGTTACTGTTGCACATGTGTGTGGGATGTGGTGATGGGTGGGAGCTCACTGGAGCCAGCCAGTCTCTTCTCAGGCCTGCATAACACTGTCCTTGCTCCTCAGATCCGGCCCCATATCGCAACTCTTCGCAAGTACACCTATGGCAAGCACATCCTGGCCAAGCTGGAGAAGTACTATATGAAGAATGGTGTGGACTTGGGGCCCATCTGTGGCCCCCCTAATGGTATCATCTGAGCAGTGCACCCCTTTCCCCATTCCCGCTGACCTCACTGGCCCCTGCTAGATCCAACCAGCAACCAGAAATGTCCTAGTGTGGAATCTGAAATGGGCAAACAGTTGCTCCGGATCACTCCCTCCTCCAAAAAGGAATCAAATCCACAAGTGGAAAAGCCTTTGTAAATTTAATTTTATTACACATAACATGTACTAATTATTTTTTTTAATTGACTAATTGCCCTGCTGTTTTACTGGTGTATAGGATACTTGTACATAGGTAACCAATGTACATGGGAGGCCACATATTTTGTTCAATGTTGTATCTATATTTCACGTGTGGAAACTTTCAGGGTGGTTGGTTTAACAAAAAAAAAAGTTTAAAAAAAAAGAAAAAAAAGGTTTTTAACTCATTTGCCTCGCTGGCAAGTTTTGCAAATAGCTCTTCCCCACCTCCTCATTTTAGTAAAAAACAAAAACAAACAAAAAAACCTGGGAAGTTTGAATTTTAGTTAAATGACCCCAAACTGGCATTTAACACTGTTTATAAAAAATATACATATACATATGTATATATATATAAAATGAAAAAACCTTTCAGAGTTGCTGAAGCTCAGTTATGACATTGAGTTTATGAGACGTCTAAAAATTGCTCTTTTTGGAGACTTGTGCTGAGAAGAAGGTACAGCCTGAGCTGCGGGGAGGTGCGGACAGCAGAGCGGCCTTTGGCCGGCGGGGTGACTGTTGACTGCCTACTGGATTTTTTCTGTTAACGTTGAAAGGCAAAATCTGATTATTTAGCATGAGAAAAAAAATCCAACTCTGCTTTTGGTCTTGCTTCTATAAATACATAGTGTATACTTGGTGTAGACTTTGCATATATACAAATTTGTAGTATTTTCTTGTTTTGATGTCTAATCTGTATCTATAATGTACCCTAGTAGTCGAACATACTTTTGATTGTACAATTGTACATTTGTATACCTGTAATGTAAATGTGGAGAAGTTTGAATCAACATAAACATGTTTTTTGGTAAGAAAAGAGAATTAGCCAGCCCTGTGCATTCAGTGTATATTCTCACCTTTTATGGTCGTAGCATATAGTGTTGTATATTGTAAATTGTAATTTCAACCAGAAGTAAATTTTTTTTCTTTTGAAGGAATAAATGTTCTTTATACAGCCTAGTTAATGTTTAAAAAGAAAAAAAATAGCTTGGTTTTATTTGTCAGCTAGTCACAGTAGCGAGATCCTTTCTAAATGTTATTCAAGATGATTCAGTTCACACTAGTGTTTTTTTTTACCCTAAAAAGTAATGTTTTGCTTATTTTGTGAAAGTTGAAAGGACGTGCAAAAGTTCAGCCCCGCCCAGCTCTCCCTACACTTCCCCCTGTAAAGTGCGAATCGCCCTTCCTTTTTGTACAGAAGATGAACTGTATTTTGCATTTTGTCTACTTGTAAGTGAATGTAACATACTGTCAATTTTCCTTGT
>CM053400.1:20043917-20116666 GCA_028644305.1 Xerus rutilus | reverse complement strand
TAACACTACACGGTGTACATTTCCAGAGCCTTGTGTATATTTCCAATGAACTTTTTTGCAAGCACACTTGTAACCATATGTGTATAATTAACAAACCTGTGTATGCTTATGCCTGGGCAACTATTTTTTGTAACTCTTGTGTAGATTGTCTCTAAACAATGTGTGATCTTTATTTTGAAAAATACAGAACTTTGGAATCTGGGTTTGTGCTTAATTTTAACCCCCCTGCCTGCCTGAACTCAGCCCGACAGAAAGCCCCAGGGCAGCCTCTTCCTTGTTTGTGTCTTTCTGCTTGTTGTGTGAGGGGTGTTGGGGGAGGAATTGGAGTAGGGCCTAAGTGTCAAGCTGATGGCCCCTGAGCCCAGTTTAATCCACAGATATTTGCTTTAGTCTGCCCATTGCTTTCACAACCAGGATCATCTACATAAAAGCCCAATCTCCTCCTCTTGGTAACTCAGAACATTTGCTCCTTGGGCCCAGGTCTGCCCTTCTAACGTCTGTGCCCTGTTGTCTGATCTATCCTTTCCAGATGTTTCTTCCTTCTTCCTCTCTGGCCTCTGGCATTTGTGAGCCCTGGGATTTAGATTTGAATCCTTTGAATTACAGTAGTACCGTTGGGTCAGCAGTCTAGATGACTGTGCCATCTGCCTGGGACTCTGCTCCCCACTTTCCTCAGTAGGGGCTTCTATATGCCTCCTGCCAACACAGTCCTCCCAGGGGCCCGCTCGAGCTGTCCTAGTATGGTAGCCTGTTCCTCTTAGCCCAGACTGGAGTTTCCTCTTGCTGGTAGTGCAGGAGGCTCACCAGGATGCCTGTCATTCGAGCCCAGGGAGCCCACCTTTGCTCCAGAAACAGCTTTGGCAAATGTGCCACTGGAACTTCTGCGTTGGAAACTTGGATGGGCTCACCTAGGAAGATCAGCTGGGAGGCCCTACCAGCTTGGTGGAGCCTGTGGGGGTGGTGGGTGTTGCCAAAGGAACTTAGGGAATCCAAGGATAAAGGGTGGGGGGACAAGGCAGTCGGGGACAATGGGGGCTTCCTGTCCAGCACCTGATCCTGTTCTTGGCACTTGTGGTTAGGCTGGTCCCAGAGTTGTGGCCTTCCTGGCCTGCAGAGAGCGTGCCACAGGTGGGTTCATTTTCTCCATTTGCCTACTCTGTCTCCTTTTGGAGAGCAAGAGTCTCAAAAGCCTGTGTGAGCCTTTTCTCAGACGTGGCTAAACCTCAGAGCTTTGGTGAAACAGTCATCAGGTGTCAGGTGCCGGCCTGTTGGCGCTGACACAGTGGCCTTTCCCTTGTGGCTTGTTGATGTATGTTCTTTGTATTTCAGGTTTTGATTTGGTTTGGTTTTTCTCTCTCAGTCTCTTTCAGCTTTTAGTGAAAAATTTTGTTGTTAGTGGTAGCAAGCAGGGACCTAGGTAAGAAGTGTGATGATCACTACCACCTCCTTTTGTTGTCTTTGAGGCCTGGGGAAGCTTCAGTGCCAGGATTCAGTTTGAGATTTAGTCCCAACTGCCCTTTTCCCCTGACTTTTCCTGAGACCCACTTTCTCTGTAAGGTGGGAGCATAGTAGTACTTATGTACAGGGCTGGTTGTGAGAATTAAATTAGGTCACTTTGAACAGTGCCTAGCACATTGGAATAATAAATATTATGTCACTCAGACCTGATTTGTCAGAGGCAAATTTCAACAAACAGTTTGCAAGCCAGGGAGACATAGCTTTCAGTAGCAAATGAAAGTGTGCCCCCATTTTTCTCTCTTTAACCTCACTCACCCAATGGCTGTGCACAGGTTTTGATGAACAGAGCAGTCCTTGGTCATTATGAGAAGACATTTATGTCATGTCATTTACTGGGAGCCAGCTGCCGAGCACCCAGGGTGGCTTCCACGTCTTCTCCTGACTGTTCTTGCAACAACCCTGCAAAGAATGTGGTTACCCCCAGTTCAGAGGTATGGGTGGGAGAGGACGTCCTGGCTTCTCATGCAAGTCTTCGGCTCAGACTGCTGTGGGCCTGTGGCTTTTCTCCTCACCTCCCCATGGAAGAGGCCCTGTTGCTGCAGCCTAAGCCTCCCGGAGTCTGCCTCAAGGATGCCGTGCCTGGGACTGCCACTACCTGCGTCCCTGGTGTCTTTCAGAGTCTTTCCAGTGGCCATTCTTCCCTCCATTATGTGGTCACAGTCCTTGACCAAGCACCTTCACGTTTGTGATTCCTTTGGTCCTTGAAAAAGCCTTAGGGAGTAGATGGGGTTGATGTTTCAGTCCTTTGTACTGATGAGGAATTTGAGACTAGAGCTCCATGTGTCAGTGGTCAGGTGAGGGTTTCATCTGTGGTCTCCTGACGCCCAGTCTAGGGCTCTATTGATGGCTGTCTTGTGTTTGCAACCTCATTCCCGCTGCCCTTCCTTTTAGGTGCCCGACAGTGAGGCATCACCCAGCGGGGAGGGAACCTGAGACTTTCTGTACTTGCCAGCTGCAGCCACACGAGGGCGCTGCCGCCCAGAGCACGCATCGAGGAGGCCTCTGGCTCAGGGTCTCAGATCAGGGCTGGGATAGCTTCTCTAGGGGCTCAGGGGCGTTGTCAAGAGTCTTGTCTAGACAGTAAAGATCAGCAAAGGTCTGGCATCTGCCTTGAAACTAAGCTTTTTCCCTCCATCCTTTCCTGCCCCTCAAAAGCATATAGGGCTAGGCCCTCTGGCTGGGAATGGGATGTGATGTAGGCCCAAGGTTTGCCTTTGGTTTGCTATGCGACTCCTGGCACATCTCTGACTTCTCTGCACCTCAGTTCCCCAACAGTCACATGGAATCTTAATTTAGTCCAAGACCACCTCTCTCCCAGGGCTGGTATGTGGTTGATGGGTGGGGCTGAGGAGAGCAGCCCCAGGCCTCTGAGTGCAGCCTGGGGCCAAATCCCTGGCTTGTGAAGCTCTCACACACCAACACCTCCAAGTCTTCTCATGACCGATGGCTTCAGATTCTATCTCCAGCTGGCCCCGTGTAACCTTTGGAAGTCACCTGACTTCTTACTCTTCTTTCCTTATCTGTAAAATGGGGTAACAACAGTTCTACTTTACCAGGTACATTGGAGACGCTTGGCACAGAGCTGGGCACACAGCCAGGAACAGAAGTTATTATTATCATCATCTCTGATTTTTCCCTGTTGGGGCTCTTGGAATTTTCACTAGGGTGACAAATTTATCCTCCAAACTGGGACACCAGAAGGTGGATGCAATACCTAGTGAAGTCTCCAAAGGCAGAAGTCCGTCACCCAAGAAGCCTGATGTTCTCACCTCTGTGGAGTCCCCACCCAAAGAACTGAGTGTGACCACAGAACAGCAGGACCTTGTAAAGGGTGCAGTGTGACTTCTGAGGCTAGGTGACCCAGGACCTTATAACCTCTGCCTCCTCTGGAGACATTCATTGTCTGCAGTGAGCTTCTGCTGGTCAGGATTAACTTGCCAGTCTCACCTGCTTCCCAGAAGCAGAGCCCTGGCTGATGTCCTCATGGCTGTCTTGGGAGAGACTTCCTAAACCATAGCCACCACCTCAGCTGCTCCCAACCTCCTGACCCACAGAGGCTGTGCAAGACAATGGAAGTCTTTGGTTGTCTCAATCCCTGGGTTTGGGGCAGCTTCTTACACAGCAGGAGAGAACACACCCAGCATGGCTGCACTCCAGCACAGCCAGCTCACCACACCTGCCCTCCAGCTGAGGTGAGGGCCTCCAAGCAGTTCATGCCCCAGCTGCCGGCCTGGATTCCTGGAGACTCCTCTGGTGCTCTTCAGAGTCCAGGAGGACACATGTCTTTGGACAAAGCTGTGCCAGTGACTCCCAGGAAACCACAGCCCCCCAGAGATACCTCAGCTTCTGTCTCCCAGTTTCAAAGAATGACTTAAAGCTAAGTCCTGAGCCATTCCTGACCCTGGCCTGCAGTTTGGGGAGACACCGGTTGAGAGCCAGGATAGGATTTGAGGCTCCCCTTCACCCCCTACTCCACCATCCAGGCAGGGAAAGTGCCCGCTAGGGGCCCATAGGCAGGGCAAGGGACAGAGCAGGGACATCCCACTGGATTGCAGTCACCTATGTCTTCCTGGCCCCTTCCACCACGTTAGAGTGCCAGGCCTGTGCCAACTCATAGCTGCGCCCACTACTGCAAGCTAACTGCAGTGCTGCTCCCCCAGAATCCTAAAAACAAACCAACAGACCCTAACCTCACACTGTGTCAAGATCTCCATGACGGCCAGGCACGGAGTGCATGCCTGCAATCCCAGCTACTTGGGAGGTTAAGGCAGGCAGGAACCTAATTTGAGGTCAGCCTCAGCAACTCAGTGAGGTCCTGTCTCAAAATAATAAAAAATAAAAAGGCCTGGGGCTGCAGCTCCGTGGCAAAATGCCACTGGGTTCAATCCCCAGGACCAAAATAGAAGGGGGGGCACCTCCAGGACCGCAGTGCTGAGAGTGACCCGCAGCGGGGGCTGAGCAGGCTCGCCGCCGCCTCGGCTTGGCAGCTGGGCTGCTCCAGCCCCGAGAGGAGGTGAGAAGGAACACATATTTTTAGGAAGTTTATTTTTCTTCCAGGAAAATGACTCTGAATGTGCAGTTTATTCCCAGGCAGAGGGGGAGCGTTCGCGGAGCCGCTTCTGGATGGAGGCCTCTTTGCCCTCCCCTCCTGGTCCTTCACCAGGCTTCCCCCAACCCTTGCTTGGTCCTGGCCAGAGGATGACCCTAGAGTCAGCTGGGGTCTTGGTGCAGGGTGCCCTCCCCCGAGGATTCCTGCAGACCATGGGGCAGCGGGCCTAAGAGGCGGGTGAGGCGAGGAGCTCTGCCGGAGACCGTGTGACCTTGGGCCGGTCGCTTCCCTTTCTTAGACCTCACTTTCCTCACTTGGAAAATGGGCAGATGACGAGGGGACAGCAGGATGCATCTCCGTGTGCTCTGTCCATTCCAGTTCCTGAGGAATGAGGCCCCAGAACAGGCCTGGTTCAGAGGCAAAGTGGCTACAGCGCCACTCCCCCCTGCATGCTTCCCTTCCAACGCCCGGTTCTCATTTTGTATTTGTGGTCCCCTTGAAGCCTGTCTGTTGGGGTTCCACCCCACTCGGCTGGAGGTCCCCAAGCCCTGCTCTGCTCTCAGGAGGAACTCCCTGCTCACTGGCCTGGCCAGACATGCCCCTAACATGGGGGCTGCCCACTGGGATCTCTGTGGCTGACTGGCCCCTCCGGTAATGCCAGCCCAGCCTTGCCCCGTAGCTCACAGGACACTCAGGTGAGAATCCAACTTGCTCCCTCCCTTCCACAGACCTAGGAGAGACCCAAGTTCAAATCCTGTCTCAGGCCTGGCCCGCTCTGGGGGTATGGTATCACCAGTCCACACAGGGCTTGACCAGCATAGAGGGGGCCTCCAACAGAGCTCATCCAGCCCTGCCTGTGCCAAGGCTGGGGACGTGGCCCTGTGGGACCTCATGTTGGCCAGGCCCCTTGGCAGCCAGGAGCTCCCCATGGGTGGGGACCAAGATTCCCTACCTCTTGCCCTGGCCTGTGGAGGATTCTTCTAACCCTACCGACCATACTAGACTTCTGCTTGCAGGGGTGCAAGTCTCTACCTTTGGCCTCTGAGTCTCCCCATGTCTTCCAAAGAGGACTCTGATTCTTCCCGATCTGGAGCTTTGCGAGAACACTGTTTTAGTTTCTGAGCTTTGCGGGGTCACTGACCTTCAGGGCTGCTCTCACTTAGACTTTCCCAGAAGCAAACCCATGCTTTGGCCTCCTTCCTGACTCTAGGGCAAATCAGGAAGTTGAGGTGCGGAGGGGGTGGACTAGAGGTTGGGGAGGAAACAGGGACTTGAGCTGGGGGTGGGGGGCACTTGTGTTTGAGCTGCATCTGACTGTGTCCCCAGGTTGGTGTGTGGGCCCTCAGTGACTAAGCTGTCATCAGACACTTCCCAACCTCTACACCTGTCATTTCAGTGTCACTGCTAAGAGCCTGGGTCAAGAGCTTGGTCTCACTTGCCAGTTGTGGGGTCTTGGGCTTGTCTCCCCACTTCCCTGTGCCTTGGTTTCTCATCTTGAAAATGAGGATGATGTCATGTCTGTGTCCTAAAGCAGTGCCTGGCGTATGACCAGCTGTACTTGAACTCATGTCCACTGGGAGTACTCTCAGTTCCAGCTAAGACAGACAGTAGAAACTGGAAACAGGGTAGGGATGCAGGATGGGTGTGATCAGGGTGCTAGGCAGAGCAGGACCAGCTCTGCTGACTCTAAGGGCATCAGGAAGGTTTCTCAGAGGAAATGATGTGAATCTGAGAGGCCAAGTGGGCTATGAGAATTGTGCTGGAAGAGTACAGTGACATGCCTGTGGGGCATAGTGGCACTGTAGATAGAGGTTCTGGCCAAGCTGGGACATGGCCCAGTGCAGGGGGAGGGTGACTGTGTTGATGTACAATGCTCGAGGGCAGGTGGATATGTGCATCTGTGAGCTCCAGGAGCTGAGAAGCCCAGGCATGGGAAGCTGGATAAGACCCCCAGCAGTTCCGACTTTTGTTCAGGCTGTGACCAGGGTCTTTGAGGAGCAGCAGGTGGCGCTCCTGGCCTGGCCAAAGATTCTCCACACCCACCTCCCTGCTTCTCCAGGGTGTCGAGGGAAGAGGGCTGCTGCTTTCAGAAGCTGGCAGGAAACTGAAGGAGGGTCCTGCTCACTGCCTACTTTCTACATGGAGACTGTGGGCCCCCTGCTAGATGCTCTCCGTCTTGCTCACCTCCCAAGACAGAGCACTCACTACCTCTCACGATAGCCATTGGCATGTGTGACCAAATCCAAATGTTCAGATGTCCTTCCTTGCACCAAGCTGGCATCTGGCTCCTCCAAACCCCCACTCTGGACCGGTTGGTCCTTTGGGATCCCCTCAAAGTCAATCTTTCTGCTGGTCTTCTCAGTCTCTCTGGAAGGTGACATCTGGGTCCCTTCCCTTATAAGGATCATCCCAGCCACCTATGTCAAAGCCCCAGCACAAGGCAGGAAAGACCCAACATAATCCTCACAGGCCACTCAATTCATATTTGCTGAATGAATTTGTGATCCCCACATGATCATCATCTCCGTATTACGATTGGGACACAGGCTCAGAGAGGTGAAGTCACACATCCACAGTAACAATGTATAACTGGCAGGACTGGAATTTGAACCCAGGTACCGATAGACCCAGAGCAGCTCTCCAGCTCCAAGCTGTGCTGCCTCAACCAAGACCAACTCCCCACCGGCATGGCCCACCAGGCTTCTCCGTCCACCTCCTCAAAGAGATGTCTCAACTCCAAAAGATCTGGGAATGGGATTTTAGAGGTTGGGATCTCAGAATTCCTAGGGATATTTTTGGTGGGAGTGCTGGTGATCGAACCCAGGGGTGCTTTACCACTGAGGCACATCCCCAGTCCTTTCAAGGTTTATTTTGAGACAGAGTCTCGCTAAGATGCTAAAGTTGGCCTTGAACTTGTGATCCTCCTGCCTTAGCCTCCTGAGTGGCTGAGATGACAGACACCACGACTGGTGTCCTAGGGATTTTTGAATCACAATGTTGAAAAGTCTCCTCTCTCTGCAGGATGTCTGCCTGGTCTTACACACCCTTTAGGGACCAGACTTACTCGCTCTCGGGAGACCCCCTTTAACGCATCTCTACCTTATACTGAGCTGACCTTTGTCTTCTGGACTTCCTCCCAAGGGCCCTGCAGGAGAGTCCCCTGACACCCTGAGACCCGTGATTACTCCCCAGTAATCTGTCCTGCCCCTGTCTGCTCCACTGTCCTTTCTTCAAGAGAATGGCTTCAGTTTTGAATTGTTTTTTTCTTTGTCTGTTTTCTGTTCTGGGTTAGAACCCAGGGCCTGGGGTATACTAGGTAAGTGCTCTGCCTCTGAGGTACACCCACAAGCCTCCAGCTTCAACTCACCCCCATCCCTATTTCCTGATAGCAGCCCTTGTAATGGGTGCAGGGATCCCGGGGCCAGAAAGGAGAGTGGCAGAGGGCAAAAGCTAACTCATCATCATCAGCAACCCTTTCTCTCTGTATCTCTGTTTCCTCATCAAAGAACTGGAGATATCAACAGTACTGACTTCATGGAGATTGAGAGGTTGACTTGAGATAATCCAGGGAAAGTGCTTGGTCAAGGGCATGTGCTCAGGGCTTAATAAGCGTTCAACCCTCCCCCTCTCTCCCCAAAATACCTGTGTGGGGTGAGTTCAGGTGAATGAGAAACATACTCATTGATTCTGCAGATTTGTTTGTTGTTTGTTTCTCTGTACCAGAGATTGAACCCAGGGGTGCTTAACCACTGAGCCACATCCCCAGCCCATTTTTATTTTTTATTTTGAGACACAGCCTTGCTAAGTTGCTTAGGGCCTAAGTTGCTGAAGCTGACCTCAAATTTATTATCCTCCTGTCTCCGCCTCCCAAGTCGATGTGATTACAGGCATGTGCCACCATGCCTGGGGGTTCTGCAAATTTGTATTGAGCATTCACTACATGCCAGGCTGGACTAGCGTTGGGGTCTACAGTGACTAACTACAGCAGACCCAAACCCCTGCCCTCCTGGAGCTCATGTGCCAGTGGGGATTCAAATAAATAGGTAGAGCTGTGGTAGGTCAGATGGAAATGGAAGTAAAGGAGAAAAGTGCCCAACGACCCCAAACATAACAAGACTGCCAGGGCTAGGGAGTGTCACCCAGAAATGTTCTCTACTCCCACTGGGCCTGGAAGCAGTGGTCTCCATTCTACTGTGAGGAACCTGAGTCTCACCTGGGGGTGCTTGCCTGGAGAAGCGGGGCTATTCTGGGTCTGCCTACCATCTCCTCTGCACACCTATAGTGACAGGGCCCAAGTCAATACCCCACACCCCCATTCCATAGTGGTCTGGGGGACCTGAGAGGGTCAGGCCTAGTCTGAGGTCACACAGCCAGTCCACATTCTGAGGACACGTGGGGGTCTCGGGTGATCTCTGGCCCCTTCCTAGCCTGGCTGGGGGTGTGGGGGTGAAGATGGGAGTCCTGGGATGAATGAAGTGCTACAGGAGGCTGCTGGGTGGTGATGCACACGCCATCCGTGCCTGGGACTCTAGAAGGAGCCGCGTGCCCTGCCGCAGCCCTGGGGGTCCACGCGTTCGGCCCTCCCCTCCCCGCCCGGGCCGGGGGTGCGCCTGGCGCCACCGGGTGCTGCAGACCTCGGCCCGAGCTTGCTGCGCCGGGCGGGGCGGCCGGGGGTCGCAGCTCGGCGCGCACACCGGCGCACACCCGCGCACGCCCGCGCACCCGCGCGCACCCGCGCGCACAGCCCGCCCCGCCCGCCGCGCTGGGGGCGGCCCGGTGGCGGCGGCGGCGGCGCACGCTTCCTGCGGGCGCGGCCGCTGTGGGCGCGGAGCCGCGAGCGAGGCGGAGCCGGAGCCCGAGCCGGAGCCGGAGCCGGCCCCGAGCCGGAGCCCGACGAGCCGCGCCGCCGCCGCCAGCGCCGGAACAAAGGCGCCGCCGCCATGAAGCCGGGGCCGCCGCACCGCGCCGGGGCCGCCCGCGGGGCCGCAGCCGGGAACGGGGCCGCCGCCGCGCCCGGGGCCCGCGGGCTGCTCCTGCCGCCGCTGCTGCTGCTGCTGCTGGCCGGGCGCGCCGCGGGGGTGAGTGACGCGCCCGCCCCGCGGGGACCCCGGGACCCCCGGACCCCCGCCGGCCGCAGCCCCTCCCCCACCGCCCGCGCCCCTCCCGCCGGCCCCAGCCGCCGCCCGCCGCGCTCGGGGCTTAGTCCCCTTCCCGGTGGGACCCCTCTCCCGAGGGAGGCCCTGGCGGGAGCGCGGGTCGCAGCAGGTCCCCGCCATCCCCAGCGGCCGGGTGAATCGCCTCCCCGCGGGCGGAGCGGGGTCCCCGCCGCGGCCGGAGAGGCACCGCGCGGCCTGGTGGCCGGCGGGGGTCGCGGGGCTGGGTGTGTCTTGGGACCCGAGTGCGCTGGCTCTCGCCTCGTGGGTGTGCCCAGACCGCGGCCACTTTTGGGAGCCGGGCGGATTCCTCTGCTGGGGGAGGGTGTGCGTTCGGTTTCTCTCAGGTCGCCTTCCCCAAGCCACCAGTAGGGCAGCTGGGGACTCCCGAGGGGGCGGGGGAGGGTGACTTGGTGAAGGTGACCTGAGGGGGTGAATGAGGGTGACCCAGCGTGTGTGCAGCAGGGCTACCCCCGTGAGGAGCCCTGGACCTGTGGGGTGTGCGCATGGCGAGGATGTTCCCAATCTATGCGCGGATGCCACCATGCCCCCTGTGGGCGGTGGAGCAAGGGTGACCCATTGTGCACCCTGTGTACCAGTTACTGGCGGGGCCACTAGGACCATGGCCTGTGTGCCTGCAGAAGCAGAGGGGTCCAGTGTGGAGAGACCTCTGGTGGGCGTGTGCTTGGCCCAGCAGAGTGTGAGCAGCAGCATGGGCAGGGATCCTTGAGGGGCCACATGTGTGCAGCTAGAGATGTGTGGGAGGTGACCCCTGAGTGTCCCTTGGAGGGACTGCAGCAGCTGTGGGGTTGAATTTGGTCCCAGCTCAGAAGGGGCTGGAGGGAGGGAGAACCACATCTCCCCTTTGAGGGACCCAGGTCCCAAGTGAGTTCTTCTGTGGCATTTGTCCAGATCCAGGGTGAGGTGCAGGTGAGCTGGGGATTGTCAGGTCCAGCCTCTCCGGCAGTTCTAGGAACAGTGCTGCCCTGGCCCCATTCCCCAGGCTAAGAAGGAACCGGGCCTGGCAGGCAGCCCCCTGCCCAGCCTGCCCAGCCCGCCCAGCCCGACCTAGTCTTCCAGCCCGAGCAGCCAGTCTGTCTAGTGAGGGGCCTGCAGGGGCTTCAGGGTTGTTTCCTGGACCAGTAGGCTCCTCAGCCTTCCCCATGTGGGGGCTGTCAGTTGGGTGGAGGGCACCTACAAGGCGTCTGGCCCCCTGCCTCATCTCCAGTTCCCCTGGGGGTTGAGGGGAAGAGGTCCCTAGAAAGGATAGCGACCAGGCCTGTCCTAGCCACTGGGGACACTTTCTCAGCTGCATTTCTAGAATCCTTAAAAATTTGGGAATTGCTATCCTGGGTCAAATCCCAATAGTACCACCTGTTCCCAGGGTGATCTTGGGCAAGTTGTGCCTCTGCTCAGCCTGGGGCTTCCCTCCGTGAAATGGTCTGACAACACCCTCCTCCGAGGGAGAAGAGCCGGCATGTGTGCGGACCCAGAGGGAGCTCTGGAGACACTGGTGTGTGAATGAATGACAAGGGGCACAGGACACGGTGCTGGAGACTAGAAGGCCTGGTGGCCCGCGGGGCTGGCCAAGTCGCTTCCCTGGCTGTCACCTGCTCCTCGGCCATAAACAAGGCTAGTGTGTCATAGCCTGCGGGGTGGTGAGAGGAATTCAATGAGAGCATTTCAGAACCTGGTGCGTAGTAGGACCGCGACAAGGCAGGGTGTCCCTGGATGTGAAGTAGGGGTGTCCCGGCTCTGAGCCAGCGCTGGGTGGCAGATTGAGCAACCCTCTGCCCCCAGGGCCTGGTCTCCCCTCCCCTGCTAGGCTTGGCTTAGGGCAGAGCAGGGAGGCAGTAGGGGTGGGTGGGGAACACGGGGTCTCTCCAGGCCTCACATCTTCCCAGGGGTCAGGCTGTTGAGGAAGGCCATCACCCTTCTTGTGCTTCATCTGGCCTGGGATGCAAAGGGTTAACGGGTGGTGCCTATAGCAGGTGAGGCTGTTATATCTGAATAGCCCCAGCCAGGTGGCTCTAGGTGTGGCCTGGGGGTGGGGTCTTTTAAGGACATGGGGGGGGAAATGGTGGCCCCTGGGTCCACCTGCATGTATGTGGGGGTGGGTGGGTTCCAGGGGGAGGGAGCAGGAATGTGGGGAGCTGTCTCCTGCATGCATCCCCTTGGGGAGTCCTCTCTCCTGGACCACCAGGTGACCTGAGGAGCATCTGCTTCCGGAGCCACCTCTGCTGCTCCACTGAGTCACTGCCTGCAATGGCTTGGAGAGTGGGGCTCTTGGAAATGCAGCTTTAGGAACATGATCTTTCAAAGGTCCGGGTCTGGAAGGGATCTTAGGTGTCACTTAGGCTTTTTTGAATACTCTTAGTGATGGGAGCTCAGTGGTTCGCGGCTGTGTGACCTTATGAAAGTTACTTTCTCGTCTTCCACCTCTGTGAAGTGGGAGAAGAGGAGCGTGAAGGGCAAGCTTCCCGCCCCGTGCCTGGCTCAGGTGCCTTGCTCTTCTACAGAGTTGCCATTCTGTGGCTGGGGTGGCAGGGGTGAGGAGGGGAAGGTGGGTGACTGGGTGGCCCCCCACTTGGCAGGGCAGGGTCCCTGCTCCTGCCCACTCCTGCTCTTGGAAGCGTCACTCCTGTAGGTCCAGGCTGTTCTGGTTGTGAGCATTGGGTTGCCAGGGCTAGATTGTCCTCACTATAAAAGAAGAAGGTTGGGGACCTCGGGGCTGTTCCAGGCCAGGCCCTGGGGGGAGCATTCTTTCCTCCCAGCTGCTGGGGGATGAACCCAGGGACACTGCAGGGATCTGCAGCCTGTTGACTCCCCAGGCAGCAGGGCTCCAGGGACCGACACCAGCTGTGTAATTTGGGGAGTGGGGACAGGAAGTGTCAGCCTCAGGGATGCTGCGATGAGGAAAGGAGCCGCTGAGGAGACTGCGTGTGGCTGCATCTCAGAAGATGGGCCTTTCCAGGAGGGAATCTGGAGAGGCCAGGAGGACTTCCTGCAGGAGGTGGCTTTTGAACTCAGTCTGAAAGTGGTTGTCCTATGCCATGGAGCAAGTGGTCGCCTTTCCTGATTCTCCATTTTCTTATTAGTTGGGGATAGCTACTTGACTCACAGGACCACTATGGGTGAGGGGTGACGTTCTCATGGCAGTGCTGGAATTTGAACCTGGGGCTTTGCCCGCTGGGGAGCAGGGTCGCTTCTGCTGCTGATTCGCAGGTCTTTGGTCCTTTGTGGTGAGGGGAACGCTCTGCTGCAGGGGAGCTGCTTGGTCTCTGAAAACAAATGACTGTTCCCCTTTGTGGCCTGGGGCCAAGGTCCCTGGGCTGCCCTGAGTGATTCTCGGTGGGGCAGCTCTGGGCTTGGGCTCTGGCAAAAGGTGGGGCAGCAGTGGGGTGGGAGGTCATCCATCTCCTGAGGGAAGGTGGTGGGATGGCACTGCCTGGGGCAGGCGGGGATGGGCTGCGTTGAAGGGGCTTCGGTGGGATTCCCAAAGGCTGAATCCAGCTGGCGATGGGGGCCATAAAGTCTCTGCCCCAAGCCTGTGTGCAGAGGGCATGGTTTGGAGGCAGGGCCACACCTTGAGGCTTCACAGTAGAAACAACAGCTAGAGATGCAGGAGCCTGGCCCACCGGGCACTGTGCGTGTTTTGGCTCGTTAGTCCTTTTGAGCATCTTCTGAGCAGGAATTAGTGGAACCTCTGTTTTACGGGTGAAGAATGGAGGCAGAGAAGTGAAGTGATTCTCTCAGAGTCACACAGCCAGAAAGTAGCCGAGCTCTATTGAGCCAGGGCCTGGCGGGCTCATAGAGCTTGGCCGCAGTCCTAATTCCATGCCCTCTTGCTGTGCCCTTTTGGGCATTTTGCTTCACCTCTCTGGGGCCTCCCCACCCCCAGGCCTGGAGGAGCTGGACTCTGTCACTGTTCACCGAGTACCTGTTCCTAACAGGTGTGTGCTGCATCTCTTCTTGTTTAGTTCTCCCATGGTCTTAGAGGTCTGTGGTGCTGTCTTGAGTTGCAGATGGGGGAGGGAGGCTTGCACAGGGCCCTTTGTCCTTACAAGGGTTTGCCATCTGTGAAAGTGGCCACTCTGAGAGTCCTCAGGGACGGGTGGGGGAAGAGTCATATAAACTGAAGAGCTAGTGACAAGATTGTGTGCATGTGAGGGGCTCATGTTGGGGCCATGTGGTCAGGCGCAGCAGAGGGAGGCAGTGTTTGGAGTCTCAGGATGAGAGGGCTCCAAACATCCACCATCGTCCTGGATGGGTGCTGGCTGCCACCCATGCGGTGACCAGACCTTCTCTTAGTCCCCTCTGAGGCTTCGAGAGTTGTGCAGAGCCGACACCTGTGTCCTTGCCTCCCTTTCCCTGAGGGCTGGCCAGTTGTACCTCAGACTCTCCAGCCTAACCATGAGTGAAGCTCAGAGGGGAGTGGCTTGGCAGGGTCTCCCAGCAGACAAGAGTGTGTAGCAGTGCTTTCTGGACGGACCATGGACCATGAGCTTCCCAAGGTATCCTCTCACTGACCTCCCAGGGGCCACTTAATGCCCGGTCCAGAATTAATTAATTAGTTAATTTACTGATTGTACTGGGGATTGAACTCAGAAACACTACCACTGAGCCACATTCCCAGCCCTTTTTATTATTAGTTTTTACTCCCTAAGTCACTGAGGCTGGCCTTGAACTTGTGATCCTCCTGCCTCAGTGTCTCCAGTTGCTAGTACTACAGGTATGCCCCACTGCACCCAACCTGACCCATAACTGAATGGTTCAGATGGATGAGTGAATGCACAGGAAATGAATGAATGAGGAAACAAAGGTGGCCTGGACTGTGAGCTCCTCTCCTGCGTGGGTGGGTTGGAGGAATGGTGAGGCTGACAGTCTTGCGTCCATGGCATGTGCCCATGGGCTGGGAGGCGCGAGGGGGCTGCCTGGGGCAGGCCTGCAGTCTGAGCACCTAGGCAGGGCCAACCATGTCTGGCCAGGACAGAGGGACTGTGGCTCTGGGCTCCAGCCCAGCTTCTTGGAGCCTGTGATTTTGTGTCTGGGGGCAGGGTGGCGAGAGCTGGGAGCTGCCCATGGCCCAGCCCCTGGCTCCTGCCATCTCTCCCAACACTGTGCTAGCAGGAGCAGGGCTGGGCTGGTCCTGGACCACCTGGCTTGTCTTGCTGGCCCCTTTGGACCTCTGTCCCCTGGAACATTCCGCCACATATTGGGACACTGCCTCGTCCCCACTTGCCCTGACTTCCAGCCTCCCAGGATTCCAGGAGGTCAGGGAGACTTCACTTCCGGCCCCCTCCCTCCGAGCAGACCCTGGTTAGAGGGGTGGCTACTCCCCTCCCCCACTGACCAGGCCCAGTCTTAGCGCCAAACAGGAAGCGGTGATTACAGGGGGAGTCTGAGCGGCCATGGCTCAGGGCCCAGCTGTGGGAGTGGGGGCGGGGCAGGGAATGATCTGGCCCCTTTCCTACCTGGCTGCCGACGGCTGAGGGCACAGATGCCTATGCTGGCCTTTTACACCAGGCGGAGCGGATTCAACAGCCCACTGCCCGCCTGCTTGAGGCTTCCCTGCTTCCCACCCCTCAGCCTCACTCAGGCCTGGTGCTGTGTCTGTTTTGGGGCCACTAAGCCTAAGGGTGCAACTTGAAATAGGAGAGCAGGGGTGCTGGAGACTCAGTCCACGGTAGAAATCCTGGTTCTTTTAGTTTCTTGTTATGTGACCTTGGCAAGTTCACTTAACCCCTCTGATCTTCAATCTTTTCTTTAAAATGGGGCCTCATGCTTGTTTGGGAACAAATATGAAGTAATAAACAAAAAACTAAATATGTTTGGGAACAAATATGAAGTAATAAAAAACTAAGTATGGCTGCTTGTGCTGTTTTCTCCCACACACCTGCTTGGGTTAGCGCTTCTCCTGCTCCTCTCTTGGTCTTATTGAGGAATTGTTCTCTGGGGACAGAAGCTAGGGTTTTCCCTTGTGGGAACCAAGTTTGAATGATTGTGGAGGGTCATTAAAGCAGAACCCTGGGCTGGGGACTACCCTGAGAGGGAGAACTCAGGCCAGGACTCCCAAATGGAGCTGGCAGGACTTAGGGCAGATTGAAGGTAGCATTTTGCAGGGCCTCCTGGTGCTAAGTCTATGTGAGTTTGGTTCTCCAGAGCTGTTGGGCAACCTTAGTCCAGATAGGAGGCGAAGAAGTAGACCTCAGGCCCTTCCAGTCCTGGGACTCCAGGGAATCCAGGACATGGTGGCACTGGGTACTTTACACTTGCTTTCCAGCCAGGGAGCATCTTGTCTGTGCTCTGCCTATCCTCCGGGCCCTGGCTGATGTTTATATAGGGCTTCAGGAAGGCCCTGGAGAAATGGCCTCCTGCACAGCCTGCCATCCCACAGGTGATGGCCTGCACATTCCTCAAGTCTTCGGCTACTCTCACAGGCTGGTGACATCCCCTCATAGAGAGGACTCAGAAACATTAAGCTGCCTGCCAAAGCTCACACAGCCAGGCAGTGATGCAGCCTGGTGTTCAGCTGCCCCTCCCTTCCTCTGGAGTTCTGACTGCCTGGTTGTGAATTTTGTCCTCCCACGTACAGTAGGGCCAGGGTTTTCTGGGATGAGGTGGGACTGGGCATAGTGCTGGTGAAGGCCTTCATCCTAATTCTGTAATGGCTGTGAGCTGCCAGGCTGCTGGTCCAGTTGTTGCTTCACCCTGGATCCAGGCTCCTCCAGACTCCCCTAGAGCTTCCCCACACATCAGGTAAACCCCCATCCCTCCAGCCCCACATCCCGCTCACCAGCCCAGTCTTTAATGAGAGTAATTTATAATCCATCACCAGCGGGATGTGGGAAATCTAATTGCTGCAAACTGATTGCCAATTCAGTTGCTGGCACCAGGGGGCTGCGAGTGGCTCATTAGACCTGTCCTCCTCCCTGGCATGGGGGCAGGCACTGGGAGGCATGTGGGGACTGAGCAGGCAAGTCTCTCAGAGGGCGAGGGACAGGGCTGTTGGCACTGTTGCTCTCAGGGTACTGGGGACCCATAGCAGCTGTCCTCTCCAGGGCCACGGGGTGTGGGTACCTGTGCCAGTCTCTTCTGTTCTCGATGCCCCAACACAGGGCTGGGCTGCTGGTGGGCCTGGGGTGTCTACAGTTGAGTCCTGCTTGAGTGCTGCCCTCAGGGCGCTCCTGGGTCAGGGAGACGAACACGCATGACCCTCACGACAGTGACGTATCGGCCCGCACAGACGTACCAGCATGTGTTTAGCATGCTTTATCAGTCACTCCTTACCATGCTCCTGTAGGGCAGGTTGTGACCCCATTTTACAGATGAGGACCCCGAGGCCTGAGAGGTGGGGCAGTTAGCAGGCCCCTGGCCCTGGAGTCTGTTCACTTGGTACTCACAGGGCATGTGGCTGCAGGAGGCTGGCTCTTGACACAGCCTCTGTTTTCTGTCAAATGGGGCTGCTGATTCCTGACTCGTCAGGCTGTGGCAAGTGTGATGTCGGGGAAGTGGAGCTGGTTAACTAGTCGGCAACTGGTTAAAAGGAAGCTGCTGCTGGGTGATTACCTTTACTTCCATGATTATGCTTTCTTTACCGTCCTTGTCTCAGAGGTGAATCTGCCACTAGCTAGTCGAGGTAGCAGACAGCTGTTTCCCTCTCTGGGCCTCTGCTTCCAGTCTGTGAAATGGGGAGATTGATGAGGTGTCCCAGGGGCCCCTCTAGCCTTCACATTTGAGAGATTATCAGGAAGATGGGAAGATGGGGCCTGAGGAAGCACAGGCCTGCAGGGCTGGGAGATGGAGGCCACCCTGTTCACGTGGCCTGTCTGGGTTCCTCCTGGGCCACAGGTGGGGGTGGGGAAGGGCTCTGCCTTTCTCCCTGACCCTTGGGGCCTGATCCAGCAAATACAGGCCACCAGGGGCCGGTGCCTTGAGCCTGGTTTCCTGGGACACAGAGGAGTAGAGGAGAGGAGTCAGCACCTGGGTCCTGGTCCCCACCCTGCTGCTGACTGATGCTCACTCTGGGTCTGGCCAGTGCTAAGTGCTCAGTGCTTAGGGGCTCCGCTGGGCTTCTGACCTCAGGAAGCTCCCACTTAGGTGAGGGAGGGGATCAGGGATGTGAGGGGTTGGTTTTGACTCTGGTGACTCAGGGAAAGTTCCACGGTGGAGGCCTCCTTGGTACCGGCCCTGGAAGGCTGGTTGCGTGTGCATAGGCAGAGAGTGTTCAGAGGCTCAGTGGGAAGGGCCCCAGGACATCAGGGAAGAAGTGTGGTTTAAAGCTGTGATCTCCAAGTGGGGGAGGGGAGCCATGTGTGGGAGGGCAGGGCACCCCCTTTGGGTGCAGGGACGCTGCTGTCAGGGTGTGTGTGTCCATGCATTTAACAGTCACATAGGGCACTTCCTGGGGGCTCGGCCTGTGCCCCAGGTTGTTCTGTGGCTGAATGCTTGAACCCCACAGGTCCTCAACCTGGCCCCGGTGCTCACAAGCTGGGCTCTGAGTGCAAACCAAGGCATTTGCTTGTCTGGCAGGCAGGGTGTTGGTCTATGAAAGGGGTAGAGTAATTTTGCCAAATGCCTCATATATAAAAACTCACTTAATTCTTACAACAGCCCTATGAGGGAGGTGGGAGCATTATCTTGATTTTACGAAAGAGGAGATTGAGACACAGAGAGGTGAAGTGACTTATCCAAGGTCACAGAGCTGGTAAATGGCACAGTTGGAATTTGAGCCCTAGCAGTCTGGCCCTGAAGTCCTGTTTAGTGCATAAACAGTGCCCTGAGCTGCCTCATGCTCAACAAACTGTACAGCATGGTGCCTGGGGGAGGGGTTTAAGGCCAGGCAGGCCTTGTTAAGTACCTGGACTTGTGTGGCTGCTGAGGGCAGGGGTTGCCCGAAGCCCAGAGGCTTTTTTTTTTTTGGTACTGGAGATTGAACTCAGGGGCACTCGACCACTGAGCCACATCCCCAGCCCTATTTTGTGTTTTATGTAGAGACAGGGTCTCACTGAGTTGCTTAGCGCCTCGCTGTTGCTGAGGCTGGCTTTGAACTCGCGATTCTCCTGTCTCAGCCTCCCAAAGTGCTGGGATTACAGGTGTGCACCATCGCGCCCGGGCTATCCCAGAGGCTCTTCACGTTCATGTGGGTTAGTTCTCTATCACATGTTTTCTGTCCATGTTGGACATAGACTGAGGCTAAGCAAGGTTGGGGGAAGACCAGAGGACTGGAAATGATTTTAGGAAGGGCCCTTGGAAATGCTCTTGTCCAAGTTGTTCATTGTCCTGAAGGTGAAACTGAGGCTGAGGCATGGTGAATGTCTTCTGAGATCCTGTTGTTCAGCTTTCTTATTTTATACTTGGAGAAGATGAAGCTCAGAGAGGTACAATGGCTTGCCCAAAGTAACAGCAAATTGGGGCCTGAGCTAGGACTAAGGATTACATCCCGAGTCCTGACTAGGGCACCATGCCCTGTACCATGTTTCTTCTTTTTACCTGTCTCTATTCTGCCCAGAATGCAGACCCAGGTCCATCCCCTCTTCTAGGAAGCCTTCCTTGACCACCCAGCTGCCCGCATGCTCAATGCTCTATGCCAAATCAACTCCCATCAGAGCGCTGTTCCAGCCTCTTCCCGTTGCCCTGTTCGCCTACACTGCACAAGCACCCCACTGTCTCTCTTTTCCTCATGTCTACCCATGGGCTGTTCCATCTCTAGGATTCTTCCCGTCTCCAGTGAACTCCTATTCTTCCTTCAAAGCCCAGCACAGATGCCCTCTCTTCCCAGCTCCCAAGCCCAGGGGGCCCCTCCTGTCCTGCGTCTCTCTTCTAGATTTCCCGGCTCTGTTCCTCTTGCACAGGTTAGAATTCTTTGCCCAGCCCCAATTCTGTGACCTTGCTTCCTAGTACCTGGCTCCCTCAGGGTTACACTGTTACCTCCCTGGAGCCCTTGCTTGGATACATTGTTGCAGTGGCTGCTCCCCCATTACATCATCCCCCCCCCAGTACTTTGCTTCACGTCCCCAAATCCTGACATTGCTACATTGTTTCTTTTCTCTGCTTTCACACATCCTCAATCTGTTTTATTTCTAGTCTCCCCATTGTCACACCTTGTCCTTTCTCCCCATCCCCCTGCCCATGTGATCCCCAGGCTTGGGAGAGGAGGAAAGTGGAGTGTGGTCTGAGGGGACACAGCTGAGGCTGAGGGCTGGGACAGGTGTGCCATGACCTTTTGGACTTCCTTCTCTCAGTAGGGTGGGCGCTCTAGGCTTGCAGAGGCTGGGGCCTGGCGGGCAGGCCTTCTCCTCCTCTCTCCGGGCCCCTCTCCTGCCCGATCTTCCTCCTCCTCTCTCTTCCCCTGCAGCTCCTCTCCCTCCTCCCCGCTACCCCGCTCCTGCTCTGATTCCCTTAGGCCTCTCCCTCCCCTCTTTCCTGGCTGGTCCGAACCTCTCTCCCCCTGTGACTCAGGGGGGCCAGGACTGAGGATTGTCCTGGGTGCAGGGCTCTCAGGAGCCAAGAGGGTAGCTGGGGCCAGGGCTGGGAGGGACTCTCTAGTGCCTCACCCTTCGGGGCCCAGAACTCCCAACTCCCTTCAGCTGGAGTTTTGAGGACAAAAGGGCCCCGGGGTCAGCCCCTGGCCACTCTGTGAGGCAGGCAGCTGAGCTCAACCACAGCATCAAGGAAGGAGCAGCCTGTGTGACCCCTGCTTGTGCTCTGGGAGCTGAGCCTGGCTTGGCCCTTTCCTGTTCTTATATGAGGTGGGAGCAGGGAGGCTTATGGGGCCGATCTCAGGTTCAGACCCAGCCCACTGCTGCCCTTGAGACCGGGGTCCTGCGGGGTGATACTTTCCCATGTGTAGCTACCATGGTGTCCATCAGGACCTAGGTGTGGGCGAGGGGCTGGTTTGTGTGTGGATGTGTGTGTGTGTAGAAATGTTGCTAGGTCTGTGCTGATGCATGGGGGTCCTGGTGTCTGTGGCCTCCCCCGACTGCTGTCCCTCCTGCTTCCCTACTAAGGACTCCCCACCAACACCATGACTGCAGAAGGTTGTAGCTCCTGGGAGTATGGCAGAGGAAGCTGGGAGACACCCTCCCTGCCTTGAGAGGGTCAGATGTGCGTGGAAATGTGCACATGCACAGACACGGGGACTGGGGCACGCCTTCCTTCATGTGCCCACGGACCACTCCAGAGATGCAACCTGCGTGCCGCATGAGCAACCCAGACCCACGCAGCTGTGCAGGCCCGCCCTGGACAACCCCCAGGCAGACTCGCATGGGTGTATCCAGATAGAAATCCCTGAATGTGCTTACACAAGTTGTGCGTGAGCGTGCAAGTATACACGTTGCCTGGGGCTCTGAGCTACTGGGAATGCATTCGTCCTTAATCCTAGTTCTTAATCCCAGGTCTGGGGAGCCCAGGCCAGAGGGGCAGCTGGTCATCTGGCCTCCTTAGAGGTGATTAAGGCAAGGGCGGGCGTGGGGACGAGAGCTCAGAGCTTTGTCTTCTGCCTAAACTCCCAACTCTCAAAAACCCAGCCTTAGGTTCCTGTAAAGATTCAGTTTCATGTAATTTACTAAACCCTGGGTGCTGACATGCTGGGAGAGAGAAGAGAGGGCTGTGCTATGTGTCCCTGGGAAAAGTGACAGCTGGGGTGGGAGAGGCCAGGTCCGTTCCTTTGCCCACCCATGTGGGCCCAGTGGGAATCCTCACAGGAGGCCCCCGGGGACTGACTTCCCGGGAGGCCTCTTTCTTGCTGGAACATTTCTGATGAAGTAGGAAACTGTGGCCCAACCAGGAGATGCTGAATTTAAGTCCCTGAGCAGGGACAAGTGTTCACCAGGGACAAGGTTGGGATGGGGACCCTTTCTATGTGGAGATGGAGCCTGAGCTGAGCACTGAAGGTGTCAGCTCCTGGGACACTTGAAATGCACGTGGACGTCGTTGGCTGTCACAATCATGAGGGTGCAGCTGGCATCTTCCAGGCAGGGATGGGGGCTGCTGCCTGGCCGTGGTACTCAGAACAGTCCCAGATGTCGGCAGTGCTGTTGGCAAATGCCAGGAGGTTATGAGGCCTGATGAGGATGTTTCTAGTGGGAGGGGTTCGGAGGCGACTGTCCCTTGCATGCCGGGGAAGGGGCAACCCCCCCCAGGGCACTGTGGGTGCACTGGGCTGTGCGCTGAGCCACACCCCCTGCTCCCGCCCTCGGCCCCCTCCCTCTCATGTTGGGATGGGTGCGTGTCTAAGGGAAGGCTGCTGGCCTCCTAGGCGGCCTTGGGCAGTTACTGTACCTGTGTCCTCCTCTGAGCCTGCGTTGTCCTCTGTAAATGGGCCAGTTCCCATTGTGCTGTAGGGAATTGCGAGGACTGGGGTTATGTAGCTAAGGGAGTAGGCAGTGGTCATGAGAGACTCTGGCCAAAGAGGTGGTGGTCACCACTCCCATTCTTGTCCTGGGGCTTGGGGAAGCACTGTCCCAGCACTTGCCCTTGGTCTGATGTCCCACCTTTAGCCTGTCTTTTCCAGCTGGGGTCCTTCTCTCATAAGTCCTGTCTTCTACAAAGCTTTGGCTCCTGGAGGCCATTTGGGACTCATTCATTCATCTCCTGGGCCTAGGGCTGGGGCTGGTGGGCAGCTGGGCCTCTGAGCTGCTCTTGTCCTGGTACAGCTCCCTATAAGGAAGGGGGTCAAGCTGGTGTCATGGAGGGTCACATGGCAGAAGTTGGGTCTTCTGTCTTTGCAAGGGGAGGACCTAGGAGGGATTCCTGATGGCCTCGTCCCTGGGTTGTGGGACTGGTGGGGGCCAGGACACTCAGGGTCCCCGAGGTCCTGGTGGGCATGTGGACTCAGCCCTGAGCCGTGGGCTGAGGAGGGGTCTCAGGACACCCAGGGGGGCTCTGGGCCTCAGGAGGGCATCAGGGGAGGGCAGGTGGGCCACTGGGGTTCTCTGGTCTCTTCCACCTCATTGCTGGGACAGAGGGGCAGGGGGTCCTGTGGAGTTCTTGGCCTCCCCTCTTCTGGGTCCTTTGAGGCCTCTGCTCTGCTCCTGTGAGGTTCAGTGAGGTCACCTCTCCTGTCTGAACAGTGAGACATGAGAAGATGAGATGGGGACCAGGCCAGGGAGAGAAAGGGTCCTCGTGGTGATGGGGCTAGAGCAGAGGACCAGGGAGCTTTAGGCTTCACACCTGAGCCCAGTTTGTAGGGGCATGAGCGGGAGGGGAAGAGCCTCCTGAGCACCTGCCAGACAAAGGCCTGGCAACCCAAGCCTAGACCCAGCCCTCAGGACAGACGGGCCTCCGTGCAGAGAATAGAGAACGGAAACCAGCCTGGGGCTTGGTGGCTGCCAGCTGGCCTGGGTGGAGGCTGGTGCCTGGGAGCCAAGTGGAGGGGGTGAGGGGGGATCCTGGAGCCATGGCTGGGGACTGTCCTCAGGGCTACCCCAGACAGCCAGGGGCAGGGGCAGAGAATCTTGGATTCAGCTTCTGTCTCCTCTCTTGTTAGGGTCATCCTCATGTACTGGCTGAGGGCACTGGGCTGGCCGCATGGCATCCCAGACCATTGAGGGCCACAGCTGGGAAGCCAAGGTCTAGGGTTGAAGATGACAGTCAGCAGGTGTCTGTAGTTGCCTCTCTCCCTCCAAGTCCCTTTCAAGACTCTGGGCCGAGCCTGTCCCCTCCCAGTGGCCACACCTGACAACATGGCCTTTAAAAATCTCAGAGGAGGCCGTTGCTGAACTGGGCCTCTTCCATTTGAGAGCTGCAGAATAGCATTTGCTCGTCCAAAAGTGGGGGTTATGGAGGCTTCTCTCAAGTAGAGAGCAGGGACAAGACAAGGGTGTCGTCAGGATAGGGAACACTGGGCTTCTCTGGAAGATCTGATTTTGACTCTAGGCTCTGCTGTGTGACCCTGGTCGAGTTTCTCCCTCTCTCTGAGCCCCAGTCTCACATGGCTTCCTTTTTAAACAACAGCTTTACTGAGATATAACTCACATGCCATAATGTATGTGCAGCGGTCCCCTTATCCACTTCCCACAGTTGTAGTTACAGTCAACTGTGGTTTAAAAAGAGTCAATGAAAAGTTCTAGAAATAAACAATTCGTGAATTTTAAATTGCTCATCATGCTTCACGGTGTGATCAAATCTTGAGCTGTCCTGTTCTGTCCTCCAGATGGGAGTCACCATGCCATACACACTGCCTACCTGGTCACTGGGTAGCATTGACCATCACTGGTAGCTCGGTGTTTGTGTTCAGGTGACCCTTCTTTTACGTAATAGTGGCTCCAAAGTGGAAGAGTCCTGATGGACCATGACATAAACCAGGGAAGGACAGGTCAACTCTGGTGCCTCGTGACAGGGCCCCAGGAAGAACACGTAGTGTGTGTGGGGTTAACGCTTTTTGAGGTTTCCACATCCATTGGAGGGGAGTTTGGAATTTATTCTCTGTGGATGGCGGCGGGGGCCGGCTGCTGTACTTAAAAGCTTTGTAGTATATTTACAGAGTCGTGCAGCCATCACTGACTCCAGGACAACTGGATCTGCTGCAGTTGCCTCCTGCTCCCTCCCTGCCCAGTCCTGGGCAGCCGTCATCGCCTCTGTCTCTATGATCTGCCTGTCCTGGAAATTTCATTTGAGTAGAATCCTACGACACGTGGCTTTTTGTGACTGATTTCTTTCTCTCAGCAGAATGTTTTCCAGGTTGACTCAGATGCAGCTCATATCAGTACTTAATGATGATTATTGTTACTATTTTGCTGAATAATCCTCCTCCACTGTATGGACATACCACGTTTTATTTATCCATTTGTCTGTTGATAGGCATTTGGTTAGTTTCGACTTTGTGGCTATTATGGATAATGTTGCTTTTTTTTTTTTTGGAACGTGGACATATGTTTTCATTTTTCTGGAATATATACCCTAGGAGTAGAATTACTGAGTCATGTGGGAACTCTCTGTTTAACATTTTGAAGAACTGCCAGCCTGTTTGCTAAAGTGGCTGTACCATTTCACGTTCCCACCAGTGGAGTGCGAGGTTCTGATTTCTCCACATCCTCGCCAGCTTGTTGTTATCTGGAGTTCTGATCACATTCATCCTTGGATCCATTCATCCTGTAGGTATTTATGGAACATCGACTTTCAACAAGGCGGAATGCTCACTGCAAAACTGGGAAGAGAACTTCTCCTTTGAGGAGTCCTTGGGAAGACTGGATAGCACAGTATCCATGCAACACCCTGTTGGGCCAGGCACACAGTAGGTGCTCAGCAATAGGGGAAAAAAGTTTATCAAGGGGAGAAACTCAGGTGGCAGGAATTGTGCTGCCCCCCCCACCCTCAGCAGAGGGAAGGAGGAAGGAAACTACATGTTGACCACCTACTGTGTGTGAGAACTCGTGCTTCCTTTCTCAGGACCCTCTGGTCTGTACCAGTGTCCTGGGTATACATGGAGGCACTAAAGTGCAGGGCAGGCAGCTTGCCTGTGGTCACCAGCCAAGAAGCAGTCAGGGCCTTGTTTATATCATCTCATTTCATCTTCCTGGCCCTTTGTGATCAGTGCTGTTCTTATGCCTGTTTAGTAGGTAAAGGAACAGACTTGGAGAGGTGGACTTCCTTGGCCAGAGTTGCATAGCTGCTGAAGGCCATTGCTGGGATTTGGACCCAAGTACTCTAGCTTCAGTGTCCCTGCTCATTTTGAGCCTCACCTGCCTCCCAAGACTTCGGAGATGCCAGTGAAGGCTCAGCCACCAGTTTGTGCCCTCCCTTCCCGAACCCCACCCATCCTCAGATCCTCCTCTTGGGCTGGAAGCAGCCCAGGGGCAGATGTGGCCCTCAGCAGACCTCAGGGGCTCTGCCAGCCCCTCCCTGGTCTTTTTGCCTGGCTCCTTCCTGTGTACCTCATTTTCCATTTGGGTGATGGTGGTGGTGATCCCTGAGGCCTCCAAACTCACCCTCAGTCTGACCTGCTCTGTGCCTTGAAGTGGAACAGCCAAGAAGCCAGAGGGACAGCTCTGGGCTGGGGGCGGGAGTGGACTCCACTGGTGACTTCATGCAGGTTATGAATAACAGCACACAGGAGGGCCGGGGGGCCAGGCCGACCTCTGGGGAGGCTGGGCCTAGACACACTCATACACAGGCGGGGACATCTTGGTCATAAGTGTATCTGGTGTGTGTCCTCAGTGTGTTTGCTTGGCTTGGGCCCAGGGGCTTCCAGAGCTGTACATCTCCCAGGACAGCTGTGAGGCCAGGCCTGCCTCTGGCTGGCTCCAGCAGGGTCTGTGCCATTTCCCAGAGGAGGCCAGGGTCAGTGCAGCAGAGCCCCTGAGTTGGTGAGGTTCCTGGAGCCCCTTCACCTGGCTTCAGGTGATCCTTGAGGCCAGACGATGACCCTTTGGCCCTTAGGCCTGTCCTGGGGTATGGCAACCATAGGTGACACTGGGGTCCCTGTCCACTCTCCCAGCCCCTCCCCTCCTGCCTTACACCTACTTCCTGATGCCATCCTGGTCTCTAGCCAGGTTCAGTGAGCTCTAGCAAGTTGCCTGGCCTGAGTCTGTGGAGTACAGAGGCCATTTCACCTTGGTCCTGGGAAGATGGATGGAGTGACATCAGTGTGAGTCCTGGCACTTAGCAGTGCCTCTCCTCTCCGCGCCCAGGCTGGTTGAGGGTGGCCAGAATCGTCAGCTCCGCCAGAGTCCACAGATCTGCATTTTTTGGTATATAATTTACACTGGTATTTTATGACAAAATATACTAGAATCAGTCTCAGTTTCTCTTCCCTCCTCTTGGCCCACTTAGAGTCCTCCTGGCTGGGTGTTGGGGCACCAGAGCAAACCCACACTGGGAGACCAAGGCTCAGAGACGGGTGAGGCCAGCCTGGCTTGCAGGGTGGCAGAGGCAGGTAATGTGGGTCTGCAGGGTGACCTCAACCACTGTGTTTACTGAACAAACATAGGACAACCAACTATGCTCCAGAAATATCCTGGGTCCTGGGTACAGAGAAATGACCTCACAGACCCATCGCTGTCCCCAGGAGCTGGTGGCAGGACATGGGCCTATAAACAAGGTAATAGACACATGCATCCCAGGCAGCTGACCTGGTGTTGACCGTCATGGGGTGTGTGGGGACGTCTCTTAGGTGGATCTGGTGGCCAAGAAGGTGAGCTCTGAGTAGGGACACTGGCATGGCCAGCACCTAACTGCCCATTACAGCTGACACCTTCAGTATCGGGATCATAGCCTGTTTTGTGGGAGGGCAAACAGGCCCAGAGAAGTAGAGGAACCAGGCACCCCGCTGGGAAATGGGAGGTCAGCACTGGAACTCCAGCTCCACCCTGGGCTGTGCCTGGAGGCCCTGGGCCTTGGGTGGCAGCCCTTGCTATTTCTGTTGGCAAGTTGGTTGTGCAGCCTGGAGACCCAATCCACTAGGCACCCACGGGTGAGTCACAGCGTGGTGGGTGGGGCTGCTCACCTGAGCTGGGCCACCTGTCCCACCTGTGGCCTTGTCCTCCACTTCTGCCCATTCTCAGACGTCCAGTTTGTTTCTGTGCAGGGTGCTGGGTGCGTGAGTGGGTGGTCTCTGACAACTGCCCCACTCTCCAGGGGCTTTCTGGTAGGAGTGACTCTTGGGGCTGGGGGCAGGTGTGCTGTTTACAAAGAACATGGTCTTTGGGGTTTAGCTCATCCAGGTTGAAATGCTGGCCCCACTGCTCTGCCACTTCAGGTCAGTTGCTTTATCTCTCTGAACTTTTCTTTTTTTAATTTTATTTGTAGATGGACACAATACCTTTATTTTATTTATTTATATGTCGTGCTGAGGATTGAACCCAGTGCCTCAAACGTGCTCGGCAAGTGCTGTACCACTGAGCCATAACCCAGCCCCTACCTCTCTGAACTTTGTTTTGAGCATCTGAGAAATGCCGATGAGAATCCCACCATTCTCATGTGGGAAGTGTGAAGGAAAATGAGGTGATGTGCATAGAAAGAGCCTGGCGCTTCGCTTCCTCTGTCAGAACTGTCACTGCTGCTGCTGGTGAGGGACAGAATGACCTAGACGTCCTCCAAGTAAACGCCCAGTGGGATGAGTCGCATCACGAGTTGGGACCCCCTCGTGCATTCTTAGGGCTTTGGGACTCCCTGGTCACAGACTTTGGCTGGTGTTCAGATCCTGCTGCGGCCCCGGTGGAGGCTCAGCAGCCTTGGTCTCCTCATCTGTAAGTGGGGCCAGCCGCACCAGCTTCCAGGGACGCTGAGTGGGCTCCGTGTGTTCTGGTAAACGGGCTTCAGTGGAGTGACAGCCTGGTGGAGCTATAGAGTCCCCAAGAGAGAACTTCCTAATTTGGGCCAGGACAGTGGCTGCTGTGTGTGGCCCCAGCAGGCCCCCAGAGGAGGCTGTCAGCAGACTGATTGATCCTTGAGAGCAGAGGCCTGTCCTTCAGCCACGGGACCCAGAGTGCCTGGAAGAGTGCTTGGCATACAGTAGGCACCCCATAAATAGGGCTGTGCTGATTAACTGGTGGTGTTGGTGCTGTGGGAAGGGGTGTTCAGGAAGCGGGGGGCAGGCCTGAACCCACAAATGGCTTCATGCGGGAGGATTGCGGGAGGTGAGCATCTGGGAGCTGAGGGGCTGCAGGGCGGTGGGGTCTGGGATGGGCTTCTGTGGGTGATCCTGCTGTCAGGCACCAGCGTGGGGACAGGAATGAAGGGGCAGTGTGTCAGGGTGGTCCAGAGGGCGAGGAGAGAGGGCAGGTCCTGGGATAGATGGGGCAGTGGTGGAGGAGTTCCAGGTGGGCTGAGGGAGCCTGGCTTTCCCGGGGCTGGCTGCCATCCTCCATCCAGGCATAGGAGACAGGAGGGCAGGTGCAGGTGGCCAGCCTGCACCCCTCCACTGTGCTGCTGGGAGAAGGCAGGGGTGGGTGGGCATCTGTGCCATGGGCTGGCCAGACAGGCTGATGCCAGGAGAGGGAGCCGGGTCCTGCCGAGTGGCCGCCTGCCCCTCAGAGGCTGAGTATCCTCTGTGCTCTGCTTCGCTGTCGGTCTCCTCTGAAGCTGCCTATGAGCAGCCTGGTGGGGTTTCGGCAGAAGGAAGAGGCCGAGAAGTTGTACAGGGCAGAGGATGGCCAAGGGAGTGCCATTTCTAATAACAAAAGTGCAGGGGTCTAGCGTGGAAAACCTGGAAACTACAGAAAGGTCCTGGGAACAGATGAAAAGCACCTGCAATCCCAGCCCTCAGCGGGCGCCTCCGGGAGCCAGTCCTGTAAGTCAGTATTTAGAAATTCACTGTGGTAGTGAGTTCATTAAAGCAGGATCAGGTTCTACATGCGTTTTGTAACCTACTTTTTAATCTTAATAATGATGACGGTATTAATAGCCAGTGCTCACTGAGCAGTAGGGTATGCCAGTGGGCCCTGTCCCCTCCAGGGACACTCTTGAGGTAGACGTCATTACCTCTGCTTGACCAGGGAGAGCGGGCTGAGGGATTTAGGTGCAGCAGGGCCACACAGGCGGGCATCGGGGGATCTGCTGGCAGCCTGTGCTGCAGTGCTCCTGAGAGCCAGCCTGCCTTTCCAAAGCTACATCCTTAAATAGTCTTTGGGGAAAAAAACAAAACAGGCTTCTGTGATGCATTCAGGCCTTTCAGTGACCTAATTAGTGTGGGTTTGTGAATACAAACCATTGACGGCTATATACTATTCCATGTTGAGGTTTTGCCCTGGCTTACTTAACTAATCCCCTATTGTTGGATATGTAGGTTGTTTCCATTTTTACTGTCTGACAAATAACATTGCCCTGGACCTCCTTGGCCCCAGGCCTGAATTCCAGCCACCCCAGAGCATCAGAATCTAGAAAGGCCCTTACTTAGATGAGCAGGCTTGACTTTCCTCATTTTACAAATGGGGATGGCAGCAGGGCTGAGGGGTCATCTGCCTCCTGCTGGGCCCAGGGCAGGTGTGGAGGGCTGGTGGCCATGCAGGGGCAGTGGGCGTGCAGGGTGGGTGGTGGGGAAGGTGGTCTGGGGAGGGCTGGTGCTGGCAGGAGAAGGGAGGGCCCTGTCAGGCTTCCTGTGCAGAGAAATTGGCTGCGATATGATGGATGCAGAGGGGTGCCCTCTGCCCCGGGATGAAGGCGCTGTGGGGGACTGAGCAGGCCGCTCCCCACCCCCGCTGCGCCCTCCCCAGCAGGTGCAGTCTGTGCCCACATCCCCAGCCACGAGTGCACATGGGGGTGCGGGCTCCCGGCCAGGGCAGCTGTGGACGGGTGAGGGTGGGGGCTGAGGCGTCCTGTCCAGGTCCAGGCTGCCCATTGTGTGGTCCCCTTGGCTGTCCTGCTGCCCAGAGCCTGGCCCCGGCCCACATTCCTGTGGTGACGCTCCGAGTCTCCGGGGCGGAGCTGGTGAGCGTGAGGGGCACTGAGTTCTCACAGGACTGAGGGCCTTCTGGGGACAGAGCCTGCAGGGATGCAGGGGGCTCTTCTCAGACCCCCTCCTTTGCCGGCCGTGCTCCCAGGAGCTGGTGATCGTGTCTGTGAGTCTTTGGATGAGCCTCTTTGCCTCTCCGAGTGCGGCTGGGCAGGCTGAACGCCGCCGCTCACCCCTAGCTCAGGGCTGGAGTGGCGCAGGCTTTCCCCTCTCTGCACCTCAGTTTCTACATCTGTTGGGAGAGGGAGTTGAACTCAGCCATCTCTCAGGCCTAGTTTAGCTTTAAGTTGCTATCCAGCATGGGGAACAGTGTGTCATTGGATTACCAACCAAAGATTACTGAGCACCAACTGTGTACCAGGCAGCGTGTGCTTTGATTATCTCACTTGATTCTCACAACAGTTCTACCAAATGTGAATTATTATTGTCCCTGTTTAGCCAAACAAAAGCTCAGAGAGGTTAAGCAATTTGCCCCAGATCACCCAGCAAGTAAGCAGAGCTGAACTTGGACCCAAGGCTGCCTGAACCTAAAGCTGACCAGCCAGCCCTTGCTCATGTCCCCTGTAGTCACCAGGAGAGTGGTGGCTGCGCCTGGCTAATTAGGGGAAGGCAGCTCGGGCAGAACTAATTACACTTGATTTTTTTCTTAGCTTTTGCGCCATGATTAGCGTGGCACAGGGGTGCTGGGCTCCTGGCCCCCTGCCAGCTGACCTAATTTGTGTGTCTGTTTCTATAACTCACCCTCTCTCCCCCTCCTTCAGCCTCTCTTTTTCTCTCTGTGCACTCTCCGCTTCTCTGTGGCCTTGGCGATGCCACTCAACCTCTCTGGGCCTCAATCTCATCTGTATCCCTTTCCCTCATGAGGAGGTTGAGGCTTCCGTGAGACGACGTCTTCAGAGATCATAATGGAGACTAACACATCCCTGATCGCTGCGCGCTTTCCTTGCTCGGCTTTCACTCTGTGCTCTGCCCTTTCCTCCTTGACCTTTCTTGCTCCTTTTTTGCATGCTGGGATGGGACGCGGGGCGTCCTGCAGGTAGGCAAGCACTCCACCGCTCCACCGCGGAGCCCCCGGCCTCCTGGTGACCTGCAGTCCTCTCAGCCACTCGGTGAGCTGTGTCCTCCTCCTCATCTCCATTTCACAGACGACAGAACTGAGGTACCAGCGATGAAGCGGCTCTCTTGGCAGCCCCCGCGGGCCATGCAAGGAGGCGCTAGTCCACTCTCGATGCTGCCCTGTGTCTCTGAAAGGCTCAAGGCTGTGGGGCTGGGCCTGAGAGACCCCAGGCATCTGAGCGAGCAGCCTTGGAGGGGGTCTGGGGCAAGAGGGAGGTGACATGGCCGTCCTGGACGGTGAGTGCCGAGTGTGAGGAAGTGAGGAGATGGGCCTGCTGTCCAGCCAACTTGGGCCCCCACCTGAGCCCTGCTGGGTGGTCCCTGGGGAGAGGGCAGCCTGGGACAGGGCACCTTCTTGCTGGGCCCTGGCAACCCAGCTAGCCTCCCCAGCTGCTCTGAAACTCCGCGGACAAGTCTGGGGGAGGTGGGAGTGGATGAGGGGTCTGCTGGTCATTGCTGGGCCTGGTCCCTTCGGGGCGGGTAGCCTGAGGGGTCTCTGTGGGGCAAGGCTGTGGGGTGGTTCCAGATAGGGTGCCGGCCGGAGGCCTGAGGAAACTCGGTGGGGGTGTCAGTCTTGGGGAAGGCGCTGTGTCTCAGTGGCTTTGGTGAGTGTGTGCGTGTGTGCGCCCAGGAGAGCATGTGTGTGAGTGTGCAGGGCACAGGAGAGCCGCGTGCTTCCCTGGGTGGGAGCCTGTTTGGAGACACGTGGATGAGCGGGGGGGCACACGGTGGCTGCCGGCTGCTGGCATGGCCGCTGGGGGATGTGGATGGCTGTGGGTGCTGCTGACCGGATGTGGTGCAGGGGTGAGGGTGTGGGTCTGGGTGGCCCCAGAGCAGGGGGTGTCGGAGACCAGGACCCATGCTCACATCCCAGTTCTAACCTGCGTCCAGCTGTGCGCTGGGCCACCCTCAGCGTGCGGTGGGCAGGGGTCTCCTGGGCCCCAGGGACCCTCGGCTCCCCTGCTCAGATCCCAGCAGCTGCATGGAGGAGCTTCCGCCAGCTGTCCTGCTCCCTCGGCCTTGGTGGCAGCAGGAAGAAGTGGGGCTTCCTGGGGCACACTCCGGTGTGCGCGAGGTGGGTGTGGGATGCAGGTGTGAGAAGAGCTGGTGTTCAAGTTGTGAGGTTGGGCCAGCGGTGGGGCAGCGTGGGGGAGGGTGTGTGGTCAGGAGCATGTGTGTGCCTGGAGCGGGCTGGTGTGGGCCATGGGGCGTGAGCAAGTGATCACGAGTCCTCGCTGAGGCTTGTGTAGGGCCTTGTGGGTGTGCAAGAGGAGGACAGGGTGCGTCGTGCATCTGTGAGTGCCCTGGGCGAGCCGGTGGGTCAGGGCTGTGGGAGATGGACAGGAGCCTGCGGGGTAGGGTGGGTCACCCACAGACCCAGGGGGTGCACAGGTTGGGTGGTAGTGGTGCTTTTGATTGTGTGGTGCGTGTGTGTGCCTGTGCTGGGTGTGCGGGTGCCTCCTGTCAGGCACAGCAGGGTGAGTTTACCTGGAGGGACACAGATCAGGGAGAGGCTGGGAGATCCTGGAGCATTTGGATTCAGTTCTTCTTTAAGGGAATGGCATGGGCAATTATACTCATTATGCATGAAATTATGCAAATGCAGAGGTCATTTAGGGGTCAAGGGCTGTTTGTCACCCTCCTCCACAGGCACTTTGACTTCTAAGGATTCCCCTGGCCTCCCAGCCTGTTCCCTGCCCCCTCCTCTCTGTCCCCCTGGAGCTGCAGCTGCCCTTGGGTTCCTGTGAGGCCCCACCCCTATAGGTCCCAGGTGACCTCAGCATTAAGTCCCAAACCCCTAGTCCCCCACCCCTCCTGTGAGTGGTTCTTGGCCACTCCCCCCCCTGTGGGGGCAGGTTTGGAAAGTCACCGAGGTCGCCCCTCCCCAGGTTCCCTCTGATCACTGTGAGGCTAAATTAAGATGTGAGAATTCTCTCCCGCCACCTCCCATTCTCGCCTTCTCTGCCTCTCACTCTAGCCTGTCCTCTGTCCCTACCTGTGTCCCTTCCTCTGATCCAGCCCCCCCTCTGTCCTCTGCCTTTTTGTCCCTGTCTCCCCTCCCCCTCCCTGTCATCCTCTGTTCCTCCATGGTCTCCCCCTCTCCAGCACCCCCATCTCTGTGGGGAGCTGGAGCTCCTGGTCCTTAGCATGGAGGAGATGGTCGTCATGGTAACAGTTGTCATGTCGATGGCTACTGAGCGAGGGATGAATAGTATCTAGGTGAGAGCTACCTGAGTGGAGGCTGATGGATTCGCGAGAGCTCCAGGCTTGTCTGAGCCTCAGAACTGAACCCTGCCCCGCCCCGCCCCGCCCTCTGGTGCCTGAGCCTGCATGCACCCTGCAAGGCTCTGCATTTCTGTGACTGCCTTTGGGTGAGTGTGTCAGGCTGTGTCAGGCTGTCCCCCTGTCACTTTGGATGTGTCATTTCCAGGTCTTTGTGGCTCTGGGAGGTGTATGGGGAGTGTCTTTGTTGTGCAGGTCTTTCTGGAGATGGCGTGTAGGGGCTGGGGCTGGTACGTGGCACTGGTCACTGAGGACTGGTCATCTTAAGGACACCCCATCTGATCTAGGCTCCCACCTTTGCTCCTTATTAGGGTCCCTCCTCACAGACCTCTTAGAATTCCTTCTCCAGCTGATGGCCTCCCAGTCACTCTCTGGCTTGCCTGGAAGAATAGACAGACAGTGAGGATGGCCTTGTCCAGCAGCAGGAGCCCACGCCCTGGCCCCTGCCTCATTCCCTGTTCTGCATGTGACTTCAGGCTGCTCATGGACTGTAGGGACAGGAGCAATCCCACAGGACTCCACTGTGGGGAAGCTGGGGTGGGGGCCTGCTGGCTCCCTCAGCCTGGGTCTTCTTGGCAGAAATGGAAGCTGGCGAAAGTCAGACCATGGCTGCTTTGAGCTCCTGGAATGTCTAAAAAGGAGGAAGACCAGCAATTAGTCACGGGAGTAATTACACTAATTCTTCCACTCCATGACTCACTGGTAGAAAGTAAATACTGATTAATTCATTACCTCGAGATGCGTGTCTGGGGGGGGTGTGTGGTGAGGGAGTCTCTGCTGGCTCCCTGCCCTGGGCTTTGGTGCAGGTAGTTGAGTCCGGGGGTGGGAAGCCGGGATTGAGTGCCTCCTCTGGCTCTGAATGAACTGCAGAGGGGGCCCCTCAGAGGCAGGGCTGTGCAGGGCCAGGCCAGCCCCTCTCCTGCTCACATACCTTCCATGGCTCCCCACTGCCAGTCAAACATTGCAGATGTAAAGGCACCGTCTGAGAGCCACCAACCTCTGGGTTCAGCTTTCACAATATTTTGATGTGTAATTAGGATAAAAAGTAACTACTTTCTAAGAGAAAGTTGCCTTCAAGATTGGGCATCCACTGTCTTTCCAGCCTCAGCTCCAGCCTGTCCCAACCTGTTCTTCCTCTGCCCAGTGAACCCTTCACCTCTTCTAACTCCAATTCCATCCTTAACAAATGTGTCCTGGGACCTCCTCTGGCCAGGCACCTTGCCAGACTAGACGCAGCACGTGCTGTCTCCACCAAGTGTGCAGTTCAGCCGGGTGGCACAGCCCCTGAGCACCCCCTGCAGATGCTCTGGAAGCTCAAGTGGGAGAGCTTCTCAGAGTGACATGGGAGCTGGGCACAGTGGCACATGCCTACAAATCTCTGGCTTGGGAGGCAGAGACAGGAGAATGGCAAGTTCAAGACCAGCCTCAATAATTTAGCAAGATCCTCAGCAACTTAGCAAGACCCTGTCTCAAAATTTAAAAAAAAAGGGCTGGGAGTGTGGCTCAGAGGTAGAACATCCCTGGGTTGAATCCTCAGTACTGCAAAGAAAGCAAAAAAAGTTAGCCAGCACCAATTGGAGGACAAGGGGGTGGAAGGGAGAGGGAACAGCAGGAGTGAAAGAGGCAGACCTGGCCTGTTCCAGGAGCAGAGGGGCTGTGGAGGGACACTGGGGAGACTAAGGGCTGGCAGGACCAGCTCCAAGGGCACCAGCTGCACTGGCCCACCTCAGACAGAGCCTTGCTTCTTCCCTTCCACCTGCGGAGAGGCCTCTCTCTCTGATCTCAATTGCAGAAGACTCATATACCATGTCCGTCATGTCCAGGCACCAGGAGTCAATCTCGCTTTCTTGTGAAAGTTCCCATGGATGGGGCTGTGGTGGAGTTCAGTGTCCAGCCAGAGGCCACGGCTGGGGCAGGGCCTCCGAGCAAGGCAAGGTATGCCTTGCCCTTCTTTTAAGGGTCTGCTTCCTGCCTTTATGGCCCTTATCTCTGGCTCCAACCCCAAGGTCCCAGGAGGAGTTAGGCCCAGTGAGCTGGCGCCTTGGAGAAGCCCCTCCCACCACCTGCACCTCGGAGGTGGAAGTAGCATGTGGCCCTGCGCTGATGCTGGGCCCTGAGATCCCGTGGGGTAGGTCAGGGGAGGCAGCTAACTTCTTGTCTTGTGGAAGACTCGGGGCCAGGGCTAGAGTGGGTTTCTCCTCTCCCTGCATCCTCACGCATCGAGGCTGTTGCTCCTCAAACCCCCACACCCACGTCTCTGATAATGCTCCTTACCCCGCCTTTGGGGATTAGAGATGCCACTTAGGGTCCCAAGCAGAAGATGGATCTCCCAATCACATCCCCTGCTCTCTGGTGGCCTGGGGAAGCTAGACCTCAGTCCCCACCTGTGGATTGGGCTGATGCCCTTTGCACCTTGGGGCCTTGTCTGTGGCCAGGACCTGTGAGTGGACTGCGGCTGCTGCAGAGGCCAGGTGGGCCTGTGCTGAGCCCTGCCGTCTGTGAGGGGTGTGCTCGGTGCTGCTTAAAGCCAGCACACTCTGCTTGCACAGCTGGGCGAGGCAGCGGCTCTGTGTCTTTCACAAGTGGGTAAACTGAGGCATGAGGGATTAGATAACTTCTCCAAGGTCCCACACTTAGTAAATGATGGAGCCAGGACTGAGATCCAGCACTGGCCAGCTCTAAACCCAGTTCTGACATTCAGGGATCCCATTCGGGGGTGGGAGAGCAGCCAAGGGTCCCTGGTGGTGGCCATCAGGCAGGAGACGGTGCTGTGGCCCTGGCCCCTGAGCAAATGAGAAGTGGTCATCAGTTGGCCCCCAGCTCTCTGTTGCCCAGGAGATGTCACTCAGCTCTCCACAATGCCTGTGGTCCCTCTGGGTGTGTCCAGGCTGCTGGCCTTGGGTGCTGACCTGTGCTTGTATCTGTCCTCCAGGCTCAGCGCTGGCGCAGTGAGAACTTCGAGAGGCCTGTGGACCTTGAGGGTTCTGGGGACGATGACTCCTTTCCTGACGACGAACTGGACGACCTCTACTCAGGGTCAGGCTCAGGCTGTAAGTACCTCCCCTGGATCCCTGCCTGTCCCCATCCCTAGGAGCCTGCTCAGTGGGTCCTCCTGTTGTGTGGACCCTGAGAAGAGAAGGGCAGGGGATCCTTCCCAGGGGGCATCTGGCCCTGGCCCTCCCTGTTCTTATTGTGTGTGTGCTGCTTGGGTCTCTCTGCAGCCCTGCAGATCCTGCCCTCCAGCCAAGCCAGGAAATACAGACACTCCCCAGTGACCTTGTTCATGGTCCTGTTCCAACCACTTGAAGGAATTTAGCCTCTCCTCAGTGGCCCTGGCAAGTCCTCAGCACAGATGGCTTGATTGGCCCAGGCTGGGTCAAGTGGTCCCCTTGGATCCAAACAGCCGTGTCCAAGGGTCGGGTTGGGGCAGGTTTGAAGAAGGGCTGGTCAGACAGTGGGTTGTAGGCCCTGCCTGGGGCAAGCAAGCTGTGGGATCAGGCAGGTCCTTCCCAGGTGCACTGCTGATCAGCTGCACAGCCTTCAACGCCACCTCCTGGGGCCTTCGTAGCCTCACCTGTAAATGGCGAGAATACACTCTCTTCTCCCGGCTCCGGGGAGGGTCTGCACAAGAAGCCAGGGTCTGGCAGAGAAGGAGCTCTGGAAATGACCTGAAGAGGGGGCTGAGATCAGCAAGGGGACGCGGTGACTGTGAGACTATATGAAGTCTTGTACTGTGGACTGGCTGCCACGGCCCCTGGCCTCCGGTCTCCCCTCTGGCCATCCCTTGAAGCCTCTTCCATGTTAATTGGAAACCAAACCAAACCCCTTCCCTGTTGGCTCAGTCTCTGCTCCGGGCTCTCCCTGGCTCCCGCCTCCTCTGCCTGCTGCGTGGCCCTGGGAACCACCCTGGTCCTGCTGGTCCTGCTCCACACCCGCCTTGCTCCTCCATCTCACTTCCTTCTGGTCCTTCACTTGCCTACCTTTGCTCAGCCAGGTGGTGCAGGCAGTCTCCCATAGGAGGGCTCCTTCTCCCTCTTGCCCTCTGCCTGTGCCTCCAGGGGACCCCTGGGGTGCCTGCTGGTGAGCTTGGGCTGGGCATGCACCCAGGAATGCCGCTTTTCCAAGACGCCTCTTCTCTTGAACCTTCAGGGAGATTTGCAGCTAGTAGGGCCTCTGCTGCCGCTGCCTGGCCTCAACCTGATGAAGCCCTGGGTGGGGGGGCTGGAGCAGTCAGGGAGGGCTTCCTGGGAAGTTCCAGCCTGGCTGAGAAGAGTTGAGGAGAATCAGCCACCTGTGACCAGGCTGGCCTTCCACCTCTCTCTTATTTTCCTGGGGAAATTGGGCAAAGAGAGGGTGGGGAGTCATCCCCCCACCGCGCCGTCCCGATGGCATGGCTGGCCTGGGGTCCTCTGGCCCCTCACAGTGGCCCAGCTCCCTAGCTCTCTCCCTCTCCCTCCCCCTCAGACTTCGAGCAGGAGTCGGGCCTTGAGACGGCCATGCGGTTCAGGCCCGACGTGGCCCTGGCCACGTCCACCACGCCCGCTGTGCTGCCCACCACGGACATCCAGCCTGTGGGCACCCCACTGGAAGAGCTCCCCTCTGAGAGCCCCACCCCGGAGCCTGTCACCAGCCCTCCAGTGGTGACAGAGGCCCCAGAGGAGCCCAGCCAGAGAGCGACCACCATCTCCACCACCACGGCAACCACCGCTGCCGCCACCACAGGGGTCCCCACGGTGGCAACAGTGCCTGCCACAGAGGCCACCGCTGCCCCCAGCATCCCTGCAGCCTCCCCATCCACGGCCACCACTGCTCTTGTGAGGACCACCGGCATCCGGAGGCTCCCGCCTCCTCCGCTGACCACAGCCGTCACGGCCCAGGCCACCTCTCCAGCAGTGCCCTCACCCCCGACCACAGTGGCAGATGTGGACACGGAAGCCCCATCGCCCAGGGTGGTCAGCACAGCTACCTCCCGGCCAGGAGCCCTTCCTAGGCCGGCCACCACCCAGGAGCCTGAGGTCACCGAGAGGAGCACCCTGCCCCTGGGGACCACTGCGCCTGGACCCACAGAGGTGGCTCAGGTGAGGAACCTGGGAGAGGACAGGGCGAGAGAACAGAGGAGGATGGAGCTGGGCAGGGCGAGGACCAGGAGGCTCTGGATGCCCGGCAGCACGGCAGAGCCAGAATGAGACGGGCCAGAGGACCAAGGCTGGGCGTGAGCTACAGGACGGGACAGAGATGGAGCCGGATGGCCTGGGAGTGGGACAGAAAGCCAGGGGTGGGAGTTGGGCCCGATGCTGGGACAAGACATCCATGGGGGAGAAATTGGGAGCATGGCTGTGGGGGTGAGGGGGCCAGGCCTAGTGTCCTGATGGGGGCAGTGACCCAGAAGGCTGGCAGCCTGGGTTTGACTCCTCTGCTGTGTGACTTCAGGCTGGTCACTGACCCTGTCTATTTGCTTATTTATAAAAAGGAAAAAAAAGAAAAGAAAATCTCTTCGCGTTGTGAGATGGAATTTCCTGATGTAGCTGGAGCATTAGGACATTATCTGATGAGAGGGAACAGTCAGAGCGCTCAGCTCTCACCGCCTGTCTCTTGGTGGCATCGTTGTGTGGTTGTCATTGGCCTGAGGGGGCTTAGGCACACAGGAGTGGCCAAACACGAGCTCCCTGTGGAGGGGCCTCAGTGTCTCACTGTGCCGTCTCCTGCAGACTTGGCCCAGCCGGGCGGCACTGGGGTCCCCTGATGCTCAGGAAGGCGAAGCTGCTTTCCAAGGCTGCACAAGCAGTCCTGGGGGCAGGATCTGGACCTACAGGGTGTGGGCTTCTGAGGCCAGGCAGTGTCCAGGCAAGGCTGTGTGTGAGCATGCGTTTGGGGTATTAGGGAGGGGGCCGAAGCTGGAGGGACAGGGATGCAAGAGGGACAGGTAGCCAGGAACTGGGAGCTGTGGTCTGGTCCATGGTGGGCACACTGGACAAAGAGGGGACATAGTAGCACTGGAAAGGCACTAGCCCTTTGCAGATGGCCTCACGGACAGGCACCCAATGGCTGTGGATCTGCCCTCAAGTCAGGGACAGTTGCTTTCAGTCCCCAGCCAGCCCCAAAGGACATGGGTCTTTCTCTTGACTCTTTGAGCAGCTGGGGCGGCCAGGCAGGAAGGGGAGCCACGCAGAGCTGCAGCCCAGGCCACGGGTGTTGCTCTGTGCATGGCCTCTCTCTGCAGACCCCAGGGCCGCCCTCTCCACACCCACCTGCCCCACAGCCCCCACTCTGCTCTCACAGTTCCTGGCTCTGGTGTTTCCTCCATGTGGAGGGACCATCAGGATTTGTAGTCAATGGGCTAGATCCCCGGACACCAGTCCCCAAGGGGCATGATGTTCTTCTGGTTGTGCTCCTGGACTGGCCTCCAGAGTAATGGACTCACCTTGCCCCAGGGCCATGCACATAACAGCTGCACCCAACAGTCCCCACTCAGCTTCTAAACAGGAATCCCCAAAGGATTGTTACTAAAGCACTGGAGGGGAAGTGATGGAGACAGGATAGGGACAGGATGTGGCCAGACCAAGAATAGAGGCAGCATTGTAGAGTGATTAGAAACACAGACTTAGGAGCTGCATAGATCTAGATTTTATTCTGCTTCTATCATTTATCAGCTGTGTGTTCTTGAACAAGTTACTTAACTTCTCTGAGCATGTCTCCTGCACTATAAATTGGTGCTAATAATCCTCCTTTCATGAGGATGATGCTTTGCATACTAAGCATAGTGAGTACTTAGGGTTAGCCCACTGGGCCAATGGAGTGGTGGCCTTGTATGTGTGATTTACTGCCAGGAGGTGTTTGGCCTTGACTCCTGGGCTCATGCCACCCTCTCTGCAGACCCCAACTCTGGAATCCTTCCTGACTACAATCCGGGATGAGCCAGAGGTGCCCGTAAGTGGCGGCCCCAGCGGGGACTTTGAGCTGCCAGAAGAAGAGACCACACAGCCAGACACAGCCAATGAGGTGGTGGCTGTGGGAGGGGCAGCGGCCAAGCCATCACCTCCACCAGGGACACTGCCCAAGGGTGCCCGCCCAGGCCCTGGCCTCCTGGACAATGCTATCGACTCGGGAAGTTCTGCTGCTCAGCTGCCCCAGAAGAGCATCCTGGAGCGGAAGGAGGTGCTCGTAGGTGAGGCTCAGCTGCCCGGGGGCCTGGGAGGCCAGCGGCTGGCCTCAGTTTGCCTCTGGAAACCAAGAGGGGCCGTGAGGGCTCGGTTTCCTAGAAGCCGCTGGGAAGCGAGAGCTGGGGCCTGCACCCCAGGACCTACCCTCTGCTTCTCCCCACCTTCTTCCTTCCCAAAGTCTGACCCTGACTTTATTCCACTTCTAGCACTTTCCCCAGCACCCTGTGACCTCTCCTTGGACCCTGACTTTGATCCCCACCCTGTGTGTCCTCACCTCACAAGTACTCACCCATTTTTTGGCTTGTCCTTCCCTGGCTCTTGACGGCCCTGTGGACCTGTGCTGGCCACATCTGCTTACAGAGTCCCTAGGCTGGTGGCCCAAATCCTGGCTCCCACTGAGGAATGGTGTAAAGTCCCCAGGCCGCCTGCTGCTCCTCTGCAGACTGGGTCAGTCAGTCTGCACTGACTGCTTCTGTGATGGGATGCCATAGTTTAGTTGGAAGGTTTTCTTCTCCCCTAGGCCTTGTGAAGTCCTGGAGCGTCTTTGGACGCTCCCTCATAGGGCTGGAGGAAGGGATCGAGGGTGTAGGCAGCTAGAATAGGTGACAGCAGAGCCCACGCCGGGACCAACTCCAACTTCACTTAGACTCTGACAGCAGATTCGGAACTCCCAGCCCTTCCCCTACCCTGCCTCCTGCCTGGGGTCCTCTCCCTTCCCCTGCCCTGCCTCTCAGCCTTGACCTCTGCCCTCTTCTTCCACAGCTGTGATTGTGGGAGGGGTCGTGGGTGCCCTCTTCGCTGCCTTCTTGGTCACGTTGCTCATCTACCGCATGAAGAAGAAGGACGAAGGCAGCTACACGCTGGAGGAGCCCAAGCAGGCGAGCGTCACGTACCAGAAGCCTGACAAGCAGGAGGAATTCTATGCCTAGCGGAGCCACAGTGCCTCCTTGATCCTTGACACCACGCCTCTGCCCAGTCCCCAGCCAGCCCCACCAGCCCAGGCCTGGAACTGGGCCCAGCAAGGGGCCTGGCCCCAGTTCTTTGCTCTCCCTCTCCAGGCCTGCCAGGCTGCCAGCCTCACACAGATCATCCCTGAGGAACAGGGGCTGTTGCCATCTGCCCCAGGCTGTGTGCCCTTATGAGCTCATCTCTTGTCCCCCACCAGCCTGAGGCTTCAGGACCTTATGTCAGATGGACAGGAGGAAGGAAGCTCCTGATTGGCTGATGGAAGAAGGAGAAGGGGTGAGGCTTGAGATGGGCACCTGGCCCTGCAGGTCTGCCTGAGGTCTGCTTTTGCAGGCAGAGAGGCACTCAAGACTGGCTTCCAGGACCAACATGTGGCAGACTCAGCCCTTGAAATAATCTAGACATAGCAACCTCTCACTCCTGTCCCAGAGCCTCTCTCTGCCTGGGTGAGAGGGTGCCATTTGTCACCAGCCTGTTTTGTCCTGGCCTCCCTGGGGTTGTGGGACCACTCTCCCCTTCCCCTGCCCTGTGTCCCTGTGCCCAAGGCTTCACCTCTTTCTGTGTCTTCCCCTGAGGAAATAGCTTCCAGAGGGTGCAGGAGCAGCCGCTGGTGAGGGGAAGCTGCTCTCACGTCCCTCCTGTGAGGGGACTCTACACAGACACCCTTGCCCACACTCTTCCACATATTGTCATGTGGTCATACATGAAACAAAAGCTTACAGTGACCAAGTCATATACAACCCTGACCTCCCCACTAGTCAAGATATGGCGCAAAAACGGACATTCTTCCAAAGATGTTTATCTTTACACATCGCTGAAACCCCCCCAGATGCTACAGTTATACGAGTTGCTAGTCCTGATCACCTGAATGGTGACAGTGTGGCCTCCTCTCCTCTCCTCCCACACACAAACCCTGATACCACACATGCCATCTCCAGCTTCTGGGCTCACTGGGGAAGGTGGAGTCAAGCTGGAACAATCAGCCCATATTGGGTCCCTGAGTTGCCCTGTTACACTCAGTCTTGTCCTGTGGCACTGCACCAGCCACGTCACCTCCATCCTGCCCTGTGCCAGACCCAGTCCCATGTGGATGCACCGCCTCAGCCACATCCCTGTGCTTGTGCTGGAGGAAGATGGGGCTGTGGTCTTTGCTGGATTAAGTGTGGTGAGGGGGCATTGCCAAAAGCCCTCCCAGGGCTTTGTACACTGGCTGGGCCTGGCCTCACCCCCTGCTGACCCGCTTCCCTCTCTAGCCCAAAAGGGAGGTTGGGGCCAGCCCCCACCAGCTGGGAGCTTTGGGGCTTCTCCAAGGCTGAAGAAAGAAGGGCTTGGTTCCTGGAGTTTGGCCCCAGACTGTGGAGGGTGCTTGGGTCCTGGAAAGTCCTGGGTGGGGAGGGGACATGTGGCGTGGCTCCTGGTCTCCCTGAATCCTTTACTTGCTCTGAGCTAGGGGGCAACTCTGCCTCCCAGGACACAAGTCTCCAAAGTGCCTGTGAGGGCGGGCCCTCCGCTTCCTCTGCCCTTGACCTAGCCAGGCCAACCTCAGTCCACCCACCCAGGGGCCCTCCCTGTGGACACCTGCTTGGCAGTCCTCCTGGTTGTGGTTACAGCTGGAAGCAGCCCATCCGGGTGCCGCGGGCTCCGAGGGCAGAGACTTGGGGGAGTAGAGCAGGTGACCAGGGTGATATTGCTGGTGGGGCTGACACAGGTCCCAGGTCACCTTTTTGGGTTACCCTTGAAAGTGGGGCCCTTTCATAGGTGTTTGATATGTACGGTCTCCAATCTTTGCCGGGGGGAGCACCTGGCGGGGGCTCTGGGAGCCCGGAGGTGTGGTGTGAGTTGTCATTGGCTGGTGCTCCCACCCCCACCCCTCGCCCACAACCCAGACTCAAGTCAGACACCTACCTGTTTTATTTCTGTTCCCTTTTGAAGAGTCCCTGGCAGCAGACTTTCGCAGGGTAAGGGCAGGCATGCCTGAGGCAGTGAGGGTGAGGGTCCCCGGGGCCACTGCGGCCTGTCTTTTCCAGGGGTCTTGCTTTCAGGCTGAGCTCCATCCTGCAGACCCACAGGCAGCCTAGGCAGGGCCCAGACTTTGAGGAGAGGCACAGGTGGGGAAGGAATCTGGGCCCACAAGGCCTGGCCGAGCAGGAAGAGGCGCTTGGCCTCAGTTGTCCTGCAGGGGAAGGGCAGGGCCCAGGGGCAAAGAAGAATGCGAGTCCCGCCTCCTTCCACCTGCTCCCTGGTGGGCTGCTGTCTCTGGGATGGCAGCTCTGGTGAGAAGGTGGGTGGGCCGAGGCTCAGGAACTGGGAGTGTGGAGGAGACGGTGCCTGGGCAGCCCAGGCCCAGGGGATGCTGGCACTGGGTGGGAGACTCAGAAACGCCACAGCTTCTGCATCAGGCTGGAGCCCTGGTGAGGTGGCCCTGCCAGCCCTTCCTGAGCTGGCATGGGGCTGCGGGCTGGGCCTCGTGCCCTGGCCCCCCGTTCTCTGTGTCCTCAGCACTTAAGAGGAGGGTGGGAGTGGGCAGTTCAAGAGAGGACTAGGTTCCAGGGAGGAGCTGCAGCTCTCAGAGTGCAATGTGGGCACAGGGTCCTCGCCCCAGCCCAGATATGGTGCGGTACGTGTGGGGCCTGCCAAGTGAGTCCACAGACATGCCCGTGCTCCTGCGGGGCGTAACCTGTGGGCACTTCCCGGAAGCACAGCACATTCCAGATGAGGGGGAGCTTGGGTGGTCCGCAAGCTCTCGGGAGGCAGGCTGGGGCCAGAGAATTGGGAGTGAGCCCTTCTCCCTTCTTGTGACTTCAAGAGCCCAGGTGTCTCTCCGGGGGTCCTTGATTGCTGGAGGCACAAGGGTGGCGATCAGGGCTTGGCAGGGCAGGCCTGTGGCAGGGGCTTAGGGTGCTTGGCCAGACCCTGTGGGGTTGGCAGAGCCTGTCCATCGGGCCTTCAGGCTTGAGCCCTGGGCCGCAGGGAGCAAACCCAACTTGTCCTCCAGGGCAGGAGTGGCCTCTGTGGCTCCCCTGGCTGTCCTTTGACTCCACAACCCTGAACTTGCCTCCTGGGCCTCCTGCCTGTAAATAGAAGCCCACAAACTGTACAGATTTCAGAGACGCTGAGATTGGGCCCTGGGAATCGCCACCCGAGGGCTGATGGTCCCAGCATCCCCCAGGTGCCCACCTGGCACCTCTGTGCACCTGGCCCCAGTGTGGCAAATGCATGTAAATATTTTTCGTAGGCAGTGTGGCTCCAGAGAGCCTCCTGAAGACAGTGTCCCCCTCCCCTCTGGTGATTCCTTTCTCCTGTACAGACCCCTCCCAGAACCCGGCCCGGCCGCCGTGGGCGGGAGCCTGGCCTTCCCTCCCCAGGCCTTCCCTGCCCTTTCTTTCCCCCATAACCTGTTATTAACCGTACCTGTCCTGAGTCATGGCCAAAAGTTTCAATAAGGAGAAACGGAAGAAAGACAGTGGACGAAGAGATCGAGGCACTGCCCCCGCCGTGGGCTCTCGCCTGTCCCCGCCTTGGGAAGGAACTGGTTTGTTTTTGTTTCCTCGTTTGATTTTTCTTTGTTTATTTTTTAACATTTCCCGTGCTGTGCCCATTTATAAGAGGAAATAAAATTAAGCTGAAACTACACATTGTGGCCAGAGAGTGAGCTGAATCCGGAGGGCTGGGGGCGCGGTGGCCTGCAGTCCTTCTTGGGCCTCAGCCACCTTTCCCTTTAAAGGAAGTGGAGAGCCGAGCAGGGGCACGTTGACCGACAGCCCCCTGTGGCAACCGTAATAGTGAAAGCTGCCATTGGTGCGGTGCTTGGGAAACCGCGGAGCCGGTGTGGGGAGGCCAGGGCCGGCTGCGGTTGGAGAGTGGGCTGCTGGGTGGCAGGCCCGTGGTTCTCCATGTGGTTTCAGACCACAGCGACTCTTGGCACCACAGCAGGTGTGAGTTGCCTAAGGCGTGGGTGGCTGGGGTGTGCCGGGCTCGTTTGGATGTCCCCCTGAGGATCTGTCCTGCTCCAACTCTGGGCTGCTGCTTGGCCTCTCAGCCTCAGTTTCCTTACCTGTGAAATGGGGTGAGATCCCCCGATGGGGTGTGGTGAGGATCGAGTGAGGGCGCTCAGGGCCTAGCCACGCACGGTCCCCTGGATCACGGCCTCTTCTGTGCAGAAGTCAGAACAGAAGGGAATGGGGACAGAGGCTCCCGGCCAGGATCACACACTGACTTGGGGGCTCTCAAGGGCACAGAGCAGAGCACCTCTGAGCCGGCCCTGCCCCTAGTGGTGTAGAAAGCCCCCTCGGGCCACAGGGCCACCTCTTTGTCCCCATGCGGCACAGTTCTTGGTGCCAGGAGCTCGGAGCGCCCTGAGGGCTGTGCTCGCTCTGCCTGTTTTGAAGTCCTTCTCCTTTCGGCCAACACTGTGTCACCCTCTCCAGGGCTTATGCTTCCCTGGTGCATATGGGGGCTCTTGCTGTCCCTGTTAGGGGACACCTGGGCATGAGAGTCATGGTATTATTTTCCTCCTCCAAGAAAAGCTCTCCATGTTCCACAGAAATTTCTTACCCTTAAAATGTGCTGCACGAGGGCTGGGGGTGTGGCTCAGTGGCAGAGCGCTTGCCTAGCATGTGTGAGGCACTGGGTTCGATTCCCAGCACTGAATATAAATAAATAATTAATTAAAGGTCCATCAACAACTAAAAAAATATGAAAAAAAAAATGTGCTGCACAAGGTCCTGATGGTTCTGGGGTGTGTTGGAGACTGTGGCCCACGGACCAGGGCTCCCTCCTGCCTTTCCCTCCCTCCCTCCTCCCAATCCTGGTTCTTGAGTGTCCCCTCTGTACCTGGCCTGTGTTTGGAAACGGGAGAGGAGAGGTGGCCAGGACAGAGCCAGCCCTACCCAGAGAGTGCAGTCTTTCCTGGAGATAGACAATGACCAGCCTTAGGACTAGTGACCGTAACCTTGATGAGGATGGGTCTTTCCTCCTCAGCTGCCACCTCCCACCGCCTCCCCCAGGAACACCTCCTGGCTGCTTGGCAGCTCAGGGGCAGAGTCCTGGGGCCCAGGGCCTCACTGTTGGACCTCAGACAGCTTGTCAGTTGGAGCCTTTATCTCCAGAGCTATAAATGGGGTGAAGAAGGGGCCAGGCCTGTCACCAAGAGAGTCTGACCAAGGGCAGGGCTACAGTTGGAAGCCTGCTGTGATGTGAGAGGCTGGTTTATCAACATTCAAAACCAAGCACACATGAATGTTCACCCAGGAAGCTTCTGGAAGGTGATACTTCTTCTGAGTTTCTTTAGCTCCTTATCTCCCCCTGGGGGTCCCCGTGACCTCTGGTGAATTCCAATGCTGTGCACTGGCCTTGGTCTCAGCGTGGAACGACAGAAAGCCTGGTCTAGGGACCAGCAGATTGCAGCTGGGTGTGCTCTGGTGCGTTGTCTGACCTCTCTGGTTCAAAGCCAAGCACGGGTGGCCATTCATCCAGGCCGTTATTATTGTCCTTGTGGCTATCACTGTCATTATATTCCAGGCCCAGCGTGCAGCCCGTGGAACAAAGATGACCTAGAGCTCGGGCAGAAACCATACTGCCACCATTCCCTGTCCCCCTGGTGTGAGCCATGCAGGAGGCTTGAGCTTCTAGAGCCTGGGCAGATGTGGGACGCTGCGTTTGGGCTGAGCACAGGAACTGGGCGCTGCTGGGAGCTGCAGCACTGCCCTCTGGCCCCTTGGCCCAAGGGATGGACAACAAAATGGAGGGGGAGGAAGAAGAATAGCTGATTGTTTCTGGCAGCCCAAGAGGTCACAGCTTCCAGCCGCGCTACCCTGAGAACAGAGTGTGTTCAGCTTTGGGGGCCGCCCACCCTGTCGCTGCTGCCCTGAGGGTGGGCTGGGGGCTGACGGAGGATCCAGGCTGAGCATGCCAGAGCTGAGCCTCATCCCCACTCGGGGAGGAAGGAGGCTGGGCCCGTTGTGGGATGGGACGAGATGCCAGCCAGGCCCCTGGGTACAGATGTTCTCACCGTAGCTCACTCAGGCCCCAGGCAGGTGTGGCCTCTTGGCCTACTTTGCAAATGGAAGAACTGAGGCTCACACAGACCCTAAAAAGTCGATAGAGGATGCAGCAGGAGCCACTCCTGGGCCTCTGCCTGGATTTGCACTTCCTTCCAGTTCTCTGTGCGGTCTCCTCTCTCTCGCATTAGCCAGCTGTGTGAGTGTGGGCAGGGTACTAAGCGTCTCTGAATCCCAGCTATAGCATCGGAACAACAGAAGCCATAGGATATTACTGAAAGACTCAAAAATATATTAACACATGACAGGCAGGTGGGGTGCCTTCGATTGTGTTCTTGTTCATATCATTATCTCATTTAACGTTGGAAAGAATGGTCACCTCCATTTTGCAGGTGAAGATGTCGACCTTATCCACAAAATTGATACCATGGGATGTTCTATCAGACAAAATACCCAGTTTCTTCATTAAGTAAGTTATAAGGAAGAAGAAAGATGATGCAGGGTGGTGGAACATATATATATTAAAAATGTTTTCCTGCTGGGAGTGGTAGTGCAGGCCTGTAATCCCATTGACTTGGGAGGCCCAGGCAGGAGGATTGCAAGTTTGAGGACAGCAAAGACCCTCAGCAACTTAGCAAGATCATGTCTCAAAATGAAAAATAAAAAAGTGCTGGGTTAAGCCAGGCGCGGTGGCTCAAGCCTGTAATCCCAGCACTTAGGGAGGCTGAGACAGGAGAATCGCGAGTTCAAAGCCAGCCTCAGCAATGGTGAGGCTCTAAGCAACTCAGTGAGACTCTGTCTCTACATAAAACACAAAATAGGGTTGGGAATGTGGCTCAGTGGTCAAGTGCCCCTGAGTTCAATCCCTGGTACCAAAAAAAAAAAAAAAAAGTGCTGGGTTAAGGGCCCCTGGATTCAATCCTCAGTAACAAAACAAACAAACAAACATTTTCTTTTCAGATGGGGTCTTCTCACTCAGTTGTCCAGCCTGGCCTCAAACGTAAGATCCTCCTGCTGTAGCCTCTCAAGTTGCTGGGATTATAGGTGTGTGCCACTGTGCCTGGCTACAGAAGTTATAAGTAAGATTATAAGACGTATTGACCAATCATTGTGGGAACCTGATATACATCTTAATTCAAACAAATCATATTAAATACCAGCTATGAGGCAAGTGGCAATCTGACCATAGAGGGAATACTAGCTATTAATATTAATATCTATTAAGAAATCTTTGCTAATGCTTTTTAGATGTAATAAGAGTCCTTTAGGGATACAGACTGAAATATTTTCTCCTGAACTGATCAGATATCTGGAACTGGCTTCAGAGTCATATGGGGTGGGCGGGCGAAGGCACAGGAGATAAGACAGGCCTTGAGCGGGCGGCTGTGGAAGCTGAAGGGTGGGTACGTTTTATTATTCTCACTACTTGAAGTCCATTATTTATTTATTTTTTAATTTTTTGGTACTGGAGATTGAACTCAGGGGCACTCGACCACTGAGCCACATCCCCAGCCCTATTTTGTGTTTTATGTAGAGACAGGGTCTCATTGAGTTGCTTAGTGCCTTGCCGTTGCTGAGGCTGGCTTTGAACTCGCGATTCTCCTGTCTCAGCCTCCCAAGCTGCTGGGATTCCAGGCGTGCACCACTGTGCCCGGCTTCAGTACTTGAAGTTTTTATTTTAATTTCTCATAAACCCATTCTGGGGGCCGTGGGGAGCCGCCTGAGGCTGTACCTCCAAAAAATGCAGAGCTGGGCCTCACAGCCCCGAGCCCAGGCCCCTTGCCCCTTTGCTCACCCCTGCCCTGCCCCGCCCTGTCGTGCTGTCCCCAGCTTCACATCATCCACTTCCATGGGGTCAGCACCTTCTGGGGCCCTGTCCCCTCCCCTCCTAGGACAGCTGACTCTCAGGAATGGCTCTGAGGTGCTGCAGTTACCGAAGTGGCAGGCCCCTCCTCCAGGGAGTCACGAGGTGGCCTTTCCCCAGTGAGCGCGTGTACTGTCGTGAAGCGCCTTGCAGGGAACCCTTGACCTTGCTTCCTGTTCACATCGTCCCCGGTGGGAGGGGGTGGTCAGCCTTGACACCTCCCACTTTGAAGGACTCTGGATTTGTTCCCCCTCCGGCTGCCACATTCTCAAGGCTCTGGCTAGATCTAGAGCTTCATCATGTCTTGCTGGGAACACTGAGACTGATTTTCACCAGCCTTGGCGAGCTGTCAAGAAAAGCATGGGCTGGCCGAGCGCGGTGGCGCAAGCCTGTAATCCCAGCACTTTGGGAGGCTGAGACAGGAGAACCACGAGTTCAAAGCCAGCCTCAGCAACGGCGAGGCGCTAAGCAACTCAGTGAGACCCTGTCTCTACATAAAACACAAAATAGGGCTGGGGATGTGGCTCAGTGGTCGAGTGCCCCTGAGTTCAATCTCCGGTACCAAAAAACAAAAATGAAAACAAAAAAAAAGATAGAAAGAAAAAAGGCCTGGGCCGGGCCAGGGTCCCCTGCCAGTGCAGCCAGTTCTTCCTGGGGAAGCCCCTTGTGCCATGGCTGCTTCTTCTGTAAAACAGGCACAATGATGATCACTGCAGAGATTTGGGGGATAGGGACCCACAGAGCCAGCAGATTCAAGTGTCCATCACTGTGACTGACGTACAGCAGGTGTGCAGCTGTAATGATGACGGTTTCACAACAACATCCAAGCCACATGCATGGGGTGCAGCCTGTGCCCGGCACATGGGGAGCACTTTTTAATGGGCGTGAGGCCGGTAGAGCAGGTCCTGGCATGTGGCAAGCGCTGTAGGAGCATTAAGTTCACCTGCTTGTTTAACCCTTACAAAACCCCTGAGGAACGGCAGGTACTCACTACTCCCGCGCTTTCAGGTGAGGAAACTGGGCGCAGAGTCCCAGAATGCTGAGAGTATAGGTGAGACAGCTGCACGGTCACCCTGGACACCTGTGCTCTCCTGGTGAACTCCTGTGGGCCCTTCAAAGCCCTGATCCAACCTCGCCCTCTCTAGGCACTCCCAAGCCATGCCAGTCGTTGGCCAGGATGATTAGGGGAAGCAAGGGCCCTGTGGAGGCTGGTCAGGTGAGTGAGGACGGATGGAGTCCGAGAGGGGCGGGTAGTGGAGAGGCCCTGGGCTGGCTGTTGGGAAGGGGGTAAAGGGGATGTCCGGGCCCTGCTTCCCTCCCCAGGCGCCTCTGTCTGCGGCTTGACCTCCAAGGTCCAGCTCAGCCTTGGGCTTTCTCGAGGTCAGCTGTGTGGAGAGGAGGGAGGAGCTGGACGTGGGCGCCAATCTGCCCGGCTTTTCTACTTCCTGGCTGAGTGATCTCTGGCATGTTCTTTTTTTTTTTTTTTAATTTGTTTTTATTTTTATTTATTTATTTATTTTGGTACCAGGGATTGAACTCAGGGGCACTCGACCACTGAGCCACATCCCCAGCCCTATTTTGTGTTTTATGTGGAGACAGGGCCTCACTGAGTTCCTTAGCGCCTTGCTGTTGCTGAGGGTGGCTTTGAACTCATGATCCTCTTGCCTTAGCCTCCAGAGCCACTGGGATTCCAGGTGTGTGCCACCGCGCCCGGCACTGTTTTTACTTTTAAATGTGTTCTTTTTAGCTATACATGACAGTAGAATGTGTTTTGATGTGTCATACATACACGGAGGACATGGAACTTCCCGTTCTTGTGGTGGAACAGGATGTGGAGTTAACCAGTCGTGTACTCCTAGGTGAACATGGGGAAGTTCTGCCCGATCCCTTGTCTTTCCCACTCCCCTCCCCCTCCCCCTTCATCCCCTTTGTCTAATCCAATGAACTTCTATTTCTCTCCCCCACCTCGTATCATGTGTTAGCATCTACATGTCAGAGAGAACATTCGGCCTTTGGTTATTTGGGGACTGGCATATTTCACTTGGCATGAGTCTCCAGCTCCAACCATTTACCAGCAAATGCTCTGGTGTGTTCTTTACCCCCTTGTGCCTGTCTCCTCCTGGTACTATGATGGGGATAGTAGCAGTCCCCAGTAAGGCAGTGCACAGGGCACATGAAGTGTGCACCGACTTGGAAGGCCCGTATTGATGCTCTCTCTGTCGTCTGAATTCCTGTTGGAACCCCCACAGTTCAACCCAACAGTCATGGTAACAGTGTGAGCTTTTATGGGACATTCATTGTTGCCCAGGCCCTGCGCCTGCGCCTTTCCTATGGCGCTCCTTTGGGTCGCTGCATTAACCCGTGAGGTAGATGCGATTGTTGTGCCCGTTTTACAGTCAAGAAAACTGAGATGAAGCCGGGGTGCGGTGGCTCAAGCCTGTAATCCCAGCACTTAGGGAGGCTGAGACAGGAGGATCGCGAGTTCAAAGCCAGCCTCAGCAAGGGCGAGGTGCTAAGCAACTCAGTGAGACCCTGTCTCTACATAAAACACAAAATAGGGCTGGGGATGTGGCTCAGTGGTCGAGTGCCCCCGAGTTCAATCCCCGGTACCAAAAAACAACAACAAAAGGGGCTGGGATTGTAGCTCAGCGGTAGAGCGCTTGCCTCGCCTGCGTGAGGCCCTGGGTTCGATCCTCAGCACCACATACAAAGCAATAAAATAAAGACATTGTGTCCATCTACAGCTAAAAAAATATTTAAAAAAAAAAACAACAACAAAAAAGAAAACTGAGATGAAATGTCCAGAATGTGTCTAAAATCACTCAGCCAGCCCACGGCAGAACCAGGATCGAACCTTAGCACTGCACGGGGAGCCTATGAACTTCATCCTGGTCTGTCAGTCACCATAGTGACGAAGGCCTACTGTGCGCCAGGTGTCACGCAGGTGACCAAGGATTTGGAAACACAAGGCGCACAGCCCAGGTGCCTGGCATGGGGAGACGGACAGGCAGTGAGACACCTGGGTCTGCCTCTGGCATCAAGGGCATGGCTGCTGCCTGCAGTAGCCCTGAGCTGCCGGGCCGCGCTTCATTCAGCCACATGCTCACGGTCCCAGCATATGGCCCGGGCCATCAGAGGCGCTCTCTGTTCTCAAAGATACGATAGATGGGCTTCCGGGGCAAAAGGCGACCAAAGCACAACTTTTTTTTTTTTTTAATTTTTTTTAGTTGTAGAAGGACACAAATATCTTTATTTTATTTATTTATTTATTTTTATGTGGTGCTGAGGATGGAACCCAGTGCCTCCCGCATGGGAGGCCAGCGCTCTACCACTGAGCCACAATCCCAGCCCCCAAAGCACAGCTTTGACAGGACTGTAGGCTTCTAAGTAACTCCGAAGCCATCGAAGGCAAGTGTCACTGGCGCAGTGGTTGATCACCTGCCACGAGGACACAGCCCCTGCATCACCGGGGTCCGCTGCTCCTTTCCAGCAGCCCAGGCACATTCAGCCAACTTTGGGTTGGCGGGCGGGGGTGTGTGTGGGACTTCAGAATGTGACAAAGCCAAGGGAAGCGGCCTCTGCAAGGACAGGGGAGAGAGCTTCCTGGAAGGAGGGAGCTGAGTTCTGCAGCCTGTGGAGGGGTTCCCTGTGAGGGGAGGGGATGCTCCCCAGATGAGGTGGCGAGGGGTGAGAAGCAGCCAGGCCTGTTTGGAGAGGGACAGAGTCAGTGGGGTGAGTGTGTGTGCGTGTGTGCACACACATGCCTGTGTGTCTGCGGAGTGCCATGGTCAGATGTGGCTTGTGAAAGTGGCTGTGACAGTCTGGGAGGTAGGTGAAGGGTTGGTGACAGGGCAGAGCAGTGATGATCCTTGCCTTTCCCGCTGGGCCTTCCCACAATGCCTAGCAGGGGTGGGCATGCAGCTGGTGCTCAGCCAACGCCATTGTGTGAAATCACATGTGTCCCAGGACACGCACGCGGGTGGATTTTACGAGTGTCCAAGGCCCGGCCCGGGCGCTGTCCATGGTACCAGCACACACTTGAGAGCTGCAACCCCCGTGGGCTCCCTGGTGGCAGGCGTGCGTGTGCGTGTATGCATGTGTGTGCGCATGTGTGCGTGTGTCGGGGCCCTCAGTCTCTGTCTTGGGGTCTGGTAAGGTCGCAACTGCGCCAACCTCAGAAGGGCTGCCCAGACCCGTGTCTTCTGGAAGGCAGATCCCGCTTCATCCAGCCAGGCCTTGGGGCATGGACTTGGGGCAGGAGCGGAAGCTGGACAGAGGGAAGGGATCAGAGTTGGGAGCAGTTTCAAATGCTCTGCTTGACAGGCTGAAGCTACAGGAAGAGTGACAGGTCACATCTGTGTTCCAGAAAGTGCACTCTGATCCCCGGGGAGGATGGACTGGAAAGGAAAGGAGACCCTGGAGTCCTTCCCTGTCACCTAATGCTGCACAGCAGGACTTTGGCAAAAGAGGAAGTCAGGGACGGATGGGAACCAAGAAGTCTTCCTGGAGAAGGCGGGGCTTGAGCTGGCCCTTGAGGGACTCATCCAGGGTGAGAGGACTGCCTGGCAGGGGCATGGACGCAGGTGGAGAGGTCGATGGCCAGTAGCTAAGAGTGAAGGGACTCCTGCCTCTCCTCCCCTCCGCCTCCCTCCTGTGGCCCTTCTGGACAGAGGGTGGCTGCTGGTCTGGGACCAAACTCAGCAGCATTTCTGGGTGTCTGTGGCTGAGGGAGGGGGTGGCCTGGATGTGGCCCTGGAAGGTCGTTCCATTGTGTGTGAGGCCTGGCTGGGGCAGTGAAGGCGGCTTCATAGGGCCCTTTGTCTGCTGAGTCTCCCACCAGGCACTCTGGTGGCTGCCTCCTGTCCTCGCTGGCCTTGGACTCAGGCCACGTCACGGAGACAGGTTGTTCCACTTTGGCTGTCCTGATGTCCTGGCTGAGAGAGGGCCGGGGGTGGACAGCCGTGGCCTTAAGAGTGGATGAGGGCTGGCAATGTCGTCTTGCCCTCTGGACTCTGTGGATCACCAGCCTGTTAAGTCATTTAGCCCTGTGATCTGCGGGCTGAGGGAACCTCCCAGCCCCAGAGGGTCCCAGAAAGGTGCAACCTTTGTACCACCTTGGGAACCACAGCTTCCTCCTCCTAAGGCTGTGGCCGGGGTGGGATGGACCCTGTGAGGAGGATGGAATGGTCCTGGAACACCTCCTTTGGCCTCCACTCTAAGGACACAGCCCAGAGGGGTGATTGACTTGCCCGGTGTCTGAAGGAAACCCAGAGGGGCTGACCTTCTGCTGTGGATTTCCTAGAGCAGAGGCTCAGGGGTGGTGGTGAGAGTGGGAGGCAGAGAGGCCCTGTCTTTCTCCATCATCCCTGTGTGCCCTTGAGCAAGTTGCTGGATCTCTCTGGGCCTCAGTTTGTCCATCTTTAAAAGAGAAACCCAGTTCTCCTCCCTGCCTCTACCCCTGAAGTGACAGGGCAGTCAGGCAGCCCTAGCTGTGTGATCCCAGGCCAGTGACATCCCCTCTCTGAGCTTATTTCCTCATTGGTGCTATGGGGAGAACGAGGACGGGGATTGGCCGTGAGGAATGAGTGCGGCTCATGCTGAGTGAGGCTTCCTGCATTCAGACCCCGGCGCGGCCGCTCCACGGGCGGGCGATTCCGGTGCCTCGGTTTCCTCTGCTGCAGAGTGGACACGGCAGGAAGAGCCACTGGGGCCCCGCAGGTTAACTTAAGCAGGGCCCTGAGTGCTCGGCAGGTGGGACGCGCTCCCGAAGCGTCCAGATCCCGGCTGGACTGCGGCTCCTCCCTGCGAGCGCGTGTTCCCTGTGGATGGGGCCGAGTCCGCGTGCGCATGCGCGTGCGCCGGAGCGGGTGCGCTGGTGTCTGTTCAATGCAGAGCCCGCGGGCCCGGAGTCGAGCCGCGTGCCCGGAATAGCTACCGCTCCTGGCGGCCTCCCCGGGCCGGACGGGGTATAATGAGTGCTTACAGAGCCCCCGCCGGGCCGCGATGACAGGCGCTGCACCAGCTCTGGAGCCAGGCGGCGGCTGGGAGCCCAGCCTTATTATATTAACGAGCATCAGGGTGATGATTACCATTAACGAGATTAGTCACCAGACGACCACCCCTCCTTCACCAGCCAGGCGAGGCCGGCACCGGCTTCGCTGCCTGCTCCGTCCTGGGAGGGGTCCCTGGTGCCAGGCGCCAGGCCAAGCCTGTGGGGTCCACGTTTACTCCGTCTTTCCCAATCCCCGGCCTCGGTATGGGCAGCTCCACTTCACAGACGGGAAAACTGAGGCCCAGCAGGGGCTTTGCGATCCAGAGCGTGGGTCCTTTCTCCTCCCACGTGTACCTGGGACCAAGCCCTGACACTACGGGGATCCGCCCATCTGTCTTTATCCGTAGCAGCCCCAGGAGGAAGGCAGCCTCCGCTCCTCCACGATGGGGAATCAAGGCCCAGAGCAGCTGTCTAGCTTGCCGATCACCTCTCACTGTCCCTGGGCCCCCTTCTCTGGGCAGTCAGGAGGACTGTCCTCAAACCTCTGCCATCAGAGATTCACAGGTGGTGCTCTTGCCCCTCATCCTCATGGTCCCCTTAGTCACCTGACTAAGGTAGGTAGGTGACTAAGAGGTAGGTGACTACCTCTGGACACAGACTCCTGGTGCCACTTACCCACCCAGCTGTGAACGCTTTCCTGGGGTCACAATGTCAAGCCTTCTAGCTACGCTCAGGAAGTAAGTTTCCCACTTAACAGTTCCTGTGTGTCCGGCGCTGTACCAGGTTCCACGGACACAGGATGAGAGAGATGGACTTGTCCCTGTCCTCAGGGAGCTTTCAGTCTCATGGACCAGTCAGTTCATGACAAATTTACAAGTCAGAAGGGACCTGGAGACTTATGTGTGAATTATTCTATGGGGCAAATAAACTTGTGTCTTGTTTAAGCCAGGGTTATTTTGGGTGTCCGCCTTAGAAGCTAAACCCATATCCTAGCTAATAGCCAGGCCAAAGGCTATTATCTCCTAGGGCACAGAGAGCCACAGGGTTCTGGGGAGGGAGGGATGGGGCCGATTTGCATCTGTGGGAGGGCCTGGAGGGGTGAGCGCTGTTGGCAGGGAGACTGGGAAGGGTGGGTGCTCTGGAGCAGAGCGGGGCTGACCCAGGCAGCCTGCTCAGGTCCCTGTGAGCACAGGGATCTCAGGCCCCTTGCCCACCCCTGGCTGTTGGCAGCCTCTGCCCCGTCCCTCTACCTCCAGCGTTGCCTGTCCTGATGACCACCGGGGGCATCCCTTGTGAAAAGTGGCCCCCAGGTTGGAGCCCAGGAAGCTCCTTCTGAGATGGGACAAGGACGAGATGCAGGGGGCTTGGGGAGGGATTAGCGGAGGGGTAAGAGGTAGTGGGGGGCAAGCCTGTAGTGGGGAGGTGGCTGGGTGGGAGGTAGGGAGGGGTAAGGACAGAGGGGAGAAAGAATGAAGAAGAGATTGTGCCTGTCCGGTCTCCTCTGGATGCAAGTGACAGAGGTCCAGCCACATTGGAGATGGTGCCCGCTCAGGTGCCCAGGATCAGAGACTCTGCCACTGTGTCCGGACAAATGTATGTGAACGAGTTAACGAAGGCGGCCGCTGTTAGTCCATTTACAGACATGGAAACTGAGGCTCCCGAGGGTGGTTTGTTCAAGGTCAAGTGGCAACCAAGTGGCAGAGGTGGGATTTGAACCCAGGAACAGGCCAAGTGTCAAGCTCCAGCAGGTCCCAGTGTGCAGCCGGGTTTCCTCAACCCAAACTGAGGACTCTGTGAGCTCGGGGACTGGACTCTGGCGTCTGTGCACATCTCCACTGTTTATCCTAAGTCTAGGTTGCCTTATCTGGATAATGAATGTGATGATAGGGTTTCAGGCATGAAGTCACAAAATTAGGGTCTGTGACACATGACTGTCCTTTTCTTGCTGGCCTGGGTTTCCACTCTGAGCCCCTACTTCAGAAGCAAGTACAAACCCCATCATTTGGGGACCCTCCCCTTGCAGACCGTGTCTAAGTGGGGGAGGGTTGGCAGAGTCCTTTGCAGTGGCCAGTGCTGGGTTGAGGACCTGCTCTTGGGCAGCCTGGCCTCAGTGAGGTGTCCCCTTCCTGCTTGGCTTGTGAGCTCAGCCCTTAGTGTCGCAGCTGATCTTGCTCCCATCCCCAAGTCGCCTAGCTCTAGCCCTGTCCTGGCCCCTCCTGGGGACACAGGATCATCCTGGACCTGGGTGTGTGCCTCCTGAGCTGGTGTGGACTCAGCGTTTCTCCTGACTGCGGTTCTCTTCCCCCACCTCTCTCCCTCCCTCTCTCCTTCCCTCTCTCTTTCCTTCCCGTCCCCTCTCTTCCCTCCTTTTTTCCTGTCTTTCTGTCTTGCTCTGTTCCCCAGGCTGGCCTTGAACTCCTGGGCTCAAGGGATCCTCCTGCCTCAGCCTCCTAATTAACTGGGACTCCAGGTGCGTACCTGGGTGGCTCTGAGCGTTCGTGTAAACACACTGATCCACACACAAGGCTCAAAACAGCACGGGGCTCATTGTCTTTTCTGCATAGCATGATTTTACTTATTACTGTGACTGTCCTCTGAGAAACTGGGCTCAGGGCAGGGGAAGGGACAGGGCTCTGCTCTCAGGACAACTCTGTGTCCTTTTAACCAAGGGGGACAGACGTGGCTGCCCCAGCTGGAGACCATCCTGGTGCTGAAGCAGCACCCTGGGCCTGAGCCAGGCCCCACCCAAACACACTGGCCCACAGGCCCTTCCTCTGGCCCCAGGCACGGGCAGCTGTCCCTCGGGATGTGCCACTCACAGCCGCCGCTGGGCAGGCGCTCCGTGGCCCGGCCGCCCTTGCCTCACCCTTTCCCAGTGCCCATCACCCACGGGTCCCATCCAGACATCTTAGTTTGGCTACCAAGGCTGCCCGCAGCCAGCCCTCCACCTGACCCCCACCTCGTCCCCCACCATCCTTTGTTCAGTGTCCACTCCGGTGGCTCTGTCACTCTTTCCAGATGCCATTCTATTGCTGGTGCCCTTTCTCCACCCAGACTGTCCTCTGCTCCAGCTGCTGCCCTCGCCTGAAGCCCCTCCCTGGAGATCCAGCTGAGCCTGGCCCCAGGTGACAGGTGCAACCAGGACCCTCAGGACTGGTCCCTGGGGGCAACAGGTGCAGCCAGGACCCAGCAGGCTCAGCAGGCAGCGGAGGGACTGGCCCTGGGAGACACTTGGGAAGTGTCACAGCAGGCGGTCAGAGCAGGGGCCCTTGCAGGTCTGGGTGCGACTTCCTTCAAGCTGGTGGCCTCAGGCAAGTTAATCAACCTCCCTGAACCTCTGGGTTGTGCCTGGCTCATGGTTGAATGCAGTCCCGCTGGCTTTTATTGTTAGCTCAGGCTTGGGGGGTTTGAAGGGCCTGTGGGAAGGTTTCAGACCCCAGGGAGCAGGGCACCTGGCAGATGATCACAGCCGGGCTGTTTGCTGCATTGGGACAATCTAAGAGTCTCTATGTTTGCAGGGTTTCTACAAGTCTGACACAGGGTTGGGTGTTTCATGTGAATTGCTGACGTCACCATCCCGAAGCCCAAGGGTTACCTCACCACCCCTGGTGTGGATGGAACTGTGTCCCCCCCAAGCTATGGTGAAGTCCTAACCCAGCTGCTAGTGAATGTGACCTTGTTCAGAAACCAGCTCTTGGCAGGTGTGATCAAGGTAAAACGAGGCTGGACCTTAGGGGGCCCTAACCCAGTGAAGGAAATACGGTCCCCACTCACAGGACAGCAAAGAGGAAGGCGGAGACCAGCACTGTGCCGCCACACGCCAGGGCATGTCAAGATTCCTGGCCACCATTAGATGCTAAGAGAGGGACAGGGACCTTATTTTCCCTCAGAGCCCCCAGAAAGGAGCCAACCCTGCCAAAACCTTCATTCCAGGCTTTTGGTCTCCCCAACTAAGAGAAAATTCACATCTGTTGTTTTAAGTCACAAAATTTGTGGTAATTTGTGTACGGCAGCCCTGGGAATCTAATACAGTCTCCATTTCATAAAGGAGGAAACAAGCTCAGAGAGGTTAAGCTGCCAGCCCAAGGCACACAGCAGGCCAGTACCAAAGTCAGCACTCGAGCCTGAGCATGCCTTGCTCCGAAGCCCTGCTCCCAGCCTGTGGCACAGGGGTCTAGTCACTTGGTTTTGTGGTTGTTTGTGCCCATGCTCTGCAGCATGGTCTGGCTGGTCTCACTGTCCTCAGCGACAGGCGTGTTCAAGGAGAATGAACAGAGTGGAGGAGGCCCCACACCAGGTCAAGCTCCAGGTTCCTTTGGTGTCTTGGGAGCCCTGAAGGAGAGTCTCTCTGGTGCCTGGGCCCTGGAGGAGGCTGGCTCATGTTTCCAGAAGATCCAGCCTCACTTCTCACCAGCCTCCGGACCTGGGCAAGTGACTTCCCTCACGGATGCAGTTTCCTCATCTGGAAAATGGGCGTGAGACTCTCGGGGCCAAGATGGGGGCCACCTAGGAAAGCATTTGGGAACAGCAGAGCCAGGAACAAAGGACAATTGTCGCTGGTCCTTGTCTCACCCACACAGGGCCGCCCAGGGAGGTGACGCTGGGAAGGTTGCCCCAGCGACGGTTTCCACCATGGAAGAGGGAGTGGCAGGGAGAGGGAGGGGCCACCCAGTGACCTCGGATTCCCTCTGAGAAGCAGGAAGTCCCTGCTGCCCAGGTCACTGCCCTGGCTGCAGGAAACCAGTTGACCCTTTCTCTCCCAGCCCAGGAAGGAATTCACTGTCAACAGCCCAGCTTAGCTTCTGAAAGCAACTTGGATCCACTGGGCCCAAGATAATGCCAGTCCCCTTATTTTACAGAACAGGTTGCTGAGGTCCAGAGAGGGGAAGGCACCTGCCTCAGGTCACACAGCACGTAGGGTAGGCAGAAGTGGAACTCGGGACATGTGGACTTGCCCACTTAGCAGTAGCAGCAGCATGACTGATGGCCGTGGCTCTCTGACCTTCTGTTAGTCTCTTCTGAGCACCTCACATGGGGCAGCAATCCTCAAATCCCCGTGAGGCAGGCTCTCTGGTTAAACTTATTTTACAGATAAGGAAACTGAGGCAAGGCTGTCAAATATTCTGCCTAGGTCACACAGCTAGTGGCCGAGTCAGGATGTGCCCCAGGGATCAGAGCTGGATAAAGTCCCAGGGCTTCTGATCTAGTCCTTCCATTTTTGAAATGGGGTCATTGAGGCCTAGGTGGGGGAGGGACGTGCCCCAGCCCACACAACACGGCTGACACAGTCGGTTGTTTACCAGTCTCCTCTGCATCTGCACTTATTGTGGCAATGTGCCATATTTATAAAACAGCTCTGATTCCCACTCATCCTGTACAGCAGGATGCCGGGTAACAGTCTAACCCACGGGATATAAACAGATCCACTGGGTCAGCCTTCCAGGAGAGTCTTTACAGGGAGGTCTAATATGGGCTTATAACTTTTTGCTAGTGCCCTTCTTCTTGCCCAGAACACAGACAAAATGCTGGAGCAGGAGCAGCCACTCTGTGATTGTGAGGATGAATCTGAGGATGAAGCCACATGAGGGAGACAGCTCAGGGGAAAGAGGGAAAGAGCTGGTGGCATTGGGGTGTGCCTCTGCCCGCCTCGGTCTCCATTCTTTTGGACTTCTTGTTAGAGGAGAGCAAGAGATCTTTGAGGGCTGGGGTTGTAGCTCAGTGGCAGAGTGCTTGTCTAGTATGTGTGAGGCCCTGGGTTCGATTCTCAGAACCACATAAAGATACATAAATAAAATAAAGTTAGAGTGTCCATTTATAACTTAAAAACAATATATTTTTTAAAAAAGAAATCCTTGATAAAAGTCCTCATTATTTTTGTTGTTGTGTTTTCCTTTTTAATTTGCTTATGTGCAGCTCACATGGTTCTGACTTCTTTGGGTCTGGACTCTCTGAGTCTTAAGTTCTAATCAGGTTGGTGTTGCAAGGCCCTGAGGAAATACCCAGTTCAGTCAGTGATTCTCAAATTCTGTGCTGCAGCCCGGTTTCCCGGGACCCGCCGCAGCTCTGCCTCAGATGATACGTATGTATTTAAACCCTGCAGGCACTGTGGGAGGACCCTGGCTCCAGCTCTGCTTTCCTGCAAGCTGACATCTCGTCCAACTGTGACATTTAAGAGAGGAAACTAAAGCATGGAGGGACAAGGGTTGGCTCGGCAGAGGACAGCAGGGTGGGCGCAGAGGCCTCTGGTGGGGAGGAAGGGCCGGCAGGAGGGAGCAGCCTGAGTGCAGGTGCAGGCAGGGGGTGCTCTGGTGCCCCATAGACGACTTGGCCAGCGCTGAGTGGCAACCACCTGGGAACAGAGGGCACGGGAGGGGGCACCAGCCACTCTGCTCTGGACCCTGGCTCCCCGGTAGGAGATGTGAATGAACTGGGCAGGCAGGACCCTGCTTCCCAGAGGGTCTGCGAAGCGCTCAGACCCGGGCTGCTCCGAGGTGAAAGGCCCCTGCAGCCCTTCCTACGGCAGGTGCATCTGGGGAGAGCATCAATGGGCACCTGGGAATGTGGCCTCCAGGGCCTGCTCAGCCTTGCTGTGTGGCCTGTTGCTAGTCTCTGCCCTCTCTGGGCCTCTGAGGTGGGTGAGGGGACAGGGCAGTGCCGTCGTCTCCGAGGCTGTCTGCTCTGACACCCGGGCAGGCTGGCGGAGCAGGACTGGTCTTTTCCGTAGCTGTGCGTCTGAACTGCTTTCATGTGACTCTTCCTTTTCAGCCAGAGGCATCCAGGTCTTACAGAGGAAGAGGATCGGGGATCAGGAGGACAAAGGGGGAGGATTGATGTTCAGCTTTTGACTGAATAGGATCCTGCGGTCTTTAGGTAGATAATGGTCTTGAAAGCCGGGCTTTGTGGAGAGAAGGGGGGAAGGCTTTCTAAGTCCCCAAAGTCCTCTTTGCATATCAAGAGCCCAGGCTGGGGACTCTGAGATCACAGAGGAGTGTGGAGAGGATGAAGAGAGGACATTTCCACCAGATGAGAAGAAAAGAGGAAGCAGGAGGAGGGTCGCCCCCACAGGAGGAATACGGGGCTGGGGAGGAGGGACGCAGGGCGAGGACGCGGGTCCCAAGGAGAGACCCACCCTCCTGAGACTAAGTCTACTTTGCCACTTACCAGACATGAGGGAGGAGGTGGGATGCGGGGGACTGAGGGGTGACATTGTCCACTGCCTCCCGGGGTGCAGAGGAGGTCCAGAATTCCAGCCTGTCACCAAGCCAAGAGACCAGCAGAGACTTTGTGACCAGGGACAATAGGCCCACAGCTGTGGAGGCCTGCTCAGGCCCAGGTCTGGGGGCCAGTTCTACCACCAGTGGAGCCAGCGTGAGTTGTGGCCAGTGCTGAGAGAAGCAGGAAGGGGAGCTTCGCTTTGCCAGTTTGGGGCATGGAGGCTGGTTGTGGGGGTTGGCAGCACAGAGGTGAGAGCAGCCCCATCCTTTAGGAAGTATCGACATTAGCATTACCTTATTTCATAGTGCTAAGGATAATTATCCCTATTTGGGCAACTGAGATTCAGAGAGGGTAAGCAATTTTTCCCAGGTCACAAAGCATGTTGGTCACAGAGCTAGGATTTGAACTTGGATCCTGAGTTTCCAAAAGTCATGTGCTTTTCACTTGCACAGGCCCTCCAGGGAGTGCCCTGACTCGGTGATTGATAGTGGTAGTTAGAAGGCCATGATCTACTTGGAGGCTCTCCCAGCCTGTGACAGGTGGCATCCATGGTGATTGGTGAAGGGCCATGTGGAACTGTGTGCTGCCTTCCAGGCATGTCATGGCAGTGACTTTGGAGCCATCACTCTTGCTACAGTGTGTAAGGAGGCCCAGAAGACAAGCTCCGAATATACCTGGCAAAATCAGGCACGAGAAGAGCCGGGCATCTTGCTCCAATTAAGATGTCGCAGGAGAAGAGCTGGATTGTCCCACAGTTACCTTTATTTATCAAACTCAGAGTGAAGTGTGATTATGAAGTGTGTCAGCTGAGCCGCCAGAACCTGGGAGGGCTCCAGGCTCTGACTGGCACCCAGCCCCACAGGCAGGAGGCCAATCTGCGGAGCTCCAGGAGCCTCCAGGCCTGGGGGTGGCAGGGCGGCTGGCTTCTGCTCTGCAAAGCCCTTGCAGGTCCCCCTCCTGGGGTCCAGCTTCTCTCGTGGGAAGGGCTCATCTCACTGGGAAGGGATGGGCAGTGGGGACTAGGACACCCCTACCCTATGCTCAACTGTGTGGGGCCTTTGGACATGTGCTGTGGGATCCCCTGAATGAATCTTCCAGGCAGGGCTTGGCCAGGTGCCACCTCCCCCAGGAAGCCTTCTTGGGGCCTCGAGGTGGGTCAGTGGCTCCCTCTCTACCCCCCACCTCTGCCACCTTTGGCACGTCTTATCATCCTGGAGGTTGAGCCATCCATCTCGGCCTGGACTGTGGACCCTGATGAGGCCCAGGTAATTCTAGACTCATATTGGTATCCCCAGCTCCCAGGACAAAGCTGCAGTCGCTTCTCCATCAATGTTTGCTGAATCGAATGAGAGATGAGGAAACTGAGGCTGAAGGGATCAGCAATGTGCCCAAGGGCAGGGTAATAATTCTCAGGACCAGGAATCAATCTATTGCACCGAGAAGGCTCAAAAGAAAGTCTACAGGACCAAGGATCCGCCGAGGGCACTGTGGCCACCACTGCACCGTCACACATGCACCATGCCGGCAGGACACTTGGACACCCACCCATCTACCCATCCATCCACCCATCCACTCATCCACTCATCCACCCATCCTTCCACCTATTCATTTACCCACATGTCAGTCCATCCATCTATCCATCTGCCTATCCATCCACACACCTGTCCACCCACCCATCTACCGATCCATCCATCCATCCATCCACCCATCCATCCATCCATCCATCCACCCATCTATCCACCCATCCACCCATCTTTCCACCTATTCATTTACCCACATGTCAGTCCATCCATCCATCTACCCATCTGCCTATCCATTCACACACCTGTCCACCCACCCATCTACCCATCCATCCATCCATCTGTCCATCCATCTTTGTGTCTACTCACATACATTTGTTAATTCAGTGGTTCAATGACAAGTTCCAAGGACCTAGCTTGTGTGTGTGTGTGTGTGTGTGTGTGTGTGTGTGTGTGTGTGTGTGTGTGTGTGTTTGCTGAGTGGTACTTGAAACATCAGGCCATTGTCCTCTATCTTATTTCCTCATAGTCACAAGATGGCTGCAGTGTCTCTGTGCATGCCATCCTCACACACCAGTGTCAAAGGCCAGAAGAGAGAATGTACCTTGTTTGTGTTCTTTCAATGAGGAAGGTGTTCCTGGAGGGTCCCCAGACGTCTTCCCCTCATGCCTGCTGGGCCAGAATTGCATCACATGGCCTTTCCTAGACAACTCTCCAGTGAGGGAAAAGATACCATCATGCTGGCCTAAATCTAAACAAGATGTGCTGCCTGGGGAGGGGTCCCAGCCTCTTCCTGCGCTGCTAGGGATTCAGAGGGAGGCTATCGTGGGGCAGGCGGAGGTGTCAGCCGCTGTCCCTCTACTCCATCTCTCCATTCACTCCTGTCCACACAGAGCCTCATCCATCTGTAGGTCCCTCAACTATCTGTCCACGAGTCCATTCATTTATCAAACGTTTATTGATGCCTGCTGTGAGCCAGGCCTTACACTCCCTGTCCGTCTGGTGAGAACTCAGAAGAAAAAAGATCTCGTTAAGGAGAAATATGGAATTTCCCATCATCCCCTGATAACTGCTTTATTTAGGCACAGTAGGAATGATACCCGAGGCTCGCGCTGGGCCTGCAGCTCCAGGAGCCTCCCAGGACCGCTCCTTCATTCCGCACACGTTTCCCGAGCATCTGCGGCCTGCCAGGCACAGGCTTTTAGTTTTACAAAGTGCTTTTTCCAACATTTGTCAGAAAGAGCCCTCCGAAGTCAGAGAGCAGGAGAGGAGCATCCCTCGGGCTTCCTCAGAGCCCAGACAGTCCTGTGGGGCCAGGATGGTGGCCTCCTGGGCGGAGGGAGAAAGTACTTTCTAGAATCAGGGCAGGGCCTCTCTGAATGACGGAGCTCATGGTGGGTGTCGTTTAGAGAGAGGATGGGCCGGCATCGTCTGCACGTGGGGTATCTTTTGTGTCAGCCGAGGTGGGATTGCCACATGGATTTGCACGGAGCGAGTATCTCTGCTAGCCCCAAGGGCCCAGGTCTTTGCCACACCAGGCAGTGTCCCCGGCCAGCTCTCCAAGGACTGTGAAGTTGACAGACGTAAATTTGTCCTTGACAGACAGGCCTCCAGCTCAGGCCCTTAGTTAGTTACCAGTCTGGTCTGTGTAGTATCTTAGGACCTCCAAATTTATCCTGATGTTCCATCAAAACTGCCTGCCATCCATGTCCATCTCCGGGGCCCTCTCTGCTCAGAGGGTGTCCATATGGCTGTAACCATGACCCTTTACATTCTTGGGCCAGCTGGGAAATGGCCCCACCTCCCCAGATAGGAGGAGAGACCTTAAATACATACATGCCATTGAGACCATCAGGATGTCACCAGGCCCTAAGGGAACATTAAGACTGTCTTCTTGTTGTTGTTTTTCCCCCAGAACATTCTTGTCTTTCATGTCCCTAAGTCACTGAGTTGAAGTTACTGGTTTAGGGAGGGGTGCCATAAGTCACGTGATAAGGGGTTACAACCTGCGTGGCTCAGAGTCGTTGACATCAGGGCCTTGGAGTCCTGCAGACCCCTGCTGTCCAGAGCCTGATGTTCAACATTTACCAGAACACCTCTGGGCCCCGAGGCCTCTAGAATTAGGGGTGCCGAGGGCAGCGGGTTTTCTGGATCTCATGGTGAGAGATTTTCTGGATGTTTGGATCTTGTATTTTCTGGAGTCCTGGGAAGGGTACTTTTTCATAGTCACGGAGAGAGTGTTTCCTACGGCTTGAGAGGGAGAGTTTTCCAGTCATGCAGTTTCCTCAGACCCAGGAATAGAATTTTCTGGAGCTGAAATTGGGAGCTTTGTGGAGCCAGAAACTTGGTGCTGGAGCTGCTGTGTGTCTCAGTGCCTCCATTCACCCTGGGACCCTGAAAACCCCTCTCTCCTTGGCTGCAGCTCCCAAAGGGAGGGCAGCAAACCTCACCAGTGTGTCAGCCCACGAATCAACCAAAACAGATGATCGGCTTCCAGCCTTTCAGGGACACAGCCGAAACTTGTTAAGTCATTTTACTACTGGGGAGAAAAAGCCCAAACTCCAGCGTCTGCCTTGCCCTGTGCGCGTCAGGGACCTCCAGGCTTTGCCTGGCAGCTGCTGTCACTCTCCTCCCCTTCCTTCATCATCTTGGGTGGGAACTTCTTGGTGACTTAAGGAGGCAGTGGTGAGTAGACTTCGACGTCACCAGCAGCGTGTTAGACCCTGGGCAAACTCCTTCCCCAGTCTGGGCCTTTGTGTTCTCATGGACAAAGGGCCGTGGTCAGGGCTGTGTGGCAGCAGGGGCTAGATCCTTCTGATAAATGCAAGTGGGATAAGCACTGGCCTCTGGGGAGCTGGCCTTGCCCACTGGGGGCCTTGGGAAGCCCTCTCTTTGTCCTCTGACACTCAAGAGTCACATCATAAAACCGAGGGTTCAAAGAGACGGTGACAACATGAGTTAATCTTCTCTGAACAGAACCTTGGCCCCCAGGAGGCTGCCCACAGCGGTGCCCTGAGCAGGGAGAGCAGCGTTTGTGATGATGTCCAGCAAGGCATCACCGCGGGGTGGTGTGGGGCTAGGCCTCCTGATGGTACAAAGGTGGTGGCTTGGCCAAGGACACAGGCATGGAGGCTGTGTCCTGCAGAACCAATTATCCTCCCTGGAGCGTTCCCAGGCGCCTCGATGCACAAAGCTAAAAAACCAATGGGGAGAAACCAGTTTTATGCAGAGTCTGGTTCACGTTTTACTGAATGCGTTTAAGGTGTAGGCTGTGGATTTTCTTGGTGTTAGTATATTAGGTTATTAAGGGTAAAATCTGTAGAAGGGATGCCTTGATTATAAAAATGAACATATTGATGAAATCATATATTTCAACCTTTTTATTGTACTTTAAAAATCTTTACACCTAAAGTTTAGGTCCAGTGAGCTGAATCTGGGAGGGAAATTAAAGTGTGACGGTGAGAAAGGAGAGGACAGGCTCCCCTCCCTGACAAGAGTTCTGGGCCCAGGAGGGATGTTTCCACACACCAGCCCTAAAGATGCGCTGAGGGGACACTGGGGGGCCTTACGGCCTCCCTGCTCCTCAGAACTCCAAACAATGAAACCTTAAATCGCTCAAACACATTAAAACACCGTGTAACAACGTTCAAGGATTTCTGCCTGAAGTGTTTTAATTGGAGAGCAATAGAAATGATTTGTCATTGTTTGTGTTTAAATCACCTGTAGGAACCACCCATGGGGAGGTTTGTGGGTGTGGGTGTTTTGCAGGCAGGACACCAAGGGAGGTTTCCTTGTAAGCACAAAGAGCCTACAAGTGGGTTCCTGGTCAGGGAACCCAAAACATGAAGCACACAGTACGGAGGCGGGAAGCTGACCTGGGATCTGCAAACTCTGCTTTATTCAGTGGAGGGGTCAATGGAACACCCAAGAGGCTCATCTTCGGGGCAGAGAAACTGATCTGGGCCAAGACAAGGGTCTGAGTTTTACAGGCCTCATTTAGTGGGGCAGAAGGGTAATTCCTGGGGTTTATTAGGGTCAGCTGATCCATTAGGGTGGGACAGAAGGGTAGGTAGGGAAGTTCCTAGGTTTACTGCTTTGGGATCAGTGGATCCATTAGGGTAAGGAGTTAGTGCCCCGAGGGTGCCAGTTCTTGTGTGTTCTTCTTTTCTGCTTCCTACCTTCCCTCTGGCTGAGGCCTGGGCCCTTAAATAACAAAAGCTCCAGCCGTGCGCAGTGGCGCACACCTGTAATCCCAGCACTTTGAGAGACTGAGGCAGGAGAATTGCAAGTTCAAAGCCAGCCTCAGAAGCAGTGAGACCCTGTCTCTACATAAAACACAAAATAGGGCTGGGGATGTGGCTCAGTGGTCGAGTGCCCCTGAGTTCAATCCCCAGTACCAAAAAAACAAACAAAAGCTCCAATTTACCATGGACAAGGTGTGTGGGGAAACAGCTATGGGTAGGGGAAATGTCCTGGGGCCTATCTTCTAATCCTTCATCCCTTCTGCACCTCGGTGACCGAGTACCAGGTAAATAGCCATGTAAATCAGTCAGTGAGAGATGCCCAGGAGTCCATCTGAGCTGGACCGGACTGGGCTGGGAGTACACCCAGGTGTCTGGCAGAGGCAAGAAAAATGTATGGAAAATAATTAAGAAAAAGGCTGATTCCTTTGGGAGAACAGCCTAGACACACCTGGAAAGCACGTCCACCCTCCTACCTGGCCCCTGGGCCTGGCAAGCGCTTCCAGCTGGAAGCACGTGTCTATTAATTACCCCATGTTTTTTATCTGTTTAGTCCTCTTTGGGCAACTTTTTTTTTTTTGCTAAGCCATTCAGATGTGAGAATACAGCTAGTAAGGGATAAATAAAACTACTTACATTGCAATCAATATTTAATTTCTTAAAGTTATAGATCTTAGACCTTAGCTCTTGGTTTAGCTTTTACTCTCAACTTATGGATCTTGATATTTTATTTATGAGCTTAGTAATTTTTATAGAAAAAGCAAGATCACGTTTACTTCTTCATTGATTCATATTCAATTATGTCATAAATTTGACAGATTAAATTCCCATAAACTTTCAACACCATTTAAACATTTAATTAAGCAAATTCTGTTAGATATCTCAAACCACAATTACAAATTTAATTTATCCAATTCAAACACTTCAAACACCTGACAAGGGAGACTTTTGAATATGATGAACGAATTATTTCTAAGTACTTAAGCAACTTCTGCAAATCTAATCAGACATAAAATTAGTTGCTTAGTTTTATTGTAACCATCATAAAACGCAAGCCCATACACAGAAACAAGACAATAATTGTAAAATTTCTTACTATAATTGTAAATATAACTTATACAAAAGCATCAATATTATGGATTCATTCCTTTATCATCTTGTTATGTTAAAAGAAATACAAGCTCATGGACCTCTTCCTTTTCTCAGTGCTGGGCCTCCCAACACTGGGCAAGTGCTCGACCACCAAGCTCCCTCACCAGAACCTTGGACCCCTGCATTTCTCACCCAAGATGAACTATGTTTACTATCTTGCTTTAAAGTTAAGGATACTTGGTAGAAAACTCAGGCCCATGACATGGGAAAGGGTGACTTTACTTGGTTGAATTCTGGAGACAGGTTCATGGATAACTAGCAAGGCCCAGAGCTGGGTGGGCTTTCCAGTCATGTGATGGATTGGTGCCCACTTTGTGATGAGAGTCCATGGGCCGTGGCCCTGGTACCTTCTCCATCCCTACCTTTCGGCTGGGATTTAACCAACAGTGCATCCTCCAATTTCTTGATCTTTGGCCTTTTCCTGGAAATAACTAGTCTTGTAAATAAACGAGGGATATTCCATGTCACTGGATTTCACTTCATTCCCATAAAATGACCCAAATTTGTAATTTCTTACATTAAAACCTAGTGTGCTCAAGCTTCTTGCCTTTTTTTCCTACAAGGTATTCATCTTTATTCATTTTTAGGAGTTACTTAAAGGTTCCAGATGTGACTTCTTTGCCAGATGTATCTGTTGTAAATATCTCCTCCCACTGTTTAGTGGAGAGGGAGTCTGGGTTTGTCCTCAAAGACCCTACACTGGATCACATACTCCAGACCTCTCCAGTGTCTGATGGGCATGGCAGAAACGGATTCTCAGTGTGGATTCTTCATCTCCCCACTGCACCCCTTCTTCTGAAACTGTAAATCAGAAGTTGGTACCATTATCCACCCAGTGGCCTGTTCCCATTCTTTGGAACACTTTTTATATTGCAAAATAGAAATTACACACAGAAAGTACATGAAAATAAACGTGTAATTTAACAAAAATAAATACCCATGTAGCCACCGTCTAGGCCCAAGCTAGCACTGCCAACTCAAGAGGCTTTTTTTTGTAAAGGATATGTGTATGTGTATAGTTTTGCTTATATTTCAACTTTATATTGTTGAAGTCACAGAAAGCATATTCTTTTTGTTTCTTCATTCTTCCTTTCAATAGTTTGTTTGCAAGGCTCATCCTGTTATTTATAATTGTAGCTCATGTGTTTTCTTTGTTGCTTATTATTCCACTGTAATGTCTGTGCCACATTCTATTTTTGTATCACAGATCGAACTTGGGGCCTTGCACAAGTTAGGCAAGCTCTCTAACCACTGAGCAACATTGCCAGCCCTTTTTGTTTTTTTATTTTGAGACAGGGTCTTGCTAAGTTTCTTCAGGTCTTGCTAAGTTGCTGAGGCTGGCCTTGGACTAGTGATCCTCCTGCCTCAGCCTCCTGAGTCACTGTGATTATAGGAATTTTTTTTAATTGACTCATGATAATTGTACAGATTTATGGGATCCATTGTGAAGTTTTGATACATGTACACTGTGTAATGGCCAAATCAGGGTAATTAGCATATCCACCACCTCTAATATTTACTGTTTCTTTGTGGTGAAACATTTAAAATTGTCTCTTCTAGCTATTGTGCACAGTCTACTCTTGGTGAATATTTAGGTTGTTCTATTTTCGACTATTATTAACAGTGTTTCTGTACTCTAAAAATATTCTTTTTTTTTTTTTGGTACTGGGGATTGAACTCAGGGGCACTCGACCACTGAGCCACATCCCCAGCCCTATTTTGTGTTTTATGTAGAGACAGGGTCTCACTGAGTTGCTTAGTGCCTCGCCATTGCTGAGGCTGGCTTTGAACTCGCGATTCTCCTGTCTCAGCCTCCCTAAGTGCTGGGATTACAGACGTGCGCGACTACACCCAGCTCTGCATTTTCTTATTCTTGACCAGGGTCCTCACGGCAAAAATGGCTTCCATGATCACTTTCCTCCCTCAGTTTGCATGTTTTCCTTCTAACTTCCCCTAGCTATTTCTTACTGTCTCCTTTAGCACTTCATTTCTTTGAAGATTTTAAGCTGGGTGTGGTGGGGCACACCTATAATCTCGGTGACTGAGGCAGGAGGATTGCAAGTTCAAGGCCAGCCTCAGCAACTTAGCGGGGCCCTAAGCAGCTTAGCAATACCTCAACTCAAAATAGAAAATAAAAAGTGCTAGGGATGTGACTTAGTGGTAGAGTGCCCTTGGGTTCAATCCCCAGTATCAAAAAAGAAAAAAAAAGAATTTTTAGACTTTTACAAAGCATCTCTATTTGTTTTCAGTGGGAGAGATGGTCACAACCCAGGCCTTGTGTCTGGAAGTCCATAGTCATTCACGATTGCTCTCTTTCTCTCATGTCCTGCGGGCAGTGCACCCACTGATAAGCTCTCATCAGCTCTACCTCTGGGCTGAGGATAGCCCAGCCACGCCCCATGTCCTCCTGCTGTCATCCTGGAATACACTATTTGTCAAGAGCTGCCTTGATCCAGTTTTGAGATCCTGGCTAAAAACTTTCAGTTCCCCTCCGTGAGCACTTGGCTAAGCTCACACCCCAACCACCGTCTGCGCTGGATTCAGACATTCCTGGGTTATTAAGCACCCAACTTGCAGGGGCTCTTTCATTGTCTACCATTACATTTCATCTTGTGTGTTTTCCCAAGAGAGTGTATGACAAGTATGTGTGACAAATGAGAAATCAAAATACCACTTGGTGACAAGCTAAGTGGATGTCCCGTGTCCGACTGCCGGGCTGTGCCATATTGGAGTCTTAGCTGGGACTCTCCACCTCCTCTGATTCCCTGTAAGAATCACTTGGTCGGGGCTGGGGCTGTGGCTCAGCGGTAGAGCGCTTGCCTCGCATGCGTGAGGCCCTGGGTTCGATCCTCAGCACCACATACAAAGCAATAAAATAAAGACATTGTATCCATCCACAACTAAAAAAATATTTAAAAAAAAAAAAAAAAAGAATCAAGCCGGGCGTGGTGGCGCACGTCTGTAATCCCTGCACTTTGGGAGGCTGAGACAGGAGAATCGCGAGTTCAAAGCCAGCCTCAGCAATGGCGAGGCACTAAGCAACTCAGTGAGACCCTGTCTCTACATAAAACACAAAATAGGGCTGGGGATGTGGCTCAGTGGTCCAGTGCCCCTGAGTTCAATCCCTGG